>OX387245.1:240034822-240659822 GCA_947561735.1 Cenchrus americanus
AAGGCTAGAAGGATTCTGATCGCCTCCAAACGAGCTACAGAAGCAAAGGTCTCCTCGTAGTCGATCCCCTCTTTCTGACTGAACCCCTGAGCAACAAGCCTTGACTTGTTTCTCACCACTTCACCTTTCTCTCCCTCTTTGTTCTTCCACACCCATTTTGTCCCAATCGGCTTACACCCTGGGGGAGGGTCAACCAATTCCCAAACTTGATTCCTCTCAAAATTCTCCAACTCCTCATGCATCGAATTAACACAATTATGATCAGGTAGTGCGTGTCCAATGTCTTTAGGCTCAAAAGTGGCAACAAAAGCAGTATGAGCGAAATGAGAATTGTTTCGAACCCTCGACCGTGTAGTACATTCATTCAAGTCGCCGATGATCCTTGAAGCTGGGTGATCCACTTGTACTCGCCGGGGAGGTTCTCGTCTTGATGGTACCCCCCCCCCCCCCCTCAACAGCACCTTCTCCTTGTACTTGGTTTGTCGTTGTAGGTGTGGGTGAGGGTCCGTCCTCAATCGTCGTCGAAGTAGTAGGTACATGTTCAGCCGCGGGCACCACACCACCATCTTCATCATGTCCATGCTCATGCTCCTCCTCCTGGAAGATCTCCTCGCCAAGTTCATCATCACCTGCACACTTAAAGACAAGCTGACTATGTGGTTGTGTCTCGTCGAAGGTTACCTCGCAAGTCTCCACGTTTTGGTTAGTTTGAAGATTGAGCACATGATATGCTCTAGAGTGAGATGCATAACCAAAGAAAATACCATCGACCGACCTAGCCTCAAACTTATCCAACTTCTTCCTTTCTTGAGGATAAAGCATTCGCAACCAAAGACAAGGAAGTGACTCACCTTGGGTGTGCGACCTTGCATCAACTCGTAACAGGTTTTCTTCTTGTAGACTTTGAGGTAGATCCTTTTCGAAACATAGCATGCGGTATTCACCGGCTCAGCCCAGAACCTTCTCCTATGCTCATGGAGCATCGTCCGAGCCATCTCACATAAGGTTATGTTTTTCCTTTCCACCACACCACTCTTAGGAGGCGTATACAGACTCGAAAACTGGTCTTCAAGACCCAAGTCATGGCAAAAGGTTTCGAAACGAGATTTTCTAAATTCCGAGCCATTGTCACTGCGGATCGCTCGTATGGCATCTCTGTGCCTCTCGTTCCTCAACCTCAAGACAAGATCTCGAACAAAACCAAACGTCTCCCTTTTCTTCTCAAGATTGAACACCCACGCATACCGAGAATAGTCGTCGACCACAACAAGGACGTACCACTTCCCACCCGCAGATCGCACACAAGCTGGGCCAACAAGGTACATATGGAGCAGCTCTTCACATCGGTGAGAGGCGGGTGAGAAGAGGCTACCATCTTGGCATGCCTACACGACACACAAACCAACTCTTTCTCAAGCTTCAACCATGGCAATCCTCGGACCAAATTGAGTTTACTCAAGCGAGACAAAAGGTCAAAGCTCAAGTCACCCAACTTCCTATGCCACTTCCACAACTCACTCGAAGAGCCTGCCAAGAAACAGCGCTCAACACCAGAAGACTAAGAAAAATCAGCTCAAAACACTTGACCCTCGGGAACGACCATACAGACAAGGTCCCCTCGAGAATCTAAAATCTGAGAACCACCAGGCCGAAACAACACCTCAAAACCCTCATCCAATAGCTGAGACATGGAAAGCAAATTGTATCCAAGCGATTGAACAAGAGCAACACACCTGAGAGTGATCTTGTCACTCACCTTAATCTCACCTTCTGACAGCACACGTCCTCGCCCATTGTCCTCAAAAGTGATGTACCTCTTTGTCACCACCGAGACAAGACTTGAGAACCACCCCTTGTCTCTGGTCATATGCCTTGAGCAACTGGAGTCAATCAGCCAAATGTTCTTCAAGTCTCCCACCTGAAATTCAAAAAACGAGCATGTGAGCGAACGAACGACTCAGCACTGGGGTTAGTACCAAAAGAGTAAAACCAGTGCTGGCCATTTGCTCCAAAGTGGGGTTAGCACAATCCAAAACATCTCTCCTACCAAAGCTACCTCCACAAAAACCACCACAGTAACCACTACGAGGGAACCAACCCTCTCTAACTGGAGGAGGGCTGAAACCACGAAAGTAAGACCGTGGACCATTCCTCCTCTCCATCTCAAAGCTACGACTCCTCCCATCCCCGTATTGAGCACGGGGGGAGAACGCCTAGCAAACTGACCACCTTCAAACTCTCCAGACCAACCACCAAAACCACGACCTCCTGAACCAAACCTAGACTCATCACAGGCATGAAAACCAGCTCCCTGTCTGCCCAAACCTGCATCGGTCTGACCGGTGTGGCGCATCGGTCTGACTGGTGTAGCCCGGCCAGCAACACCTCCTGCAGCCTTTCGCTCTCCCCAAGCCGGAAATGTCCTCACACTCGCTTTGGCCCTGGGCATCTGCACACGAGGCTCAAGTACACCATTGTAAGGGTGATACTTGTCCTTGTTAGCCCACTCCTTCGCCATTCTCTCCTCACACCTCCTCTTGAAGCAAAACTCATCTTTGTGGCCATCTCTCCCACAATAGCCACAATGAAACCTTATGGGCTTAGGCTTAGGCTTGGGATGGGGTTGTTCATTTTGTTTCTCTCTGTTAACACCAAAATTTGGTAAGGAGTATGACATGTGGGTCCGATTCGGAAAAGAGTCCGTCTGGTGGAAGGAAAGACATCTTCAGAGATTTTCGGCAGAAGGATCCGCGGTCGCCCTATCCGCTCCGGTTCGGCAAAAGAACAAGAGAGCCGATTTTGCGGGATTGGACGATGACGTGGCTCGATCAGAGGAAGCGAATGGATGGATAAGCGATCGAGTTTAGTTAGGCAATAAATCCATTCGCAGTTGTAATCGGCGGGGTATAAATACGATCCCTGGATGTATGTAACAAACACGTTCATTCCTCAATACACACCGGCCTTACGCCAAACCCTAGAGTCCCTTGTCGTGTCGTCGAGTTCTTCGAGAGGACCAATCGATCCGTCGACCTCCGTGAGTACCGGCAACCTTGTATCATGTCTAGTATCATGCGGTGGATTTAGATCTGATGCAAGTAGTCTTGTTACCATGCTTCGTGTCATGCGGTAGATTCAAGCTTGGTTCAAGAGGGTTTCTTGTTAGATCATGAGCCATGCGGTAGGCTAAGGTCTAGCTCGAAGCTAGTTATCGGCTCTATTGGATTTTGGCAAGATCCAATAGATTCATTAAGTTACCCCGTGTTATCATGAGTTTTACTTTATGTTTTAATTCATGTAATACACTTTTGCCCAATCCAGATGGGTTTGGATCGGCTCTTTTCCTTTTAAGATCCGTGCACGAGCGGGTTTCGTGTCTTTGACGCATGGATCTCGTGCTCTCCGATAGCCGAAACCGAATCGATCTAGGTTGTTACGTGTTGCGGGTTCAAGCTTGCTTTGTTAGCATAAATCTTGAAAGAGCCGGGTATCATGCGGTAGATGCAGGTTTTTGGGTTGCTTTGGAGCTAGTCATCCGGTGGATTAGATTTCCAATTCGGCTCGATAGATTTATTCACGTGGTAATGTTTGTTCCTTCTTCATGGACCCCGAATCGGTTGTTCAGCCGCATTCGGTTGTATCTTCACGAGTAGATCACGTGCGTTATTTATGTTTTAAAAGACGTATGCTTCTAGCTTTCCACATTTAGGTTGTATCATGCGGTGGATAGATCTATTTGTGGAAAGTGGTGCGTTCTTTCATGCAAGTTGTATCATGCGGTGGATAGATTTGCTGATATCGTGCCCGACGGATCTTAAAGTAATTAGACATGCGGTAGACTAATGCTTTGGATCTATGCATGCTTATTTTAATACATGATTATGTTCGTGCTTTACTTCATTTAATGTTAATCTTCATGAGGATCGGTCATGGCTTTGCACATGCATCCATGTTTATTCAAAGATCGATCGTTGTCATGCTTACGTCATCCGTTCGGCAATGTTCTTTTTCCCTTTACGGTTACCCGAATGGTCATGTTTCTTTGACAAGTAGCTTTGCATAGCTACATGTCGTCTTACTTGGCTTCTTAGCCGTAAATATGGAACTGCCTGGTACCACCCGGCAAGTTCCAAGCTTTGGTATCTAACCGTCTTATCTTTTGTTAATTTTCAGGAAAAATTGACTGGCACGTCACTTTCTCTCTGCGCGTGCGAAGCTACGCTTTTCGGCTTGCTGTGTGATTGGCGTTGAGTGCATATTTTGCGTCAACACACTTTTTGGCACGCCCAGTGGGACCAACAGCCGAATTGGTTCAGGATGCCTGAGATCACAGACCTCCTGGATGTCAGCATTGAGGAGCTTTCTCCAGAACAGCATCAGCAGCTCGTAGACGCCGTGAATCAGTTTCAACAAAAGTGTCTCATGTCATTCAAGAAGAATCGGAGTGGTGTACCATATCCGAAGAGTAGCACGCCCGCAGTGCTTGTTGCCGGGGAGACCGACGCCACGACCCAACAAGAAAAAGAGGAATGCGCGAGGATCTTCCGGGAATCGGTAGACGACAGCATGCTCACCAAGCACAACCAAGCTTTCCTCGGGTCGCTCCGGCGGATGATGGTGGCCCTCTTTGGCCGGGCGCGGGGCGGGCGTTTGGAAAGACGTACACCGGAAAGAGCACCGTGGAGCCGGGTGAATCAAGCTCCCGGCCCGCCGCTGCGCGGGTGCGGCGGCCTCCTCCTCGAGCTCCGGGAGCGAGACATTCCAACCTCCTCCGCAGGCGCCGGGGGGCGGCCGGTTCGGCCTCCGCCGCAAGCTTCGGGAAGTCAACCAATCCCGCCGCCACCACGAGCAAAGCACGGGTCGCCCCGTGCAACGGCGGCCGAATCCGTACCGGCCTACGTACGGAGACCTAGCGTTCGGCTCACACGGGGCCCCACCTGACCCCGGTCGAAGAATAGCTCCGTCAACCAAGCGGCTCCCGAGAAGAATTTGTACGGCGGTGGCTATCATGAAGTGGGAAATTACGGGGCGTTCGACGCCTTCCCGCACCCGGGGTACGCGCGGGCCGCGGGCGCTCGGGAGGAAGATGCCCTAGCACGCAAGATGGCCGAATTGATGCGAGAATCGGTTCGGCCTCAAGCCAAGGATGCGGGGCCCCACCTACAGAGCCGCCGTTCCCCGAGTGGTACTATAACGTGCTCCCCGCCGCCAAGGGTAAAACCGCCGACGGAATTCACAAAGTTCTCTCGGGCGAGGACGAGACAAGCACGGTCGAGCATATCGCTCGTTATCTCATGCGACGGGGGGGAATGTTCGGCCGAAGAGACGTTCAGGGTTCGCTACTTCCCTGCCTCGTTGACGGGTCCAGCTTTTCAGTGGTTCTCGTCCTTGCCGCCTGAGTCAGTGGCCAGGTGGAAAGATTTGGAGCGTAAATTCCACGCTCATTACTTCAGCGGCAGTTCTGAGAAGAAGTTGATTGATCTCGCCACCCTGAAGCAAAGGCATAGCGAAACGCCGCTGGAGTTTCTCAGAAGATTCAGAGAAGTCAAGGGCATGTGCTTCTCATTGAACTTACCGGACGATCGGTGGCCGATATGGCCGTCGCCGGGATGTTGCCAGCCGTGCGCGAAAAGCTATTCGGGATGGAGTTCGAGAACCTGGGCCAACTGTCGCAGAAATTATCCTTGATGAGCAATCAGGCATATGGCCTCAAGAAGGATCCCAAGTTTGGCAAGCAGCACGACATCGCTGACATCTACAACCAATTCTTGGACAAAGCTGATTTGTGCGAGGAATCTGACGACGAATTGGAGGTAGCTGCAGCAGAAATCTTGTGGGGCAAAGAGCCCTTAACAATGAATCAGCGATGGGTCAGGCAGACCAAAGGAACCTACGACTTCGACATCACAAAGGCTGATAAGTTGTTTGAGCTCTTGGTAAAGGAAGGCCGAATCAAGTCGCCCGAAGGGCACTCTATGCTTCGGCCGATGGAGTCAAAGCGAAACGTTACTCGCGGCTTCCATGACGGGGACTCGCACTCCATCAACGATTGCGGGGTCTTCGGGATGAGGATCCGGAAGGCTATCCGAGAAGGGCACCTCAAGTTCGATAACAAGATGAAGTTGGATGGCCACCCCTTCCCGTGAGAACATGCTCGGCTTTTCTATCAACGCGATAACGGCCGAAGAGAAAGGGAAAGTCAAGGTCCTCACCTCGGCCCGAGGTCCAAGCAAGATGGATCGGTTGACCGGAGCGCCGAGGTGACCCTAGAGCAAGTGCGGGCGACGCCCCCGCGTTCTCAAGAGCCACATCGAGATTGGGGAATCGTCCAAGCCTAAACCCAAGGTGACGTCACGCATTCTCCTCAACAAATGGCGGCGTCGAGATGGAAAAGGAGCGCTACCAAAAGCGGCGTCACGAGGAGGAGCGGCGCGAGGTCGAAGAAGATGCGCGCGGATGGAATCGGGGAACAAGCACGCGCGCGCGGGGAGCGCGCCCATTGGGGATGCGCCTTCTTCGAGCACTTCGCCGGAATGAGGGCCTAAAGCCGCCCACATTAAGGGACCGTCCCGAATGCGGCGACG
This sequence comes from Cenchrus americanus, assembly GCA_947561735.1. Classification (NCBI taxonomy): domain Eukaryota; kingdom Viridiplantae; phylum Streptophyta; class Magnoliopsida; order Poales; family Poaceae; genus Cenchrus; species Cenchrus americanus. The sequence goes on from OX387245.1 coordinate 240,041,407, forward strand.
GATATGCCGAATACGGGGGGCGAGAAAGCGCAATCGCCGATCCGTCCATGAAAGACTTGGAAGGATTCACCCAAATGGGGATCGGCGGCAAAAAATTGAGGTTATAGATCACCCCAGGAAGCGCCAAGCTGATCTCAGGTGGGCTGACCAGGAGGACGACGAGGATGTCTACGTCTGGCAAAAGGGGCAGTGGTGCCCACCCGGTCTACGCAAGAGCCAGAAGAGGCGGGTCCAACGTTTGAGGAACCGCGAGATGAAGCAAGCCGGGATCCAGACGAGACAGAAGTGGCGCCCCAAGGACCGGCCCGGAAGGATCGAAGCGTCCGGCCTCTCGCGTGCATGGTATACTTCCCGCCAAACGAGTTCATGGCTCCCGCTAACCGAGGTGATGCGAGGAGGAAGCTTCCTTTGACGACGAGCGGCCCGAGGAGATGATGGCGCGGCTACCGGTGCTTGCCAAGCGAGTGCCATCTTCGACAAGCCGGCCAAGAATCGCCACATGAGGCCGCTGTACTTGAGGGGGTACGTCAATGGCAAGCCATTGACCAAGATGTTCGTCGACGGTGGCGCGGCAGTCAACGTAATGCCGTACACCACCTTCAGGAAGCTTGGCATGACCCCGAGCGATCTGACACCAACAAGCATCATCCTAAACGACTTCGCCGGGAACCCCTCAGACACCAAAGGATGCGCTCACGTGGACTTGACGATTGGGTCCAAGACGTTGCTCACTACCTTCTTCGTCATCGAAGGGAAGGGAGCCTACAGCCTGCTGCTTGGGCGGGACTGGATCCACGCCAATCGTCGCGTCCCATCCACTATGCATCAACACCGATCCGGTGGGTGGACGATGAAATTGAGGTCGTACGAGCGGATGACTCCATGAGCGTAGCTAACATGGAACCGGCCTTCCGGGGAGTACCAAGGCATCGATTGCTTCTCGGGGAAGGACCGGGGAGAAGGTCCTGTTGAACGTCGGCGGTGACCAACGGCCCGATTCAAGCGGTCGGCTCTTACGGTAATTTTTAATGGAGAACCCCGTGGATGGCACCGATGGCAAGCCGGGACGAGGATTCATGTCGGCCGATAAGCCGGAGGAAGTTGACATTGGAAGCGGTGACAAGCCAAGGCCGACGTTCATCGGTGCAAATGCGGCCCGGACTTCGGGGGGAACTTAATTGAGCTTCTCAAAGAATATAAAGATTGCTTCGCCTCGGGATTACTCGGAGATGCCCGGATTGGATCGATCCATCGTCGAGCACCGGTTGCCAATCAAGCCCGGTTTCAAGCCATATAAGCAACCGCCCCGGAAAATCTACAAGGATGAAGTATTGGCCGATGTGAAGAAAGAAATCGAGAGGTTACTTGACGCAAACTTCGTTCGGCCCTGCAGATATGCGGAGTGGATTTCTAACATCGTCCCTGTGTATAAGAAAAATGGAAAAATGAGAGTTTGCATGGACTTCAGGGACCTAAACAGAGCTACTCCCATGGATGGATACCCGATGCCTATTGCCGATTTGCTGATTGACGCCGCTGCTGGGCACAAGGTGATTAGCTTCATGGATGGCAACGCCGGGTACAATCAGATCTTTATGGCAATAGAAGACATCTCGAAGACGGCCTTTAGATGTCCTGGTCATATAGGCCTATTTGAATGGATCGTCATGACATTTGGGTTGAAAAATGCCGGTGCAACTTATCAGCGGGCCATGAATTACATTTTTCATGAGTTGATCGGCAAGACCGTGGAAATCTACATTGACGACGTGGTGATCAAGTCCTTAAGTCATGACACCCATCTGAAAGATGTGAAGAAGACCCTGGAATGCACCCGGAAGCATGGCCTGAAGATGAATCCAAACAAGTGTGCATTTGGGGTGTCAGCTGGAGAGTTCTTGGGGTTTTTGGTCCACGAAGGAGGGATTGAAGTTGGCAAAAAGAGCATGAAAGCCATTGATGAAGTCGTTCCTCCAACCAACCTCAAGGAGTTGCAATCACCGCTTCTCGCAAGATCAACTTTGTGAGAAGGTTCATCTCAAATTTATCACAGAAGGTGTTGCCATTCTCTCCGTTCTGAAGTCGAAGAAGGATCGAAATTCACATGGGGGCGACGAACAACAAAAGTCTTTCGAGGAAATCAAGCAATACATGAAGGAGCCGCCGGTCTTTGGTTCCTCCTCACCGAACAAGCCTTTCAAGTTGTACGTGGCGGCCGATACCCAAACTATTGGATCGGCCCTTATTCAAGAATTCGAAGGGAAGGAGCGGGTAGTAGCTTATCTTAGCCGAAAACTACTTGATCCCGAAACCGAGGTATTCGGCTATAGAAAGATTATGTCTTTGCGTATACTACTCGTGTACAAAGTTTCGGCACTACTTGTTTAATGCCGAATGCACCGTATACTCGAAGTTTGATGTGATAAAACATATGTTATCTATGCCAATTTTGAACGGTCGGGTTGGCAAATGGATTTTAGCTCTATCAGAATTCGAGTTGAAGTTCGAATCGGCAAAAGCCATCAAAGGTCAGGTCATTGCCGATTTTATAACTGAACACCGTGACCCTTCAATTGATCTGCTTGAAATTACCCCATGGGCTTTATTCTTTGACGGGTCATCATGTGGCAAAGGTGGGGGAGTAGGGATCTTGCTAATTTCTCCCAGAGGTGAGATGTTCGAATTCGCCATTCCTATACAACCCACCGTCACAAATAACTGTGGCCGAGTACGAGGCAATCGCTTCGAGGGCTTCAATATTTGAGAGAAGCCGGGGCCGTTTCGGTTGAAATTTATGGAGATTCGAGTTGGTCATCAAGCAATTGAACGGCCGGTACGAGTGCGGGGAGCGAGGCGCGCGAGGAGTTACTACGAGGAATGCGAGAGAAATCTTGAAGGGCTTTCCACTGGTAACCCTACAGCACATTCCTAGAGAGCATAACGAGGAAGCAAACAGGCTGGCTCAGAGCGCCTCTGGTTATAAAGAGAGTCAAGAAGCATTCGCTGCGGAGGTGAGCGCACTAGGGACGGATCTTACAGAAGAAGATTGGAGGAAAGAGATCGTTGATTACTTGAGAGATCCATCCCGAAAAGTCTCTAGGAAGCTCAGGTACAAGGCAATCAAGTTCGTTCTTCTGGATGACAATTTATTCTATAAATCATTAGATGGAGTATTGCTACGATGCCTGGGTCCAGAAGAAGCCAAGAACATGATGAGCGAGGTGCACGACGGGATATGTGGAGCGCACCAATCGGCCTATCGGATGAAATGGGTTATTAGGCAAGCTGGATGCTTTTGGCCGACGATATTAGAGGATTGCTTTGAGTATTACAAGGGGTGTCAAGAATGCCAGAGGTTCGGGAATATTCAAAGAGTCCCTGCATCAGCATTGAATCCCATCATCAAGCCATGGCCATTCGGGGGCCGGGGGTATAGACTTGATTGGCCAAATTAATCCACCATCTAGCAAGGGGCATAAGTTCGTGCTTTTGGCTACGGATTACTTCACCAAATGGGTCGAGGCAATCCCACTCAAGAAGGTGACGTCAGAAAACATGATCGAGTTCGTCAAGGAGCACATCATCTATCGATTCGGGATTCCTCAGACGATTACCACTGACCAAGGGGCACAATTCGTGTCATTGGAATTCAGAGATTTTGCCGAAAGCATGGGAATCAAATTGTTTAACTCCTCACCATATTACGCCCAAGCTAATGGTCAAGCAGAGGCTTCTAACAAGATCATGATCAAGCTTATACAGAAGAAGATCGACCAGAAGCCGAGGAAATGGCATTCGGTACTCAGTGAAGCGCTGTGGGCTTACCGAATGGCCCCCCATGGAGCTACAAAGACTTCTCCTTACGAGTTGGTTTACGGGCATCACGCGATCTTGCCCTGGGAAATGCAATCAGAGTCAAGGAGAGTAGTGCTGCAAAACGATTTGAGCTCCAAGGATTACAGTGGCCTAATGATGGATGAGTTAGAAGATTTGCATATGATCCGTCTCAGGGCCCTGGAGAACATCGAGAAAAACAAGCTGCGGGTCGCCAAATACTATAACAAGAAAGTAAAAGTAAAGCAATTCGCAGAAGGCGATCTAGTTTGGAAAGCGCTATCGCCGATTGGAACTAAATACGTTGAATTCGGCAAATGGTCCCCTAACCGGGAGGGGCCTTTTCGTGTGGTCGGATGCGTTCCGGTAATGCATACATATTGAAAACTTTCTTCGGGAGAGGAGTTTTCCGCCGCAATAAATGGAAGATATCGCGAAGAAGTATTATCCTAGCATTGAAATCGATCGATGATTATACACATCGACACGAAACGGACCGGCGCTCAAGGATGAGGCCGCCTTTAGAACAAAAATCCATGAACAAAAGAAAATGGCCGGTGCCGATGCATTGCCCTTAGCTCAATACTACACTACAACTCGGTTTCTTGCGAGATTACACATGGCAGCCACGAAGGTCAAGTCCCCTAAGGGAGGGAAGCAGAAGGCGTGGAGAAAGAAGCGAAAGTATGATTCAATCTTTTCTTTACTTCTTCGGCTGCTGCTCCCTCTTCAGTTGTTCCAGGACCACCGTGACGGCGACTTGGAACGCACGAGGGTGACCACGGTTGGCGGCCTCTACCAAGCTATCCCAGGCCGCCTTCAGGTTGCTGTACCTGTCAGAGACATCTGGATCAAAAGAATCAAGGTTAGGGGCAAGAAATCCAGATGCAAACATAAAGGGGGACAGAAGCGTTTACCTCCTACTAGCGCTTCCAGCGCCATGCGACGCTCGCGTTCGGCTTGGCAGCGGACGGACATATCCCTGAGGTCACGCTCCAGGTCCCGGGCACGGCGGCGCAGCTGATGAATGGCCCTTTGCTCAGGCGTGGCGTCCTCCGCCTCAGGAGAAGAATCGGAGGAGATGTACTCAGGAACATCTTCGGTTCCGATGATTTCTTCGAGAAGCAAATCGAGGTCGAAAGAGCGGAGGAGGAAAACATGAAGCGCAAGATCAAGCAGAAGGACAAGGAGCAGATCAAGAAAGAACTCACTTCCGAATCGTACGCTTCCTTGACGAGCCGCTCCCCTGAGGCTGTTTACCCTTGTCCATGGCGTTGGGGTTTTTTCTTCTAGCAGCAAAGGAAGAGACGAGAAGCGATGGAGGAGTGTGCGAGTGGATTTGCAGAGCACCCCACGGGCTATTTTATTGACCAAGGGGGCGCATTGGGAGTGATGATCTGGCCAGTACACACTGTTGGAATACCAAGCGGCAGGGGTTTCCACCGAGTGCGAAGGGTTTTCTTTTGAACAGTATTTACGGATTGCCGAATTGGGATCCTTTGTGGATCTTGCGCCAAGGGGCAGTTGTTTGCGAGCGTTCGGCTAAAGACAGTTCCCGAGATGCACTCGAAGAGGACAAATTCACAGATGCAATCGCAAAGGAAATATTACAAGAACGACCGAGTTCGGTATACATCAATAAGGACAAGTCAAGCATTAAGGAGTTTTGCGAGTGCATGACGAACATTGGATACTATCAAGTGGGAATTGTCCAAGATCTCCGATAGTCCTTTTGGGCATCGGATAAGTCGGCAAGCTCGCATCGCATTGCTTTACTGCGGTAACGACCGATTCGCCTCCGCTTCGGTTTTTGCTATTAATCCGGGGAGATCGGCTATTTTCTTACGGTCAATCTCCATCTCCGCCGACAGAGCTTCTCAATTCCGCCTCTAGAGCGACCTTTCTGGCGACTTTCAGATCGTAAGAAGCTTGCAGGTCAGCCAAGGCATCCTTATGGCTTTTTGCTTGGGATTGTATCCCGTTCACGGCCTGTTCAGCATCAGTTTTCTCCTTTTCAATGGCCGAACGGGAGCGCAATTTCCTCCAAGTGCGCCTCAAGGGAACATAAAAGGGCTCTAAGTCGTAGATGGATGATAGGAAAGCTCTGATGTCATCAGGAAGTCTTCGACTAATGGGTTCAAACATCTCTTCGAAATGGCGAAGATCATTGAGTCGATCCCGAACATCTTTTTCTAGCCAAGCTGCAATTTCTTTGAGTTTGAGCAACACTTCATCCGGGCGGCGGCTTGTTTATTTCTTTCATCACATCGGCAGTTGATGGGCCCTCTGATGGCAAGCTCGATGATGACGGGGTGTGATCCTGAAAACAACATTGCCGAGGTGGGAATGCCAGCATCAAGGTATCGAAATTAAGCGCGGAATTGAGTACCTCATGAATGGTCTCTTGAGCGGGGGCGATTGCAGACGGAAGAGGCGTCCCGAGCAGAGCCGAAACTTCCAAGTCAGGAGATGCTGATGCAGCCATCAGTGGCTCGTAAATTTCTGGCTGGTGAAGAATTGGGTCCTCCTCTGTTGGGCTGGTCATTGCTGCTTGACCGATAGGCGATGGCATCCTGGGGGTATTTGGTGGCTCCAGTCGAGTTGAGGGATTCATCTCTGGAGAGCGTACCGCTTCTGCAGGAGGTGATGAAGATGAAACCTCTACTGGGATGGGCAATTCAACCCTGGAAGGGCTCGCCTGTTGAACCACTGGAACATCTACAAGTGGTTCTCCAACAGTTTCTTCTGCAAATGTCCAATTGAAGGGATAAGTGCCAGTGCTCATCCTTGAGAAAGAACGGACAAAAGGTCATACCAAAGTGGATGGAGCATCGGCGAGGTGTTGGTTCACGAAGAATGTTGGGCTGCGGTCCGAAATACACAATGATATGATCCATCAAGAACGAGTGACCCGGTAATCAAGAAGGTAAAGGAGTTTACCTCAACCAGTACTTTCTTGACGGTTCTCCTCCTTTTAGCGCTCGGAGGGGGAATCGGATGCGGACCTTGCCTCCCGTCGACAAAGCCAAGGCTAGAAAGGCCGGGATCGGTGGTAGCATACCTGTCCATCAGTTGGCGCAGGGTTGTGGATTTAAACCCCAGTGCTGAAATTGGGCCTTCGGCATTATAAGTTATTACCCTGGCTCGAGGGGCAGGAACTGTGTTCTGTGGACAGAAGATGAAGGTCAAAACCATGAATGGAGAAGGAGTGTTTGATCCAAGGGTTCATTATGTTACCTCTGAAATCGGCAGGAAATCAGGCGCCAATTCTGCACAGAACACATGAACAGGTTCACTAAAGATGTGGTCATGGAATTCTTGCCACCATGAATTGAAGGTGGGGTGAGCTATGGTTGCAGGCACAAAAGGACATGTGTAGACAGTGGGACTGCACACGTAGTTGAAAACTCGCCGCATCGCATTAGTTCTTTGATTTCCTCCCCGGGCTTGAGGAATTCATGCGAAACAATCTTGGGGGTACTCGACCGCATCCAAGTTGCCGGCCATTACATTAGGCTGGTAGTACTCATAAGTACGGCATTCCGCCTCCCTCCATTGAACTCGGCGGTAATATGCATGGGCGGATTATGATATTAAAGATTTCCAAGAATCTCCCATCTTGATGGCCGGGCTCAAAGGAGAACTCGACGGGGAAGGTCGGGGTGTCATAGCCTAGATAAGGGAGCCAAAGAGGATTGGGGAAGCCTTTGAAGAACAACTCGAAGAGCTGGGTGATGTCTGCCGAACGATAACGAGTTGAAGGTTTGCTTCTCCATAGCTTTGGCATCCTGCGGTGACTTGAAGCTCTCCTTCGGGGGGGTTGGACCAGGGGAAGAACCACGGAGTTCAAGTCGACGCCTACAATCCGGTGCATGTGAAGCTGCAGCCAAATTTGAACAAACCAACAAGGGCCATTGACGCACGTTATCCTCTCGGGTCGGTATACATTTGAGTAAGCTTGTCGATGAAGCATGTGGTATACAACGCCGGGAGGAATTTTCCCAGAGGAAGGCGATTGCCACTGGCCAGATGGATCGCCATTGCGATATGATTCAGAGTGGGTTCGTTGGCCTTACCACAGAAGACAAATCTACATAACCACATGTTCAAAAAGGCTCTATATTCAACCTCACCAAGGGGGTTGTCTCTCATGTGCTTCGAAATATATTGCTTGTAGCCATTCCCTGGCTTTACCCCTGTCTGGCGTGAGGAATTTTTGAAGTTCCAAGGCTGGACAGACCCGGTGATGTCAAGGCCGGTGATCATGTACACATCGGCCAAAGTTGGAGACATTGGGCCATGCCCAAAAAGGAAGGCGTTGACGCCGTTTGACCAGAAGTGGCATGCGGCTATCAGAAGATCTTCATTCTTGGGCGTCTCAGCTACGGATAACTCCAAACATTGAGCAATGCGGAGAGTATCCAGATTGGTCAATCCACTCTTATCCGCAAGAATCCTACGATACCAAGTCTTCCAGCCTGCGATTGGGGGCAAAGGCCAGTTCTTGAACGCATCTTGCCAGCGAGGAGGTGGAGATAAAGCTACCTTGAAAGGGATTCTGCGAGATTCGGCGGCAATAAAATCTCGAGGGTCGGGATTCCCTTCGGGACCAAGATAATAAGACTGCGAATTGGCCTCAATAGGAATCGGAAGAGCAGAGAAGGTTCCTGGAAGAGAGCGGAAGAAGAAAATCTCAGGTAAAATTGAAAACCTAATGCCGAACAAAGGTTTGGAAGGGTGAATTTACCTGAGCGGCTTGGTTCACGAGTTGCCATTGGAGATTCGAGCTCGGAACGAAGGGGATCTAGGGTTGGATGCGAACGAAGAATCCGGCGGATTGCGAAGAACGGAGTGTTGACGAGTTTGGCTCAAGGATTCGTGGTGGAGTCAATTGTGGAACAAAATTACTTTTATCCCACAATTGAAGGGGCATGTGTTAACACCAAAATTTGGTAAGGAGTATGACATGTGGGTCCGATTCGGAAAAGAGTCCGTCCGGTGGAAGGAAAGACATCTTCAGAGATTTTCGGCAGAAGGATCCGCGGTCGGCTATCTGCTCCAGTTCGGCAAAAGAACAGTAGAGCTGATTTTGCGGGATTGGACAATGACGTGGCTCGATCAGAGGAAGCGAATGGATGGATAGGCGATCGAGTTTAGTTAGGCAATAAATCCATTCGCAGTTGTAATCAGCAGGGTATAAATACGATCCCTGGATGTATGTAACAAACACGTTCATTCCTCAATACACACCGGCCTTACGCCAAACCCTAGAGTCCCTTGTCGTGTCGTCGAGTTCTTCGAGAGGACCAATCGATCCGTCGACCTCCGTGAGTACGGCAACCTTGTATCATGTCTAGTATCATGCGGTGGATTTAGATCTGATGCAAGTAGTCTTGTTACCATGCTTCGTGTCATGCGGTAGATTCAAGCTTGGTTCAAGAGGGTTTCTTGTTAGATCATGAGCCATGCGGTAGGCTAAGGTCTAGCTCGAAGCTAGTTATCGGCTCTATTGGATTTTGGCAAGATCCAATAGATTCATTAAGTTACCCCGTGTTATCATGAGTTTTACTTTATGTTTTAATTCATGTAATACACTTTTGCCCAATCCAGATGGGTTTGGATCGGCTCTTTTCCTTTTAAGATCCGTGCACGAGCGGGTTTCGTGTCTTTGACGCATGGATCTCGTGCTCTCCCGATGCGCCGAAACCGAGTCGATCTGAGTTTATTCCGTGTTCCCGGGTTCAACTTGTTTATTAGCATAATCTTGAAAGAGCCGGGTATCATGCGGTAGATGCAGGTTTTTGGGTTGCTGAGCTAGTCATCCGGTGGATTAGATTTCAATTCCTTTGATAGATTTATTCACGTGGTAATATTTGTTTCGCTAACCACATGGACCCCGAATCGGTTGTTCGGCCGCATTCGGTTATCTTCACGAGTAGATCACGTGCGTTATTTATGTTTTAAAAGACGTGTGCTTCTAGCTTTCCACATTTAGGTTGTATCATGCGGTGGATAGATCTATTTGTGGAAAGTGGTGCGTTCTTTCATGCAAGTTGTATCATGCGGTGGAATGGAATTCTTGATATACGTGCCAGCGGATCTTAAAGTAATTAGACATGCGGTAGACTAATGCTTTGGATCTGTGCATGCTTATTTTAATACATGATTATGTTCATGCTTTACTTCATTTAATGTTAATCTTCATGAGGATCGGTCATGGCTTTGCACGGCCCATCCATGTTTTTATTCAAAGATCGATCGTTGTCATGCTTACGTCATCCCAGATTCGGCAATGTTCTTTTTCCCTTTACGGTTACCCGAATGGTCATGGTTCTTTGACAGGTAGCTTTTGCATAGCTACATGTCGTCTTACTTGGCTTCTTAGCCGTAAATATGGAACTTCCTGGTACCACCCGGCTGGGTTCAAGCTTTGGTATCTAACGAGTCTTATCTTTTGTTAATTTTCGGGAAAAATTGGTAGCCGTCACTTTCTCTCTGCGCGTGCGAAGCTAAGCTTTTCGGCTTGCTGTGTGATTGGCGTTGAGTGCATATTTTGCGTCAACACACACTTTTTGGCACGCCCGGTGGGACCAACGACCGAATTGGTTCGGGATGCTGAGATCACGAGACCTCACGGATGTCGGCATTGAGGAGCTTTCTCCGAACGACGCCCGGCTGCGTAGGCAGTGAATCGGTTTCAACAAGTGTCTCATGTCATTCCAAGAAGAATCGGAGTGGTGTACCATATCGAAGAGTAGCACACTTGATCTTGTTGCCGGGAGAGGCAGACGCCCACGACCCAACAAGAAAAGAGGAATGCGCGAGAGATCTTCAGTCTCGGTAGACAGCATGCTCACCAAGCACAACCAAGCTTTCCTCGGGTCGCTCCAGCAGATGATGGTGGCCCTCTTTGGCCCGGGCGCGGGCGGCGTTTGGAAAGACGTACACGGAAGAGCACGGAAGTGGAGGGCGGGTGAATCAGAAAGCTCCGGCCCGCCGGCTAGCAAGCCGAGGTGCGGCGGCCTCCTCCTCGAGCTCGGGAGCGAGACATTCCAACCTCCTCCGCCGGGGGCGGCCCAGGGGGCAGCAGGTTCAGCCTCCGCTGCCAAGCTTCAGGAAGTCAACCAATCCTGCACTTCCACGAGCAGCACGGGTCGGCACCGGCCGCAGCAGCCGAATCCGTACCGGCCCTCGTACGGAGACCTGGCGTTCGGCTCACACGGGGCCCCGCCCGGCCAGGTCGAGAGAATGGCTCGATCAACCAAGCTGGCTCCAGAAGGGTTGTACGGCGGTGGCTATCATGAAGTGGGAAATTACGGGCGTTCGACGCCTTCCCGCACCCCGAGTGCGCGCGGGCGGGCGCTCGGGGAGAAGATGCCCTAGCACGCAAGATGGCCGGGTGATGCGAATCGAGTTCGGCCCCTCTCCAAGCCAGGATGCGAGGGCCCCACCTACGGGCGCCGTTCCCAGTGTGGTACTATAACGTACTCCTGCCGCCAAGGGTAAAACCGCCGACGGAATTCACAAAAGTTCTGCAGGCGAGACGAGACAAGCACGGTCGAGCATATCGCTCGTTATCTCATGCGAGTACGGGGAATGTTCGGCCGAAGAGACGTTCGGGGTTCGCTACTTCCTGCCTCGTTGACGGGTCCGGCTTTTCGGTGGTTCTCGTCCTTGCCGCACGAGTCGGTGGCCGGTGGAAAGATTTGAGACGTAAATTCCGCTCATTACTTCGGTAGCCGGTTACGAAGAAGTTGATTGATCTCGCCACCACGAGCAAAGGCATAGCGAAACGCCGGGTTCTCGAAGATTCGAAGAAGTCAAGGGCATGTGCTTCTCATTGAACTTACCGGACGATCGGTGGCACAGTATGGCCGTCGCCGGGATGTTGCCGGCCGTGCGCGCGCTGTCCCGAGGATGGAGTTCGAGAACACGGGCCAAGTTTGTCGCAGTTATCCTTGATGAGCAATCGAACGCATGGCCTCAAGAAGGATCCCAAGTTTGGCAAGCGACACGACATCGGCGACATCTACAGCCAATTCTTGGACAAAGCTGATTTGTGCGAGGAATCGACGACGAATTGGAGGTAGGCACGGCGAGAAATCTTGTGGGGCAAAGAGCCCTTAACAATGAATCAGCGATGGGTCAGGCAGACCAAAGGAACCTACGACTTCGACATCACAAAGGCTGATAAGTTGTTTGAGCTCTTGGTAAAGGAAGGCCGAATCAAGCTGCCTGAAGGGCACTCTATGCTCGGCACGATGGAGTCAAGCGAAAACGTTACGCGGCTTCCGCAGCGGGGACTCGCACTCCATCAACGATTGCGGGGTCTTCGGGATGAGGATCCGGAAGGCTATCCGGAAGGGCACCTCAAGTTCGATAACAAGATGAAGTTGGATGGCCACCTTCCGCCGAGAACATGCTCGCTTTTCTATCAACGCGATAACGGCCGAAGAGAAAGGAAAGTCAAGGTCCTCACCTCGGCCCGAGGTCCAAGCAAGATGGATCGGTTGACCGGAGCGCCGGGTGACCCTAGAGCAAGTGCGGGCGACGCCCCCGCGTTCTCAAGAGCCACATCGAGATTGAGGGAATCGTCCAAGCCTAAACCCAAGGTGACGTCACGCATTCTCCTCAACAAGTAGCGGCGTCGAGATGGAAAAGGAGCGCTACCAAAAGCGGCGTCACGAGGAGGAGCGACGCGGTGAAGAAGATGCGCGCGGATGGAATCGGGGAACGACACGCGCGCGCGGCGGGGAGAGGCGCGCCGGCCCCGGGGATGCGCCTTCTTCGAGGCCTTTGCGCACGGAATGAGGGCCTAAAGGCGCCCACATTAAGGGAGCATGCGAATGCGACGGATATGCGAATGCGGGCGAGGGAAGCGCAATCGCCGATCCGTCCATGAAGACTTGGAAGGATTCACCCAAATGGGGATCGGCGGCAAAAAATTGAGGTTGTAGATCACCCCGGAAGCGCCAAGCCGATCTCGGGTGGGGCGGCCGGAAGAGGACGACGAGGATGTCTATGTCCGGCAAAAGGGGCAAGGTGGTGCCCACCGCTCACGCAAGAGCCGGAAGAGGCGGGTCCAACGTTTCGAGGAACCGCGAGATGAAGCAAGCCGGGATCCGGACGAGACGAAGTGGCGCCCCAAGGACCGGCCGGAAGGATCGAAGCGTCCGGCCTCGCGTGCATGGTATACTTCGCCAAACGAGTTCATGGCTCCCGCTAACCGAGGTGATGCGAGGAGGAAGCTTCCCTTTGACGACGAAAGCAACCGAGGAGATGATGGCGCAAAGTGGTGCTTGCCAAGCGTGCCATCTTCGACAAGCCGGCCAAGAATCGCCACATGAGGCCGCCGTACGTGGGGGGTACGTCAATGGCAAGCCATTGACCAAGATGTTCGTCGACGGTGGCGCGGCGATCAACGTAATGCCGTACACCACCTTCGGAAGCTTGGCATGACCCCGAGCGATCCGACACCAACAAGCATCATCCTAAACGACTTCGCGGGAACCCCTCGGACACCAAAGGATGCGCTCACGTGGACTTGACGATCGGGTCCAAGACGTTGCTCACTACCTTCTTCGTCATCGAAGGGAAGGAGCCTACGACCGTCGCTTGGGCGGGACGGATCCACGCCAAGCCGCGCGTCCCATCCACTATGCATCAACCGATCCGGTGGGTGGACGATGAAATTGAGGTCGTACGAGCGGATGACTCCATGAGCGTAGCTAACATGGAACCAGCCTTCCGGGAGTACCAAGGCATCGATTGCTTCTCGGGGGAAGGAGCGGGGAGAAGGTCCCGTTGAACCCGTCGGCGGTGACCAACGGCCGATTCAAGCGGTCGGCTCTTACGGTAATTTTTAATGGAGAACCCCGTGGATGGCACCGATGGCAAGGCGGGACGAGGATTCATGTCGGCCGATAAGCCGGAGGAAGTTGACATTGGAAGCGGTGACAAGCCAAGGCCGACGTTCATCGGTGCAAATCTGCGGCCGGACTTCGAGGGGGGAACTTAATTGAGCTTCTCAAAGAATATAAAGATTGCTTCGCACGGGGATTACTCGGAGATGCTGGATTGGATCGATCCATCGTCGAGCACAGGTTGCCAATCAAGCCACGGTTTCAAGCCATATAAGCAACCGCCCTCCGGAAAATCTACAAGGATGAAGTATTGGCCGATGTGAAGAAAGAAATCGAGAGGTTACTTGACGCAAACTTCGTTCGGCCCTGCAGATATGCGGAGTGGATTTCTAACATCGTCCCTGTGTATAAGAAAAATGGAAAAATGAGAGTTTGCATAGACTTCAGGGACCTAAACAGAGCTACTCCCATGGATGGATACCCGATGCCTATTGCCGATTTGCTGATTGACGCCGCTGCTGGGCACAAGGTGATTAGCTTCATGGATGGCAACGCCGGTACAATCGCATCTTTATGGCAATAGAAGACATCTCGAAGACGGCCTTTAGATGTCCTGGTCATATAGGCCTATTTGAATGGATCGTCATGACATTTGGGTTGAAAAATGTAGGTGCAACTTATCGGCGGGCCATGAATTATATTTTTCATGAGTTGATCGGCAAGACCGTGGAAATCTACATTGACGACGTGGTGATCAAGTCCTTAAGTCATGACACCCATCCGAAAGATGTGAAGAAGACCCCGGAATGCACCGGAAGCATGGCCTAAAGATGAATCCAAACAAGTGTGCATTTGGGGTGTCGACCGGAGAGTTCTTGGGGTTTTTGGTCCACGAAGGAGGGATTGAAGTTGGCAAAAAGAGCATGAAAGCCATTGATGAAGTCGTTCCTCCAACCAACCTCAAGGAGTTGCAATCACCGCTCCGCAAGATCAACTTTGTGAGAAGGTTCATCTCAAATTTATCACGAAGGTGTTGCCATTCTCTCCGTTGCCGAAGCTGAAGAAGGATCGAGAAATTCACATGGGGCGACGAACAACAAAAGTCTTTCGAGGAAATCAAGCAATACATGAAGGAGCCGCCGGTCTGCCGGTTCCTCCTCACCGAACAAGCCTTTCAAGTTGTACGTGGCGGCCGATACCCAAACTATTGGATCGGCCCTTATTCAAGAATTCGAAGGGAAGGAGCGGGTAGTAGCTTATCTTAGCCGAAAACTACTTGATCCTGAAACCAGGTATTCGGCTATAGAAAGATTATGTCTTTGCGTATACTACTCGTGTACAAAGTTTCGGCACTACTTGTTGAATGCCGAATGCACTGTATACTCGAAGTTTGATGTGATAAAACATATGTTATCTATGCCAATTTTGAACGGTCGGGTTGGCAAATGGATTTTAGCTCTATCAGAATTCGAGTTGAAGTTCGAATCGGCAAAAGCCATCAAAGGTCGGTCATTGCCGATTTTATAACCGAACACCGTGACCCTTCAATTGATGCGCGTTTGAAATTACCCCATGGGCTTTATTCTTTGACGGGTCATCATGTGGCAAAGGTGGGGGAGTAGGGATCTTGCTAATTTCTCCCAGAGGTGAGATGTTCGAATTCGCCATTCCTATACAACCCACCGTCACAAATAACCAGGCTGAGTACGAGGCACTGCTTCGAGGGCTTCAATATTTGAGAGAAGCCGGGCCGTTTCGGTTGAAATTTATGGAGATTCGAGTTGGTCATCAAGCAATTGAACGGCCGATACGAGTGCGGCGGAGCGAGGCGCCCGAGGAGTTACTACGAGGAATGCGAGAGAAATCTTGAAGGGCTTTCCACCGGTAACCCTACAAAGACATTCCTAGAGAGCATAACGAGGAAGCAAACGAGGCGGCTCGGAGCGCCTCGGTTATAAAGAGAGTCAAGAAGCATTCGGCGCGGAGGTGAGCGCACTAGGGACGGATCTTACGAGAAGAAGATTGGAGGAAAGAGATCGTTGATTACTTGAGAGATCCATCCCGAAAAGTCTCTAGGAAGCTCAGGTACAAGGCAATCAAGTTCGTTCTTCTGGATGACAATTTATTCTATAAATCATTAGATGGAGTATTGCTACGATGCCTGGGTCCAGAAGAAGCCAAGAACATGATGAGCGAGGTGCACGACGGGATATGTGGAGCGCACCAATCGGCCTATCGGATGAAATGGGTTATTAGGCAAGCTGGATGCTTTTGGCCGACGATATTAGAGGATTGCTTTGAGTATTACAAGGGGTGTCAAGAATGCCAGAGGTTCGGGAATATTCAAAGAGTCCCCGCATCGGCATTGAATCCCATCATCAAGCCATGGCCATTCGGGGGGGGGGTATAGACTTGATTGGCCAAATTAATCCACCATCTAGCAAGGGGCATAAGTTCGTGCTTTTGGCTACGATTACTTCACCAAATGGGTCGAGGCAATCCCACTCAAGAAGGTGACGTCGGAAAACATGATCGAGTTCGTCAAGGAGCACATCATCTATCGATTCGGGATTCCTCGGACGATTACCACCGACCAAGGGGCACAATTCGTGTCATTGGAATTCGGGAGATTTTGCCGAAAGCATGGGAATCAAATTGTTTAACTCCTCACCATATTACGCCCAAGCTAATGGTCAAGCGAGAGGCTTCTAACAAGATCATGATCAAGCTTATACGAAGAAGATCGACCGAAGCCGAGGAAATGGCATTCGGTACTCGGTGAAGCGGCGTGGGCTTACCGAATGGCCCCCCATGGAGCTACAAAGACTTCTCCTTACGAGTTGGTTTACGGGCATCACGCGATCCTGCCCTGGGAAATGCAATCAGAGTCAAGGAGAGTAGTGCTGCAAAACGATTTGAGCTCCAAGGATTACAGTGGCCTAATGATGGATGAGTTAGAAGATTTGCATATGATCCGTCTCAGGGCCCTGGAGAACATCGAGAAAAACAAGCTGCGGGTCGCCAAATACTATAACAAGAAAGTAAAAGTAAAGCAATTCGCAGAAGGCGATCTAGTTTGGAAAGCGCTACTGCCGATTGGAACTAAATACAGTGAATTCGGCAAATGGTCCCCTAACTGGGAGGGGCCTTTTCGTGTGGTCAGATGCGTTCCTGGTAATGCATACATATTGAAAACTTTCTGTCGGGAGAAGAGTTTTCCGCCGCAATAAATGGAAGATATCTGAAGAAGTATTATCCTAGCATTGAAATCGATCGATGATTATACACATCGACACGAAACGGCTACGGCGCTCAAGGATGAGGCCGCCTTTAGAACAAAAATCCATGAACAAAAGAAAATGGCCGGTGCACGATGCATTGCCCTTAGCTCAATACTACACTACAAGCGGTTTCTTGCGAGGATTACACATGGCAGCCCTGAAGGTCAAGTCCCCTAAGGGAGGGAAGCAGAAGGCGTGGAGAAAGAAGCGAAAGTATGATTCAATCTTTTCTTTACTTCTTCGGCTGTTGCTCCCTCTTCAGTTGTTCCAGGACCACCGTGACGGCGACTTGGAACGCACGAGGGTGGCCACGGTTGGCGGCCTCTACCAAGCTATCCCGAGCCGCCTTCGGGTTCTTACGCCCGTCGAGAGACATCTGGATCAAAAGAATCAAGGTTAGGGGCAAGAAATCCGGATGCAAACATAAAGGGGGACGAAGCGTTTACCTCCTACTAGCGCTTCCGGCGCCATGCGACGCTCGCGTTCGGCTTGGCGGCGGACGGACATATCCCCGAGGTCACGCTCCGGAGGTCCGGACACGGCGGCGCGGCCTCGATGAATGGCCCTTTGCTCGGGCGTGGCATCCTCCGCCTCAGAGAAGAATCGGAGGAGATGTACTCGGGAACATCTTCGGTTCCGATGATTTCTTCGGGGAAGCAAATCGAGGCCGAAAGAGGCAGAGGAAAACATGAAGCGCAAGATCAAGCAGAAGGACAAGGAGCAGATCAAGAAAGAACTCACTTCCGAATCGTACGCTTCCTTGACGAGCCGCTCCCCTGAGGCTGTTTACCCTTGCCCATGGCGTTGGGGTTTTTTCTTCTAGCAGCAAAGGAAGAGACGAGAAGCGATGGAGGAGTGTGCGAGTGGATTTGCAGAGCACCCCACGGGCTATTTTATTGACCAAGGGGGCGCATTGGGAGTGATGATGCGGCCGGTACACCACCGTTGGAATACCAAGCGGCAGGGGTTTCCACCGAGTGCGAAGGGTTTTCTTTTGAACAGTATTTACGGATTGCCGAATTGGGATCCTTTGTGGATCTTGCGCCAAGGGGTGGTTGTTTGCGAGCGTTCGGCTAAAGACAGTTCCCAGATGCACTCGAAGAGGACAAATTCACAGATGCAATCGCAAAGGAAATATTACAAGAACGACCAGTTCAGGTATACATCAATAAGGACAGTCAAGCATTAAGGAGTTTTGCGAGTGCATGACGAACATTGGATACTATCAAGTGGGAATTGTCCAAGATCTCCTGATAGTCCTTTTGGGCATCAGATAAGTCAGTAAGCTCTGCATCGCATTGCTTTACTCTGGTAACAGCCGATTCTGCCTCCGCTTCGGTTTTTGCTATTAATCCAGGGAGATCGGCTATTTTCTTCTGGTCAATCTCCATCTCCGCTGACAGGCTTCTCAATTCCGCCTCTAGAGCAGCCTTTCTGGCGACTTTCAGATCGTAAGAAGCTTGCAGGTCAGCCAAGGCATCCTTATGGCTTTTTGCTTGGGATTGTATCCCGTTCACGGCTTTGTTCGAAGCATCAGTTTTCTCCTTTTCAATGGCCGAACGGGAGCGCAATTTCCTCCAAGTGCGCCTCAAGGGAACATAAAAGGGCTCTAAGTCGTAGATGGATGATAGGAAAGCTCTGATGTCATCAGGAAGTCTTCGACTAATGGGTTCAAACATCTCTTCGAAATGGCGAAGATCATTGAGCTGATCCTGAACATCTTTTTCTAGCCAAGCTGCAATTTCTTTGAGTTTGAGCAACACTTCATCTGGCAGCGGCTTGTTTATTTCTTTCATCACATCGGCAGTTGATGGGCCCTCTGATGGCAAGCTCGATGATGACGGGGTGTGATCCTGAAAACAACATTGCCGAGGTGGGAATGCCAGCATCAAGGTATCGAAATTAAGCGCGGAATTGAGTACCTCATGAATGGTCTCTTGAGCGGGGGCGATTGCAGACGGAAGAGGCGTCCCGAGCAGAGCCGAAACTTCCAAGTCGGGGAGATGCGATGCAGCCATCGGTGGCTCGTAAATTTACGGGCCGGTGAAGAATTGGGTCCTCCTCGTTGGGCTGGTCATTCTTCGCTTGACCGATAGGCGATGGCATCCGGGGGTATTTGGTGGCTCCGGTCGAGTTGAGGGATTCATCTCCGGAGAGCGTACCGCTTCGCGAGGAGGTGATGAAGATGAAACCTCTCCGGGATGGGCAATTCAACCCCGGAAGGGCTGCTTTGTTGAACCACCGGAACATCTACAAGTGGTTCTCCAACGCTTTCTTCGCAAATGTCCAATTGAAGGGATAAGTGCCGGTGCTCATCCTTGAGAAAGAACAAGCAAAAGGTCATACCGGTGGATGGAGCATCGGCGGGTGTTGGTTCCGAAGAATGTTGGGCTACGTCCGAAATACACAATGATATGATCCATCAAGAACGAGTGACCCAAGAATCAAGAAGGTAAAGGAGTTTACCTCAACCAGGTACTTTCTTGACGGTTCTCCTCCTTTTAGCGCTCGGAGGGGGAATCGGATGCGGACCTTGCCTCCTGTCGACAGCAAGGCTAGAAAGGTCGGGATCGGTGGTAGCATCTCTGTCCATCGGTTGGCGCGGGGGTTGTGGATTTAAACCCCGGTCTTTGAAATTGGGCCTTCGGCATTATAAGTTATTACCCGGCTCGAGGGGCAGGAACTGTGTTCTGTGGACAGAAGATGAAGGTCAAAACCATGAATGGAGAAGGAGTGTTTGATCCAAGGGTTCATTATGTTACCTCCGAAATCGGCGAGGAAATCGGGCGCCAATTCCGCACGGAACACATGAACGGAGTTCACTAAAGATGTGGTCATGGAATTCTTGCCACCATGAATTGAAGGTGGGGTGAGCTATGGTTGCGGGCACAAAAGGACATGTGTAGACAAGTGGGACCGCACACGTAGTTGAAAACTCTCTTTGCACCGCATTAGTTCTTTGATTTCCTCCCCGGGCTTGAGGAATTCATGCGGAAACAATCTTGGGGGTACCGACCGCATCCAAGTTGCCCGGCCATTACATTAGGCCGGTAGTACTCATAAGTGCGGCTTCGCCTCCCTCCATTGAACTCGGCCGGTAATATGCATGGGCGGATTATGATATTAAAGATTTCCAAGAATCTCCCATCTTGATGGCCGGGCTCAAAGGAGAACTCGACGGGGAAGGTCGGGGTGTCATAGCCTAGATAAGGGAGCCAAAGAGGATTGGGGAAGCCTTTGAAGAACAACTCGAAGAGCCGGGTGATGTCCTGTCGAACGATAACGATTGAAGCTTGCTTCTCCATAGCTTTGGCATCCTCTCGGTGACTTGAAGCTCTCCTTCGGGGGGGTTGGACCGGGGGAAGAACACGGAGTTCAAGTCGACGCCTACAATGCCCGGTGCATGTGAAGCTGCAGCCAAATTTGAACAAACCAACAAGGGCCATTGACGCACGTTATCCTCGCGTCGGTATACATTTGAGTAAGCGTCGATGAAGCATGTGGTATACACGCCCAGAGGAATTTTCCCGAGAGGAAGGCGATTGCCCACGGCCGGATGGATCGCCATTGCGATATGATTCGAGTGGGTTCGTTGGCCTTACCACGGAAGACAAATCTACATAACCACATGTTCAAAAAGGCTCTATATTCAACCTCACCAAGGGGGTTGTCTCTCATGTGCTTCGAAATATATTGCTTGTAGCCATTCCCCGGCTTTACCCCCGTCTCGGCGTGAGGAATTTTTGAAGTTCCAAGGCTGGACGAGACCCGGTGATGTCAAGGCCGGTGATCATGTACACATCGGCCAAAGTTGGAGACATTGGGCCATGCCCAAAAAGGAAGGCGTTGACGCCGTTTGACCGAAGTGGCATGCGGCTATCAGAAGATCTTCATTCTTGGGCGTCTCAGCTACGGATAACTCCAAACATTGAGCGATGCGGAGAGTATCCAGATTGGTCAATCCACTCTTATCCGCAAGAATCCTACGATACCAAGTCTTCCGAAACTGCGATTGGGGGCAAAGGCCAGTTCTTGAACGCATCTTGCCACTGAGGAGGTGGAGATAAAGCTACCTTGAAAGGGATTCTCTGAGATTCAGCGGCAATAAAATCTCGAGGGTCAGGATTCCCTTCGGGACCAAGATAATAAGACTGCGAATTGGCCTCAATAGGAATCAGAAGAGCAGTAGAAGGTTCCTGGAAGAGAGCGGAAGAAGAAAATCTCAGGTAAAATTGAAAACCTAATGCCGAACAAAGGTTTGGAAGGGTGAATTTACCTGAGCAGCTTGGTTCTGAGTTGCCATTGGAGATTCGAGCTCGGAACGAAGGGGATCTAGGGTTGGATGCGAACGAAGAATCCGGCGGATTGCGAAGAACGGTGTTGACGGGTTTGGCTCAAGGATTCGTGGCTGGAGTCAATTGTGGAACAAAATTACTTTTATCCCACAATTGAAGGGGCATGTGTTAACACCAAAATTTGGTAAGGAGTATGACATGTGGGTCCGATTCGGAAAAGAGTCCGTCTGGTGGAAGGAAAGACATCTTCAGAGATTTTCGGCAGAAGGATCCGCGGTCGGCTATCTGCTCCAGTTCGGCAAAAGAACAGTAGAGCTGATTTTGCGGGATTGGACAATGACGTGGCTCGATCAGAGGAAGCGAATGGATGGATAGGCGATCGAGTTTAGTTAGGCAATAAATCCATTCGCAGTTGTAATCAGCAGGGTATAAATACGATCCCTGGATGTATGTAACAAACACGTTCATTCCTCAATACACACCGGCCTTACGCCAAACCCTAGAGTCCCTTGTCGTGTCGTCGAGTTCTTCGAGAGGACCAATCGATCCGTCGACCTCCGTGAGTACCGGCAACCTTGTATCATGTCTAGTATCATGCGGTGGATTTAGATCGATGCAAGTAGTCTTGTTACCATGCTTCGTGTCATGCGGTAGATTCAAGCTTGGTTCAAGAGGGTTTCTTGTTAGATCATGAGCCATGCGGTAGGCTAAGGTCTAGCTCGAAGCTAGTTATCGGCTCTATTGGATTTTGGCAAGATCCAATAGATTCATTAAGTTACCCCGTGTTATCATGAGTTTTACTTTATGTTTTAATTCATGTAATACACTTTTGCCCAATCCAGATGGGTTTGGATCGGCTCTTTTCCTTTTAAGATCCGTGCACGAGCGGGTTTCGTGTCTTTGACGCATGGATCTCGTGCTCTCCGATAGCCGAAACCGAATCGATCTAGGTTGTTACGTGTTGCGGGTTCAAGCTTGCTTTGTTAGCATAAATCTTGAAAGAGCCGGGTATCATGCGGTAGATGCGAGGTTTTTGGGTTGCTTTGGAGCTAGTCATCCCGGTGGATTAGATTTCCAATTCAGCTTGATAGATTTATTCACGTGGTAATGTTTGTTCCTTCTTCATGGACCCCGAATCGGTTGTTCAGCCGCATTCGGTTATATCTTCACGAGTAGATCACGTGCGTTATTTATGTTTTAAAAGACGTGTGCTTCTAGCTTTCCACATTTAGGTTGTATCATGCGGTGGATAGATCTATTTGTGGAAAGTGGTGCGTTCTTTCATGCAAGTTGTATCATGCGGTGGATAGATTTGCTTGATGTCGTGCCCGACGGATCTTAAAGTAATTAGACATGCGGTAGACTGATGCTTTGGATCTATGCATGCTTATTTTAATACATGATCATGTTCGTGCTTTACTTCATTTAATGTTATATCTTCATGAGGATCGGTCATGGCTTTGCACATGCATCCATGTTTATTCAAAGATCGATCGTTGTCATGCTTACGTCATCCGTTCGGCAATGTTCTTTTTCCCTTTACGGTTACCCGAATGGTCATGTTTCTTTGACAGGTAGCTTTGCATAGCTACATGTCGTCTTACTTGGCTTCTTAGCCGTAAATATGGAACTTCCTGGTACCACCCGGCAAGTTCCAAGCTTTGGTATCTAACCGTCTTATCTTTTGTTAATTTTCAGGAAAAATTGACTGGCACGTCACTTTCTCTCTGCGCGTGCGAAGCTACGCTTTTCGGCTTGCTGTGTGATTGGCGTTGAGTGCATATTTTGCGTCAACACTCTCCACTCGCCTTCTCAACTGGTTTCTCCTCACTTGGCTTCTCAACCGGTTTCTCCTCACTCAGCTTCTCACTCTCTTTCCCAAAGAACACATTTCCCGAAGTGCTCTTGAACTTGATAGGCTTTTGGAAATTGTCGGTTTGTGGGGGAAACACTGGTGGAGCTGGGGTTGTGTCTAGTCGGTTCCTCAGATGGTTTGGTTTAGGGACAAAGGCATTTTTGTGGTCGGTTTTTGGTGGCTCTGGGATATCTCCTATCTTCCTCTCATTCTCACCACTTCCCTCACCACCCTTGTTTGCCCCAAGCCCTTCACCATCTTGACGCTTATATGTCTCGATCATTATCTTCAACTGAGGCTCATATCCCGACAACCAACCCATCATTTTTCTCAACTCATCATTATCATCCTGCAAGCGATCCACATAATGTTCAAGTTCCAGATTCTTCAAAGCATGCAATTCACAGGTAGAGCAAGAAGTAGGAATAGGTTCTTTCAGCTTAGCCTCAAGAGAAACAATATAAGTATGCATCTCATCAACTTTTCCATGCAAAACAGCGCAACAAGTGCAAGCACCTAGCAAAGCAGGTCTAGACTTAAGCTCAGCCACTTCAACCCTAAGCACATCTAGTTCCTCACACTTGGAGGCATGCTTTTCCTTAATCATAGCAAGATCAGCTAGGAAAATAGGACAATCAGTACATTCAACTTCATCAGAAACAACAGGTGAAGCTTTAAGCGAGTCAATTTCAAGTTTAGCATCCAAGTTCTGTGTTTCTAACTCAGCCACTCTAGTCCTAGCATCCTCAAGCGAAGCCCTAAGCTCTTTCCTCATCTTCTTTGCCTCTCTAAGCATATCATCATGATTATAAGAAACAAGCCAAGCGTTCATTCTCCTAACGCAAGAAGGGAAGTTCATCATGTACCTCGTCATCGGAGTCGGAGTCTGAGTCGCTCTGGTTGCTCTTCTTGCTATCGGAGCTAAGCGCCATGGTGCAGAAGCCGTCTCTAGTGAAGCAGCTCAGCCCACTCAGGTTCTTGGATGACTTCCTGCCCTTGCGCCGATCACCTTCATCTTCACTACTGCTCGAGCTCGAGGTGGAGTACGCGGAACTGGAGTCGACGTCGCTCGCTCCAACCATCGCTCGGGCCTTGCCTCGGCTCTCCTTCTTCCTCAATCGTCACTCGTCCTTATGCTTGTGCTTGTGGTCGCACCTTGATCAGTACTTGCCATCCTTCCTTGACTTGTTCTTGTAGTTGTCCTTGTTCTCGACCTTCTCGGGGCAATCGGCGACGAAGTGTCCCGGCTAACCGCACTGGAAGCATGTCCTCGTGTTCCTCCTCATGTTCACTCGGTTCTCGTGCAACCTCTCAAATCGCCTATTCAGCAATGCTAGCTCGTCCTCTCCAAGCACATCGAACTCCTCATCTGGCATATACATCAAAGAGGACAAGGAGAACATCCTAGTGGATGGGTTAGCGTTAGATTTTCCTTTCGAGCCATCGATGAGGGCGAGACTATGAGAGTCAGTTGGGCCGTCAATCTTGACTGTCATGCCCCGATCCACCTCAACCGACTTGAGCTTCGAGAACAGCTCGTTCACGATCAGAGTGTCATACTTCTCTGACTCTACAATGGCATCGAACTTTCCGCCCCAAACCGTACAATCTAGTGAGTGTAAGAGCTTGACAGCCCTATCACGATCATCATACGAGAGCACGTCCACATTGGCCCTCATGTTGTTTACCACCACCGTAAACCTCTGAAACAAGGCATCGATGGACTCACCGGGGAGATGAGTGAAGTTCTCGTACTCTCTCCAGTAAGTCGCATACATTCGAGCCTGAACCTGAGTATTTCCAACATGAGCTTCCTTTATACCGACCAGCTTCTGTCGTATGGACCTCCCTGGGCCCACTACCACGGTGGGTACCAGGACCGACTACTCGGTGGGCCCCTGGGACTACCCGGCTTGCGCTACACGGCACCTGAAGGCGTGGAGCACAAGTACTACGGAGGAGAAGTACTCGGTTAGGAAGCTGTACATGTCCTGCACTGTATGGAAGACTCCTAGACGTACCGGGCTAGTACTCTCTCCCTACTCCGACTTGTAACCCTGCCTCCAGGGCTATATAAGGCGAGGCAGGGACCGTTCTCTAGCATCATATACAACTCACGGCGCACTATTGCACCATCTTGTAATCGTGCCCAATCAATCCAGAGCTATGCAGCATACAGGACGTAGGGTATTACGCACCTCGCGGCCCGAACCAGTCTAAATTGTGTGCCACGTGTCTCTTCCTTCGAGTTACCGATCTCGGCGAGGCCACATTCATCTACTTCGGGTACTCCCCTTAGTAGGTTGCCGGTCTAAAACACCGACAGCTGGCGCGCCAGGTAGGGGAACTCGCCCGAGATCACATGGCGAACTCGACGGCTCCCGTCTACTTCAAGCCAGCCGTCGCCTTCAACCGGGGCGACACCTTCGTCTTCGGCGCCTGGGTCTGCACTGCTGACGGCGCGGGCTCCTTCCAGCACCGCCTAACCATGCAGCCCAACCCGAAGACCGGCTTCGTGATGCTTCCTGAAGTTGTCACAGGCGAACTCGCCGGCAAGTTCGGCGAAATTTCGCTCTTCAACCACCACGCTGACTTCGAGCTCGAGTCCGCTTCCAACCCGAACTCGACGTCTCCATGGGCTATCGCATGCGAGCCGGCTGCTCAGCCATCGCAGGCGGTACCCTTACCTCGTGAGCGCTCCGCGCGCGGCCCCCGCACCCTCAGCCGGGCCCGCACAGGGGCTCCCTCTTCGCGCCGGGCCGGCAAGGAGCCCGTACCCGAGTACAACTCGGACTCCGACACCGCCTCCGGCCACGCTTCGAACTCCAACCCTCTCTCCGAGTTCTACTCAGACTCCGCATACGAGTTCGACTTCGGGTCGGATCCTGAGGAGCCCGAGTCCAAGGACAACTCCACTGAGCTTCCCTTGTCAGGGCCGGCCTTTGGGCTGGTTATAACGTCCACACCGGCCGGGAGATTCGTCTACTGGCCAGACCGCAAGCTTGCTGTCCTGATAAGCGGAGACTCACGCTACGTCGCCTACATCGACTCGCTACTGTTCCAGGAGGGAACACCACTTGCCAGAGCTGACTCGAACACCCCAACTGAGGTGGCGGTTTCTGAGTCCAGCCTTGGCACCCCTGATCGCCAAGTCTTCATGGCTGCCGGCGACACCCCAGGACCTTCAGGGACGGCTCAAGACAAGTACCTTGAAGACATCTCCTCCGACGAGCTCTCTGCTGATGCCCCAGCAAACGAGGCCCCCACAGACAGAGACGCTCGACGTGAGCGTAACCGGAAGCGCAGCGAACGTCGCCGACGCCTCCGCGACAACTTCCCCGTCCACAACCTTGCGGAAGCTCTCGAGGCGGTCGAAAGCAGAGTACACACTACCCCTGAGCAATGCCTCATGTCGATCACAGCGATCGCACGCCAGGCTCAGGGCATACGCGCTGGAGAGGTCATCGCCAAGCTCGCTGAAGACGCCTACTTCATGCGGGTCGACAACAGAGTCAACCAACCTCCTCCAGCCAGGCCCCGCGACAACGAAGCCACAAGTCGCAGCGCCAACAACGGTCCCAACCGTACTCGAGCTGAGCTCCCAGCCGAGCCGAACCGTCGTCGCTCCAACGCCGGCGGACCTCCACAGCGTGACAACAGCAACCGCGAGATCGTCCCCCACCGCGCTCCGGCCGGCGGCGGCGGCAACGACCCCGACGGCGGCGGCGGCGATGGCGGAAGCTCCAACCATGGAGCCAAAAGGAGAGCCGGCGGCGGCGGCGGTCGCGGCGGCGAGAGGCCACGCGAACGGCCACGCCTGCGGCGCCTCACGGGGCGGCTACGACGCCCGCGAAGATTGAGGAGGCTGCGGCGGAAGAAGTCGACCACCGCGGCGACGGCGACGGCTTCCCCGCCTTCTCACCTCGACTTCGCAACTTGCTCCTCCCCGACAAGTTCAAGCCTTTGGGGATCACCAAGTACGACGCGAAGCGAGGACCCCATCCGGTGGCTCGGGTGCTACGCCCTCTCCATCGAGAACCGAGGACCATGTGTGGTTCGAGGACCGGTGGATGGTCGCTTCCTTGTGTGATGAGTGATTGACAACGTTGTGTTGAGCGATTCTTGGCTAAGTATTGCGGGTGCGGGTTGCGGCTTGACTCGTGTTGGTGCGGGTGAAGAACAAGCGCGAAAGGTCGTTGCCGGTGAGGCCTCCGGTGTGGAGAAGACAAGTAGGCTTCGTTCGAGGGACCGGTGGCCGGCGGGGGTCAAGTGCGGGCCGCATGGTGGCATGAACGAGCAAGATGAAGTCGTGGACGGTTTCTTGGTAGAGCCTCAAAACCAAGGTCGAGCCGGGACTACGTGGGAGCCGAGTCATGAGTGGAGATTGGCGGAGGCTACACCGAGTTCGCGGGGGTTTGCGGTGGTTCACTAGAAAACCACCGGGTTACTCGGTTGAGCCACAAAACCGAGGCCGAAGACTCGACGAGGAGGTGCGGCCACCCGGGCCGGTTCAACCGCCCGGGAGGGGCGGTCGACCGCCCGGGGCCGGTCGGATCCACCGGGCCGGTCCTAACCGCCGCGTGGGGGCGGTCCGACCGCCCGCCGCCGGCGCCGAGAAGCTTCGAAGCGGAGGACACGCGTCGGGATCGCAAGGCGTGCGTCGAGGCTACGCGAGGGGTGCGGTCGCCGGCATCCGTCCGATGGTGAAGACATCAAGAATTCCAAATCCGCCCTTGAGGGGCATGTATCCCTAGTTAGTAGAGAGGGGCATTTTAGACATTCGGTTGCCGCCTATATAACCCAAGAGGTGAGAGGTTGGCGCCAACTCTTGGAACCCTAGCTCATTTCGTTTTTCCATTTTCGTTCTCTATTTTCCCTAGGTTTTTAGAAGGCTAGTTTGAGAGCTTCATGTGAGATCTAGAGAGAGGGATGGATGTTTGGGTGGCAAACTAGACCTTGTACGAACCATTCATGGCATGTATAGAAGGTTCGGCGTGGTTCTTGATGGTGGTTTTCCCGTCTCTTTGATGTTGATTTTCGGAGCTCTTTTTGGCGGTGTTTTGAGAACGATTTCTTGGGGTTTTTGGTGGGTGTCACGTATGAGGTTCTTGTGCCTCTTTGGCTGGTGACTTTGCCCCCAAATCCCCTTTGAATCGGACTCGATTTGGTGGTTTTTCGAGTTGGGCGAGTTCTTGACCTAGAGAAGCGATTTCTTCGATTCCTCTTGATTGTGAGCGTTTCGGGTCGATTCCTTTGAGGTAGAGGTTGCCCGGGAGGTAACCCATCTATCCCCGAAGTTTGGCCGCAATCCGTGGAGTGATTCGGGAGATTGAGCGCAAGGAAGTTGAGGTTTGACCCGCGGGTTCTGTTTTGGAAGGGGCGGTCTAACCGCCTGCGGGGGGCGGTCTAACCGCCGGGGTGTTTCCGGGTCAAAGTTTTGTTTCGCCGGATTTTCCTCCGTGAGTTCGTTCGCCTTGATCGGAGGAGTGTCCGGGTGAAATTTGGGGTCGTTCTCGTGCGGTTGCTAGGTGTTCTTGGTCGGGGTTCGTTGCTGGGTACGGGAGGTTAGACCGCCCCGGGTAGCCGGTCTAACCGCCCCTAGGCCCTTGGGTGAAGGTTTGGTTTTCGCCGGGATTTTCGGTAGCTAGCATGGCCTTGACCGAGAGATCTCTGTTGGTGAAACCGTGGTGTGTTTTGGTGCTCGGAAGAGGCGTTTCGGAGGATTTCTTGGTTGCCGGGTGGAGGCGGTCTAACCGCCCCCTATACCCGGTCTAACCGCCCCCTCCGGTTAGCCGGCTTTCGAGTTGTTTCCGCTTGTCGGTGCTTGCGTGTGTGTTGTGGTTGCTTTGGTAGAGTTTGTTCCTAGGACCGGTAGCACTCCGGTGGCTACGTGGTTTTGGCAAACGGGAGGTAGAAGTGCGAAGCGTGTGATTTCGGGGGGTTCGACCGAGCTAGTTCGTCTTGTCGGAGTTTCAATCTCCCTCGAGAAGAATTTTTATCGGCTCCCATTCACTCCCCCCCCCCCCCTCTCTCCGGTCGCCTTATCGGTCCTTCAAGTGGTATCGAGCCGGTTCGGGTCTTTGTTGACTCTAACCGGTCTAAGATCCAAGGATGGCGTACCGAGAACGGGGTTCGGGTCCTCCACACTTCGATGGAAAGAACTACCGGATGTGGAGCAAGCGGATGGGTGCGTTCCTCCGCGGAAAGGGTCGGACTCCGTGGGATGTCACGGTGGACACGGGATATGTCCGGCCGATGGATTTCCTTGCTCCGGGGTCGAGGGACGGATTCGACGCCAACAATAAGGCGGTCGACTACTTGTTTCGTGCTTTGTGTCGGCTCGAGTTCGATCGGGTGCACACCGAGCACTTGGCTTGTAGGATTTGGGCGGTGTTGAAGGAGGCTCATGTTGGGAGCGCCCGGGGTTCGAGGCACGGTTGTATGCGACCTACGGAGAGAGTACGAGAACTTCACTCATCTCCCGGTGAGTCCATCGATGCCTTGTTCCGGAGGTTCACGGTGGTTGTGAACAACATGAGGGCCAATGTGGACGTGCTCCCGTACGATGATCATTATAGAGCGAGTCAAGCTCCTTTGGATCGTACGATATGGGGCGGGAAGTTCGAGGCCATAGTCGAGTCGGAGAGGTACGACACTGCGACGGTGAACGAGCCGTTCTCGAAGCTCAAGTCGGGCCGAGGTGGATAGGGGCATGACTGCCAAGCTCGAGGGACCGACTGACTCCCATAGTCTTGCCCTCGTTGGTGGCTCCAAAGGAAAGACTAACTCTAACCCATCCACCAGGATGTTCTCGTTTTCCTCTTTGATGTCTATGCCAGATGAGGAATTTGATGACCTTGGAGAGGACGAGCTGGCGCTGTTGACAAGGCGGTTCGAGAGGCTGCACGAGAACCGCGTGAACATGAGGAGGAACACGAGGACTCGCTTCCGGTGCGGCAAGCGGGACACTTCGTCGCCGACCGCCGGAGAAGGCCGAGAGCAAGGACGGCTACAAGCACAAGGCGAGGAAGAACGACGACAAGTACCGTTCGAGGCGCGATCACAAGAGCAAGCACAAGAACAAGTACAAGGACGAGCGACGATCGAGGAAGAAGGAGGGCCGAGGCAAGGCCCGAGCGATGGTTGGAGCGAGCGACGTCGACTCCGGGTTCCGCGTACTCCACCTCGAGCTCGAGCGGCCGGCGACGACGAGGGAGATCGCCGCAAGAACAAGAGGTCGTCCAAGAACCCGAGCGGGCCGAGCCGCCGCGAGAGACGGCTCCTCGCACCATGGCGCGAGCTCCGGCAGCAAGAAGAGCACACGGAGCGACTCGGACTGCGAGTCCGACGACGAGGTACGTGATGAGCTTTCCTTCTTGCGCCAGGAGAATGAGAGGCTTGGCTCTTTGCTTGATAACCGTGATGATATGCTTAGAGAGGCCAAGAAAATGAGGAAAGAGCTTAGGGCTTCACTCGAGGATGCTAGGACTAGAGTGGCTGAGCTAGAAACACAGGTGCTTGATAGCAAGCTTGAGATTGATTCGCTTAAGGCTAGCCCTGTTGTTGCTGATGAAAATGATTGTGCTGATTGCTCCATATTCCTTGCTGATCTTGCTTTGTTTAAGGAGAAGCATGCCTCCAAGTGTGAGGAACTAGATGTGCTTAGGGTTGAAGTGGGCCGAGCTTAAGTCTAGACTCGCTTTGCTAGGTGCTTGCACTTCTTGCCCTGTTTTGCATGCTAAGATTGATGAGTTGCATGGTTACACTAGTTCGCTCGAGGCTAAATTGAAGGAACCCATGCCTACATCCTGCTCTACTTGTGAAATGCATGCATTGAAAAATTTGGAGCTTGCACATTATGTCGATCGCTTGCAGGATGAGAATGATGACTTGAGGAAGTTGATGGGTTGGTTGTCCGGTCATGAGCCTCAGTTGAGGATGATGATCGAGGCCTTTAAGAGGCAAGATGGTGAGGGGCTTGGGGCAAACAAGGTTGGTGAAGGAAGTGGAGAGAATATCCGGAGCCACCAAAAACCCACCACAAAAATGATTTCCCTCCAAAACCCAACCATCTTAGGAACCGACTAGACACAACCCCGGCTCCACCTATATTTCCTACACCCACAAATGATCTCCAAAAGCCCATCAAGTTTGTGAGCACTTCGGGGAAAGTGTTCTTTGGGAAAGTGAAAGAGAAGGCAAGTGAGGAGAAATCGGTGGAGGAGTTGAGTGGAGAGAAACCAAGCGAGCGGCCCCAATCCAAGCCAAAACCTAAGCTTGTGAGGTTCCGTTGTGGCCATTGTGGGAAAGAGGGTCACAAGGATGAGTTTTGCTTCAAGAGGAAGCGGGAAGAGAGGATGGCAAAGGAGTGGGCGAACAAGGATAGGTACAACCCTTCCCATGGTGTACCTAAGCCTCGTATGCCACCGCCCGGGGGTAAGGGCCGTGGTGAGAAGTGTTCGGCATGGGGAGATGCGAGTTCCCGCGGCCGAGGAGGCGTTGCCGGAGGGGGCGGTCGGGGCCCGGCCGGCTAGGCGGTCGGACCGGCCCGGCCCGAGAGGGGGGCGGTTAGGCCGGCACCGGCTAGGCGGTTTAACCGCGCCCCCCCCCGGTACGGGCGGAGTGGTTTTCGAGGTGGTGAGTCGAGAGGTTTCCGTGTCCGGAGGTGGAGTTGCGGTGGTTGGTCCGGAAAGACAAGCGGGTGGTCGGTTGCTAGGCATTCTCCCCCTCGAGGTCACTACGGGGATGGGAGGAGTCGTAGCTTTGAGAAGGAGAGGAGGGACGCTCCACGGGTTGTCTTCCGTGGTTTTGGTCCTCCTCCAGGCAGTGAGGGGTGGTTTCCTCGGAGTGGTTACCGAGGTGGTGTTCGTGGAGGTAGCTTTGGTAGGAGAGATGCTTTGGTTGGTGCTAACCCCACTTTCGAGCAAATGGCTCGGCACTCGGTTTTCCTCCTTTGGTACTAACCCCGGTCTTTGAGTCGTTTGTTCGCTCACGTGCTTGTTTTTGAATTTCGGGTGGGAGACTTGAAGAACATTTGGTTGATTGACTCCGGTTGTTCAAGGCATATGACCGGAGACGAGGGGGTGGTTCTCAAGTCTCGTCCCGGTGGTGACGAAGAGGTACATCACCTTTGGGGACAATGGGCGTGGGCGTGTGCTTTCGAAGGTGAGATAAAAGTGAGTGACAAGATCACTGCGAGGCGTGTTGCTCTTGTTCAATCGGCCGGGGTACAATTTGCTTTCGTGTCTCGGTTGTTGGATGAGGGCTTTGAGGTGTTGTTTCGGCCGAGGTGGTTCTCGGATTGTGGACTCTCGAGGGGACCTTGTTTGTATGGTCGTTCCCGAGGGTCAGGTGTTTCGTGCTGATTTTTCTCAGTCTTCGGGTGTTGAGCGTTGTTTCTTGGCTGGTTCTTCGAGTGAGTTGTGGAGGTGGCATAGGAAGTTGGGTCACTTGAGCTTTGACCTTTTGTCTCGCTTGAGTAAACTCAATTTGGTCCGAGGATTGCCACGGTTGAAGCTTGAGAAAGAGTTGGTTTGTGCTCCGTGTAGGCATGCCAAGATGGTGGCCTCTTCTCACCCGCCTCTCACCGATGTGATGACTGAGCGTCCATGCGAGCTGCTCCATATGGACCTTGTTGGCCCAGCTCGTGTGCGATCGCGGGTGGGAAGTGGTATGTCCTTGTTGTGGTGGATGACTATTCTCGGTATGCGTGGGTGTTCTTTCTTGAGGAGAAGGGGGAGACGTTTGGTTTTGTTCGAGATCTAGTCTTGAGGTTGAGGAACGAGAGGCACGGAGATGCCATACGAGCTATCCGCGGTGATAATGGCTCGGAATTCGGGAACTCTCGTTTTGAAACCTTTTGTCATGACTTGGGTCTTGAGCACCGGTTTTCGAGTCCGTATACGCCTCCCCGGAATGGTGTTGTGGAAAGGAAGAACGGGACCTTGTGCGAGATGGCTCGGACGATGCTTGATGAGCATAGGACTCCGAGGAGGTATTGGGCCGAGGCGGTGAATACCGCGTGCTATGTGTCGAACGGGAATATACCTCGAGTGCACAAGAAGAAAACATGCTATGAGTTGATGCATGGTCGCACACCCAAAGTGAGTCACTTCCATGTCTTTGGTTGCAAGTGTTTTATTCGAAGAAGGGCGAGGAAGTTGGATAAGTTTGAGGCTAGGTCTGTCGATGGCATTTTCTTTGGTTATGCATCTCATTCTAGAGCATATCGTGTGCTCAATCTTGAAACTAACCAAATCGTGGAGACTTGCGAGGTAACCTTCGACGAGACAGAGCCACGTAGTCAGCTTGTCTTTGAGTGTGCAGGTGATGATGAGCTTGGCGAGGAGATCTTTCGGGGAGGAGGAGCATGAACATGGTGATGATGAAGATGGCGGTGCGGTGCCCCCGCTGGACATGTACCCACTACTTCGACTACGATGATGGATGGACCTTCTGCTACACCTACGACGACAAATCAAGAACGAGGAGAAGGCGATGTTGAGGGGGAGGTAGCTTCGAGGCGAGAACCTCCCCGGCGAGTTCGGGTGGATCACCCGGCTTCGAGGATCATCGGCGACATGAATGAACGCACTACACGGTCGAGGGTTCGAAACAATTCCCATTTTGCTCATGCTGCATTTGTTGCTTCTTTCGAGCCCAAAGACATTGGACACGCACTATCGATCACAATTGGGTTAACTCGATGCATGAGGAGTTGGAGAACTTTGAGAGGAATCGGGTGTGGGAGTTGGTTGACCCTCCCCCCGGGGTGTAAGCCGATTGGTACAAAGTGGGTGTGGAAAAACAAAGAGGGAGAGAAGGGTGAGGTTGTGAGGAACAAGTCGAGACTTGTTGCTCGGGGGTTCGGTCGGAAGGAGGGGATCGACTACGAGGAGACCTTTGCTCCCGTAGCCCGTTTGGAGGCGATTAGGATCCTTCTAGCCTTTTCGTGGCTAAAGGGTTCAAGTTGCACCAAATGGATGTGAAGAGTGCTTTTCGAATGGAGTGTTGGAGGAAGAAGTGTTTGTGAGACGACCTCCGGGGTTTGAGAGTGAGAAGTACCCCCACCGGGTGTACAAGTTGAGGAAGGCGCCGTATGGGTTGAAGCGGGCGCCTAGAGCTTGGTATGGCGAGGTTGAGGGGGTTCTTATTTGAGAGAGGTTTTGAGATGGGGAAGGTCGATCGGACCTTGTTTTTGCGAAGAGGCGGGGGCGGGAGATATCCCGATTGTGCGGGTGTACGTGGATGATATTGTCTTTGGTGGCTCGTCTAACTCTCTTGTTGCGAGGTTTGCGGATGATATGAGCGGGGAGTTCGAGATGAGCATGATGGGTGAGTTACGGTTCTTCCTTGGGCTACAAATCAAGCAATCAAAGGAAGGAACATTTGTGCACCGAGGCTAAGTACACCAAGGACATTGTGAGGAAATTCAAGATGGAGGACTCCAAGGCTATGACGACGCCGATGAGTACGACTACGGCTCTTGATGCGGACGAGGAAGGTGAACACGTGGACCGAAGGAGTACCGAAGCATGATCGGGTCACTCCTCTACTTGACGGCGACGAGGCCGGGACATACGGTTCTCAGTGTGTCTGTGCGCTCGTTTTCAAGCGTCTCCGAGGACTTCGCATCGGCAAGCAGTGAAGCGAATTTTCAGGTACTTGCGTCACACTCCCGACTTCGGCCTTTGGTACTCCGCGTCCTCTTCTTTGGCGCTTCATGGCTTTTCAGACGCGGATTTTGCCGGGTGTCGGTTGGATAGGAAGTCCACTTCTGGGACTTGCCAGTTTTTGGGGTCTTCGTTGGTGTCTTGGTCTTCTCGTAAGCAGTCGAGTGTTGCTCAATCCACGACCGAAGCCGAGTATGTTGCCGCCGCTAGTTGTTGCTCTCGGCTCCTTTGGATCACCTACACCATGAGTGACTTTGGTGAGGAGTATACCCATGTCCCACTTCATTGTGATAGCACCGGTGCCATAAGCGTTGCAAAGAACCCGGTGCTCCATTCCAAAACCAAACACATAGAAGTGAGGTATCATTTCCTGAGAGACAACGTAGAGAAAGGGAAGATAGCGTTGATCCATGTACCCACACATGACCAACTAGCCGATATTTTCACCAAACCCCTAGATCAAGCAACTTTCACTCGTTTGCGGGGGGAACTTGGTGTGTGTTTGATTTCTTGAGTTGGGTGTGTGGGGGGTTTTCCTTTGCCGGTGGTGTCGAGCCCGTTTTGCCTCCCCTCGAGGAGCCGGTTTGTAGCATATGTATAGCTTTTCTTTGTGCATTTCTTGCATTTGGCATGGCATATGTAACATGATGTATAGGCATCCTTGTATCTTAGATTGCATGCTTTTTGTATCATATGCATCGGATAGGAAAAGCTTCTCCTATATACAATGTTTACCATGGGTTGCTATATATGTTCTTGTGAGCTTGTTTGATATGCTACGGTTAGTTCGACTTAGCTCTTGATGATCTTGATGAATGATCCATGGTTGATGGCTAATTTTTGAAAAATGTCACATACATGCTCTCTCATGTGTAAATGCCTATATATGATCTTGACATGTTTTAGTGGCTTTGCTATGCTTCCTTTGTGGATGGATAGCTAGTTTATTGATCATATGGAGTCAAAGGCTCACTTGCCATCATGAATGTTTAGCCCTCTTGCTTAATCTTGTGGAGGGGCATAAGTTCCTTTTTGTCGCAAAGACATTTCATGTACCATCTACAAATCTGAAAATGAAATGGAAAATGCTTGGAAAATATGTTCCCATGTCATATGTGCTGAAATTAATTTGCTTTGGGTGCTAAACCGTTGCATGATGCCTACCAATGAGAAGTCTCATACATAGAAGTAGGCACATGGCTCGGTGGCTTTGACATGACATGAGGTGCTTGTGGGTGTTTATGATGGTCTTATGATTAGAATGGCTGTCCTAGCATGAAGTTTGAGTGGCTTTGCCATTTTGATGTGTTTTGCTCATGTTTAGATATTTGCTTGTGAGAGAGTAACTTTTCGCAAAATTACTCAAATCCTTTTTAGCCTTGTCCAATGATTGTGAAACTTGGTGATCATGTAGTTAAGGTCATTACGAACTGTCGAGTATCTAACTTGCTCATTTGGACTTGTGTAGCTCCTTGTGATGAATTTTGTATATTCGAGAAGCTATATGTTGCAAGTTTTCGCATTTTTCCTTGATTCATGCATTGTCAACAAGGGGGAGAAGTTTGTGCATGTTTTGGGCACACGGGAGTGTTTGGAAGGTGTTCCAATTGTTTCGGGCAATTTTTGAGCAAGTGTGGTGCGGGGCCGGTTTCCTTGGGCGGTCTAACCGCCCCCCGGGCGGTACGTTCGGGCGAGAGGCGGTCTAACCGCCCGGGCGGCGGTCTAACCGCCCTGGGAAGTGTGAGCAGTTTCTTGCTCTTTGATGCATTCCCGAGTTGCATTGATGCATGTGTTCAGGGGGAGTGTGCTGTGGCTCAGGGGGAGCTTACTTTTGTGCAGGGGGAGCTCTTTGTGGTGTTCGAGGTTTGCTTTGGTGGTTTGCGCTCTTTGCTTGAGCTGCGTTTTGTCTCGGATGTGTCGAGCCGTTGCCCTTGCCTAAGGGGTCCGAGACTTGTCTTCTTCAAGTGATCTTGCTCTGTGCCTTTCTTTGGCTTTCGATCGCTTGTTGGGGTTTCTTTTTTGTTTGTTTCTTTTCTTTTTTTTCTTATGTTACTTCATGTGAGTGTGTTGTCAATGCACTCATCAAGGGGGAGATTGAGGACCATGTGTGGTTCGAGGACCGGTGGATGGTCGCTTCCTTGTGTGATGAGTGATTGACAACGTTGTGTGGACTGATTCTTGGCTAAGTATTGCGAGGTGCGGGTTGCGGCTTGACTCGTGTTGGTGCGGGTGAAGAACAAGCGCGAAAGGTCGTTGCGGTGAGGCCTCCGGGTGTGGAGAAGACAAGTAGGCTTCGTTCGAGGGACCCGGTGGCCGGCGGGGTCAAGTGCGGGCCGCATGGTGGCATGAACAAGCAAGATGAAGTCGTGGACGGTTTCTTGGTAGAGCCTCAAAACCAAGGTCGAGCCGGGACTACGTGGGAGCCGAGTCATGAGTGGAGATTGGCGGAGGCTACACCGAGTTCGCGGGGTTTGCGGTGGTTCACCGAGAAAACCACCGGGTTACTCGGTTGAGCCACAAAACCGAGGCCGAAGACTCGACGAGGAGGTGCGGCCACCCGGGCCGGTTCAACCGCCCGGGAGGGGCGGTCGGACCGCCCGGGGCCGGTCGGATCCACCGGGCCGGTCTAACCGCCCGTGGGGGCGGTCCGACCGCCCCGGCCGCCGGCGCCGAGAAGCTTCGAAGCGGAGGACACGCGTCGGGATCGCAAGGCGTGCGTCGAGGCTACGCGAGGTGCGGTCGCCGGGCATCCGTCCGATGGTGAAGACATCAAGAATTCCAAATCCGCCCTTGAGGGGCATGTATCCCTAGTTAGTAGAGAGGGGCATTTTAGACATTCGGTTGCCGCCTATATAACCCAAGAGGTGAGAGGTTGGCGGCCAACTCTTGGAACCCTAGCTCATTTCGTTTTTCCATTTTCGTTCTCTATTTTCCCTAGGTTTTTAGAAGGCTAGTTTGAGAGCTTCATGTGAGATCTAGAGAGAGGGATGGATGTTTGGGTGGCAAACTAGACCTTGTACGAACCATTCATGGCATGTATAGAAGGTTCGGCGTGGTTCTTGATGGTGGTTTTCCCGTCTCTTTGATGTTGATTTTCGGAGCTCTTTTTGGCGGTGTTTTGAGAACGATTTCTTGGGGTTTTTGGTGGGTGTCACGTATGAGGTTCTTATGCCTCTTTGGCTGGTGACTTTGCCCCCAAATCCCCTTTGAATCGGACTCGATTTGGTGGTTTTTCGAGTTGGGCGAGTTCTTGACCTAGAGAAGCGATTTCTTCGATTCCTCTTGATTGTGAGCGTTTCGGGTCGATTCCTTTGAGGTAGAGGTTGCCCGGGAGGTAACCCGGACTATCCCGAAGTTTGGCTGCAATCCGTGGAGTGATTCGGGAGATTGAGCGCAAGGAAGTTGAGGTTTGACCCGCGGGTTCGTTTCGGGAAGGGGCGGTCTAACCGCTCGCGGGGGCGGTCTAACCGCCGGGGTGTTTCCGGGTCAAAGTTTTGTTTCGCCGGATTTTCCTCGTGAGTTCGTTCGCCTTGATCGGAGGAGTGTCCGGGTGAAATTTGGGGTCGTTCTCGTGCGGTTTGCTAGGTGTTCTTGGTCGGGGTTCGTTCTTTGGGTACGGGAGGTTAGACCGCCCCGGAGGTAGCCGGTCTAACCGCCCCTAGGCCCTTGGGTGAAGGTTTGGTTTTCGCCGGGATTTTCCGGTAGCTAGCATGGCCTTGACCGAGAGATCTCGTTGGTGAAACCGTGGTGTGTTTTGGTGCTCGGAAGAGG
The DNA here is from genome assembly GCA_947561735.1 of Cenchrus americanus. NCBI lineage: Eukaryota > Viridiplantae > Streptophyta > Magnoliopsida > Poales > Poaceae > Cenchrus > Cenchrus americanus. The sequence goes on from OX387245.1 coordinate 240,079,978, forward strand.
CGTTTCGGAGGATTTCTTGGTTGCCGGGTGGAGGCGGTCTAACCGCCCCCTATACCCGTCCTAACCGCCCCCTCGGTTAGCCGGCTTTCGAGTTGTTTCCGCCTTGTCGGTCTTGCCGCGTGTGTGTTGTGGTTGCTGGTAGAGTTTGTTCCTAGGACCAGTAGCACTCCAGTGGCTACGTGGTTTTGGCAAACGGGAGGTAGAAGTGCGAAGCGTGTGATTTCGGGGGTTCGACCGAGCTAGTTCGTCTTGTCGGAGTTTCAATCTCCCTCGAGAAGAATTTTTATCGGCTCCCATTCACTCCCCCCCCCCTCTCTGGTCGCCTTATCGGTCCTTCAAGAACGCTGGCGGTAACAACGACACCAAGTGCCTCTACTTCCCCTTCTGCCTGGACCAAGCTCCACTCACATGGTGTTGACGGTGAAAATCCGTCAACCTAGCCATGAGTTTACCTTCGGTGTTGGCATGAGTTTTATACCTTATCCATTGGTACTAACCCCCGTGGTATAACAAGTTCACGTGTGCATGTCGGTTTTGGAGTTTAATGTTTATGTAGGGTTTTAGTGTTGAATGCAAGACTTTCGGGATAAGTTCATCAAGCACCTCATGACAAGACCTTGAAGCCCCGTACAAGTCATGCAACGAAGCAAACTTAACTCCAAGAAGCCAGGGACTTGATCCGAGAAGACGACAGACTCCGAGGACCTGACCAGAAAAGTGTTGAATCTTGCAAGACAAGGAGTTGAGTCTAATTCGGAGAGAAACTGACGACACGGACCTACATGCAGAAGGGGGAAACATCCAGGAAGCAAGGGAACCGACGTGGGGCAAAGGAGCCCTCGGGCTGGGCCTAAATGGGCCCGGGCCGGCCGCCCCGTCCCGGTCGGCCCGAGCCCATCCAGGGCCCAACTGCCCCCTCCTTTGCCCTAGCCGCCAATCGGGCTATTTATAGCCCCCTGACCGAGAGACTCGCAGAGAAGAATTCGTCATCGGCCGCCGAGGAGCAGATAAGAGAGGGACACCATCTCGGAGAGGAGAGGGTCGAGCTAGTTGACTAGGGTTCCCCTAGCCGACGTGGGAACCTTGCACGGAAGACCACGTCGGAGTTCCCGGAGCTAGAAGCAAGATCAAGGAAGGATCCCGGTGGTGATCTTGTGTATGTATCATTGTTATAGTTGAATTATCAAGTTGAATCTTTTCCTAGCGATCAAGTGTTTCCTCGAAGATTTCGTTTTTCGATCGGCTTTGCTTATTCCAATTCTATTCTCGAGATAGATTACATAGGGTGTTCTTGTAGCCGCGGTGGCTAGAGGTACACGCCGGATCTTCCGAAAGAATCTCGACTTGTCTTTTGACTCGCCCTAAGCTCCCCGCATGAATAGGGATACGTTGTGACATAACGGGGGTTCCGAAAGGCGGATGTTTTCGGATTTGGACGGGAAACCACGATTTAAAGAGGCTTCTATTAAGATTCGATTTGCTACTTCTTCTCTTGCTTGGAACTTCAACAAAACGCTTACCCCGATCCCTCTAGATCGGTTTATCTACCCAATCTTACTTTGTTTTCTCCGATCTTTAGTAGATTAGATTCGTTTTGTGTCTTTTACTTAGATGCACTAGGGTTTCTTTTATCGAAGATTGAAGTTACTTGGCTTTATTAGATTGAGTTTTGCGTCACACATTTGTTCCACGGATTCGATACCTTGGGTTCACCACTCGAGGGAAGAAGGGTCCCTTGACTACGACGGGAGACTTGTACGCTTGCAAGTCACAAACGAACTTTGATACAACTATTAACCGTCAACACATGGCTCGAGTCGCTGGACAAGCACTCGATCGACAAGTGGGACTAGCTGAAGGACCAGTTCAGCAGCAACTTCGCGGGCGCCATAGGCCGATCGGGTACTCACATGGACCTGGCCATGATCAAGCAGGAACAAGGCGAGACCCTCCGCAAGTACATGCTCCGCTTCTTCGACAACGCGCTACCGTCGTCGACGTCACCGACAAGGAGGTCATCGACCTCTTCCAAGACGGTCTCTACCACCGCCGCACCTTCGAAGACTTCGGTCGTCGCCGCCCCAGGTCCATCCCCCACCTCAAGGACATGATCACGTCCTGGGCGGATGAAGAAGACAAGGCCAACGCCAAGTACGACGCCATCTGTGGCAAGAGCAAGCAGAACCAGGGTGGCGGCAGCGGCAGCAACGCGAACCAAGGCGGTCGAAACAACAACAACTACTACTACTACTCGGGTCCCAACCGCAAGCGCAAGCCAGACAACACTGTCGCGGCTATCCAATGCCCTGCGAAGGAGAACTCGAAGAAGAACTCTGGCGGCTTCAAGGACCTGCTGAAGGAAAGGTGCCCGTGGCACCCAAACGGCAACCACACCACCGAACAGTGCTACCAACTCAGGCATGCACTCAAGGATACACCGGAGCCACCGCACCCTCACGACAAAAAGGGCAAGAAGAAGGACGGCGACAACAACGACTTCCAGGAGCCTAACAAGACCGTCAACGTCCTCTTCGGCGGACTACCCAGCAGGCGGGAGCAGAAGGCTACCCGTCGTGAAGTCATGTCCATTGAGCTAGCGGTTCCGACCCCTCTCAGGTGGTCGGAGGTACCCATCACCTTCTCCCGCGCGGATCAATGGACCAGCTTCTCTGAACCAGGACGGTTCCCCCTCGTCCTGAAGCCGGTGGTCGCGGGCTCCAAACTCAACAAGGTGCTCATCGACGGTGGAAGCGGGCTCAACGTCCTTTTCACCAAGACCTTGAAGAAGATGAAGCTCGACATCACCCACATGCTCACCAAGAGCAACACACCCTTATACGGCATTGTCCCCGGCAACGCGGCTATTCCACTGGGCTCAGTGGTCCTGCCTGTTACCTTCGGGGAATCTCGGGACAACTACCGTACCGAGTACATCAAGTTCGAGGTCGCGGACGTCGAGACTTCCTACCACGCCATCCTCGGCAGACCGGCCATCGCCAAGTTCATGGCGGTGCCCCACTACACCTACTTGGCACTCAAAATGCCAAGCCCAGCCGGTGTACTCTCTCTTCAAGGGGACTTGAAGATCTCTCACGACTGCGACACAGAAGCCGTGGAGATCGCTTCTACGAATCAAGTACCCAACGCAATGATGGAGGTCTACGCCGCGTCGAAGAAGCTTGCTACAAGTGAACTCGACATCCCGGAGAAGTCTGACAGCGCCAATAAGCCTCAGCCGCCTGAGGAGGTACTCGTCAAGACGATCGACCTCGGAACAGGCGACCCCAGCAAGACCACCACCCATCGGGGCTGGCCTCGACCCCAAATAGGAAGACGCGCTCATCAGCTTCCTTCGGGCTAACCGCGACATCTTCGCGTGGAAGCCAGCGGACATGCCAGAGTGCCCGTGGAGCCGATTCAAGACGCGCCTCAACGTCGATCCTAAGGCCACCCCCAAGCGACAACACCTCCGACGCTTTGCCGACGACGGACGGGACGCCATCAAGAAGGAACTCGCCAAACTACTCGCGGCGGCTTCATCGGAGAAGTCTTCCATCCCGAGTGGCTCGCCAACCCCGTCCTCGTCCGCAAGAAGAACTCGAACGAGTGGAGGATGTGCGTCGACTACACCAACCTCAACAAGCACGCCCCCAAGGACCCCTTCGGGTTGCCGCGGATTGATCAAGTCATCGACTCCACGGCGGTCGCGACCGCTCCGCTTCCTCGACTGCTACTCCGGGTACCACCAGATCGCGATCAAGGAAGAAGACCAGGAGAAAACCACGTTCATCACCCCGTTTGGCGCGTACTGCTACACGACCATGTCCTTCGGGTTGAAGAACGCCGGCACTACTTACCAACGAGCTATCCAGGCCTGCTTCAAGAGGCAACTCAACAAGAACATCGAAGCCTACGTGGATGACGTGGTCGTCAAGACCAGAAACTCCAGTACCCTCATCGACGACCTTGAAGAGACTTTCGCATCACTGCGCGAGTACCGCTGGAAGCTCAACCCGAACAAGTGAGTCTTCGGCGTACCTTCAGGCAAACTACTCGGCTTCATCATCAGCCAGCGCGGCATCGAAGCCAACCCCGAGAAGATCTCCGCCATCACCAGCATGAAAGCTCCCACGAGCATCAAAGACGTCCAGAAGCTGACCGGGTGCATGGCGGCATTGAATAGATTTATCTCGAGGCTCGGAGAACGGGGGCTCCCCTTCTTCAAACTACTCAACCATCAAGAGAAGTTCGTGTGGACTCCAGAGGCGGATCAAGCCCTTGCCCAGCACAAGGACTTCCTATCGAAGCCGCCGATCCTCACGGCTCCTCACAAAGGCGAGCAACTACTACTCTATCTCGCTGCGACTACTCACGTGGTCAGTACTGCCATCATCGTCGAGCGGCAGGAAGACGGCCACGCCTACCCAGTCCAGCGCCCAGTCTACTTCGTCAGCGAGGTCCTATCAGAGTCGAAGGCACGCTATCAGCCTGTGCAGAAGCTCCTGTACGCAGTACTCATCACCTCGCGGAAGCTACGACACTACTTCCAGGAGTACTCGATCTCCGTCGTCACCGACTACCCGCTCGGCGACATCCTGCGGAACCAAGATGCTACTGGAAGAATCTCTAAATGGGCGGTCGAGCTCGGCGCCCTCACCATTGACTTCAAGCCACGCACAGCCATCAAGTCGCAAGCGCTAGTCGACTTCATGGCGGAGTGGTGGGAGAACCAGCTGCCCACTCCCACCGTGCGACCAGAGCATTGGGTGATGTACTTCGACGGCGCACTCAACCTCGAGGGCACAGGTGCAGGGGTACTCCTGATCTCTCCAATAGGCGAACAACTCAAGTACGTCCTGCAGATCTTCTGGAAGGTCTCAAACAACGAAGCCGAGTACGAAGCTCTCCTACACGGGCTCCGCCTCGCGGCTTCTCTAGGCATCAAGCGGCTACTAGTCTATGGCGACTCCGCAGTGGTCATCAACCAAGTCAACAAGTCCTGGGACCGCAACAAGGAGAACATGGACGCCTACTGCCTAGAAGTCCGCAAGCTCGAGAACAAGTTCTACGGTCTCGAGTTCCACCACATCGTCCGCGACAACAACATTGCAGCGGACGTCCTCTCGAAGCTCGGATCTACCCGCGCTCAAGTACCAGCGGGTGTATTCGTTCACGAGCTTCACGCGCCATCCATCCCGGAGCCGGCGCCACCAACCACTGTCCCAGCTCACCCACCAGCTGGACAGGAGGTCATGATGATCGATGTGGACTGGAGGCAACCCTTCATCGACTACCTCAGCGAGCAGAAGGTTCTCTCCGACAAGAACTCGGCTGAGCAGCTCGTCCGCCGTGCCAAGTCCTATGTCCTCGTCGGAGACAAGCTTTACAAGCGGAGCGCATCTTCTAGAGTACTCATGAAGTGCGTCCCTCGCGAAGAAGGCAAGGACATCTTGGAGGAGATACACAAGGGCGTCCGGCGAGCTTTCTACTGGCCCACAGCTCCGGGTGATGCCGAAAAACTCGTCAGAAGGTGCCAGGGATGCCAGTACTTCGCCAAGCAGCAACACGTCCCAGCCTACAAGCTAGTCACCATACCGCCAACCTGGCCCTTTGCCTGCTGGGGGCTCGACATGATTGGGCCACTGCCAACTGCGCCAGGTGGTTTCAACAGAGTATTGGTCACCAAGTGGATCGAGGTCAAGCCGGTCACATGCCCCAAGGCTGACAGAGTACTCGACTTCCTGGATGAACTCGTACATCGCTATGGACTACCCCACCGCATTATCACAGATCTGGGCTCCAACTTCAACAACCACCAGTTCTGGGAGTACTGCGAGAACAGCGGGATCGACGTCCGATACGTCTCAGTTGCCCATCCTCGGGCCAACGGACAAGTCGAGCGCGCCAACGGGATGGTGCTCGACGCCCTCATGAAGCGGCTACACGACGCTGCTAACTCCAAAGGGGGCAAGTGGATCAAGGAACTACCCAATGCACTCTGGGGGCTACGGACTCAGCCATCCAAGCCAACGGGGCAATCCCCCTACTTCCTGGTCTACGGCTCCGAAGCAATCCTCCCTGCCGACGTCATATGGAACTCGCCAGCAGTGGAGCACTACGATGAAGGCGTCTCAGAAGACAGCAGATGAGTTGACATCGACAGCCTCGAAGAAGCTCGCTGCGGTGCCCTCGTCCAATCAGCAAGGTACCTAGAGGGTATCCGACGCTACCACGATCGCAACGTCAAGGAACGCTCCTTCAACGTTGGTGATCTTGTCCTCCGTCGCATCCAGAACATGGAAGGACTACACAAGCTCAGCTCCCCTGGGAAGGTCCCTTCACCATGGCAAACGTGACTGGGTCGGGCTCCTACCGCCTCCAGACACTTGAAGGCGAAGACATGAACAACTCGTGGAACGTCAACCAGCTCTGTCGATTCTACGCCTAGTCTACACGACTACTCCGGGGTTCAAGTCTACACGACTACATCAACACCCCTCTGCCGTAAGAGGCCTCCGGGTCCTGGCTCCAGTCTCTGCACTACTCCTGTCTAGGATCCAGCCCGCGCGGCTACCTACGGATCCTGGGCTGCGACGAGCGTCAAGGACTCTAGCAGAGATCTACTAAGAGACCATGTACTCCAAGATCCAGCCTACACGGCTACTTACGGATCTACTGCTGTAAGCGGCCTCCGGGTCTAGGCGACTACTCTGTAACTACGGCCCTGGCCATCCAGGTGTACTTCTTCAGTAATAAAGTTTGATCGTTCATCAACTTCTTTACTGTCTACTCCCTTCAATGGGACCACTACCGCCGAGTACGACTACTCGCATCCACTCCACGATGGGCTCCGCACTCTGAGATCGCGACTACGAGTACTCATTGTTGGAAATTTTCTTTCATTAATACTTAAGCAATTCATTACAATTGTTTTTGTACAATTTGGCTACTAGCTAACTATTACAGGGCTACTGGAGATTAAGCTTATCAGCTACTTGCTCCGCAATGGGAGCCATCTGCTCCAGCAGCTCCGCATACTGCTCATCGGTGCAGTTGGCGGCTACCCCGCCAGCGACTACCTCCACCGGGGCCTTCGGGAAGTAGGACTTCATGAAGGCCTAGATCTGCTTCGGGATCGACCTCGCCATGTGCTTCACATAGGCCGCCAGCCTGCTGGGGGCTTCCCTGAGGCGATCCGCGAGTGGAGCAATCTTGGGGCCGCCCGTATGAGGAACCAAGAGTCTTGCGATCGGCAGCGCGGCTTCTTCAAGATCCTTCAGTTGAGCCCGCAGCGCCTCGCAATCTTCATTCAACTTCTGCAATGATTTGTAGCAGTTGACGAGATCGCGGTCAGATGCAATCCGAAGCTCCATGTGCTTCTCGCACTCGAAGGCAAGTTCTTTGTAGTCGAGCTCGAGTACCTGGCGGGCTTCTTGTTCCCGGTAGAAGAGGTTCTTCATACTCGTCTCCGAGGACTTCAACTGCTCCACTTGGCCCTCAAGCTCTGCAAATACAGCAAAGGGAAGTGGGTCAGACTACCTCTCGACCTCCAACAACTACCCGACAAGTCCAACGGCGTACCTTTGTTCTTGTTGCGGAGGCCCTTGTTCTTCCGCACCAAGTCGTCCCCTTTGCCTGCAGCTCTTGGATGTCATTGTGATACTTGGCAAAGGCGGCGTCGAGCTTGGCCTGCATGGCAGCCGCGTGCTTCTGCGACTTCAAAAGTTGATCCTCCAATGCCTTAGCCCGGAGCACTATGTCACCAAAGCCCTGCAGCATGTTGGACTTCTCGCGGGACCTCTCCACGACGTCCTGCACAGACAACACACGTCAATGAGTACTCAACAACAGAGGATTGACTACTCAGAAGCTAAGGCTACTTACCTTCATCCACTGCTCGGCCTGGCGGACTGCCTTCAGGTGCCTGGCTACCGTTGCCAGGTCCACCAGATCATCTGCGAGCAGCTTGTTGACGGTTAATAGTTGTATCAAAGTTCGTTTAGACTTGCAAGCGGACAAGTCTCCCGTCGTAGTCAAGGGACCCTTCTTCCCTCGAGTGGTGAACCCAAGGTATCGAATCCGTGGAACAATGTGCAACGCAAGGATTCAATCTAGTAAAGCAAGGTAAAGCTATCTACTGAAGAACAAAGATGCATCTAATCTAAGATATGATCAAGTAAACGAATCTAATCTAATCTACTAAAGAGGTAGCAAGAGAAAGCAAGAGATAACCAATCTAGAGAGTCTAGATCATGCTTATGTTGTAGCTCCAAACAAGATAGATGAAGATAGAAAAGCGAATCTCATTAAAAGCATCTTTAAATCGTGGCCTTCCCATCCGACTCCGAAAACGCCCGCCTTTCGGAACCCCCGTTCTGTCACAACGTATCCCTATTCATGCGGGTAGTCTAGGGCGAGTTCGATAGAACAAGTTGAAATCACTTGGCCGGTCCGGTATGCACCTCTAGCCACCGCGGCTACAAGAGCACCCTATGTAATCTAGCTATAGACTAGATCGTAGAAGAAGCAAAACCAAGAAGAAAACAAAATCATCGAGAAGGCACGTAATCGCTAGAAATCGGATTCACTTACAAACTTCACCATGAATGATTACATGAACAAGATCACCACCGGGATCCTACCTCGATCTTGATCCTCGCTCCGGAGCTCCGACGTGGTCTTCCATGCAAGGTTCCCACGTCGGCTAGGGAAACCCTAGACAACTAGCACGACCCTCATCTCCAAGATGGTGTCCCTCAAGCTTCTCTGCTCCTCGGCGGCGGATTACGACTTCCGTTCTGCGTGGCTCTCGGTCAGGGGGCTATTTATAGCCCGAGAAGCAATTAGGTCAAAGGGGAGGCCGATTGGGCCCCGAAAGGGCCGGGCCGGCCGGCCCGGGCCCAATTCGGCCCATCCCCGCGGCTCGCTTCGCCCGTGTTGCTTCCCACGTCTTCTAGATGTTCTCCCCTTTTGCATGTGGGCCCTTGACGTCGGTTTCTCTCCGAATTGGACCGAACTCCTTGTCTTGCAAGATTCGGCAAGACTTTTTCGGTTCGGTCCTCGGAGTTTATCATCTTCTCGGGCTTGGTCCTTGGGCTCTTGGAGTCATGTTCACTTCATTGCTTGATCGGTATCGGGCTTCAAGGTCTTGTCATGAGGTGCTTAATGAACTTATCCCGAAGTCTTGCTTTCAACGTTAAAACCCTGCGTAAACACTTAACTCCAAAACCGACATGCACAAGTGAACTTGTTATACCACGGGGGTTAGTACCAATGAATAAGATACAAAAGTCATGCCAACACCAAAGGTAAACTCATGGCTAGGTTGACGGATTTTCACCGTCAACATCTCCCACATGCTTAAACCTTGCTCGTCCTCGAGTAAGCCTTCGATGGATATCATCGTTGCCCATCAATCTTTAAACCTTACACTTGATCATACATGAAAAAAACATAATGCTCTCAAAAGTTTAATTCGTTAAAGTTCCATAATGTACTAGCCTTCACCTCTACGGAGGGTAGATTCTTATTAAGCTTATCCCACAAGTATTAACATGCTCACAAAGTTTAAATAGATCTCAGAATTTTTGAAATAAAGAACAAGATAAAGAAAAGAGCTAAACCAAATTCACAAATTTAAATCACCTTGCATATTGCTCATGAACTCTCATCTCGCTTGTCTCTCAAGCCTATATATTCTACTCCTTTCCCTCTCATAACATATATGTGTGGTAGGCTTTATATGGAGCTTTGGGAAAGTTTAGTCCTAACAAGATTTTATAAATGAGGTGTTGTCAAAACAAGACAAGCTTCTCATGGCCTTACCGAGACTCGTCAAAAAGGTCATTGGAAAATAATGTTAAATCAAGGAGGGGAAAGAGAAAAATACACACACTTTTAGATGAGTGGACATGTGCAAATGGCAAAGAGTGATCCCGAGGCACAAAGGAAGTCCTCGTTATCGGATTGCACATGGTTGGAAAACGAGAATGGATCTTTTTAACTTGAAGCCTTGAATGCACTCTTAGAGAACCGGGGAGTTTACTTTATGCATATATTTTTTTCTCTTTCTCATATTTCTCATTCTTTTCTTCCTTTCTTTCTTTCTTTCTTTCTTTCATTCATTATATATATTTTTTTTTCTTTCTTCTTGTGAGACCTTCACCTTGGAAGTCACGTATGTCGCCGAATTTTTTTTTTCTTTCATCATTTTTTTAAATATTCCCCTTTTAACTCTAAAACTGCACCGTACCTACCTCCTCCCCCATGCTTAGACATTGCTCGTCCTCGAGCAAAGAGGCGAAAAATAAGGTAGGTACCGGGGTATTTTTCCTTGGAGAGATACTTGAAATCTTCAATGTTGGCACCGTCTTGCGATCTTCCTTGAATTGATGATCCATTCTCAACGATAGGTTGTGGTCAAGGAGGTAATCACAAAAGATGATATTTGGTTTAAGGGTGGATATCTGGCGAGGTTTGTGAGATCTCCAATGCGGGGATACACAATGCACGGATAAAAGGCTAGCAAAAAGATATATACGCAAAAACGGAATGACCAAGCTTCTTAGTCTCGGGCCGGAGAAATCATGGCCTCGTAATAACTCACTCAAAAATAAATCTTGTACACTAAAGTTTATGCACTCAAATATATATAAGGCTCGGATAGGTTGAGCAACACACAAGTGATATTTGTGACAAGGTTAGCAATATTTTTGAGCATAAAAGACATCTTTAATCTATTCATAACTTGAGAGCACATAAAACACTATGGGTCTTTATTTTAATCATAACCTCCGCTAAAGATTAAGCTAGCATTTAGATAATTTCAGATTTGTATTTTTAAGAGAGCACTAGGTTAAACATGCATAAATCAATTACAAAGATAAACAAAGCGGCAATTATAATCATATATCATCATGGCACAAACTTTGTAACTTTACCAAAGGTAAAAACTTGGTGGCGACATTATTCATGATGAAAATAAAAACTAAGACACACGCTGAAAAATTAAACTAACACACAGGCTGAAAATAAACTAACACTCATGCTGAAAATTAAAATAAAACTGAAAACACTACACAAACATAGGCGCATACAAGCTGAAAATTAAAGAAAAGGGGGTAATGGAAAGATAACTAAAGCTCCTCCTCTCTCTAATCTTCCGCCGGTTGTTGATATTGATAGTCTTGGTTGTTGTACCCTTAGTTGTAATAGGAATGCGCCTCTCCTCCTATGAATTGTCCGACGGTGCTAGGTGAAGGTGTCTAAGCATATAAGCGACGTTTGCATTTCCTTCACCCATTTGGTTTGCATTGGTTAGGATGGCTGCAATAATTTGCACGTTCCTTGCAGCGTATCCTCCAATGGTGGCTACATGTAACACCTGAAAATTCCATCACAATAAAATATTGCTAGAAACAAGGTTTAGTTTTATTTTCTAAGGATTTAATAAATTTGAATAAATAAATTTTCCTTTAATTAAATTAAACAACAATTAATAATTAGAATCAAACAAGTGTCTGTGCATCATGTTGAAATGCATGAGTTTTGGTTGTGGTGTGATTTAAAAAAAAGTCTTAAAAAAATATTTGTGAAAAGTCCTTAAAAATAATTGTGAAATTGGAATAAAAGTTTGAATTAAAAAAAATGAAAAGAGGTTGAAAGTTTGAATTTAAAAATGTTTGAAAAAGTTTTCTAAAAGTCTCAAAATATTTGAATAAATTTGTGTTAAAATTTCAATTTGAAAACATGAAAAAGATTTGAATTTTGAATTTGGTTTGAAAAGGATTTGAAAAGAAAAAAAAGAAAAAAAGAAAAAGAAAAAAAAAGAAAAAAACTAAACCGACCTACCAGCCCAGCCCACCCGCGGCCCACCTCACCCTCCCCTCCTTTTCCTTTTTTTTTCAGCGCGGCCCACAGCTGCTTCCGGCCCACGCGGCCCGCAACACCGCCTCCTCTCTCCCTCCTCTCTCCCTCTCACAGACAGGTGGGGCCCACCCGTCGGTCGTCCCCTACCTCCAGCGCCTCCTCCCTTCTCCCGGCCGCGCCGCCCTCCCGCGCCGCCGCCCCGCCTCCCCGCTCCCCGCGCCCGTCCACCTCCTCCACTCCCTCTTCAATGCGCCGCCGCCACCCCCCCCCCACCGCCTCTACCCCTTCCCCTTCCCCTACCCGCCGCCCGCACCGAGCCGCCATTAATGGCGCCGCCGCCACCAACCGCCGCCACCGCCTTACGCGCCTTCTCCACTTTCCCCCTCCGCCCTATAAAAGGCGAGCCCGAGCCCCACCTCCTCCCGCACCACATCCCCGCCATCCCCTTGCGCAGCCGCCGCCGCCACCGGAGCGCCGACCGCCGCCGGAGTCGCCGCCCGATCTCCTCCTCCACCGCGGTTCCCTCCCCCTCCGGCCCCCGGGTAAACTTCCTCGCCTCTTCCTCTTCGATTTGGTGTCTTCCCCGTGCCATTTGGTGCCCGGGAGGCCATCTTGGCTCCTCTCCGGCGAGCCCCGCCGCGCGCGCGCGTCGGGGGCGCCACCGCCGGCCGGCCGTCCGCCGCCGCCGACCGCTCACACGCGACCGTGACCGTAGGATCTAAGCCGGCGGCCCGCATTAAAAGACCTCATACCCCTTGGTTTGGTCCACGGTGGACCGGTGGACCGAGTCCACGGCGCCGGTCCACAGGCCTTGCGTCACGCCTGCGTCAGCATCGCGTCAGCCGACCAATCACGAGCCGCCACTCGTCGCCAGCACAGCTCACCCGCCGGCCGCCCAGGCACTTTTGCAAAAAGGACCCTGCGGTTTTTAATATTAAAAATATATCCTTCCACCATATAAAAGCCTTGCAAGTTAGTCCCTGGTTTTTATAATCAAGCCCTTGGCCTTTCAAAAATGCTCACCCGCGGTCCAAAGCCCCTCTTTTGCACCAAAGACCTCTAGTTTATATCCATAATTATGTTTAGGTCCCTGAAATCTTGCAGAAAAACCCCTAAAACTTTCAGATATTCACAATTTAGTCCCTGAACCTTGTTTCAGCCATAACTTTTCCATCCTAGCTCCGTTTTACGCGTTCTTGGTGTCCACGCGATCGTCTCTCCGAGCCCGTCATTTCTAAAAGCTTGTTTTAGTCTTTTGGTAATGTTTGATGTATTGTTTTATTTATTGTATGTTTTTCTTGCATGATCGTAGCCAACACGCCGTTCGAGGAAGTTCAAGTGCAGAGCTTTTCAGATAAGGAAAGTAGCTTATCATTGGAGAAAGGCAAGTGACCCTAACCACCCTTCTACCTATGCTTTAATCAAGATTACTATAAATTAATCGGAACATGGAGAACCACCCGGGAAAACAGGTGCAACCACGGTCCATATGGCTCGGCTTAGCCAATTAATTAGGTGTGCGATTGATCCGATGGCCCTTTTCCGAAAGGAGCAAGAGGGGGATCCGGGTTGCGGGGGTATAGCCCGGTCCTTTTGGGGTAGCGACCTTTGCTAAGGTGCCGACCACTAGGGAGGGTTATGGTCCGCCCCGATCCGTAACTATGCGGGTCGTTAGTCTTTTGCATATCTTTGTAAAGGCTTCGTAGCGTCCCTATGCAATCACACCTCGGAAGTGTGGTATTGTGCTCGATCAGCACATGCGTGGTTGGGTTCAAAGTTCTTTGGAACTTTTACGCGAACCGTGGGAAAAGTGTGCAACCTCTCGCAGAGTGTAAAAGCGATCGATCGGCCGTGCTCACGGTCAAGAGCGGCCCGGACCCTCACATGATTAATTAAACTTAAAGATGGATTAATATTGCTTTCCGGTTACTCCGTGGCCTTGCCGAGTACCAACCATAAGTGTACTCATCCTTGCTTACGCCGTTCGAGAGAAGAACCCCGGAGTGGAGTACTTCACCGACTACGAGGATTTCGAGGATGCGATCAACCGATCGAAGCCCGTGGAAGATGAAGATGGGGTCGCGTCTTCATAGTTATCGTTGTTCGTGTAAAGACCTTCGTGTCTACCATCGTGAGTGTAATAAAAGTTAATAAACCTTTTCGTACGTTTTGAGCAATGTCTTGTGATATTACACTCATGAGTCTATCATATGTGTGAAATTGTGATCCCGGCACACATATGAGATGCATTCGGTTTTCTACGGAAAATCGGGTGTGACAGAGTGGTATCGTAGCATTGCCGATCGTAGGACGCACCTCGGATAGAAATGGTCGATATTAAGGACTCTTTATCTAGAAAGCCTTTCCAGCATTCAAAATATCTTATTTACGCATAAAAAAATATTTATTTCTTTATTCTTTATCAAAATCAAATCTTTTGTTTTCTTCTACACCGAGTCTGATTCTTGTTCTTCCACCTTGAACTACCACACGTGTTTTATAGGATAGATTCTTAGGTTGCCTACCCTTCTATCGAGCTTTGTTTCGATAGAGCCGTTCTTGTGAGGACGTGCGATGTGAATGCTTGTTGATTGTAAACATGCATGATTTGGATCTTTGACTTGATTGAAATGTTTTTCTGGAGTGATAGCCACAAATACATCAATAAAATAATTAAAGTTAAAATTTGAATCTTAGCCCCTTTTCTCTGATTCACCTTTATCAATTCAACTTCCTATCGGAAAACTTCTCTCTCTAACAATCAAATGGTAAACGTCAGGTCAGGAGCTGGACAGGATATTCCGTTCGTCATCAATCAGTTGAATCAAGTTCCCTCCTCCACCACAAGAATTAGCGATGGATCCCGCGATGCAGCAGTTCTTTACGGAACAAATGCAGTTAATTCAGAACCTCACCGCCACCGGCCCGAATCTACGAGCACGGCAGAACCGACCACCACCTCAAGGACCCCCACCACCTCCACCACCGGTGAACAAGCATAGAGAATTCATGAGCCACAACCCGCCCACTTACTCTCATTCGGTGGATCCCCTCGATGCCGATGATTGGCCGAAGACCATCAACAAGATGCTAAATATCACCCAATGTAATGATCGTGAGAAGGTTTTGTATGCCTCGGGACGTCCGGAAGGTGCGGCCGCCGATTGGTGGGATGCTTACACCGTCGCACTCGCCGCCGCCGACACCATTACTCGGCAGGAGTTCCGGGAGAGTTTTCGTACACATCACATCCCACTCGGTGTGAAGAAGCCGAAGAAGAAGGAATTTCTAGCTCTAAAGCAAGGCAACATGACAAGTTAGTGAGTATCCGGATCGGTTTACTCATTTGTCCCGCTATGCACCGATGAAGTCAACACGGATGCCAAGAGACAAGAACGCTTTCTCGATGGTTTGATAGGTCCACTTAACTATCGGTTGCGAGCCACACATTTCTTAACTTTCAGATGTTGCTCAATAAGGCTATAGGCTTGGAGAATAAACGCAAGGAACTTCATGAACAGAAGCGCAAGTTTCAACCTCAAGGTCAATCTAGCAGTAACACCCGCCCTCGTTACAACTCATCGCAAGACTCTCAGTTTCGTTCTAGCACACAAGGCAGAGGCCATGGACAGAATCAACCGTTCTATCGTTCGTTTGATGAACCCGAAGAATCCAACCCAATGACACCTCAGGCTCCAAATCCTCATCAGAACCGTTCAGGTGCACCAGTAAGGAACACTACTCCAGTTCACCCCAGTGGATGCTTCAACTGCGGAGAATTGGGACACTATGCCGCATTTGCCCTCGCCGCAATATGCAGACACCCCAGAGAGATAACAGAGGTCAACAGAACAATATGCATGGTAGGGTGAACCATGTGACAGCTGAAGAAGCTCAAGGAGACAAAGATGTTGTGCTTGGTACATTTTTTATCAACTCTGTACCTGCAACAGTTTTATTTGATTCCGGGGCATCACATTCATTTATTACTGAACGATTCGTGACGAAGCATGATGTACCCAAGAGTTCCATGAAGACACATTTGCTAATCAGTTCCCCAAACGGTGAAATGAAATCCACCTATGTATGCCCACAGGTCAATCTTAAGATCGAAGAGATAGATTTTGAAGCAGACTTAGTGATTCTAACATCCAGTGGAATAGATGTGATCCTTGGTATGGATTGGTTAAGCAAGCATGATGGAATCATTTTGTGTGCCAAGAAGTCGGTGCTCTTAACTACCCCGCAAGGAGATAGGATTGAGTTTGCCGCTGCAAGCCCGAAGAAGAAGGAGAAGTAAACAAGCTCTGTGATAGTAAACCATCATCTTTCAAGATCATCTTGTATCTCCTCTTGTTTCCCGATCCCTCCGAATCTCGGGACGAGATTCTTTTTAAGGGGGTAGGATTTGTAACACCTGAAAATTCCATCACAATAAAATATTGCTAGAAACAAGGTTTAGTTTTATTTTCTAAGGATTTAATAAATTTGAATAAATAAATTTTCCTTTAATTAAATTAAACAACAATTAATAATTAGAATCAAACAAGTGTCTGTGCATCATGTTGAAATGCATGAGTTTTGGTTGTGGTGTGATTTAAAAAAAAGTCTTAAAAAATATTTGTGAAAAGTCCTTAAAAATAATTGTGAAATTGGAATAAAAGTTTGAATTAAAAAAAATGAAAAGAGGTTGAAAGTTTGAATTTAAAAATGTTTGAAAAAGTTTTCTAAAAGTCTTAAAATATTTGAATAAATTTGTGTTAAAATTTCAATTTGAAAACATGAAAAAGATTTGAATTTTGAATTTGGTTTGAAAAGGATTTGAAAAGAAAAAAAAAAGAAAAAAAGAAAAAGAAAAAAAAAGAAAAAAACTAAACCGACCTACCAGCCCAGCCCACCCGCGGCCCACCTCACCCTCCCCTCCTTTTCCTTTTTTTTTCAGCGCGGCCCACAGCTGCTTCCAGCCCACGCGGCCCGCAACACCGCCTCCTCTCTCCCTCCTCTCTCCCTCTCACACACGGGTGGGGCCCACCCGTCGGTCGTCCCCCTACCTCCCGCCGCCTCCCTTCTCCCGGCCGCGCCGGCCCTCCCGCGCGCGCCGCCCCGCCTCCCCGCTCCCCGCGCCCGTCCACCTCCTCCACTCCCTCTTCAATGCGCCGCCGCACCCCCCCCCCCCCCCCCCCCCCACCGCCTCTACCCCTTCCCCTTCCCCTACCCGCCGCCCGCACCGAGCCGCCATTAATGGCGCCGGCCGCCACCAACCGCCGCCACCGCCTTACGCGCCTTCTCCACTTTCCCCCTCCGCCCTATAAAAGGCGAGCCCGAGCCCCGCCTCCTCCCGCACCACATCCCCGCCATCCCCTTGCGCAGCGCCGCCGCCACCGAGCGCCGACCGCCGCCGGAGTCGCCGCCCGATCTCCTCCTCCACCGCGGTTCCCTCCCCTCCGGCCCCCGGGTAAACTTCCTCGCCTCTTCCTCTTCGATTTGGTGTCTTCCCCGTGCCATTTGGTGCCGGGAGGCCATCTTGGCTCCTCTCCGGCGAGCCCGCCGCGCGCGCGCCGTCGGGCGCCGCCGCCGGCCGGCCGTCCGCCGCCGCCGACCGCTCACACGCGACCGTGACCGTAGGATCTAAGCCGGCGGCCCAGATTAAAAGACCTCATACCCCTTGGTTTGGTCCACGGTGGACCGGTGGACCGAGTCCACGGGCGCCGGTCCACAGGCCTTGCGTCACGCCTGCGTCAGCATCGCGTCAGCCGACCAATCACGAGCCGCCACGCGTCGCCAGCACAGCTCACCCGCCGGCCGCCCAGGCACTTTTGCAAAAAGGACCCTGCGGTTTTTAATATTACAAATATATCCTTCCACCATTTAAAAGCCTTGCAAGTTAGTCCCTGGTTTTTATAATCAAGCCCTTGGCCTTTCAAAAATGCTCACCCGCGGTCCAAAGCCCCTCTTTTGCACCAAATACCTCTAGTTTATACCCATAATTATGTTTTGGCCCCTGAAATCTTGCAGAAAAACCCCTAAAACTTTCAGATATTCACAATTTAGTCCCTGAACCTTGTTTCAGCCATAACTTTTCCATCCTAGCTCCGTTTTACGCGTTCTTGGTGTCCACGCGATCGTCTCTCCGAGCCCGTCATTTCTAAAAGCTTGTTTTAGTCTTTTGGTAATGTTTGATGTATTGTTTTATTTATTGTATGTTTTTCTTGCATGATCGTAGCCAACACGCCGTTCGAGGAAGTTCAAGTGCAGAGCTTTTCAGGTAAGGAAAGTAGCTTATCATTGGAGAAAGGCAAGTGACCCTAACCACCCTTCTACCTATGCTTTAATCAAGATTACTATAAATTAATCGGAACATGGAGAACCACCCAGGAAAACAGTGCAACCACAGTCCATATGGCTCGGCTTAGCCAATTAATTAGGTGTGCGATTGATCCGATGGCCCTTTTCCGAAAGGAGCGAGAGGGGGATCCGGGTTGCGGGGGTATAGCCCGGTCCTTTTGGGGTAGCAGCCTTTGCTAAGGTGCCGACCACTAGGGAGGGTTATGGTCCGCCCCGATCCGTAACTATGCGGGTCGTTAGTCTTTTGCATATCTTTGTAAAGGCTTCGTAGCGTCCCTATGCAATCACACCTCGGAAGTGTGGTATTGTGCTCGATCGGCACATGCGTGGTTGGGTTCAAAGTTCTTTGGAACTTTTACGCGAACCGTGGGAAAAGTGTGCAACCTCTACGAGTGTAAACTGATCGATCAGCCGTGCTCACGGTCAAGAGCGGCCTGGACCCTCACATGATTAATTAAACTTAAAGATGGATTAATATTGCTTTCCGGTTACTCCTGTGGCCTTGCTGAGTACCAACCATAAGTGTACTCATCCTTGCTTACGCTGTTCAGAGAAGAACCCTGGAGTGGAGTACTTCACCGACTACGAGGATTTCTGAGGATGCGATCAACCAGTCAGAAGCCTGTGGAAGATGAAGATGGGGTCGCGTCTTCATAGTTATCGTTGTTCGTGTAAAGACCTTCGTGTCTACCATCGTGAGTGTAATAAAAGTTAATAAACCTTTTCTGTACGTTTTGAGCAATGTCTTGTGATATTACACTCATGAGTCTATCATATGTGTGAAATTGTGATCCTGGCACACATATGAGATGCATTCGGTTTTCTACGGAAAATCGGGTGTGACACTACATTTTGTTGTGGTTGAGGAAGGTGTGCACATGGCTCCGCAAAGCCTACGTTGGGCACCGCAATAATGGTGGGGTATGGCTGCACCACTCCCCCATACTTGCATTGGTACACCACCGTAGTAACTCGGCGGCGCCGGGGTTCCTCCCAATGGTGGGACATAATTTTGGTGTGCACCTCCTTCTTGGGTCGTGGAAAAACCTTCTCCTAATCCTTCTCTATTATTCTTTTTTTTCTCTTCGCCGGCACAAGAAATCCTTCCTCTAACCGATCTTCTTCCCCTCAAGAAAAGTCTTAATCTTCAATCCGGAAGGGGCAAATTCACCTAGGCCACTTGGAAGCCTCCTCTCTCATCTTCACTTTTATATTTTCCTTTCTTCCTATATTCCTAGGGAAGTCCCGGGTAGGAGATGATTTGGGTTCCTTGTAATACCCGGTTTTAAAGAGATAGCTAATATGGAGAGGCAACACCCCGAACCAATATCTTTCGAACTCGATGTTGCTTAACAACACTACCGGTTGATCATAGGTGAGTGGGGTTTATTGACCACTTGGCAATTAAAGCCGAGTAAAGCCAATTCAACTCCGTGTTGGTTATCTTTGTCTCTCTTGTTCTCCCAAAAATCCATTTGCACAAAAGTGACACACTTGGATGATGGGTTCGGATAGTATTTCTTCGTTGATGGTCTCTTCCCGTGATCATACTCCAAAAACCTTCCCATGTGCCTTCATGCACATAATTGTTCCAGAGCTCCCTTTTGAAAATAGGGGACACTCGCCCATGGGTCTATGATACTAGAACATGTAATCGTTTCGAACATGAAAGCCAATCTAATCTATCGGGGGATGTGACCACGGTTTCGCCCTTTCCCTCCTCTCGTACTCTCACTACGCGAAGGTATTCATGACTAGACCTATGATGGCCACGGTGTAAGATGATAGATAGATAATCCAACAAAGTTCGATTACATCTCAAGACCGATTGCAACCCATGGATGAAAGGAGATTACCCCATCAAGGTGCTAGAAATAGCATCACTGATCAAGGTTACCCTTCCGACGGTGTCTTCCTTCTTCTCCACTTGTGGGCTCCGTCCAACGGAATGAGAGACTCAAAGACTCCTTCATCAAGGGTATGCGCCATGGTCATGAAAATTTCCTAGGCGAATTCCTTGTGGGTGTTTGCCGACACTCCGTTAGAGAATTGCACCGGTGTCCCGTGTGAAACCCAATATGTGGAGAGCTTGGTCGTCGATGTCGACGTTCGCTACAAGCCTCTACTTAAGGCGAGCGAGCTTCTTCTCCTCCTCCGTCATGATGACATACCCCTCGGAATACCGCGGAGCGTATGGAGGTGGAGCGGATGATCGTGTCAAGTGGCGAGGTTGGACGAGCGGCTCCTCCATATGTTATTGAAGTTTGGTAAACCTAATAAACGAGTTTCGTGTGGCCCTCATGCCACCAAGGAGAAAAGTGTGATTCCTCCTTGGCGGTGCCGTGTCCTCCTCCACACTCCGAGGAAACCCGGAAACCGAGTGCCTCCTCGAAGAGGTTGTCGATGATGGCTTAGACGACGATGATCCCTTCTTCTTTGGTGAAAAGGCTTGTAGTTTTCTTCCATGATTGCAGCACTCTCCCTCACAAATAAATATCCGGGGTTTTCACCCGGTAACAAGGTACACAAATATTATTTTGGAGTCTGGACTTTGAGTGGATTAAGGATGTGATTTGTTGCACGAAACAAACGCGGTGGATGGCTAAGTCTAAGGTGATTCCGGCCTATAAACTAGAGCACATGAACAAAGAGTTGGATGAAAGACTTACCTCTCTCCTCCTCTTGGCTCGGTTCTTCTCTAGTGCATGTTGCTTCGTGACCGCGTACACCTTCCAAACGTTCCCGTCCACTCCTTCGCTTGCAATATTGCTCCTTCCACTTGATGTTTTCGCTTTGACTCACTTCCATACTCCCTTTCCTCACATGCATCCATGATATTCCTACAAAACAAGGCCTTGGCTGCCCCCCCATGCTTGTACTTTGCATGTGGTTTAAATATGTTGGAGGGGCATCCGTGATGTATCATGGTGCATGCATGGTTAGGTTAACTAGATTGCCTCCCTTTAAGTGTGTTTAAGGCTAAGCACTCCTCTAATTTCGAAAATTAAAAATATTTTTCAGAGCCATGCAAGAGCTCAAGCATAAATTTAGAGAAGTTTTTAAACCATTAAAAACAAATGTAAGTCGAAAATATTTTTCGACTACGTCGATTTCGGTCTCACCGGTATAGTTTGCCTTCATTAGTTGAGAGCAAGCTTTTCCCGGCTTGATCATGGGGGCATAGGTTTAGGTCCTAATTTTGATTAGATGAGAGAGATTTTGAATGAAATAAAATTAAGTGAGGCTTAGAAAAATTCTAATCTTAGAGAAACCAAGGATATGGATTTTTAAACCAACCAAAAATCAAGTTTCTAGGTTCACGCGAGTCCTACCACGTGCTGAAATTTAAATAACATCTAGATACAAGTCGTGGCTCTACTCGGGTGTTTTTAGCATGAAAAACAAGTCAACCACAGCACCATAATGAGGGTGAAGGGTTGAGTTAGGTTCTGAATTTTTTTTTGGTTGTGGTTTCTCGAAAAAGAGGCAAACAATCACATAGGATGGTTCATGTAAAGGGTTTATGATCAAGCAAAATATTCAACCAAGAATTATGTCTCTAATATTGTTCAACCATTCTAAGTCTAATGTTTTGCGTAGTAAAACTCAAAACTGAATTATAAAGACTTGAAAAACCTGGAATCGGGTTGTCCTCCCGGTAGCTTATTCTTGACTCGACGAAACGGGTTGCCTCCCGCCTAGCGCTTCGTTTATAGTCCATGGCTAGACTTCTTCACTTGATTACTTCGGATCAACGCTCTTTGTGAGCGTTGCAACCTTGGGTACCCACTTTGGCTTAATCAATTTTTTTGGTCTTCACAGGCTGGCTTTGTCCTTTGGTCTTGACGGATGCAACAACTTCCTTGTGGCTCGGCATCTCGAACTCTGGTCCTTCGGTCGTGATCTTCATGGTCTCTAGTGTGATCCTTCATCTCTCCCGAATGAGTTTGAGTAGCCTTTCGCCATCTTGGGACCTTGGAGTTGTCTCGGATATTCTTCTTCGTTACCCATCGTGCGCCCGGCAAGTTGTCCCACTTGCGTCTAGTATCTTCATCACGATGAACACTTCGCATGTGGATCTTGCCTTGGCAGCCTTTAGGTGTTGAGCTTCTTTCTCCATCTCCATCTTCTCCATCCTCCTCTTAATCTTGAACGGCCTTCCGGCGTCTTGACTTGGAGGTGGTGATTCCCTTGGAGATTTCGACGGTCCTTCGACTTCAACTTTTGAATCTAGGGTTTCCACCCCTTTAGCTTGTGTTGCATGTCACCTTTGCCTGTAAAGTTTTCCTGGATCATCCACAAAAAAGTTTGGGTTTCTTGGAGAGGTAGCCAACCATCTCCGGTTAGGGTTAGCAATAAAACAAAAATCTAACAAAAGAAAAATTAGGGTTAATCAAAACTAGGTTAGATTGACTCTTTTTTTTTGGGGATGATCAAACATAAGAGATGCAAAAGAAAATCAAAAGAAAAACTGAAAGATAAGCGATACTAGATCGGATCTTGATTGCTTGTTCCCCGGCAACGGCGCCAGAAAAAGGGGCTTGTTGACGGTTAATAGTTGTATCAAAGTTCGTTTAGACTTGCAAGCGGACAAGTCTCCCGTCGTAGTCAAGGGACCCTTCTTCCCTCGAGTGGTGAACCCAAGGTATCGAATCCGTGGAACAATGTGCAACGCAAGATTCAATCTAGTAAAGCAAGGTAAAGCTATCTACTGAAGAACAAAGATGCATCTAATCTAAGATATGATCAAGTAAACGAATCTAATCTAATCTACTAAAGAGGTAGCAAGAGAAAGCAAGAGATAACCAATCTAGAGAGTCTAGATCATGCTTATGTTGTAGCTCCAAACAAGATAGATGAAGATAGAAAAACGAATCTCATTAAAAGCATCTCTAAATCGTGGCCTTCCCATCCGACTCCGAAAACGCCCGCCTTTCGGAACCCCCGTTCTGTCACAACGTATCCCTATTCATGCGGGTAGTCTAGGGAAAGTTCGATAGAACAAGTTGAAATCACTTGGCCGGTCCGGTATGCACCTCTAGCCACCGCGGCTATAAGAGCACCCTATGTAATCTAGCTATAGACGTAGAAGAAGCAAAACCAAGAAGAAAACAAAATCATCGAGAAGGCACTTAATCGCTAGAAATCGGATTCACTTACAAACTTCACCATGAATGATTACATGAACAAGATCACCACCGGGATCCTACCTCGATCTTGATCCTCGCTCCGGAGCTTCGACGTGGTCTTCCATGCAAGGTTCCCACGTCGGCTAGGGAAACCCTAGACAACTAGCACGACCCTCATCTCCGAGATGGTGTCCCTCAAGCTTCTCTGCTCCTCAGCGGCGGATTACGACTTCCGTTCTGCGTGGCTCTCGGTCAGGGGGCTATTTATAGCCTGAGAAGCAATTAGGTCAAAGGGGGAGGCCGATTGGGCCCCGAAAAGGGCGGGGCCGGCCGGCCGGGCCGGCCGGCTCGGGCCCAAGTCGGCCCATCCCGCGGCTCGCTTCGCCCGGTGTTGCTTCCCACGTCTTCTAGATGTTCTCCCCTTTTGCATGTGGGCCCTTGACGTCGGTTTCTCTCCGAATTGGACCGAACTCCTTGTCTTGCAAGATTCGGCACTTTTACGGTTCGGTCCTCGGAGTTTATCATCTTCTCGGGCTTGGTCCTTGGGCTCTTGGAGTCATGTTCACTTCATTGCTTGGCGGTATCGGGCTTCAAGGTCTTGTCATGAGGTGCTTAATGAACTTATCCCGGAAGTCTTGCTTTCAACGTTAAAACCCTGCGTAAACACTTAACTCCAAAACCGACATGCACAAGTGAACTTGTTATACCACGGGGGTTAGTACCAATGAATAAGATACAAAAGTCATGCCAACACCGAAGGTAAACTCATGGCTAGGTTGACGGATTTTCACCGTCAACACAGCTCCACTCCGCCACGACTACTCGCGGCGGCCTCCGTCATCGGTGCAGAGCGGATGGGCTCTGCGTCCTGGATCTCCGTAGAGCGGATAGCCACCTCCAGAGAAACCTCTGGTGGTACGTTGGCCTCCCCTCCTCCGGTCGCCGCGGCGGCTTCCTCGGCGACCTCCTGCATCGGCTCGGGGGCTCCCTCAGCAGCCTCCGGTGCCTGTGGTGTCGACTTCTCCATGGGCACCGCCGCAGGGATGTCGCTCCCTTCGGCCTCGACGCCTGACAAGAAGACGTCAAGTTCATCAGCAACTACGACTACTCTATGGGGAAGATCAAACCCACAGCAGAACACTTACCCTCGACCATGCTGGCCTCGGGCAACATAGCTTCAGCAGCCGGCGCCTCGGACTCCACCTGGGGAGCAGGAGTTGACTCCTCGACGGGCGGCATGACTTCTTCCTCCGCCACCGTCGCGGAGGGCTCATCTCCCTCCCAGGACAAGTCTGTTGATTTCCTGCAGAAGTACACAAGCTAGTTGTCATTCAAGTTCGACCACTACACCAAGTACTACTCGGGAAGGCTCAGTACTTACAGGCTGGACCGGACTATCGTCACGGTCGGGGCTCCAAGGATGCTGGCAATATCCACCAGTCCAGCTTCGGTGGGCGCCTCCTCTTGCGCCTCTCGTGGCCGCGTTGCTTCTCCTCCCGGCGGCGATGGCCGGCGCAGCGCTCTCCTGCGCTCCCGCGGCTACTACTTCTTCAGCAGCAGCGGCCGCAGGCTCTGTGCCCCCCTGAGGAGCAAGGGGCTGGCGCTCCAACTACGCTATGAGCTCCTCGACGGTGGGGGCTGGACTACGACTTCCAGCGGGTTCCCCCACTGTGTCCCACTCGCCTTCGTCGCCCGCTTCGACGGGCTCCGTTGGCGGCACCTCCTGCATACAAGGAAGACTACTCATCAGCAAGTGTACTCGCATAATGGGTACTCGACTACACTAGTCAAGACATCTTGCCTCTTGAGGCGTGGTCTCTGAGACCTTCAGCTTCTTCGTCACCCGCTTGCGGGCGGGGTTGCGCGGCTTCCGTGGCGGCGCAGCCAGACTAGCCTCCAGGCTAGACGGCGGCTCTTGCACAAGAGGTATATGACGCAAGCCTGGACGGCTAAACCTCGACCGCAGCTGAAAGCGGTCCTGCAACGTCTCCTCGTCGTCATCATCGTTGTCGTCGTCGGAAGTGTCCTCCACGATGATGGTGTCATCGCCTTCGCCGACTTCTCGCTGTTCCTTGGCTTTGGCTGTCCCTTCCTTCGGGATCTCGATCCCATGAGGGGGCGGCTGCGGCTCGGAGACGAACATCTTCAAGTCATCCTGCAAGGCACAAGACATCAGCGCGACTACTCCAAGCAAGGACTACTCGACTAGGGGAGTACGACTACTTACCTCCTTTGGCGGGCGCGCGGCGGAGTACTCCTGGACGGGGCACGCCGTGTACGGCGGCATATCCTTGAAGATCCGCGTCAGCCTCTCGACGATGTCGTCGTCGTCCATCTCGCCTCCGGGCATCCGCGACGTGTCGTCGTCGCCGGTGTACTCGAAGCCCATGAAGGATCAGATGGCGACTAGAGAGGGGGGGAGTGAATAGGAGCCGGTAAAAATTCTTCCCAAAGAACCCGGCCTATGCCCTAGTCAAATCCCGGTCACACACAAGCGACAAATCGAATCACACACCAATCGCCAAGACAACGAGGTTATGGATCAACCTCTAGCCTTAGGAACGATTCCTTGAAGCACACGTGGAAGCACGAGAAAGGAAGGGAGGAATCGAACCAAGAAGCAAAGCTCACAGGCTCTGGCGGACCGTCCGGCCAGGAAGGGAGGACCGTCCTCACTGGCCTCGCGGACCGTCCGGCCTGCTGCCGCGGACCGTCCGCGCCAACACTGCGGACCGTCCGGCCCTACGCCGCGGACCGTCCGTTAAATCACACAGAACCAACAGAAGCGACCCGAGAAAACGGACCGTCCGCGGGGAGCACGCGGACTGTCCGCCAGGCACCCGCGGACCGTCCGCCCGCTGCTGCGGACCGTCCGAAACTCCGTCCAACCAAAACTCAAAATCGCGACGGATCGAAACGAAAGGCGAGCAAGAACACGAAGAACACGGGACGAACACGTGCGGCGCGGACCGTCCGCCAGGAGGGCGCGGACCGTCCGCGAGGCACGGACAGAGCAGAAAAACGCCCGACCTCGAAGGTCAACTCCCCCAAATCATCATCGGATTTCCCAAACGGTTGAAGCTGTGGAGACAAGGGTTTGGGGACTTGAAAAGCGTCACACAAGGATGCTATAGCCCAAAAATCTTGCCTCCTAACTCCCTAAATCACCGGGAATCGTGAATCCTTTGAGCACCACCAAAAGCTAGAGCACCAAACGAAAACTCTTGAATCGAAGTGGTTTCCCGGCGTTTGAGGGCACAAGATCAATCACAAAGATGCAAGAGACATCCATCCATGTTTCCCTCAAAGAAATCCGGGGAGAAACCCACTCAAATCCGCGGAATCACACCGAGAACAAAGGCACGAAAACAAACACAAAAAGACCACGAAAAACACAACTCTGAATCTTCTATACAAACCAGGAAAGATTCACAAGGTCTAGCATGCCGCCCTAGCATCCATCCCTCTCAACAAATCTCTCATGAAGCTCTCATGCTAGCCTAGAGAAAATGGAAGAAAAATATCTACGAAAATGAGAAATGGGAGCGAGGAAATGAAACCCTAAGTCGCGGAGAGAGAGAGCCACTCACACACCCTCATGGCTTATATATCGGGTCCCGCCGGAGTGGTAAATGACTCGACTACCCCTAACTTAACTACTGGCGATACAACCCACGTAGGGGCATTTAGGTAATGTTTGTGGGTCTTGCCATCGGACGGCCACGCCTTTGCCGCACCCCGCGTCCTCCCGACGCAAGCCATGCGATCCCGCCGCGTGTCCTCCGCCTCGAAGCTTCCCGACACGCCCGGATCCCGTCTCCGTCATGTTGGTCCCTCGGACTTGGTTTTGATGCCCAAACCAAGAAACCGTCCTCCGATGGTTTTGTGGGCAAACCACCAAACCCCGCGTGCTCGGTCCGGCCTCCCGCCAAACCACTTGACTCGACCGCCACCGTGCACCGGCTCGATTGTCCATGACTTCGTCTTGCTCGTGTCGCCACCATGTGGCCCGCACCCGATCCGCTGTCCACCGGGTCCCTCGAACCGAGCCTACTTGTCTCTCCATCTCCCGGAGGCCCCTCAAGGCTGAAGACCTTTCGCGCCAGTTCTTCACCTGCAACAACACGAACTAGGCCGCAGCCTACACCTACGCACTAAGCCAAGAGTCAGTCCAACACCCGTTGTCAATCACTCATCACTGAGGAGCGGTCATCCATCGACCACTGGAACGCTCCTGGTCCTCAATCTCCCTCTTGATGAGTGCATTGACAACACACAACGCGAAATGAAATTCAGAGAAAGAAGGGAAGGAAGAAGAAAGAAAAACAAAGAAGCTCAACTCATGACCAAAACCAAAGAAAGGCAAAGAAAGGTCACAAGCCAAGCAAAGCACAAACTCCACACGGAAAACAGCAAGAAAGATCCCCCTGAACAAATGCAAGCTCCCCCTGAACATGTGGATGCAAACTTCCAAATTTCAGCTCACCTCTTCTGAATTTTCATTAAGCT
Source organism: Cenchrus americanus (assembly GCA_947561735.1). Classification (NCBI taxonomy): domain Eukaryota; kingdom Viridiplantae; phylum Streptophyta; class Magnoliopsida; order Poales; family Poaceae; genus Cenchrus; species Cenchrus americanus. The sequence continues at coordinate 240,107,829 of OX387245.1, forward strand.
CACCTCTTCTCCCCCTTGTTCACAATGTATGAATCAAGGTGAAAATGCAGAAATGCAAAACAAATCATATAAACATCTACATGAGCTTCTCAAATAGGCCAAAACTAGTGTCAAAGGCTAAAAATGAGACAAAGATCACACATATGAATCATAGCATAGTCAAAGCATTGCCACAGGTAATATAGGAAAATACAAGCATGTGACAAAGCAAAATTTTCAGATTTAAGCAGTTTTACCAAAAGAAGGCTCGCTTCACATGTAAAAGCCTATCCATGTCACACTTGAGCCACAAACATGCATACCATTCAAAGATCATACAAGGATAGCAAATTCTCAGCAAAAGATCATGGCAAACACCCATAAAGCAAAGCATGTCATGTCAAAGCTCATGAGCCATGTGTCCACTTCGGGGAGACTTCTCCACTGGTGAACATCATGTAACATGTTTTGCACCCATATGTGAAAGATAAGACATTTTAAGCATAGACATGATGATGGAGCATTTTTCAAGTATAATACACTTCTTTTCAAGATTAATTCATTTCATGGTACATGAAGTGCCTTTGCGGCAAAAAGAAGTTTATGCTCCCCCATGAATGCAACATAGGCTAAACATTCACAATGATATTCGGCCTTTGGCCCAAATGCAAGAAAAAGGCATCCAAGCACAATCTAAGCATAGAAAGCACATTTAGACCAAAACGTGACATGGATACACTACTACACATGAGTGGAGCACAATTCACCAAAAATTAGTCAAGATTAGCATTTATTTCAAAAAGGGCTATCTCACCACACATATAACTCAAATATTTCAAGAGCATAGCCTCACATAACCATTTCTCCACACATATGACCAATATCTCACAAATAGCCAAAGAGACTCAAATAAGGCATATGAAAGAAGCTCATCATCCTAAAATGCAATATGATACAAATGCAACATGATATATGACAAGATGGCTATCCTACCATGGTTTGTACAGCAAGCAAAACATGTATATACATCAAAGTAAAACATGGTATGATACATATGATACAAGAGAAAATCCCCCAAGAATCAACTAGAAAGGGCAACAAACCCCAAGTTCCCCCCGCAAGCGCACAAATGTAGCTTGGTGGAGAGGCTTTGTAAAAATGTCTGCAAGCTGATCTTGGGTAGGGACATGGCTCAACACAATGGTTCCTTTTTCCACATTGTCCCTCAAGAAATGATACCTCACTTCTATGTGTTTGGTTCTGGAGTGAAGCACTGGGTTTTTGGCTACGCTTATGGCACTGGTGCTATCACAAAGAAGTGGGATCTGGGTGCACTCCTCGCCAAATTCTATCAAAGTGTATGAAACCCACAACAACTGGGAACAACAACTCACAGCTGCAACATACTCTGCCTCGGTGGTAGACTGAGCTACACTAGACTGCTTGCGGGAAGACCATGAAACCAACGAAGACCCAAGAAACTGGCAAGTACCAGAAGTAGACTTCCTCTCGACTCGGCAACCAGCAAAATCCGCATCGAAAAACCATGAAGGGAAAGAGTCGAGGAGGACGAATACCAAAGGCCAAGACCAGGGGCAGACTTTAGGTACCTGAAGATCCTCTTGACGGCCTATCGATGTGATGTCCTCGGCGAGGCCTGAAAACGAGCGCACAGACACACGCTGAACTGTATGTCCGGCCTCGTCGCTGTCAAGTAGAGGAGGGAGCCGATCATGCTCCTGTACTCCCGCTGGCCCACTGGTTCTCTGTCCTCGTCCGCATCCAAAGTGGCCGTACTCCCCATGGGAGTTGACATCGGCTTCACATCTTGCATCTGGAACTTCCTCAGCATGTCTTTCGTGTACTTGGTTTGGTGCACGAATGTTCCAACCTTCACTTGCTTGATCCGCGTCACCGAGAAAATACCGCAACTCGCCCATCATGCTCATCTCGAACTCCCCGCTCATCTCATCCGCAAACTTGGCAACAAGGTTATGTGACGAGCCACCAAAGACAATATCATCCACGTATATCCGCACAATCAACAAGTCATTTCCATGCTTGAGGAGAAACGAGGGTTCTATCCACGGTACCCATCACAAACCCTCTCGCTCAACGAGAAAACCTCTCAATCTCCCATACCAAGCACGGGGCTGCGTTGACGGTGAAAATCCGTCAACCTAGCCATGAGTTTACCTTCGATGTTGGCATGAGTTTTATACCTTATCCATTGGTACTAACCCCCGTGGTATAACAAGTTCACGTGTGCATGTCGTTTTTGGAGTTTAATGTTTATGCAGGGATTTAGTGTTGAATGCAAGACTTTCGGGATAAGTTCATCAAGCACCTCATGACAAGACCTTGAAGCCCCGAACAAGTCATGCAATGAAGCAAAATTAACTCCAAGAAGCCGGGGACTTGATCCGAGAAGACGACGGACTCCGGGGACCCGATCGGAAAAGTGCCGAATCTTGCAAGACAAGGAGTTGAGTCCAATTCGGAGAGAAACCGACGACATGGACCTACATGCGAAGGGGGAAGCATCCGAGAAGCAAGGGAACCGACCTCGGGCAAAGGAGCCGCGGGGCCGGGCCTAAATGGGCCCGGGCGGCCGGCCCGATCCGGTCGGCCCGTGCCCATTTTGGGCCCAAACGCGTCCTCCTTTGCCCTAGCCGCCAATCGGGCTATTTATAGTCCCCTGACCGAGAGCCACGCAGGGAGGAAGTCGTATTCCGCCGCCGAGGAGCAGAGAAGCTTGAGGGACACCAACTTGAAGATGAGGGTCGTGCTAGTTGTCTAGGGTTTCCCTGGCCGACGTGGGAACCTTGCATGGAAGACCACGTCGGAGCTCGGAGCGAGGATCAAGATCGAGGGAGGGCCCGGTGGTGATCTTGTTCATGTAATCATTCATGGTGAAGTTTGTAAGTGAATCCGATTTCTAGCGATTAAGTGCCTTCTCGATGATTTTGATTTCTTCTTGGTTTTGCTTCTTCTACGATCTAGTCTATAGCTAGATTACATAGGGTGCTCTTGTAGCCGCGGTGGCTAGAGGTGCATACCGGACCGGCCAAGTGATTTCAACTTGTTCTATCGAACTCGCCCTAAGCTCCCCGCATGAATAGGGATACGTTGTGACGAACGGGGGTCTCGAAAGGCGGATGTTTTCGGAGTCGGATGGGAAGGCCACGATTTAAAGATGCTTTTAATGAGATTCGCTTTTCTATCTTCATCTATCTTGTTTGGAGCTACAACATAAGCATGATCTAGATTCTCTAGATTGGTTATCTCTCGCTTTCTCTTGCTACCTCTTTAGTAGATTAGATTAGATTCGTTTACTTGATCATATCTTAGATTAGATGCATCTTTGTTCTTCATTAGATAGCTTTACCTTGCTTACTAGATTGAATCCTTGCGTTGCACATTGTTCCACGGATTCGATACCTTGGGTTCACCACTCGAGGGAAGAAGGGTCCCTTGACTACGACGGGAGACTTGTCCGCTTGCAAGTCACAAACGAACTTTGATACAACTATTAACCGTCAACAAGCCCCTTTTTCTGGCGCCGTTGCCGGGGAACAAGCAATCAAGATCCGATCTAGTATCGCTTATCTTTCGTTCTTTCTTTTGATTTTCTTTTGCATCTCTTATGTTTGATCATCCTCAAAAGAAAAAAAAAATTTCAATCCAATCCAGTTTTGATTAACCCTAGTTCTTATGTTTAGATTTTTGTTTTATCACTAACCCTAACCGGAGATGGTTGGCTACCTCTCCAAGAAACCCAAACTTTTTTGTGGATGATCCGGGAAAACTTTACGAGCAAAGGTGACGTGCAACACAAGCTCGAAGGACCGTCGAAATCTCCAAGGGAATCACCACCTCCAAGTCAAGACGCCGGAAGGCCATTCAAGATCAAGAGAAGGATGGAGAAGATGGAGATGGAGAAAGAAGCTCAACACCTAAAGGCTGCCAAGGCAAGATCCACATGCAAGGAGCGTGAAGTGTTCATTGTGATAAAGATGCTAGACGCAAGTGGGACAACTTGCCGGGCGCCCGATGGGCAACAAAGAAGAATATCCGAGACAACTCTAAGGTCCCAAGACGGCGAAGGCTACTCAAACTCATTCGGGAGAGATGAAGGATCACACTAGAGACCATGAAGATCACGACCGAAGGACCGGAGTTCGAGATGCCGAGCCACAAGGAAGATGTTGCATCCGTCAAGACCAAAGGACAAAGCCGACTCGTGAAGACCAAAAAAATTGACAAAGCCAAAGTGGGTACCCAAGATTGCAACGCCCGCAAAGAGCGTTGATCCGGAGTAATCAAGTGAAGAAGTCTAGCCATGGACTATAAACGAAGCGCTAGGCGGGAGGCAACCCGTTTCGTCGAGTCAAGAATAAGCTACGGGAGGACAACCCGATTCCAGGTTTTTCAAGTCTTTTAAATTTAATTCCGTTCTGAATTTTACTACGCAAAACCTTAGACTTAGAATGGTTGAACAATATTAGAGACATAATTCTTGGTTGAATATTTTGCTTGATCATAAACCCTTTACATGAACCATCCTATGTGATTGTTTGCTTCTTTTCGAGAAACCGCAACCAAAACCAAAAAATTTCAGAACCTTAATCAACCTCTCAACCTCATTATGGTGCTGAGGTTGACTTGTTTTTCATGCTAAAAACACACGAGTAGAGCCACGACTTGTATCTAGATGTTATTTAAATTTCAGCACGTGGTAGGACTCGCGTGAACCTAGAAACTTGATTTTTGGTTGGTTTAAAAATCCATATCCTTGGTTTCTCTAAGATTAGAATTTTTCTAAGCCTCACTTAATTTTATTTCATTCAAAATCTCTCTCATCTAATCAAAATTAGGACTTAAACCTATGCCCCCATGATCAAGCCGGGAAAAGCTTGCTCTCAACTAATGAAGGCAAACTATACCGGTGAGACCGAAATCGACGTAATAAAAAAATATTTTCGACTTGCATTTGTTTTTAATGGTTTAAAAACTTCTCTAAAATTATGTTCGAGCTCTTGCATGGCTCTGAAAAATATTTTTAAATTTCGAAATTAGAGGAGTGCTTAGCCTTAAAGGGAGGCAATCTAGTTAACCTAACCATGCATGCACCATGGTACATCACGAAATGCACCTCCAACATATTTAAACCACATGCAAAGTACAAGCATGGGGGGCAGCCAAGGCTTTGTTTTGTAGGAATATCATGGATGCATGTGAGGCAAGGGAGTATGGAAGTGAGTCAAAACATGAAGCATCAAGTGGAAGGACCAATAAAGGAGTGGACGAGAGCGTTTGGGCGGTGCAACTCGTGGAGCACGCGGGCGGGGAAAGTTGCGAGAGGTGAAATGATCGTGCTTTGGAAGAAAGACGAGGCGGGAAGGAGCACCGAGGCCGGCCTCACCTACATAAGGAGCCCCCCGGCTCCCGTTTTCCGAGCAAGCTTCCCTCTCCTTCCTTTGTTTGTGTGTTCAAGTTTGTGTGCTCAAAACCTCCGTAGACATAGCCAACCTTCCCAAGCTTGATAGCTCAAGAGAAAAAAAATCCCCATCCTTAATCCACTCAAAGTCCGGACTCCAAAATAATATTTGTGTACCTTGTTACCGGGTGAAAACCCCGGATATTTATTTGTGAGGGAGAGTGCTGCAATCAAGGAAGAAAACTACAAGTCTTTTCGCCGAAGAAGAAGGGATCATCGTCGTCTAAGCCATCATCGACAACCTCTTCGAGGAGGCACTCGGTTTCCGAGTTTCCTTGGAGTATGGAGGAGGACACGGCACCGCCGAGGAGGAACCACACTCTTCTCCTTGGTGGCATGAGGGCCACACAAAACTCGTTTATTAGGTTTACCAAACTTCAATAACATATGGAGGAGCCGCCTGTCCAACCTCGCCACTTGACACGATCATCCGCTCCACCTCCATACGCTCCGCGGTATTCCGAGGGGTATGTCATCATGACGGAGGAGGAGAAGAAGCTCGCTCGCCTTAAGTAGAGGCTTGTAGCGAACGTCGACATCGACGACCAAGCTCTCCACATATTGGGTTTCACACGGGGCACCGGTGCAATTCTCTAGCGGAGTGTCGGCAAACACCCACAAGGAATTCGCCTAGGAAATTTTCATGACCATGGCGCATACCCTTGATGAAGGAGTGTTGAGTCTCTCATTCCGTTGGAGGGGGCCCACAAGAGGAGAAGAAGGAAGACACCGTCAGAAGGGTAACCTTGATCAACGATGCTATTTCTAGCACTTTGATGGGGTAATCTCCTTTCATCCATAGGTTGCAATCGATCTTGAGATGTAATCACACTTTGTTGGATTATCTATCTATCATCTTGTGCTGAAAATACTTTAATGCTTAAGGCTAGCAACCATGCCATAAAGGGAGTATAGGCCTCAATGCTTCCTTGGATCCATTCAACACAATCCCCGATAGACTAGATTGGTTTTCATGTTCGAAACGATTGCATGTTCTAGTATCGTAGACCCATGGGCGAGTGTCCCCTATTTTCAAAAAGTGAGCTCGGAACAAGTATGTGCATGGAGGCACATGGGAAGGCTTTTGGAGTATGATCACGGGAAGAGACCATCAACGAAGAAAATACTATCCGGAACCCATTATCCAAGTGTGTCACTTTTGTGCAAGTGGATTTTTGGGAGAACAAGAGAGACAAAGATAACCAACACGGAGTTGAATTGGATTTACTCGCAGCCAATCAACCCTACTCACCTATGATCAACCGGTGGTGTTGTGGCAACATCGGATTCGGGAGATCGGGTTGTTACCTCTCCATGTTGACTATCTCTTTAAAACCGGGTATTACAAGGAACCCAAATCATCTCCTACCCGGGACTTCCCTAGGAATATATGAAGAAAGGAAAATATAAGAGTGAAGATGAGAGAGGAGGCTTCGAAGTGGCCTAGGTGAATTTGCCCCTTCCGGATTTGAAGATTAAGACTTTTCTTGAGGGGAAGAAGATCGGTTAGAGGAAGGACTTCTTGTGCCGGCGAAAAAAAAAAATAAAATAAAAGAAAAGAGTTATAGGAGAAGGATCTTCTATGGCCCAAGAAGGAGGTGCACAACAAAATTATGTTCCACCATTCGGAGAAATTCCGGCATCGCCAAATTACTACGGTGGTGTACCAATGCAAGCATGGGGGAGTGGTGCAGCCATACCCCCACCATTTTTTGCGGTGCCCAACGTAGCCTTTGCGGAGCCCTATGCACACCTTCCTCAACCACAACAAAATGTGGCCACCATTGGAGGATACGCTGCAAGGATCATGCAAATTATTGCAGCCATCCAAACCAATGCAAACCAAATGGGTGAAGGAAATGCAAACGTCGCTTATGTGCTTGGACACCTTCACCTAGCACCATCGGACAATTCATAGGAGGAGTGGTGCATTCCTATTGCAAGTAAGGGTACAACAACCAAGACTATCAATATCAACCATCGGCGGAAGATTAGAGAGAGGAGGAGCTTTAACTATCTTTCCTTTACCCCCTTTTCTTTAATTTTCAGCTTGTTTGCACCTATGTTTGCGTAGTATTTTCAGCTTTGCTTTAATTTTCAGTTTTTAGTTTAATTTTCAGCGTGTATCTTAGTGTTTATTTTCATCATGAATAATGACACCACCAAGTTTTTACCTTTGGTAAAGTTACAAAGTTTGTGCCAGGATGATATATGATTATAATTGCCGCTTTGTTTATCTTTGTAATTGACTTATGCATGTTTGAACTAGTGCTCTCTTAAAAATACAAATCTGAAATTATCTAAATGCTAGCTTAATCTTCAGCGGAGGTTATGATTAAAATAAAGACCCATAGTGTTTTATGTGCTCTCAAGTTATGAATAGATTAAAGATGTCTTTTATGCTCAAAAATATTGCTAACCTTGTCATAATTATCACTTGTGTGTTGCTCAACCTATCCAAAGCCTTATATATATTTGAGTGCATAAACCTTAGTGTACAAGATTTATTTTTGAGTGAGTTATTGCAGGCCATGATTTCTCTGGCCCGAGACTAAGAAGCTGGTCATTCCGTTTTTGCGTATCTATCTTTTTGCTAGCCTTTGATCCGTGCATTGTGTATCCCCGCATCGGTGATCTCACAAACTTCGCCGGATATCCACCCTTAAACCAAATATCATCTTTTGTGATTACCTCCTTGACCACAACCTATCGTTGAGAATGGATCATCAATTCAAGGAAGATCGCAAGACGGTGCCAACGTTGAAGATTTCAAGTATCTCTCCAAGGAAAAATATCCCGGTACCTACCTTATTTTTCGCCTCTTTGCTCGAGGACGAGCAACGTCTAAGCATGGGGGAGGAGGTAGGTACGGTGCAGTTTTAGAGTTCAAAAAGGGAGTATTTTTAAAAAATATATATATAATGATGAAAGAAAAAAATTCGGCGATGTACGTGACTTCCAAGGTGAAGAAAGAAAAAAAACATATATATATATATAAGAAAGAAAGAAAGAAAGAAAGAAAGAAAAGAATGAGAAATATGAGAAAGAGAAAAAAAAAATATATATGAGCGTAAAGTGAACTCCCCGGTTCTCTAAGAGTGCATTCAAGGCTTCAAGTTAAAAAGATCCATTCTCATTTTCCAACCATGTGCAATCCGATAACGAGGACTTCTTTTGTGCCTCGGGATCACTCTTTGCCATTTGCACATGTCCACTCATCTAAAGTGTGTGTATTTTTCTCTTTCCCCTCCTTGATTTAACATTATTTTCCAATGACCTTTTTGACGAGTCTCGGTAAGACCATGAGAAGCTTGTCTTGTTTTGACGACACCTCATTTATAAAATCTTGTTAGGACTAAACTTTCCCAAAGCTCCATATAAAGCCTACCACATATATATGAGAGGGAAAGGAGTAGATTATATAGGCTTGAGAGACAAGTGAGATGAGAGTTCATGAGCAACATACAAGGTGATTTAAATTTGTGAACTTGGTTTAGCTCTTTTCTTTATCTCATTCTTTATTTCAAAAATTCTGAGATCTATTTAAACTTTGTGAGCATGTTAATACTTGTGGGATAAGCTTAATAAGAATCTACCCTCCGTAGAGGTGAAGGCTAGTACATTATGGAACTTTAACGAATTAAACTTTTGAGAGCATTATGTTTTTTTTCATGTATGATCAAGTGCAAGGTTTAAACATTGTTTGGCAAAGATGATATCCATCGAAGGCTTACTCGAGGACGAGCAAGGTTTAAGCATGGGGGAGATGTTGACGGTGAAAATCCGTCAACCTAGCCATGAGTTTACCTTCGATGTTGGCATGAGTTTTATACCTTATCCATTGGTACTAACCCCCGTGGTATAACAAGTTCACGTGTGCATGTCGTTTTTGGAGTTTAATGTTTATGCAGGGATTTAGTGTTGAATGCAAGACTTTCGGGATAAGTTCATCAAGCACCTCATGACAAGACCTTGAAGCCCCGAACAAGTCATGCAATGAAGCAAAATTAACTCCAAGAAGCCGGGGGACTTGATCCGAGAAGACGACGGACTCCGGGGACCCGATCGGAAAAGTGCCGAATCTTGCAAGACAAGGAGTTGAGTCCAATTCGGAGAGAAACCGACGACATGGACCTACATGCGAAGGGGGAAGCATCCGAGAAGCAAGGGAACCGACCTCGGGCAAAGGAGCCCGCGGGCTGGGCCTAAATGGGCCCAGGCCGGCCGGCCCAGTCCGGTCGGCCCAGGCCCATTTTGGGCCCAAACGCGTCCTCCTTTGCCCTAGCCGCCAATCGGGCTATTTATAGTCCCCTGACCGAGAGCCACGCAGAGAGGAAGTCGTATTCCGCCGCCGAGGAGCAGAGAAGCTTGAGGGACACCAACTTGAAGATGAGGGTCGTGCTAGTTGTCTAGGGTTTCCCTGGCCGACGTGGGAACCTTGCATGGAAGACCACGTCGGAGCTCGGAGCGAGGATCAAGATCGAGGGAGGGCCCCGGTGGTGATCTTGTTCATGTAATCATTCATGGTGAAGTTTGTAAGTGAATCGATTTCTAGCGATTAAGTGCCTTCTCGATGATTTTGATTTCTTCTTGGTTTTGCTTCTTCTACGATCTAGTCTATAGCTAGATTACATAGGGTGCTCTTGTAGCCGCGGTGGCTAGAGGTGCATACCGGACCGGCCAAGTGATTTCAACTTGTTCTATCGAACTCGCCCTAAGCTCCCCGCATGAATAGGGATACGTTGTGACGAACGGGGGTCTCGAAAGGCGGATGTTTTCGGAGTCGGATGGGAAGGCCACGATTTAAAGATGCTTTTAATGAGATTCGCTTTTCTATCTTCATCTATCTTGTTTGGAGCTACAACATAAGCATGATCTAGATTCTCTAGATTGGTTATCTCTCGCTTTCTCTTGCTACCTCTTTAGTAGATTAGATTAGATTCGTTTACTTGATCATATCTTAGATTAGATGCATCTTTGTTCTTCAATAGATAGCTTTACCTTGCTTACTAGATTGAATCCTTGCGTTGCACATTGTTCCACGGATTCGATACCTTGGGTTCACCACTCGAGGGAAGAAGGGTCCCTTGACTACGACGGGAGACTTGTCCGCTTGCAAGTCACAAACGAACTTTGATACAACTATTAACCGTCAACGGGCTCTGTTTCAACCCATACAGAGCCCTTTTCAACCTGTACACCCTGTGTGGGTACAACTCGCTCTCAAACCCAGGTGGCTGCTTCACATACACCTCCTCCTCTATGACCCCATTCAGAAAGGCACTCTTCACGTCCATCTGAAACAACTTGAACCCTTTAGCCACGGCAAAGGCTAGAAGGATCCGAATTGCCTCAAGACGGGCCACAGGAGCAAAGGTCTCCTCATAGTCGATCCCCTCTTTCTGACTAAACCCCTGAGCAACAAGTCTGGACTTGTTCCTCACAACCATCCCATTTTCTCCCTCTTTGTTCTTCCAAACCCACTTGGTTCCTATGGGATAGCAATTTGGAGGTGGTTCAACTCCCACACCTGGTTCCTCTCAAAGTTTTCCAACTCTTCATGCATAGAATTGACCCAGTTTGCATCAGATAAAGCGTGTCCAATGTCCTTGGGATCAAAAGTGGCAACAAAAGCAGCATGAGCAAAATGAGAGGAATTCCTGGACCTTGACCGTGTAGTACGTTCGTCGATGTCCCCAATGATCTTCGACAGGGGATGCACTTCTTGAATCCGCCGGGGAGCCTCACGCCTCGAGACTACCTCCCCCTCAACTCCGGCCTTCTCTCGCCCGGTCCTCTTGTCGCACCGTCGTTGTCCATGAAGTAGACGGTCCACGCTCCGTAGTGGTCGTAGGGGAAGTAGTGGGTACACACTCAGCTTCAGGCGCATGGTTCTCTCCATCATCATCTCCAGCTTCATCCTTCTCCTCTTCAAATAGGTCCTCGGCCGTCTCTTCATCACCTGCACATTCAAAGCCAAGAGAGGTACATGGCATTGTCTCGTCGAAGGTTACCTCGCAAGTCTCCATGATTTTGTTAGTCTCAAGGTTAAGCACCCTATAGGCTCTAGAGTGGTTAGCATATCCAAAGAAAATACCATCACTAGACCTAGCCTCAAACTTGTCGAGTTTTCCCTTCTTAAGAATAAAGCACTTGCAGCCAAAGACTCGGAAATGACTCACCTTGGGTGCCCGACCATGCATAAGCTCATAACAGGTTTTCTTCTTGAAAGCTCGCAATAAAATCCTGTTGGAAACATGACAAGCCGTATTGACCGCCTCAGCCCAATACCTCCTAGGAGTCCTGTGCTCATCGAGCATCGTTCTAGCCATCTCACAAAGGGTCCGATTTTTCCTTTCCACAACTCCATTTTGAGGGGGCACATAAGGGGTCGAATACTGATGTTCAAGACCTAGATCACGACAAAAGGCATCAAAACGAGAGTTCTTGAACTCTGAGCCATTATCACTGCGGATAGCTCGAATAGCATTCCCATGCCTCTCGTTTTTCAACCTCACGATCAGATCTCGAACAAAGCCAAATGTCTCACTCTTATCCTCCAAGAAAAACACCCAGGCATAGCGAGAGTAATCGTCCAACACAACAAGGACATGCCACTTCCCACCCACCGAGTGAACTCGAGCTGGCCCAACAAGGTCCATATGAAACAGCTCAGTCGGACGCTCGGTCATGACATCGGTCAGGGGTGGATGGGGAGTGGCTACCATCTTGCCATGCCTACACGGAGCACAAACCAAATCCTTCTCAAGCTTCAACCTCGGCAATCCTCGGACAAGGTCAAGACCACTCAAGCGGGAAACCAAATCAAAGCTCAAGTGTCCCAACCACCTATGCCATTTCCACAAATCAGAAGAAGGACCGGCCATCAAACAGCGAGCAGGACCCAAAGAACGAGAGAAATCAACCCTGAAAATCGACCCTCGGGGATAATCATACGGACAAGATCACCCTCGAGAATCCAGCAAACGAGACTCTCCAGACTTGAAACGCACCTCAAAACCCTCATCAAGCAACTGAGAAACCGAAAGCAAATTGAAACCCAAAGACTTCACAAGAGCAACCCTCTTCAACGTTACCTTGTCACTCACATGCACAACACCCTCAGAAATCACCCTTCCTCGTCCATTGTCCCCAAATGTGATGTACATCTTTTCCTTCACTGGGGTGAGGCTGGAGAACCACTTCTTATCTCCGGTCATGTGTCGAGAACACCCGGAGTTGATCAACCAAATGTCCTCCAAGCCTCCTGCCTGCAGTCAGAAACAAGAACGAGAGTGAGCTAGCAACTCGACACTGGGGTTAGCACAAAGAAAGTTAAACCAGTGTCGAGCCATCTGCTCAAAAGAGGAGTTAGCAAACATTATTCCCTTGCCACCAAACTTCCCATGTCCCATGGGAGGAGTACGAGCACCACGAGGGGGAAACGTGGTCCGTAGTTCCTCTGGAACCCAAAGCTGTGATCATCTCCCCTAAACCCGTATTGAGGACGAGTAGGAGGACGTCCAGCAAAACCACCACGAGCTCGACCAAACCTCTCACCAGCACGCACACCATCATCTCTCCTCTCAAACCTCGCACCACCACCTCTCTGTGGGAACCTGCCAACACTCCTCACACTTCCCACACCCCGTGGGAGTGGCACTCTAGGCTCAGGAATACCATGAGACTGACGATACCTGTCCTGGTTTGCTTGCTCCCTAGCAAGCCTCTCATCCCTCTTCTTCTTGTAGCAAAACTCTGCAAGATGCCTCTCCTTGCCACAATACTCACACCTGAAAGGAATGGGTTTTGGTTTTGGCTCTGCCTTCTCTCTAGGCTTCTCACCCTTCTCACTCACAAACCTCACCGATTTCTGGAAGTCATTTGTCTTAGGTGGGAATTTGGGTGGATCTTGGGTTGTATCAAGCTTGTTGCAAAGGTGGTTGGGCTTTGGTGTGAAAGAGTTCTTGGGTGCTTTTGGAAGTGGGACTTGGATGTCTCCGATCACCTCAAACTCGGGGTTAGACTCAACACACTTCTCATACACACTCTCCCCATTGTTCTCTCCCACTTTCTCACCCAACTTCTCAAAACCCAAACCACGACCATCAGCTCTCTTGAACTCCTCAATCATGATTTTCAATTGAGGTTCCCCGCCGTACAACCAACCCAACACCTTCCTCAAATAGTCATTCTCCTCATAGATGACATTCAAACGGGAAGTAAATTCAAGATTGCGCAAAGTAACTTCATCACGCCTAGAGCATGCATTTGCAACGGGAGATTTCAAAGATGCTTCCAAAGAACTAATGGTAGAACGAGCATCAACAAGCTTAGCATGCATAGTAGGACATGATTTACAAGCACCAAGCAAAGTAGGTCTAGCCTTAAGCTCATCATACTCAGTCCTAAGAGCATCTAGTTTAGCCAAAGTGGAAGCATTCTTCTCATTAAGCAACTTGATCTCATTCAACCATGCATCACACTCAAGACATTCAACATCATCAGGAGTAGTAGGAGCAAGTTTCAAAGAGTCATTCTCAAGTTTCAATTCAAGAAATTTCGACTCTAACTCTCCTACTTTCTCACTACCATTCTCAAGTTGAGCCCTAAGATCTTTCCTCATCTTTTTGGCATCTCTTAGCACACTATCACGGTTGTCATTCAAGCCATTCAACCTAGTGATCTCAGCAAGCAAAGAGTCGGGGTCACGATTTACCTCATCCTCCGAGTCGGAGTCGCTGTCTTCCTTGTCGCTCTTCTTGCTGCTCGAGCTATGGGCCATGCCACAAAAGCCTTCAAGCGCCACACAGCTCAACCCACTGAGGTTCCGGCTTGCACTCTTCTTGTCCTTGCACCTCCCGGCGTCTTCATCTTCACTGCTTGAGCTTGATTGCGCGTCGCTTGAGCTCGAGTCGACGTCGCTTGCACCGACCACCATGGCTCTTGCCTTGTTCTTCTTGTAGCCGCCCTTGCTCGGTCGCCGCTTGTCCTTGTCCTTGCTCTTGGACTTGCTGAAGTGCTTGCCCTTGGAGGAGTACTTGTCTTCACGCCTCGGGTGTGCCTTGTACTCATTCATCTTGTACTTGTTCTCCTCCGCTTCCGGGCACTCGGCGATGAAGTGGCCACGCTTGCCACACTTGTAGCATGTCCCTGAGCTTCGCCTTGTATTCCTCCGACTCTCGTGTAGTCGATCAAACCTTCTTGAGAGCAAGGCCAGCTCCTCCTCACCCAGCATATCAAACTCTTCATCTTGAATAGACATAAGAGAAGACAAGGAAAACTGTCGACAGGAAGGGTTAGATTTGCCCTTTGATCTGCCCACAAGAGCAAGACTATGGTCAGTCGAGCCCTCATGCTTGGATTGCAACTTCCTGTCAACCTCAGCCGACTTGAGCTTAGAGAAGAGGTCATCCAACTCAATAGTCAAATACTGCCCAGACATGCAAGAGCTTCAAAGCCTGATCATGCTCGGTGTAAGGAAAATCCTCAACGTTAGCTTTCATGTTGTTCACGATGGCGGTGAACCTCTGAAACATCGCATCAATGTCCTCACCGGGAAGTGGAGTGAAATTCTCATATTGCATCCGGTAAGAAACAAAGAGGCGAGCCTTCACATGGTTATCACCACCGTGAGCAACCAACAACTTCTCCCAAATTTGCCAAGCGAGATTCAAGTGGCGAACACGCTCAAACTCTGGATCACCCAAGCTTCGGACCAAGTGATCAACGGCTTTTGCATTAGCCTCATACTTGGCCTTAGCACCGGCATCGGTCACCATAAGAGTATGGATGTTGGCCGGAATAGCATAGGTCTTGTCAAGCACAATGAAATCCAACAGCTTCCCACGAAGAAAGATCATCATTCGGGCCGCCCACTTGTGGTAACCCTTGCCATCGAAGTGCGGCGGACCGCCCCGCTCAACGTACGCCATCTTAGGATTCGAGACTTTTCAAAGTCGCAAAGAATCCGGCACCAAGCTCTGATACCAATTGAAGGATCAGATGGCGACTAGAGAGGGGGGAGTGAATAGGAGCTGGTAAAAATTCTTCCCAAAGAATCCGACCTATGCCCTAGTCAAATCCCGGTCACACACAAGCGATGAATCGAATCACACACCAATCGCCAAGACAACGAGGTTATGGATCAACCTCTAGCCTTAGGAACGATTCCTTGAAGCACACGCGGAAGCACGAGAAAGGAAGGGAGGAATCGAACCAAGAAGCAAAGCTCACAGGCTCTGGCGGACCGTCCGGCCGGGGAAGGGCGGACCGTCCGCACCGGCCTCGCGGACCGTCCGGCCTTGCGCCATGGACCGTCGCGCCAACACCGCGGACCGTCCGGCCCTACGCCACGGATCGTCCGTTAAATCACACGAGAACCAACGGAAGCGACCGAGAGAGAACGGACCGTCCGCGGGGAGCACGCGGACTGTCCGCCAGGCACCCGCGGACCGTCCGCCCGCTGCTGCGGACCGTCCGAAACTCCGTCCAACCAAAATTCAAAATCACGACGGATCGAAACGAAAGGCGAGCAAGAACACGAAGAACACGGGACGAACACGTGCGGCGCGGACCGACTGCCAGGAGGGCGCGGACCGTCCGCGAGGCACGGACAGAGCAGATAAACGCCCGACCTCGAAGGTCAACTCCCCCAAATCATCATCGGATTTCCCAAACGGTTGAAGCTGTGGAGACAAGGGTTTGGGGACTTGAAAAGCATCACACAAGGATGCTATAGCCCAAAAATCTTGCCTCCTAACTCCCAAAATCACCGGGAATCGCGAATCCTTTGAGCACCACCAAAAGCTAGAGCACCGAACGAAAACTCTTGAATCGAAGTGGTTTCCCGGCGTTTGAGGGCACAAGATCAATCACAAAGATGCACGAGACATCCATCCATGTTTCCCTCAAAGAAATCCGGGGAGAAACCCACTCAAATCCGCAGAATCACACCGAGAACAAAGGCACGAAAACAAACACAAAAAGACCACGAAAAACACAACTCCGAATCTTCTATACAAACCAAGAAAGATTCACAAGGTCTAGCATGCCGCCCTAGCATCCATCCCTCTCAACAAATCTCTCATGAAGCTCTCATGCTAGCCTAGAGAAAATGGAAGAAAAATAGTTACGAAAATGAGAAATGGGAGGGAGGAAATGAAACCCTAAGTCGCGGAGAGAGAGAGCCACTCACACACCCTCATGGCTTATATATCGGGTCCCGCCGGAGTGGTAAATGACTCGACTACCCCTAACTTAACTACTGGCGATACAACCCACGTAGGGGCATTTAGGTAATGTTTGTGGGTCTTGCCATCGGACGGCCACGCCTTTGCCGCACCCCGCGTCCTCCCGACGCAAGCCATGCGATCCCGCCGCGTGTCCTCCGCCTCGAAGCTTCCCGACACACCCGGATCCCGTCTCCGTCATGTTGGGCCCTCGGACTTGGTTTTGAGGCCCAAACCAAGAAACCGTCCTCCGATGGTTTTGTGGGCAAACCACCAAACCCCGCGTGCTCGGTCCGGCCTCCCGCTTAACCACTTGACTCGACCGCCACCGTGCACCGGCTCGATTGTCCATGACTTCGTCTTGCTTGTGTCTCCACCATGTGGCCCGCACCCAATCCCGCTATCCACCGGGTCCCTCGAACCGAGCCTACTTGTCTCTCCATCTCCCGGAGGCCCCTCAAGGCTGAAGACCTTTCGCGCCCGTTCTTCACCTGCAACAACACGAACTAGGCCGCAGCCTACACCTGCGCACTAAGCCAAGAGTCAGTCCAACACCCGTTGTCAATCACTCATCAGTGAGGAGCGGTCATCCATCGACCACTGGGACGCTCCTGGTCCTCAGCCCAAGGTGTCGCGGGCCATCAGAGGCTGCACCCTCCGCTTCATGAAACTGAAGGCCACGTGCTCGGCCCTCAGTCCAGCTTCTCTGAGCACCTTGATGCATGCCAGCATCTCAGGGAGCTGGATCCCCTCCTGCATTGTGGGCTCCGTGTTCCACCAGTCGCGGTGCCTGGGCTGCCTTCCACTCAGCTTCGGCAGGCCGGGGTGGTGGTTCGTGATGTAGAACCACCTCGCCTTCCAATCGGCGTTGGAGTCAATGAGCTTGTACGCCAGGTACTGCTCAGCGGCGTCTTCCCTCATCTGGATGCCGGCCCCTCCGACTACTCTTGGATTGCTGGCGCTCAGCTGCGGCTTCACCCGGAAGAACTTCCGGAAGAGGATCCAGTGCGGCTTGATCCCAAGGAATGCTTCACAAAAATGAACAAAGACCGCGACATGGAAAATGCCGTTAGGATTCAGATTGAGGTACTCAACTCTGTAGTAACCGGGGAGGCCCTTGAAGAAATCACTAGCCGGAAGCGTGAGTCCGCGCTCCACGAAACGTGCAAACATTGGGATCTCATCTTCGGCTTTCTCCATCGGATACGGATCTCCGGCGGCGGCCCTCCACATATCCACTTCCTTCTCCCGGATAAATCCGCTGTTCAGAAGGGCCAATAGATCTTCGGTCTTCACCTTTGACTTCTTCCACTCGCGGCTTGGATCTGCTCGCGGTGGAGACATCGGCGGCGCTGCTCCAGTGGCAGCCGCAGTGGCCTCTTCGCGGCCCCTCTTCTTCCCGGCGACCTTTGCAAACTTGGACGGTGAAGGCTTCATTCTCCAAGTATAGGGCGTCTTCACGTGCATCCGCTCGGGGGCTACGCTGAAAGCTCTGGGTGGCGGCGCACTTGGATCTACTACGGCGGCGGCGTGCGCTGGAAGTGGATCTACCTCAGATCGAATCGAAATGACTACAGCACAGATGGGTGAAAAACCCTAAGGGCTCTGGCTTCTATTTATAAGTCAAACCGGCCCTCCAACGGGCAGATCGATAAGTCTGCGCTCGGCTGACTCAGCGGCCGCGCGTGACCCTTCGCATTCTACTAGTCGACGCGCCTCACCTCGGGGGCTCGGCTACTTCTACTCGACTACCTGGGAAGCGAAAGGACTCAAGAGCATCTCAGGACACATTCTTCAAGATGACCCTTCAATTCGAGAGGAAGTACTCGACTCAAGGCTCGGGGGCTCCGTGCCACGTGTCCTTCGGTTTTTTCTCTCCGGATTTTTCGGGATTTTCTTGCCAAGACTTCAGATGGACCCTCAGCCAGAGCTTGCGGCTCAATCTAAGGCTCGGGGGCTACTCCATATGGAGTGCGATTTTGCAATCGCATCTCCATATCAGCTCCGGCTTCAAGACAAGACGGGCATTTTTTGAAGACCTTCGAAGGCAGCACTCGAGGACGCTTGGGACTACTCGAGAAGACTTCAAGATTGCTCAAATATCAGCTGGAGTACATTCCAGCCTCGGGATGCTTCGACTACTCTTAAGGACTTTTGACTTGTAGTACTCGGGGACGCTTGGGGACTACTCGTTAAGGCCGTCAAGACTACTTGAAGCTATCCTTCTCGACTACAAAGTACTCGGGGGCTTGTCGTATGGACCTCCCTGGGCCCACTACCTCGGTGGGTACCAGGACCGACTACTCGGTGGGCCCCTGGGACTACCCGGCTTGTGCTACACGGCAGCTGAAGGCGTGGAGCACAAGGACTACGGAGGAGAAGTACTCGGTTAGGAAGCTGTACATGTCTTGCACTGTATGGAAGACTCCTAGACGTACCCGGCTAGTACTCTCTCCCTACTCCGACTTGTAACCCTGCCTCCCGGGCTATATAAGGCGAGGCAGGGACCGTTCTCTAGCATCATATACAACTCACGGCGCACTATTGCACCATCTTGTAATCGTGCCCAATCAATCCAGAGCTACGCAGCATACAGGACGTAGGGTATTACGCACCTCGTGGCCCGAACCTGTCTAAATTGTGTGCCACGTGTCTCTTCCTTCGAGTTACCGATCTCTGCGAGGCCACATTCATCTACTTCGGGTACTCCCCTTAGTAGGTTGCCGGTCTAAAACACCGACAGGTTCTACAAGCCAGCTCTCTGTGTGCACCCAATCGAATTCAGGTTGACACAGAGCATGAAACAAATAGTCGACCGCCTTGTTGTTGGCGTCGAACATGTCCCTCGATCCCGGAGTGAGGAAGTTCATCGGTTGGACATAGCCTGTGTCCACTGTGACATCCCAAAGGATCTGACCCTTTCCGCAGAGAAACGTCGCCATCCACTTACTCCACATCTGGTAGTTTTTGTCATCGAAGTGTGGAGGACCCGAACCCCGTCCTGGTACGCCATCCTTGGATCTTAGACTGGTTAGTCAATCAAGACCCGTAACCGACTCTGATACCACTTGAAGGACCGAAACGGCGAACCAGAGAGGGGGGGTTAATGGGAGCCGATAAAAATTCTTCTCGAAGGAGATAGATGCTCCAACAAGATGAACATGGCTTCTAACACACGTCTCTGACTCAACTACCAAAATTGGTCAAAACCACGTAGCCACTGGAGTGCTACTAGTCCTAGGAACCAACACACAACCTTCTGAACCAAACCTCACGAACACACACAGCGGTAACTTGCACGGCTTGCTGCCTGTGCTACACTGGTCAGACCGATGGCTTGCGCCGGTCAGACTGGTGACACCGGTCAGACCGGTTGTCACACCCGGATTTAAAGGCAAACCCGAATGCAAAAAAACACATGTGCGACAAGATCAAGTTTCACATATGCGTCGACTCAGTGAATACCAAAAACACAATGTGAAAGCGTAAAGAGAGTATTAAACATTTATTACATGACCGATAGTCTTTATTCTAACACACCGAGTATCTAGCATTGGAAAAGTAAACGCAGAAGTCCTCCACAGGCAGCTGACTGGAAAGACGAACGCCTAGAAGTCGTCAAGTCCCACTAGTAGGGATGTTGTCATCAATGATGTTACATTAACGTCATTGAAGACGCCAGAATGGTCACAATTAGTCTTTTGTGACGATTTTGTGACGATTTTGTTTTGGTCACTATGGTGGCGTCACATTTTTTCATCGGTGATGAAATTGGTTTTTCCGTCATAGATGTGTCTCCAATCTGTGACGAATTTTGTGTCGTCATGGATTTAAAATCATTCTATGACAAACGTTTTTGGTCATAGATTATACCATGTTTTCGTCATAATTTCACGTCCTCCTGGCTAACTGACGTCGCTGTTAACGCCGTTTGTGATGTGTGACGATCAAATTTGGTCACAGATGTTCCTATGTTTTGGTCATAATCTCCTGTTAACGGTGTTTGCATCTGACGTGGCGCTGACATTAGCTATGACGTGGCAACTGACGTCATCTTTTTGGAATCGTCATGGAAGACAAGTTTATATCGTCACAAAATGATATTTGCCATTGTCACCTTTTGATATAAAATGGTCACAGATTTGCCATTGTTTTTGGTCACGAGTTGTCCTTTATTGAGCCACGTGGCTTGATCTGATCAGTTTTTATTTCATCACAAGAGTGCAAATGGTAATTATCAATACAACTTACAAATAATACTGAAAACAAAAAACTTGTATAAATTAACAGATCCACACTACAAACGTCATAATATATGGAATTTATGCCACAAATTAGATTTTATGACACAGTGTTGACGAAAACTAAAACGTCAAAAAGTAGCCGTCATAAAACTACCCCTTGTTCAGTGTCTTCACCATCTCCAGGTTGATACAATGAGCAAGTCTTCACGGGTAGCATCAGTGGCCAATGCCCTTCTTGAATTTTTCAGAATAACAGCTGCCTCTTCTAATCCAAGACTGCGGAACACCCTATTGTTCTGCATCACTCTTTCTATCTTCTGCCTCTCATATTCAGTTATTGGAGCCTCTACTTGCACCAGAAAAAGAAATCACACATCAGTAAAACATAAATGCAGACAAACAATAAGGAAATTTTATGATGAATACCCTTTTAGAACTCTACTTTCTTGCTTGCATTACTGAAGAATGCAAACATGAAAGGTGTAAACAATGGCTAAGTAATATTTAACATTTCATCCACACATTTGAGGTAAAATGCTAAAATGCAATCAACTTGTATGCAGCAAAGAGACCTACACTACAATGTCATGGCACAAGCAGAATAAACCTAGGATGGACAGAAAAATCTTGTGAATTAGCTATGTTCAGAATACTGTCAAAAGAACAATGGATGACAAACCCTCAGCACAAGATTATGTGTGCAAAGTCCTCCAAGCCTAACACATGTAATTTCGAAGGCAATGGCAGAGAATATAGGCTTAAGCAGTATACATAAGTAGATAGCATAAGATTTGCTTGGAACTAAGATTAGACTTTACAGCTTAGACAATGGTACAGACAGATGATTCGATTAAAATACAAGCTACAATAAATCTTTATACAAGATTAGTTTTAACCCAGCAGAATATCAAATCCACTTTAATTCATATTTGAGATATGCTACCTGTACACTTTAATTCAAAATGATTGCAATGAAGGTTCAGGATTACTACAAGAGACAACAAAAATATCACCATCAAAGCAATTAAATCAGAATACAGTAGAGGAGCTTCAGTTTTTAGTTCGCTAAACTCAGTGTGGAACAATGAAGTAATTAGCTAGTGAAGCTGCATCTTATCCTTGCGTCACCACACGACGCAGCCAAGAAAATTTCGCATGTGCACAGAGAGAGAGAGAGAGATGGAATCAGCTGGACACCACGATAACCAAATCTGGAAGCAGCTGGGTCGCCGTCTCCTTCCCGACAGATCCTCCGGCGCCATGCCATACACCAGCGCGCCTCCAACAAAACCTGCAGTATGAGACGACGAGGAAGGAAGGACGTGACCGGGGAGTTGACCTATCGAGGCTCGGGCCCTATTCGGAGGCCGCGAGGCTGCAACATGGATGCGGCGTCGGAGCTCACCCTCGTCAGGAGGATGCAAGAGGCGCCATGGAATTCGACATCCGCCATGTCGAGGACAAGCACGGCGCGCCGCTGCGTTTCCGCAAAGAGGGGAGGGAGAGCGGATCCGCTGACCCTATGGACAGGTGCTCGTGGATCCACCGGCACTGAGCTGATCTGCGGCAACGGCCTCCACGCCCGGCCACCGCCCGGACTTGGATCGCCGCCGTGTGTACAGGCAAGGGAGGGAGAGCCGGAGAGGCTGCTGCCGTGAGCAGAGGCTACGGACTCAGGGAGGGAGGGGCGCGATGTGGATGGAGGCCTAAAGGGAAGCTGCAGAAGGAGCGGGGGCAGAGGGGATGGAGGCCTGAAGGGAGCTGCGGGAAAGAGCTAGGGTTCTGGAGTTTTTATACTATGAGAGGGTTATAAGAGCCATCGGATCAGGGGATCAACAGCCAGATATAACTGGGCCGTGTAGGAAGCGGTCCAGAGCCAGATTGAAGGCCTGTTTGGTACAATTTTTATATTTTTAACTAAGTAAAGATCATTGTACAATAATTTATGAAAATAATTGTATTAAATATCTTGCAGCATTTTTAAAATGAAATAGACTATACAAATACTTCTTTATAGGAGTTTCAAATTTCTTTGAACTTGTTTACTAATTTCTATCGTTTAAATGAATTTCTACATGATTATCAAATTAATTCCATATTGAGCTACATGTGCATCAAATAAAATTTGAAAAAATTACAAAAAATTGTATTTAGCATCATATATTCCATTATAGTCTATCAGCTGAAGATAGATAAAAAATTCAACATTCTTCTATCGACAACTCAAACTTTTTTCACCAAATTACCACATAATAATTACAATAATACCTAAATACAGTGAACAAATCTGAAAATTGGCGTGACAATATAATTTCGGTCCATAAGATGCAATCTAAGATGTTGGGTGAAGTTTCGGAATTTTCTGACCAAGTTTGCCTATTATTTTAAATATTTGTTGATTTAACAAGGAATAAATGTAAAAAACTTGTAACCTTGCTTAAAAAATCTGAAATTTTGCAGGAGCTCCTCCTTTTGGTACGTTATGTTGTCAAAAAAGTTTCAAGTGATTCTGAGAAAGTGATGATGCACTTCCCCACTGATGCATACATGTCTCACACATGTCACTGTGAGTCACCGAGAGATGTTCATCCCTATGTGGGACGTGTAGTACAAGTTGCCTGAAATCGTGTGAAACTTTTTTGGATGCTAATGGATGCAATCTAAGATGTTGGGTGAAGTTTCGGAATTTTCTGACCAAGTTTACCTATTATTGTAAATATTTGTTGATTAATAAGGAATAAATGAAAAAAACTTGTAACCTTGCTTAAAAAATCTGAAATTTTGCTGGAGCTCCTCCTTTTGGTACGTTATGTTGTCAAAAAAGTTTCAAGTGATTCTGAGAAAGTGATGATGCACTTCCCCACTAAAGCATACATGTCTCACACATGTCACTGTGAGTCACCAAGAGATGTTCATCACTATGTGGGACGTGTAGTACAAGTTGCTTGAAATCGTGTGAAACTTTTTTTGGATGCTAATGGATGCAATCTAAGATGTTGGGTGAAGTATCGGAATTTTCTGACCAAGTTTACCTATTATTATAAATATTTGTTGATTTAATAAGGAATAAATGAAAAAAACTTGTAACCTTGCTTAAAAAATCTGAAATTTTGCTGGAGCTCCTCCTTTTGGTACGTTATGTTGTCAAAAAAGTTTCAAGTGATTCTGAGAAAGTGATGATGCACTTCCCCACTAAAGCATACATGTCTCACACATGTCACTGTGAGTCACCAAGAGATGTTCATCCCTATGTGGGACGTGTAGTACAAGTTGCTTGAAATCGTGTGAAACTTTTTTTGGATGCTAATGGATGCAATCTAAGATGTTGGGTGAAGTATCGGAATTTTCTGACCAAGTTTACCTATTATTATAAATATTTGTTGATTTAATAAGGAATAAATGTAAAAAACTTGTAACCTTGCTTAAAAAATTTGAAATTTTGCTGGAGCTCCTCCTTTTGATACGTTATGTTGTCGAAAAAGTTTCAAGTGATTCTGAGAAAGTGATGATGCACTTCCCCACTAAAGCATACATGTCTCACACATGTCACTGTGAGTCACCAAGAGATGTTCATCCCTATGTGGGACGTGTAGTACAAGTTGCCTGAAATCGTGTGAAACTTTTTTTGGATGCTAATGGATGCAATCTAAGATGTTGGGTGGAGTTTCGGAATTTTCTGACCAAGTTTGCCTATTATTGTAAATATTTGTTGATTTAATAAGGAATAAATGTAAAAAACTTGTAACCTTGCTTAAAAATCTGAAATTTTGCTGGAGCTCCTCATTTTGGTACGTTATGTTGTCAAAAAAGTTTCAAATGATTCTGAGAAAGTGATGATGCACTTCCCCACTGAAGCATACATGTCTCACACATGTCACTGTGAGTCACCAAGAGATGTTCATCCCTATGTGGGACGTGTAATACAAGTTGCTTGAAATCGTGTGAAACTTTTTTGGATGCTAATGGATGCAATCTAAGATGTTGGGTGAAGTTTCGGAATTTTCTGACCAAGTTTGCCTATTATTGTAAATATTTGTTGATTTAATAAGGAATAAATGTAAAAAACTTGTAACCTTGCTTAAAAAATCTGAAATTTTGCTGTAGCTCCTCCTTTTGGTACTTTATGTTGTCAAAAAAGTTTCAAGTGATTCTGAGAAAGTGATGATGCACTCCCCCACTGCATACATGTCTCACACATGTCACTGTGAGTCACCGAGAGATGTTCATCCCTATATGGGACGTGTAGTACAAGTTGCCTGAAATCATGTGAAATTTTTTTGGATGCTAATGGATGCAATCTAAGATGTTGGGTGGAGTTTCGGAATTTTCTGACCAAGTTTACCTATTATTGTAAATATTTGTTGATTTAATAAGGAACAAATGTAAAAAACTTGTAACCTTCCTTAAAAAATCTGAAATTTTGCTGGAGCTCCTCCTTTTGGTATGTTATGTTGTCAAAAAAGTTTCAAGTGATTCTGAGAAAGTGATGATGCACTTCCACACTGAAGCATACATGTCTCACACATGTCACTGTGAGTCACCAAGATAACCTACCCTGGATAACCTGGAGGCCTGCTGCCGCCAGAGACGATCCGGAGGCGACGATCACAATCGCGACACAATAGAAACCTGGACGTGACGACCTGGGCGTGATCGCTGCGAAGGGCAAAACGCGATCAACGTTATTAGCCCAACTTCTGATCCATGCAGGTAAAGGCCCATTATTCATTAATAAAGTGACAAATAAAAAAATAGCATACTTACAACACGGACGACCACATAGCGTAGTGGTAGAGCTCCTTCCTTTGTATCACAAGGTCCCTGTTCGATACTCCGGGACAGGCCTTTGTTTTTGTTTAACACAATTAAAAAATGGGCCGACACATTAAACAAGATGATGGGCCACACGATCATGGGCCTTGTGGCAGACACATCCCACGTCGTTAGTGCACTACCTATTTGTGACCAATTTGATTCTTCATTAGTTGTGCCAAATGATTCTAATAAATTATGATGATATCCAATCTAATCTGTGACCACTAGGTTTCATCATTACTATGCGCCATACCAAAACATAATCTATGACGATCTCCTCAATCTGTTTTGTGACGTAAATTATATTTTCGTCATTATTCTTTCACCTATTTCATCGTCACATGCAACTTATGACGAAAATGGACATTTCGTCATGGAATACGTACCATTCTGTGACCAAAGTTTGCAGCGTCACGAGCAAATCGTCACTGATAAACACTTTTCTAGCAGTGTCCTCCGGGAAAGTCTTCAAACTGACCATCTGAACAGCAGCCGGATGGTGTAGATGCAATAGTAAACAACAAGCATGAGCACATGTCGTACTCAACAAGGGAAAGAACTATAACAACATGCAAGGCTTTATGGTGGAAAGCTAAAGGTTGCAAAGCAGTTAAGCATTTTAGTTGGTCAAATTTTATTAAGCAACTATTACTAACAAGTGTAAGTGTATACCAAACCCACTTAAAAGATGCATAAAAACCCATAAAATGAAATGCACAAGTTATTAAAGTCCATCTTTCATAGAGTTAATGATGTGAGGGTCCATGCTGCTCTTGACCATGAGCACGGCTAACTAGTCAGTTTAACACTCTGCAGAGGTTGTACACTTCCACCACAAGTCGCGTAAAAACTCAAAGAGTTTTGGACCCAACCATGCTGTGCAAAAGTAGGCACAATACCACACTACCGAGGTGTGGTTGCATAGGGACGCTATGAGGCCTTTACGAAGATCCTCCAATGAGCAACAACCCACTATGTTTCAGGTCGAAGCGGGGCATAAAGTCCCCTAGCGGGTCAATCCTCCACCATAAAATAACAAACCCAACTCCCCGCTAGAGCGAGTCTATACTCCGTCAACGCCTTCCCATTTGTCCCTTTCAGGTAAGGTTGCTACATCACTAAAGTTTCTAGTTATTGAGCCAAGGCAGAGCCATGTGCCTTGTGGTTGTACGGTTTTCCTGGGTGGTTCTCCATGTTCCGATTAAACAAGCAAAGTATTCTTGTATGGCATGAATAACATAAAGTAAATCAAGATTAAAAGTTTATTTCATTATACCACCCAAAATAAGGACTAGCAGAACTACCCAACATAAAGAATAACTCCCGGTTGGTCAAGGCATAGGGTAATCAACACTAGTCACACCTTAGCATAGGTCCCATCACATTAATGCAAGAAAAAGTAAAGGCAGTGTAATTTAAATGCATGTTGTAAAAGGACAAGTGAGAATGTAGCAAGGACTTGCCTTCAACCCAAGCGTGCTACTGTTCAAAAGCTTCTTGATCTTCAATGGCAGCGAACTCCACGAAAGGATCGGTCTCTACGCTCCACACAAAGACATACAAGCATACAATACAGATAAATAACAAACAGTACACCAATCATCTCAAACAGAAACAAAGGCAACAGTAAACTAATCTACTCGTGGAGACGATCGCGTGGACATAAAGAACGCTAAAAACTGAGCTAAAACGAAGAAGTTACGGCTTAAACAAGATTAAGGACTAATCTGCAAGAAAACTAAACTAACAGGGTTAAAACGAAGAAACATGAACCTAGTCGCAAAGAAACTTACACGGTGGAAGGACCGGGTTGTACAAATCTAAAAGGTCAGGGGCTTTCTTGCAAAAATGGCAGGGCGGCTCGGGTTGACCGGTACTTGCCCCGATTCAGATCGATCTCAGTCATTGGATCTTGATCAGGCAGCCTGGAACGCGTGCGAGCGGTAGGCGGCGGCGCTTGGCCGCGCGGTGGCGCGGGTTGCGGCGGCGCGGGGGCGGCGGGCTCGCCGGCGCAAGGCCAAATCGAGCTAGGGTGCTCGGATTGCCCCGCGATTTTCACCAAAATGAAGCACATGACGCGACGAAACTAACTAGGGCCGAAACACGCTCTTATCGGCGAAGAGGGCGGCGCACGGCTTGAAGAGGCGGTCGGTGATGGTGGAACTCCGGTGAGGTCGTGCGGGCGCTGTGAAGGTCGGCGACGCGAACCAAGGGCACCGACGGCTTCCACTCGTCCCGGCGAAGCTCCTGGACAGCTTCTCGTCGATGGCGTGATGGTGAGGCGGCGGAACAATAGCAAAACAAAATGAGCTAGGGTTCCAAGAGATGGCAGCCATCCTCTCACCACTTGGGTTATATGGAGGCAACCGAAAGTCTAAAATACCCTTACTAGCTAATTAGGGATACATGCCCCTCGAGGGCGAATTCAGAAATCTTTGTCATCGCTCCATTGGACGGATGCCCAGCGACCGCAAACTTGCTTAGCCTCGACGCAAGCCTTGTGATCCCGACGCGTGTCCTCTACTTCGAAGTCTCCGAACTGCGTCGTCGCACACCGGTCAGACCGGTGCTCCTCATCGGTCAGACCGGTACCCAGCGGTCAGACCGGTTCGATGCTGCTGCACCTGCATCTTCGGTTCTTCGGTCTTGGCTTTGTGGATCAACCAAGGAACCCAGTGATTTTCTGGTGAACCACAGGAAACCCCGCGAACTCAGTGTAGCCTCCACCAATCGCCACTCATGACTCGGCTCCCACGTAGTCCCGGCTCGACCTTGGTTTTGAGGTTCAACCAAGAAATCGTCCATGACTTCGTCTTGCTGTTCTTGCTACCATGCGGCCCACACTTGACCCCGCTGGCCACTGGGTCCCTCGAACGAAGCCTACTTGTCTTCTACACACCTGGAGGCCTCACCAGCAACGACCTTTCGCGCTTGTGCTTCACCTGCACCAACACCGGTCAAGCCGCAACCTGCACCTGCAATACTTAGCTAAGAATCAGTCCACACAACGTTGTCAATCACTCATCATCACACCAGGAAGCGACCATCCACCGGTCCTCGAACTACACATGGTCCTCAAAAAGTTGGAACTTTGTTGGAGGATATCCCTATTCCATCCTTCATCACCCTGGAGATAGGTGGCCAAGGGGTGCCCATGCCCCCTCTGATTGAGTAAACCAATATTTTGCACATTTATCATTTGTATGTCTTGCTTTGCAAGTATTGTTTACATTGATGAATGCATTGTTTCTTTTCAACCCAGGTACCAAGATAATAATATCTTTTCTGAGTAGCGAATGAGCTTGGTCAAGCTGTTCGCTTCGCACCGGTCAGAGTTCGACCCTTCTCGGGAGCGGATTGCAACCAGAGGCGCACACCTGTGTGAGCGTTGAAAAAATCTCCTAGCTTATTTCACACCAAAGCATATGTATAAGGCCAATCTTATCTCACATGAGCTACGGTGTTGTTGTGTATGTATGGATGGAGTAAGAGTTCAGGAGTTTTCTGGACCAGGCCTGTACGTGTGAGAAATGTCTTCTTACAATGCTCATGGAGAGGTGGTCATGCCCCGCATGTGGAGTTTCTTTTTTATGATGGAAGATTTTGTATTGGGTTTCTCGGCTTCGTCCCTTTCCGCCTCGATGTATTTTGGGAGCTGGATTCATCCTCGACAACGGAGGATATGGTGTCGGATTCCACCTCTTTAATGGAAGATTTAGCTCGATCTGGGTGAAATTTCTGTCTAAATTACTATCGATGTTTTTTTGCAGTAGTACTACTGTCTATGTATGTATGTATGTATGTATGTATGTATGTATGTATGTATGTATGTATGTATGTATGTATGTATGTATGTATGTATGTATGTATGTATGTATGTATGTATGTATGTATGTATGTATGTATGTATGTATGTATGTATGTATGTATGTATGTATGTATGTATGTATGTATGTATGTATGTATGTATGTATGTATGTATGTATGTATGTATGTATGTATGTCTTCCTTGTCAACATGTTTGGGCAACCATTTGTTAGCAATTTGAATCACAATTGTTTTCACGAACGTGATGTTCCCTTTGATCATATCAGAAGTGCATGTAGTGTTACTTGCAAGCGAGCTATAGCTACTAGATCTACCGGCAAGTATTGCCATTGGTGTCTTGCGGCAGGAGCTGTAGGATCTCCTGCAGCTGCCGGTTATTGTAGGTGTCGCAGCAGTAGGTGGTGATGGGCTGCTCGGCGCGCGGCCGCGCGTTCCCGGGTGTCGGGGGAGCAGTAGACGTGGTACGCGCCGTAAAGGGAAGCGGGCGGCGCGCGCCGGTGTGGTGGAGCACGGGACGCGCGTGCCGTTCCGGAAGGCGTGCCACGTGCACGGCGAGCACTGGTCGATCATCGACGGCCGGCACCACGCCGGCGTCACGTAGCAGTAGTAGTGTAGGACTGGACGCGTCGTTAAGTTGCCGCTGCCGAGGATCCGCGGCGTCCAGCTCGTAGGTGCCGAAGGGGCCTCCGCGCAGCCACCCTCGGGGTATTGGAGCGCGGTGCGATAGCACATGTACAACGTGCAGACAGCTGCCATCTGTAAATGTCTAGAATAACGTATACAAACAGCTAAGTAAACGATTTATACAGTGGATTGTCTTTTTAGCCACCTACAAAACTATTTAATGAATACATGCATCCATGATCTAGTATAAATAAGATCTTTGTATGCACTTTCGTTGCAACAATTGAGATCTTTCTACGCTGCACGGTTGCTTGCTAGAGAATATAGATATGCAAATTTATCTATACATGAAAGAAAAATAAAAATAAAAAGCCTTCTAATCCTACGGTGGCCTAATCCATCCTTATCTCGGCCCGCGTTCATTCTCTATCCTCTACCTTATCCTTGTGATGGCTCATCCTCTCGTCCAGTCCGACCGACACCAGCGTCGCTACCCTCCACCAGCACACCGCTAGGCTGCGGCGGCGAGGACGCCGTCTCCGCGACTACCCTCCACCGCGGCATCACATGCTAATCCTCTTCTAGCATCCCACCTTTTTTTAGAGTCGACATGCAAAACGTCCTACCCCGTTCCACTGGCATTCCCCTTGCTGGCATATTGTTGGTCAACTCCTGGGTCGTAGTGCACGCAGACCTCGCGCGCGTCCTCCACGCCGACACTGCTGAACGGCGGCGCGGCCGGCCGGCTCGAGCACTGGCGACCCGGATGTGGTTACGAGCTGCCGGCAGGCCGAGGCGGCTTGTGGGACACCCGACGACGACGAGTCAAGGTAGGCACAGGCACTCTGTGGATTCTTGGCACCGTCTTTCTTCCTCCCCGGTCCCCGCCAAACTGAAACTCTATCCACACCAGATCTGAAGGCGGCGGCGTGTCTCCGTAGCCTACAACGTAGGGCGAGCTGGCGGTGTGACATGGGAGCATGAACCTCTGCCGTCCTCTCGCGAGGCGACGGCAAGCTCTGTCTTTTTCCGGTTCATCATTTAATTAGCTTTGATAATCAAAATAAACCAGTTGTAGACGATGTATTAATTGGCGTTGTTCATGCCCTTAGAGCATGTACAACAGACTAGACAGCTTCTGTCTATTTGGCATACACAGACAGCTAAATAGACAGCTTATACAACGAGTTGTCTATTTAGCTATCTGCAAGTCATTTAATTCGTCTAACAGCACATGAATCATGATAATTAAGTAATAAATTGATCTTTATAGCCTTATTTGTGCTTCTAGCCTTGACAACAAAAATGCAGTCTTTCAGTTAGCAGAAACTGAACGCACGACCATTCACATGGCAACGAATCTGAGCGCAAGTCCATTCAGTCATTCACACAGATGACAATTAAGAGAAGCAAATATCGCTTCAGAGACCATTAGAGTTCACAAGCAATTGTTTACAATTCAGATACACAAAATAGTAGATGACTAAGCCTATCTTACTTTCGCACACTTTTGTCTCCGTTACTAGTTGCAGCATTGCATCAGCAAAACAATAGAAGAACAGTAATACAATCTCCATCTTGCTCTAAGTTGTAACTACGCTGACCTGCAGATTATTTTTAGCAGCAACAGCATGACCATGCTACCTGAAGATTTATGTGTATCGGTAACAAGAAGTAAGCTTGAGTGTCTGATACGCTGATACACATGGAGCTTTGGCCGGCAACGACGAAGATGCTTCCATGCCTCCAGGGCCATTGAAGAAGCAGCTCCCGTCCACGAATTATGTTAGTGAAGCTCCACCAGATCTGTCGGGGCTCGTTCTGCTCAGGGAAGGGCGTCGCCCTGCTCGAAATCAACTGCTCCAGCACAGGCGTCGCGCGGCCCGAAGTCAATTGCCCAGTGACGCGCAGCTCCCTTGACGGGCTTCCGCACCCGCGCCGCCACAGCTCCCCCGACATCGCCGGCATTGCCAAAACTTTCCGTATCGCTGCCACCGCCGAACCTGACGACAGCATGAGTCGCTTCCGAGATTGCGCCGCAGCGGCTCTCTGCTCCCGATTCGATTGCACCTTGAGTAGGTCCCTCGCCGCCGCCGCCGCCAGTTTCTCCTGCCACCACATCTTTGGTTTTGGTAGGGTTTGCAGGGAGCTCTGGGCGGAGGGGATAGAGCTATATAAGGGGGAAAATGGCGGGTACAGATATCTGGCGCCATCTTCATGAGCGGAAGTTGCTCGCCGCGCTAAATCCCGCTGCTCCAGGGCACGGAGGTGGGAGCATGAGCCAGCATACAACCGTGCTGGTGGTGACGCTATGACTTGGGAGCACGAGCCCCTGTCGTCTTCTCGCAAGGCAACGACGCAGCCGTCTACAGCTGGCACGGGGGGTTTTCTGTAAAGTTTTCAACACACAGACAACAAATAGACGACCTTTGTACTTGTCCTTATGGAACACCAGCGGCTGGTTCATGCACCGGCCAGCACCCGGCCCGAGCAGGTTGCCGCTCTTGAGCATGACCATCCAGAACTGCCACGGCGCAGGGTTGTCAGGCACCTGGCACAGCCGCACAGGCCGCCGAGGTAGAGATCCTTGGCCGCCGCGTAGAGACGGTCGCGTCCGGCGCCGGCGCCACCAGGAACGGGTCGCCCGCGCCGAGGCCGTTGTCTCGGCGTCGGTCACCCGGTACACCACCTCGTACGTACACCGGCTGGCCGTGATCACTGATCAGAATGTTGCAGGTTATTATACTCTGAAATGACAGCATTAGCATCAGCAAGAGTAATTCAACATCAGCTAGCTTGGAGCTATCAGGACCCTTGTCCGAGCCATGCGCTGATGCTGTCATTTCAGGAGCTTCCTGTGTGGCCTTTAGAAACGTTGCTCGAGAACACACAAACATCATCTACCAACACCGTGTCATGATTTTAAGGATCCTCTATTTACACCTACTTGTATATTTATATACTTATATTGGATATATTATATATGCTTTCCACTTGCCTGTGGAGTACTCTGAATATATATATGTCTCCACGCTGTGAGTCGATATTTGAAGGTTCTCATTATAGCTAACTGCTTCTTCCATGCATGCATTGCATTGCATGGTTAATCTTCGTTGCCAAATTGGAACAGCAAATTTGAAATAAGACATTATATGCGAAGTATACATACGTGGTGCTACTCGAAGTATGCATTGTGCATAAACTGCAAAACTAACGGGAGGTAATTTTTTATTACAAAAAAAAAAGATAAAACAAATTCAGCAAGCTCGTAGCGATGCTCTAGTTGGTACCCTCGGCACGCTGCAGGAGGATATTTCCTACACCGAAAATTAATAAAGGAGCAAGTGTTAGGAACAGAAACGCTGTCCTCATGGTATTGTCCATGGGCAACGATGTCGATGTTGTCACAAAGTACACGACGAGTAAGAGACCGACCATCAGACCCGTAAGCAATACCTGCAAAAATATGACAAGACGAAGCAAGCTATTAGGACTCTCTTTTAAAAAATTTTAAATTTACTTTTGAAAATGATATGGTGGTTAATGATGAGCTTGCCTCGATCGATCGACTAATTCGCTTCAGTAGAGAGAAAGTGCCATCGAGAGAGAATCGCTTGTTAGTAGTAGTTTGGTTAGTTACCTTTCCGAACTTCATCGTGGTCGGCCGTCGAGAATGGCCGGTCGGAGGCGAGCGTTTCTTGGCCGCCGGTCGCTGTCGCTCCTCCTCGACGGGGCGTTCACCCATGACTAGGGCCAGCTGATGGTGAGGGCGGAGGCGGACTGACCCCTGCTCCATCAGATCCGCTGCCACATCATCGTACGCGCCGTCGTGGCCACCATGGCCGCCGGTCATGCCTTCTCCTCCTCCTCCGTGCAGCAGTCGATGGATCGAGCGCGACACGGTCGCCATCGATCGATGTTGGGTTTCCGGC
Organism: Cenchrus americanus; assembly: GCA_947561735.1. Lineage (NCBI taxonomy): Eukaryota > Viridiplantae > Streptophyta > Magnoliopsida > Poales > Poaceae > Cenchrus > Cenchrus americanus. Next base: position 240,141,982 of record OX387245.1, read on the forward strand.
CGGCAGGCGACGACGCAGACGGCTGGACGCGTGCGTTGATGAATCAGCAAATTAACGTGAAACGTGGAGACACACACGGATCGTGGCACGGCACGAACATGCTTTGTATATGTAGCCGCTTGACAGCGTCGACCTCGACCTCGACCGCGCGAGTCCTCGTTTCCGAAACGGGTTACGAAAAAAGCAACAGAAAATTCGAAATCGTTTCTATGACGGGCTTTGGGGCCATCCTGCTTTGTGTCAATTTAGGCTCCATCGGCTATGTTTGCTTCGCCCATCCTACATATCTTCCGGAAGATAAAAGCAAAACGACATATAAACCCACAACAGCCCCCTACTGCTCATATAAGAGCAAAATCCTACTACTCTCCTACCCCTTCTTACTCCTCCCTCCCTCTCCCTGCCCGCCGCCGACTCCTAGAGCCCCGCGCGTGCCGGCCGGAACACGGGCCGCAGTTCCCCATGTGTCGCATGTGGCTGCGGCCGGAGCTCCGCCGCCGCCGGATGGAGCCGGAGTGCTCTCCCCGCGTGCCCCGAGCTTCCTCGCGCCGTCGGCCATGGTCGCGGGGCCGAGCTCCGCCGCGGCCGGCCGCGGGTCGTCCCGCCGCAGTCGTGCGCGCCTCCTCCTCCCCCGTCGCGCGCCGTCGTGCGCCTTGGCTCCAGCTCGCCAGCCCCTGACCACGCGCGACCGCGCCCCGCGCGTTGGCTGGTGCACCGGCAGTGGCACCAGAGGTGATGCAACATTTCTAAAAAATTGTTATAACATTTTGCAAAATGTTGAAAAAAAAAGTTGACGGCATCAACATTTCTTAAAGGTCTTGTAACATTTCTAAAAAATGTTGGAAGAAACAAAAACATGTTGGTCCTAAAAATGTTGCAACATTTTGTAAAATGTTGACGCAAAATGACTAGAAATGAAGCAAAAAAATGTTGCAACATTTTGCAAAATGTTGACAAAAAATAGTTGACGAAACCAACAAACATTTCTGAAAAATGTTGGAAGGAGAAAAAATGTTGATTACAAAAATGTTGATCCCAAAATTATTGCAACATTTTCTAAAATGTTGACGAAAAATTACCAGAAACATTGAAGAAAGAAATGTTAGAACATTTTTAATTTAATAGTCATGAATTGGGCTGGTGGAAAAGTAACATTTAGATGGATTTTAGTGGGTTGGAAGTTCATAGACTTATCATCTTCCGGAAGCCATACAGAAGCCCCCTGTTTGCTTCACTATCTTGTCAAAGATATATAAGAGTTGAAAATTTCAACTCATCAAATTTTATCTTCTTCTTTAACAACTATAATAATCCCTGTCATGTTCTTTCCTAACTACTAATCCTCTTACTCAACGATAGCTGAAAAAAGTTGTCAACCTCTTTTTTAAAAAAATGTTGATGATATTTTTGTTGCAGCAACAATTTTTAGAAATGTTGGACCAACACTTCCTATAATTCTCAATAATGTTAGACTAATAATTTTAAGAAAAAGTTAGAAATGTTTGACCAACATTTTACAGAAAATGTTAGACCAATATTTAAGAGAAAAATGGAAATATTTGAGCAACAGTTTTCAATATTTTATAGAAAACGTTGGACATACTCCGACCCTTGCGAGCCACGCAGCCGGCCGGGTCGGCACACCGAGCGGCGAACCCGTGCCCTGGTACATAGCACGGGCGAGAATGCGTTGCTTTTTCCCGCCGCTGAGGTGACTAGACCGTGACCCGGTTTAGATTCACAAATATTCACTACAAATCCATCACATTGGAATAGTCATTCATCACATCGAGTCATATCTTCTCTCATAACACGTGATTCAACATACATTTTTTCTACTGCTTTCAACCTACTACCTTCGTTCTTAAATCTATGACACCATTAACTTTTTTCCGTTAGTTTGACTATTCGTCATTTCTATAAATAATTTTGCTAATCGATAAACCAACAAATTAAATCTAAAGTATGTTGAATAATAGATGTAATGATGTACATTTTATTTTAGTTAGCTAATTTGTTCAACATATATTGGTGGTCAAAGTTGGAGTAAAAAGTCAACGGTGTCGTATACTCCCTCCGTCCAGTGAAAAGTGCAATCCTAGCATTTATAAAAAATCTCACAAAGAGTGCAATCTTAGATGAGGGTATTAAAGTTTTTTCGCGCCACCACTAATATGTTCTAAAAAATTAGAATTGCACTTTTTTATGAGATGGAGGGAATAATACCCTATCTATTCCCGCAAATTTGAGGAAACACCACTTAATCTCACGCTTGTCAATCTCCGTCTTGTCTCCGAACTCCGACATTTAAACAGTATGCTGTATAGGACTGGCATAACAACTCGAAGCTCATGAGCTAACTCAGCTTTTTTTAGGTTTGGTTATGTTCAGCTCGGCTCGATCTCTAAACGAGCTGAGCCAAGCCACAATTTCAGCTCGATTTCTTAACAAGTCAGTTCGTGAACTGCTCATGAATGTTGGATTACCGTGTTAGGCTCGATAAAGATAAAAATAAAAAAAATGAATAGAGTTATATTACTATTACTTGGTTAGAATAATCTAGTTGTTCAACTTGTAAGTAAAATCTAGTACTAATTAAGTCTATTTTGAGTCTCCAAACATCTATATTATCTTATTTCATTAACTTATGTTATATATATTTGTAATATAATCTTAATTTAAACGTTTAATTATAATTAACATACTTAAAGTTTCATATATTAGTTAATATTATTATTTATCATAACATCGATGTTCAATAATACTATGATCGTGAGCCAAACAAGTCGGCTCAAACTTTCAAACAAACCGTGCCGAACTCGAATTTTAGCTCGTTACGTTAACGAGCCGAGTTAGAACGAGCCGAGCCTTAATAAGTCGAGTTGGCTCGTCAACCACCCGCCCACTCCTAATGTTGTCCACGATGGTGCCGCTCTGGATCCAAGCCGTCTGCGCCACATATGCTGTTGTACCACCAACTGTTACCTGCGAGCAGTTTCAGTTTAAGAAACAATCATTTTTCTTCTTCTTGAAACTGATGATTTATTTGGCCTTGTTTAGTTGGTTGAAAATTTTGCCCTTTTAACTGCTGGAACTCCTGTAGCACACTGTAGCACATTTCGTTTGTTTGTGGTAAATATTCTAACTCTAGAACTTTCTCTTATTCTTATCCTACCATATAAATATAAGTTCTACAGTTTGCCATACTTTTTTCAAACAAATTCGGAGGGGGCATCCCCACCTACTTTTTCATTGATTGAAGGACCCCGAGTAGGGGTGGCTACGTTCTCAAAAAAAAGAGTAGGGATGACTACAGTGAGCTTACAAAGATCATCTCAGCAAACCGAGGAGAGCAACATCAGGTCGGTGAGGTCGAAAAGGAAGAGTTATAGGAGAGGTTCCATGGACACATTACAACTTACAAGCCCAACATGAGGGGAAATCTACCAAAAACACTAGTCTGCTAAAAAACCAAGATCCTTATTTGCTGAATCCGCACCATACATTATGAGCTTCCACTCCCATCTTCATCTAACCAAGCTGAGGGAAGCTTCCCACACCTTGGCCATCTGGTTACCACTCTTGTTGACACTCCAACGCCCGTCAAGGGAGAAGGTGATGAAACTTGAAGGGGGGAGACCGCCTAAAGAGAACGAGTCCCCTGGCCTCGTGTTGGCATTTCTTAACGTCACTGCTAAGTTTATATGTTCCTAGCAATAGTGCTAGAAATGACTGTGATAATCCTAACGATCACAAACGAATCCGCAAGTGCACGGAAAACCATTGCATCAATTCCCCCATCAAGGTATTCCAAAGGTATCGAATCCAAGGAAGGCAATGGCGGATAACAAGACTTATACTATAGCAATGAATATAGATCACAGATAGAAGTAGAGGTAACACTCAAATACAGGGGTAAGTATAATGATATGATAATGGTAGTGTGACACGCAGTGCTTACTCTCAGTGAACACTATGGCATAGGGAGCAACATACGAGTTAGTTCTAAGTTCTAATGTACTATACATACAAAGGTCAACAATACAACAGAGGTTACACAAATGTTGCATGAAACATCGGTCTAGCACCCAAGTACTACGAGAGATAGCACGCATGCTGGTTTTATACAACAAGTCACTTGCTACTTTCAGAACTCCTACAGCAACATTCAAATGCGGAGGAATACAAAGGGTCCAACGATTATCACTGCCACAGTCTACCTCTATCTAAATGTGGGATGAGCTCGTAACCAACGCAGCTGTCCAACCCAAGCACCATGCTTGCATTGTCAACTGGACCTAACTGGCCTAGGCTATTGTTACCCAGGTCAGAGGCCACCAGATAACTAGTCACTTGATCGTGAACCGTAGCTTGGACTCGAACATCATACAACAAGATTGTGCAAACAAAAAGGATCTAACTGAGGCTATGCACACAAACGGATACGGGATTTCCTACGTCTGTACCATAGGGTCAAAGATCGCGTTCGTGAAGAACACGAGCCTCTAACTTATGAATAAGCATGGAAAACATATTTAGATCACCTTTCTTCTTAACACAATGCTCATGGAGGTGCGCTACAAGAAAATCATTGACTAGTGACGCAACCACATTTTAGCGTAATTGATTTATGACGTTCTTGGATGATCTTGTCATAATATTTCACTTTTGAGCAAATTTTGTGACAAAAAAACTTTTGTCATAACGGTTGCTACTGTAGCCAAGCGTTCACGGTTCCATGCTTGTTTTGTGACACCATAAGCTCCGCAATAGCGTCATAAACCAATTTTGGTCCCACATGTAAGAACTATTTAAAAAATAGAGTGTTCCAAGTCGTCATAAAATTTAGTTGGGACCCACTGTAAGCATTTTTTTGAAAATAGAGTGTTCCAAGTCATCATAAAATTTTCCAGGGTCCCACATGTAAGCATTATTTTAAAATAAAGTGTTCGAAATCATCATAAAATTCAATTGGGTCCCACATGTAAGCATTTTTCAAAAATAGAGTGTTCCAAGTCGTCATAAATAGTTCCAGGGTCATAGTGTAAGCATAGGTCATGAAATGTTGCAAAAAATTTTTGGCATGGCATGGGTTCGAACCAAGGACCTAAAAGAACAAGGTTGTGTTGTTTACCACTCCACCACTTGTTGGTTGTGATACGTTTATGGGAAACTCTACTAATAGTCCATGCAAATTCTTTACTGAGACCAGGTCCCACATGTAAGTTTCAGTTGATTCTATAATTACATATCGAATGGTTGGCGAGATACTTCACTCAAACTTCGCAAAGACTTTTGACTTCCGCTACGCAGATCTGCAATAGTTCATGGTAGGAATAGCAGATCCTAGCGATGAGGGGAAGATGGTTGCGCCGCCACATCCCAAAAACAAGAGGATGAGACAGCAAGATGAGGTTGATCCTCTCGTTTGAGCCGCTATATTTTCCTCTATCTTACTAGGGTTGAGATATCTAGATTTGGGGATCTTGAGGATTGATGAGCATATATGGTAGATTTAGATTTCATTATCATACATTTAGATTTGCACTTTGATAGGTGTTATAAGTTGATAGGCTATAGACAATTTATGTTAGATTCAGTTAGCTTTCAATTTGCATCGTCTTACAGTAGGTTTTGTATTTTAGTAGCTTATAGATGTGCTTCAAGCCACTCGTTTTATGGATTTTTGTCGAGGTGCACAATTGATAAGATTGATAGGTCCATTGTTTTATGAAATAGTAGATTGAAGATACTATTTCGGAGCTGCAGACCGTTAAAGGGACATCTGGATTCTGCCATGATTGTTAGCGTTTGCACAATTCACAGGTGTTAGATTCAGTTACTTTTCGATTTGCATCATTTGATGGATCGATAGGTTCATTTAGGACAACCATGCCCTTGCTGAGTTTATGTAGGTAGCAATCAACCAAATTTTGTGACGTTTGGTGGTTGTTTTACTGTACTCATATAATTGGGTTCAAGGGATTCACGTCTTTTTATAGACTGGGTTGAGTTTATTTTTTAGATCGAGATGAGTTTTCTCTAAGGATGAGTTTATTTCTACAAGAATGTCTTAATGTTATTTTAGAAGATCTGGATGCCTCATCTCGGGGGAGAACTCTCTTAGGATCTCCAAAGACATACACAACATGATAGAACAACTAGCTGACAGAAAGAAACAGCTTATTCATCTTACAATAGACATTGGAATAAAAGCGTCAATAAATGGGTAGGACATTGAGTTTGTTTGGTCCGTCTTTTCTTTTAAATGTTCAAGAAGTTTGTTGTCAGTTGGACTGAAACGGGTACCCTTGCCTATTAGTACATGTTTCAGTCCAACTGACAACGAACTTCTTGCCTATTCATACGTCATGATCGGTCGATTCCAGCTGATCTCTTATCAACACCCTCGCGCCTCAGTCTCTCTCAAGTCGGCCGATCCCGCTTTTCGTATCGGCTGATTGGCTGGTACACTTGTCGCTAAAAAAGGTCAATCGGTTCTCTAACTGATCCCTAATACTTTCCATTATCAATCAACAGGTTAGATTGGCCGGCACGCCTCGCTATAGACCTGGGAGTCACGTGTGTCACGCGTAGACGTGATGTCCTATTTTCGCGTCAACACCTGCTTGCATCCTTAATATAAATATACAAGGAGGTGTAAATAGAGGATCTTTAAAATCATGACACAATGTCAAGCTTGTTCGTTTGGCTTACCAGCGAGCATTGGATATCCATCCATCGGCGTCACTCTGTTCAAGACCCTGAAATCAATGCACACACGTAGTTTGCCATTCTTCTTGTAGATAGGGACTATGTTGGAAATCCATTCGGCATACCGACATTGCCGAATAAAACCGGCTTCGAGTAACTTTGTTATCTCGGCTTTTATATCAGGGTAAATCTTAGGGTTGCATTGCCTGGCTTAATGGGTAACTAATGTTCAATGACGGATCGGTCTAAACCGGGCATCTCATTATATTCCCAGGCAAAGCAATCCTTGAATTATTTTAATAATGCAATCAACTCTTTCTTGTATTATGCATCTAGCTTGGCACTTATGTAAGTCGGCCTTGGTTTGCTTCCATCTCCAAGATCTATCTTCTCTAGCTCATCAGCTAATGTAAACCCATGCCCAAGCTTCCCTTCATCTTCTATGAACTGATCCATTAAATCTCGTCATTAGAGTCGACTGCTTAAACCATCTTTAGTTCGAAATCATATACCTTGAGATACTTGGTATCACATGCTTTCCCTGATATGCAGCTCACTCGATCTTAAGTCCAACCTTGTGCTTCTGTGGCTGCCACTATCAAGGAGGTTTCTCCCTTGACCATCTCTACTGAATCTGTGATCCATTGGATGATGCATTAATGCATTGTAGATGGTATACAACAGTTGGCGTGTATCCAATCCCAACCCAGCAGTAAATTATAAGATCCCCTCCCTTTAATGACAAAGAAAGTGGTTGGAAGGGTCTTACTGCCGATGGTGAGCTCTACGCAGATTGCAAACATGAAAGTGGTGTGGATAATTTGCACATCTGATCCGATCTGAATCCGAATTATGTGAATGTGGATAATCCGAATGGAGAAGAGTTTTTTTATATCCATGCTGATGTGGATAATCCGAATCCTATTGTGTGTGGATGCAGATTAGGATATGGTGTTAGTGATATCCGACGGATATGGATTATCCGATAACTGAATGCGGATAATCCGAAACCTATAATAGGATATCCGACTACTATGACAGCCCAATACGACTCATACAATATGATCCTTTATCTATACATAATTTTTTAGCCTACAAAATTTTAGCAATATATAGTGTGTGCACGTGCATCGAAAACCTTAACCGCAGTTATGCGTAGAGCATCATTTGCCACCATTTGAAATTGATTATAAGCATGTATTATCCGACTACATTAATCCGCATCCGCTCCAACACCGATCCGACTCCGCACCATATCCGACATCTGAAAAAATCTGCATCTATAACTGCATCAGTGTAATATCCACTTCGCTCCACATTCGACAAAAAAATATGGATGCGAATGTGGTAAAGGTATTATCCGATCCACTCCGCTCCACTTTCATCCCTAGCAGATTGCACCTTAAGCCGAAGAGACGTTGCTTTCGAAGTCCACCAACATCATGTCGTGACAGGCCGGCGTGGCTTTAGGTCCTCTTCTTCAAGCAGCAACCCTTTTCCTTTAACATCGGCAGCGGTTGCTTGTACTTTGGGATCAACAACTCCTTTATTTTGTGCCGATTCCGATGTCAGCAACTTAACTCATGACGTGTCTTTGCTAGACACCTCAACTGTATTGGTTGGGAAGGGGTGTTGACCAATCTTCATCGGCTTTTCAGCTTTGGAAAAGGTTTGTTCAATAGCTGATTGAATCTGTTGTCTGAAAATCTTGCAAGCATTGGTGTCGTGAGACATTGCATTGTGCCACTTGCAATATTTCGTCCTTTTGAGCTCTTCTGCAGACGGTATGGTATGGAACTGGGAGAGTTTGATCTGCCCTTGCTGAAGCAACAGATCAAATATCTTATCGGCCTTAGTGATGTCAAAGCCGAATTTTTCCGGTTCCTTTTACCAAAGGGGCAGGATACTGTCTTCTTGCCTTTGACCCACTCTACGAGCCCTATCGTGTTATCTTCATCTTCTGAGTCAAAGTAATCCACATAAGACACCTTCTTTTGGAAGTTCTTTCTAGGCTTGTTGGATTTCGCAATTTCCTGACTTAATCGACTGATCAGCTGGCTGAGACTCTCGAAGTCATGTGATGCATATTTCCCCTCAAGGTTGGCAAGATCCCTTGGAATGCTAGTTCCGCTAGTTGCTTGTCTCCCGGATTCAGATTGTAGCATTTATTTCTGACGTCCCTGAACCTTTGAACAAAACCAGCAACAGCTTCATCGTTCTTTTGTTTGAGTCTGGTTAGGTCAGTGATCTTCATCTCATGGATACTTGAGAAGAAATAATTATGGAATTGTTGTTCCGGGTCAGACCACTTGATGATAGAGTTAGCTAGTAATGAGGTAAACCATAAAAATGTTGGCCCTGAGAGAGATGAAGAGAACAACCGTATCCTGAGTGCATCAACTTTCCCTGCTTCCCCACACTGTATGATGAACCGAGTGATGTGCTCCATTGTGGATGTATCATCTTGTCCAGAAAACTTAGTGAACTATAACACCTTGAATCTTGGAGGGAACGATATCTGATCATAGCCAGATGGATACGGAGTTCTATACATGTAAGTTTGCTGCTTGGGTTTTATCCCAAATTGCTTTTGCATCATCTCTGAAAGATGGTCAATCAATTCTTGCTTCATATGAGACTTCAACTCAGCAGATATCTGTTCTATTGCTTGCATCTCGGCTGATGGAGTCTCTGAAGGTTGTTCTTCCGAGGTTCTTGGCTGTGGATTTGGTGTTGATGCCTTTGCTCCAGAAGAACCTTGTGTATTTGATGGACTTGTCACAGGTGGAATATGTCCGATCAGCTGACCAGCCGATGGAACTGGCTGATGCACGTTAAACTGTCCTGATATAGCCAGTTGATTTAGGACCATTTGCGTCGTTTGCGTAGGATCCACCTGTTGTTGTGGTGATGTTGGTTGTCTTGTCATCCCCTGGTCAATCAGTTGCTGAAGCAACGATCTTGTATGAGCAACTGTATTAGGTTGGGTTAAGACAGGCTGCATTGATGTTGACTATTGCATTGGAGTAGTTTGTATGGGCATCCCCAAAGTTGGCTGAGGAACTAGTCACTGAGGTGGAACGGGAGCTTTTCATTCCATTGGTATAACCATATGTGCATGAACTGGACTGATCTTAACTCTTTCAAAAGCTTTATTCCCATGATTGAAGTAGACAAACTCCACTCCTTTGGTCATATGCACAGTCCCTCGAGTACCCCAAACATAGCTTGATAAGACACCGGGTACTTCACTTCTACAATTTCTTTAGGGTGAGATTCGAAGAAGTTTGAGATATCAGTCTCAAAGTGATCATGAGGCAAGCCCCACTCTACAAGTCTTCCATTATGATCTCTCCTCGCAGGATACTGCTGATGATGATTTTGCACTGAAAATGTTTGATCCTGGACTTTGGACTGTGTTAAATAGGTTTGAACAATTGGCACTGTAATAGCAGGGCTTTTAGACATATCCCCAATATTCTGATTCTGAATCGACTGGGCACCCGATGAAGAACCAGGAGCGGCTGCATTGATCTGTGGAGATGATGTAACCTCTATTGTTGGATCGTCAATCGGCAGGAAAGCCGATTGGTCTTTTGGGAACACTGGAGGAGTTCGCTTTGTTTGGAAGTATGCAGGTCCCACGTATCCATCTTTTGTTCCCTTCTTGAGCATCTTAGTTAGACAATTTTGGATGGTATTGGCAAGGACCTTAGATTGATCGATCATCGTCTGATGCATAGCTTTGTTCATCATATCTTAAATTCCTTGAGGATCAGCTAAGAAGGTGATCTGCTGAGGTGTTGGCAAAGGATTTTTCTTGTAAACTCCACCTTTAGTTTGACCATACAAAGCCAAGCATAGTTCTTCATATCACTTCATGTGAGCTTCAAACTCGGCTTTGTTTGCATCTTTCAGCTGATCTCTAGTGACTGTCTGAATGTTGCTCTGATCAAATTCATTCTTTTTTGAATTCTTCGACATTATTGACTTTTTTGGGTCCCATCGGGTATGCCAAAAGTGTGTTGACGCGAAACCTCCGCGCGCGACACACGTGACTTCTCGGTCTATAGCGAGGCATGCTAGCCAATCTGACCTGTTGATTGACAATGGAAAATTTTAGGGATCGGCTAGAGAACTGATTGGCCTTTTTAGCGACACGTGTACCAGCCAATCGGCCGATATGAAAAGCGGGATCGGCCGGCTCGAGAAAGACCGAGACGCGGGGGTGTGGATAAGAGATCAGCTGGAATCGACCAATCGTGATGTCAGCACTCGAGTAGATCGGAATCGGCTGTAGTTTTAGAAGCCGATAGGATCTAGATCGAGTGGGATAAATTGGTGATCATAGCTAAAAACCACAAGAATTGGTACGAAAACTTGTAGATCTAGCTAATATCGGTAAGGGGTGAATAAAGAACTAGACGAAACTTCAGTGATGCGCCCAAAGGTTAAAGCCTAGGGTTATTCGGTAAAACGGTACTCACAAGCTTGCCGGAGATCAATCGATGCAGCCCGACGAACTTGAAGGACGGTGTTGTAGAAAAGAGAAAAAATGCAATGGCGAAGTCACCAAAAAAGTAGATATTGTAAAGTACATGTTGTAAATTGTAAAGGGTTTACCCGATGGCAGTTTGTTTGATACTGGTGTGTACACTTTTTTCCGACCACGCAGGGTCGCTATTTATGTCCTGAGGAAAACCTGACTCGTAGCCGATTACGTTATTATTTACTTGCATCTAAAGAAAACGAACACTACTAAAAATAGAAAAAGACTCATGCAGGAGTCAAACTCTCCTAAAACTGACTCTTGACTCATTTTTAATCATAGATTGACCCGCCTCCGCCGTGTCTTGTTTTTGGCGTATCTTCTTGATTTCCGCCTTCTCCCTTCTCATCAACCCATTCGTTAGTTGACCATCGGCCGATTGGTTGACTCACTAGTCTATCCATAGACAGGGTTAGACTCCTTTGACAATCAAAGAGTCCTGCTTATCATCCTTCTTTGTCTTTAATCAGCCGATTGTACTCCTTTTTTCATCAGCTGCTTCTCTTTATCCTTTTGACTTGTTTTTTCAAAATATGGTGTCAACAACAGGCCGTTTGTACCCCTCCGTCCCTAAAATAAGTATCGTTGTTGGTGTGTGTGCCACGAGTTTGACTCGGTTTGTAGGAAATGCGTGCAACATTTGTGTCTCCAAAAAATTTTGTTAAAATATTAAATTCAATATCTTTCTAATTATACTAATTATGTATCATAGGTATTAATATTTTTTTAATAGCGCACATGCGACACGCACGTGTAAATAATCTATCAAGTATTAGTCGAGTGACATCACTCATTTTTTATGAATTATGAATTATTATAGGCTAACATTCTATAAATAAATTATGAATTATGAATTGATGCATTTCAACAAGCCCGACGCGCACCTACAATGTTAAATTCGGAAGCTAGCGCGAGAAGCTCGTGCAGTCGGGGTTCCGCTTAGCGTCACTTGTCGGCGGCACCACCGTACAGGCCTATCTGCTCCTGGGCATGTTCTCCTCCGACAGGTCGTCTGCAGAACCTCAAACTGCAAAAACAGATAGATGTACAGACAGCTCATACATCCCATAGACAGAGAGACCGTTTGTAAATTGTTTAATACTTTGTATGTAGCTTAATTAAGATCAACTACACATGCATTTGTGTATGTAGCTTAAGATCAACTACACATGCCTCACATGCAGGTTTTCAAAATATCACCATATAGGGGAGGTGCTACCGAAATTTACAATTGGCATAGTTAAGTTATTTTTTAGGAATCAACCACCGAACTCCACCACTGGGTTCCCGCCGCCATCCTTCACCACCGGTCTACCGCAACCGCCTTCGTCTTCAGCTCATCAATCTTCAGCTAGCAAGGTGAGGCATATTTCATTCTCTTTGCATATGATGTCGTAGAGGGCGTAACCTAGTTAGGCGTCTCCCGTTTAGAAGAGATACGGTTCGAAATATGCATAACTTTGCATATTTATGGTTGTATCTGTTTCGAATTATCCACGTTTTTTGGACAGCCTGTGGATGCGTAGACGAGGTCAGTTTCTATGGTGTACTCTGATCTGATGCATAGTTTCGACAACACCTCCCCTTTATTCTCTGGATACACAATTTCCCTATTGGGCGTGTATTTGAACCGCGGGGAGGTGCTGCCAAAATGTCTGGGATCATAGTAGATTATAGGAACCGACCCCATATACGCATCAACGGGTGGGTTAGGACTTATCTTTACCTATTAGAATGTATAGATATCATATAGATGATGCAATACATTTTGTATGAAATGCTGTTATGATATATGAGTGGTCGTGAGTGGATGTACTACGGACGGCAAAGTGGGGGGTCAGAGAGCCTTTCATTAAAGTACCGATGCACCGTTGTTTAAGTTCTTCATATCGGAATGTGCTAACCATTTTAATTTAGAGCCTGTCTTTTTCTTGTGAAGCCACCACGTACGATGAGTTTTCAAGTGTTCTGGAATAGCTAGCAAAGTGCAAAGCGAGATACGAATTTGAAAATTTTATTAAACAAACAAAGGTTTTGTGACACTGCTATTACGTCTAATCGGTAATCGCCAACACCATGTCACAGAGACCTGAGAGGTACACGATTACAAGACCAACAGAAGAAGCAAGTGCTATAACCATCGATGAAATCCTGTACTCCAAGCCCATGACCGCGGAGGACATGGCTTGCGGCCTTGCGCAATGCAGCCAACTATGAGAACAAGCGTTGAAACTATACAGAACACCAGCAAAAGAGGGGAGCGGGCAAGTTAGTGTATTTAAATAGAAAAAATGTAGCATACTTTACTTTTCACATGTTTGAAGTGATTAGATTTAGATGGTTGGACTCTGTTATTTTAATGTGTGCCCTACCTTGACTCCTTGGGCCTTTGTCACCACTTATCCTTGAGCACACACTACCGGAATCCGCGCCTCTGCCGAGAGCGCGATCCTCTCGGCACAGGGCTGTTTGCTCTCGGCACAGCCTGTGCCGAGAGGGAGCTCTCGGCAGAGCGCTCCCGGCACCGCTGGGCCGGCACAGGCGGCTCTGCCGAGAGCCATGGCCCAAACTCTCGGCACAGCTGTGCCGAGAGCCCACTTAGCTCTCGTCACAGGCCCATCCACAACTGACGGCGTGAATTGCGGGCCCCACAGCTGTGCCGAGAGCCGCGCTGAAAGCTCACGGCACAGAAGGGCTCTCTGCCGAGAGCCCGTGGGCGGCTCTCGGCACAGGCGGGGTGTCAGGTGGCCCCTGACGGAGGTGGGCCCCACACCTGTGCCGAGAGCCTGTTGGCCCAGCTCTCGGCACAGAGCTGACAAGCGGGCCCGCGGGTGGCTCCTTTGCCAAGAGCTGGCCCAACAAGCTCTCGGCACAGAGCCTGCCTGGGCCGCCAGTCAGCCCATCTGTGCCGAGAGCTAAAGCCTTTGCTCTCGGCACAGAGGCCGCTTTGCCGAGAGCCTTGGCTTTGGCTCTCGGCACAGATTCCTTTTTTCCAGCAAGCTCATGGTTACCCTCATCACTTATACATCATCACAGGCAGTTAATATTCATCCCAGTCAGTTAATATTCATCCCAGGCAGTTAATATTCATCACATGCAGGTAATATCCATCACAAGCACATAAAACATAACCACCACAGCCACACGAAGATCCAAATCAAAGTTCAATTCCCGAAGGTCAAAATGCACGTACAATTATCGAAGGTACATAGTCATCACATGGCACAGGCAAGTTTGGCGGTCGAAATGCAAATAAAAGTTGCTAAGTCCAGGAACTCACTGCGGTGGCTGATGCTGTGGCCACGACCCCCACCCAGACCCCGGTGGCTGCTGTGGCACCCCAGGCCAAGAGGACAGGCCACGCGGCATCCCCCGCGGAGTCTGCTGAGCTGGTGGCGACATGTCGTGTCCTGTCAACGGGCCACGCGGCATCCTCCACGGGCCACGCGGCATCCCCCACTGAGTCTGTGGAGCTGGCGGCGACATGTCGTGTCCCGTAGGCCCATCATTTGATGTCGCCGATAGATTCTGCATATGATTGAAAATCAAAAATGATAATACAAGATTATGAGCATGTATACCAAGTCATTTTCAATTTCTACGTCATTCTAGGTTTCAAAGTCATTTTCAATTTCTACGTCATTCTAGGTTTCGCTAACATTATAAGTTATATACAACAATAAGAAAGAAACGAAAGTACAAGGTTTTCTAGCTCACCACGAGTAATTCTAGGTCATTCTAGTGTTTAAGCATCTATATCAAGTCGTTCTAGCTCAATACGAGAAACAAAAGAGCAAGCTAGGTTGGAAAGCAACTCACAGGAGAAAGAGCGGCCGGTCGAGGAGGTGGAGCGACCAACACCTGCGGTGGTGGAGGGAGCTGCACCTGTGGCGCTACCACGTGGCCACTGGGTCATCATTCTATGGGCGGGGCTGAGCTCGTGGCCCTGTCTCGAGATCGAACCTGCGAGAGAGTCGGAACATCGCGTGGGACCAGGAGGGAGTCGCCAACAAGTACCGTCCATGTTTCCTGCCTTCTCCAATCCTGACGACGGTTTCTGGATCCAGAGGCTCTCTCACCGGATCGAAGTCTGGCCCATGAACCTGCCTTGCCACCGTGGTGTACTTTGCGATGCGGGGCTGGATTGTCGGGTTGGTGTACGCCTCGGGCGGGTCGTCGGGGTTGAAGGTGACGTCGGACGTCGCCCTGCCCTTGTGTTCCATACCATATGCCTCGAGCTCAGAGCAAGCTTGATTCTCATGTGACTTAGACTGCAGGAAAACAATCGAGAGTTAGAAAACAGTAAATTATGCAGTATTGAGAGTTATAATAAAGAAATAGATTAACATACCCATCTACGAGCATACTCGCAGATGTTAAGGGGGCCTTGATGGTGTGGCGGTCCTGCCATCTTCAAACGTCTCTCCCGACGCTCGAGGTGTTTTGCCTCCCAATCGGGCGCAAACCACAAGTCCACAATCACACTCCAAGCCCGAGGCATCTCGACGAGCCACCACGGAGGCACCTGCACGTCATCAAGTGGATACCATACAAGAGCATAAAGGTTGGCGTATCTAATCTGAGAAGAATGAATAATAGTAATTTTCTGCATTTACCTCCATGTATTGTTCTCGAGTGAGGCGCAAGTTTCGAACGTCCCTTTTTTTAACTTTGTCACCATACTTAGCCTTGTAGGCAACATTTTGCGAGATACGTGACTCGTAAATCATATCTGTTACAAGCTTCCGACACGTAAACATCACACGCTCAGCCGCTCGGTCCTCATATCCCTCAAGGACTCTATAGAAATCCTGCATGTAGAAGCAATGTTAATACTTGAAGGATATCCAATTAATTCGATTTATTGAGAAATACAATTTGTTGCAAGGAAGACTCACCCAAAACTCGCCAACCACCCGACGAGCCTTGTTCTGGAACGTCCTCTGTGTCGGATCAGGCAAATCTATCATGAGGGTGTAGTGGTCAAATGTCGTCACCAACACCTCTCGAGCGTTTTCTCCCTCCCCAATTGTCACGAACCCGGGGTAGTGCTGCCTGCACAAAACGCCCAAGATGCCATTGGGAAGACAGTTATGAGAACCTGGAGTCACGACCTCCCACGCCCTGCCAAAATGATTTCACACAAATTATTATTTTCAATCGTGAGTTTGAACAGAACGGGTGAAAAAAGTTGTGATAAGTTACCGTAGTCCCTCTGGTTTAATAACCGGTCGGTTCGCAAGCGGTATGGGTCGATCCGGAAGGCGAGCGGGGCCTCGGATATAGACCTTCAGCACAGCCCCTGCCCCGCACCCCAGCTCCCCATCCTTCTCCTCAGGCTCATACGCCTCCTCATCCTGATGGGCCTCCCCCTCATCCTGATGTGCCTCCTCCCCCTCAGCCTCCTCCCCCTCATCCTGATCTGCATCCCCCCTCATCACTCTCCTGCTGCAACTCTTCCTCCTCATCACTCTCCTCCTGCACCTCATCCTCCTCAGCCCCGTCATCCGACAACAACGGCACCGAAGTGGGTGCACCTTTCCGAGCCCTGGATCCAGACGACGAGGTGGGTGCCTCAGACGGGGACCTCGTCACCCTCCTAACAGCCTCCATCCCGGCCTGGTACAACTCATTGATGCTCCACACCGTAGGGCCGCGACGAGGAGGCTGCTTTGGCATCTTTGATCAATCACCTGAAATAGACAAGATTAAACCAGTTAGTATATAATTAAATGTAAATACCAATTAGTAAATAAGAAAACAAATGTCGTACTAAAGAAGAAACAAATTATCCTACAAAATTAGAAAACACAATTACCCTAGTAAATAAGAAACAAATTATCATAGTAAATAAGAAACGAAATATCGTAGTAAATAAGAATCTTAGAAAGTTAGAAGCATAATTTCAATTACTACGGACCTTACATGTTTTAGAAATAATCATCACGATCAGGAATATCAGGATCATAAGTCTCGTCATCACTATCACGCATCTCCAAAGACTCAACACCGTGCTCCAAAGGAGGATCAATGTCATCATCATCACTGACAATGCCTAATTGTAATCGCTCAAGTAATTGTAAGTCCTCTTCATTATCAACCTCTTCTGCATCATCGACGTTGACGTCCATTTCATTGTCTACTTCCATTTCGATCTCTTCAGTTAAGTTTATCTCAAAACACCCTTCTAGCCCATCTTCTTGGAAGAACTCTCCAGCATATGTGTTTGGATCTAGTAGGTGGTAATCTTCATCGTTTGGGGTAGGTAGTTTACCATGTGGAGATATCTTGTACACAACATCCCAACCACTGAGACGCTTGTCCTTTTTGCAAGGGTATGAGAGGTAATTGTTGACGCAAAATCTGCACCTAGCGCCAAGCACACAGCAAGCCGAACAAGCTGGCTTCACACGTGAAAAGATCACAAGACGTGCCAGTCAATTTTCCCTGAGAATTGACAAAAGACAGAGTAGTTAAATTCCAAAGCTTGGAACTTGTCGGGTGGTACCAGACAGTTCCATATTTACGGCTATAGAGCCAAATGGGATGACATATAGCTATAGAAAGCTATCTGCCAGCAAACTGAAACTATTCGGGAGCTTTAAAAAGGAAAAAGTAACATAGCCGAATAGATGACGTAAGCATGACGACGAACCGGTCTTTATCTGGACAAAGATGCACGTGCGCAAGACTGTGACCGATCCCCATGGTGATCAACATTAAATAAACAAGCATGCATAGATCCAAAGCACTAGTCTACCGCATGTCTAGGTACTTTAAAACCCGTCGGGTACGACACCAAGCGAATCTATCCACCGCATGATACAACTTGCTTGGGATCGTGCCACCTTCCACAAATAGATCTATCCACCGCATGATACGATCTAAATATGGAAAGCTAAAAGCATACAATATTTAAAGCATGAATTATGCACATGTTTTACTCATGAAGAACATAACCGAACACGGCTGAACAGCCGATTCGGGATCCATGAAGAAGGAACGAACATTACCAAGTAAGATAAATCTATCATATTGATTTGAAATCTAATCCACCGGATGATCAGCTCCAAAACAACCCAAAAACCTGCATCTACCGCGTGATACCCAGTTATTTCAAGATTTATACAAGCTTTGGCAAGCTTGAACCCGCAACACGTAACAACCTAGATCGACTCGGTTTCGGCTATCAAAGAGCATGTGATCCACGTGTTGCTGAAGCTATGGGTACGAGCTCGAATCTCATGAGGATCACCCAAGGGAATAAAGCCGATCCAAACCAATCTAGGTTGGGCAAAAAGGTGTTACATGAATTTAAACATAAAGCAAAAACTCAAAGCAACACAGGGTAACTTAATGAATCTATTGAATCTTGCCAAAATTCAATAGAGCCGATAACTAGCTTCAAGCTAGATCTTAGCCTACCGCATGGCTCATGACCTAACAAGAAACCTTCTTGAACCAAGCTTGAATCTACCGCATGACACTAAGCATGGTAACAAGACTACTTGCATCGGATCTAAATCCACCGCATGATACTAGATATGATACAAGGTTGCCGCGTACTCACGGAGGTCGACGGATCGATGAACCCTCTCGAAGAACTCGACGACACGACAAATGGACTCTAGGGTTTGGCGTAAAGCCGGTTTGTATTGAGAATGATTTCGTATATCTGTTACATACATTCAGGGTTCATATTTATACCCTGCCAAGCACGACCTCGAATGGATTTGATACCTAATTTATCTCTAAGCTCGATCGCTTATCCATCCATTCGTCCTTTCCGCTTGGGCCACGTCACCGTACAATCCCGCAAAATCAGCTCAACAGTTTCCTTGCCGAACGGAAGCAGATAGCCGACCGCGGATTTTTCTGCCGAATGCATCTGAAGAAACCTTCTTTCCACCGGACGGATTTCTCACCGAGTTGGTCCCACAAGTCAGACTCCTTACCAAATTTTGGTGTTAACACCTGCCCCTTCAATTACGGGATAAAAGTGATTTTATTCCGGAATTGACTCCAGCCACCAACGTCTTCAAATCAAATCTGTTCAACACCTGTTCTCTCTCTCTTCGCAATCCGCCAGAGTCTTCGTCTAGATCCAAACCGTAGATCGCCTTTTCTGAGCTCAAATCCCCAATGGCGGCTCAAAATCAAGCTGCTCAGGTAAATTCCTCCGCCATAAGCTTCATTCGGCATTCAGATTTTCAATTTTTACCTGAGATTTCTTCTCCGCTTTCCTCCAGGAGCTCTCCACCGAGCTTTTAATCCGTACTGAGGCCAATTCAAGATCCTACTTCCTTGGTCCTGTGGGAGTTTCTGATCCTCGCGAATTTATCGCAGCTGAATCCCAAAGGATCCCTTTCAAAGCGGCTTTAACTAAGCCTCCCCTGTGGTAGGATGCTTTTAAGAACTGGCCCTTGCCCCCAATCGCAGGCTGGAAGAATTGGTACCAAAGAGTCCTTGCGGATAAGAGTGCCAGGACCCAAAACTGGGATATCCTCCGCATTGCTCAATGCTTGGAGCTGTCTTTGGCCGAGACCCCCAAAAACGAAGACCTCTTGATAGCAGCTTGCCACTTCTGGTCAAATGGCGTCAACGCCTTCCTTTTTGGTCACGGCCCAATGTCCCCAACTCTGGCCGATGTATACATGATCACCGGCCTTGACATTATAGGATCTGTTCGTCCCTGGGATTTCAAAGGTTCCACAAGACAAACAGGGGTGAAACCAGGGAGCGGATACAAAAATTATATCCAGAATCATATGAAAGATGGTCCCCTTGGTGAAGTTGAATACAGGGCGTTCTTGAACATGTGGTTGTGCAGGTTCATATTCTGTGGTAAAGCCAATGAGTCCACTCTGAATAACATTGTAATGGCTTCACACTTAGCCAATGGTAATCGCCTTCCCCTTAGGAAATACCTCCTGGGCAGTGTGTACCACATGCTTCATCAAATTGTCACCCAAATGTACACCAGCCAGAGGATAGCATGTGTCAATGGTCCTTGGTGGTTTGTACAAATGTGGCTGCAACTGCACATGCACCAGATTGTTGGTGTTGACCTGAACACCCGACTCTTCCCTTCATACAATTATCATGAAGGGGAACCCCAAGTCACCAGAGGATGCCACACCTATGGAGAAGCTGCTTCAACCGTTCTCATCAAGC
The DNA here is from genome assembly GCA_947561735.1 of Cenchrus americanus. Classification (NCBI taxonomy): domain Eukaryota; kingdom Viridiplantae; phylum Streptophyta; class Magnoliopsida; order Poales; family Poaceae; genus Cenchrus; species Cenchrus americanus. The sequence continues at coordinate 240,162,419 of OX387245.1, forward strand.
AGAATGTCAGCCAGCTCTTCGAGCTCTTCTTCAAAGGTTTCCCAAATCCTCTCTGGCTCCCTTATTTGGACAATGATAATTTAACTCTCCCCTGTGAGTTCTCCTTTGAAGCTGGACACCAAGATGGAAGATTTCTGGAAATCCTCAATATCCTCATCCATCCATGCATTCCCGCACTGAATTTAGTGGAGGGAGGCTAACCCACAGCACTTATGAATACTATCAGCCCAACATGATGGCTCGACAACTTGGATGTGGCCAGATGCCCCCCAAGGCTATTTTTGCATGAATTTCTCAAGCCCAGAGAGGAAATCAAAGAACTTGCTCAAACCAGCAGGGTTTTTCAGTATGTATGCAGTTCAACTGTTTACACCTGGCCCTTCACACCTACAACAGTAGCTCACCCCACCTTCTACTCTTGGTGACAAGAATTCCATGATCACATTTTCAGAGCCTGTACACTTATTTTGTATAGAGCTGATGCCTGATTTTCAGCCAACTTCAGAGGTAACATGATTATCCCTTTCCTCAAATCAGACATTTCTTCCTCCAATCATGATTTTAATTTTTTGCCCACAGAACACAGTGCCTGCCCCTCTAGCCAGGGAGATTGCTTACAATGCAGTGGGCCCAATCTCAGCATTGGGATTTAGGTCGCCAACCCTGGCTCAATTAATGGCTAGGTATGCTACAACAGATCCAACTCTGTCCAGCATTACTGCTGACAGGAGGTAAGGCTTGTCTCTAATTACACCTCCAAATGCTAAGAGGAGAAGAACCATCAAGAAAGTCCTTATTGAGGTAAAATTCTCTCTTTCTTGATCACAGGATTACTCTTTTCTGATAAATCTCATCCTGTGTGATTTTAGACTAGAACTCCACAGCCTTCAATTTCAGAACCTGCCAATGCTCCACCCACTGGTATGACCTTTACTGTCCTTTCCTTAAGGATGAACACTGGCATTCATTCTTAATCTGGCATTTGCAGAGGAAACAATGGAGGATCAACTTATGGATGTCCCCGCCTTTCAGCATGCAAGTCCACCCAGGGCTGAGCCATCTGCCCAAGTAGAGATCTTATCTTCATCAGGGACTCAATCACCCCCTGCTCAGACAGAAACACCAACCTCTCCAAAGGTAAATTTCCCCATCCAACCGGAGCCATCAAGTCCTCCAAGGGCTCAATCACCCATTGGCCAGGCAGAAACATCAACCTTAGCAGAGGTGAACCCATTTCCTCTCCAGCCAGAAGCTCCCGAGTTGCCAGAAACTGCATCAGCACCCTCTCACACAGAAGCTTCAGCTTTGCCTGGAACATCCCCTTCACCAGTGATTCCAGGGGTCGCCCCTGAACAAAATCCTGCTCCGGTTCAGGAAGTCAGGCATGAGGTAAACATTTGCGCCTAATCTTGTTATCCTTTACTTCCAATACTCCTGACTCGGCAATATTACTCTCTCAGAATCAAGCTCCATCATCACCAAACCCATCAATGGGGAACAATCCAGTTGCCGAGACAAGGGAAGGAGTGCCTCAAACTTTGTCAGAGATAGTGCAAGAAAAACTCAAGGAAATTTTCGCCCGTCGCAAAGAGATGCACGAGATCAATTCAAAGAGCTTGATCACTTTGAAGAAATGCTTGAACCCATCAGCCGAGAACTCCCTGAGGACATCAATGCCTCACTTGAATCCATCTCCGGTCTGGATATTCATTACGTGCCCATAAGACGAGCTCTGAGAAAGGTGTCTTCCCGCCCAGCTGTTGAACAGAAGAGGGCCAAAGCTGAACAAGCCGTGAAGGGAGCACAATCTTAGACTGAGAGTCACAAAGAGACATTGGCCAATCTGCAAGCTACTCATGAATTGAAAATCGCCAGAAAAGCCGCATTGGAGGCAGAACTGAGAAGTCTGTCAGCTGAAATAGAAGCCGATGACAAGAAAATAGCCGAACTCCTTGGATTGATAGAGAAGATCCAAGAGGAAGCAACATCGGCTACAGCTGAGGTGAATCAATGTAATGCAGAACTCACCATCCTGTCCGACGCCCAGAAAGATTATCAAGAACGGATGGAGAACTTTCACCAAGCAACATCGAATGCCTCCAATGTAATTGCGAAATATTTGAACATCTAGATGTTTCGATCGATGTGTAACCGAACTGGTCGCTCTTGTAACATTTGCTCTTGCAATTTTATTTCTCTTTTCCTCTGCACGTCCTTAACTGCAACGCTGAACGACCCACTCGGTAAAGAAGTGCCAATACCCGAACGGCACCTTGACTCCCTTCAGCCGAGCCAATCAACCGAATATGACTCAGCCTTGAACTCCAAACGACCCGACGGAGGATTAGTCAAGGAAACCTCTCCACCTTCCAATTTTCTTGGGATATGCGCCACGATCCAGAGCCACGACCTGAGGCCACGATCTGTCTTGCCAGGCCTATAAATGAAAACCGTAGGTGCCCCCAGCTCTCCACCAAGCCTTTAGCTCTCAAATCTCCGCCAATCTCAAGTCTTCTTTTTCCAACCAGCGCAAATCCCAGAAGCATGGCGAGCAGCAACAACCGGCGCCGCGCCGCTGACGAGGCGAAGGGGAGTCGCGCCAGTACCCGCCGGAGGCAATAATCGTCAACTTTTCCTTTTACGATTCATCTTTGATTCCCTTTTGTTTTTGACGATCACCCTCGTTTCAGGTTGATTCAATGGAATCCATCCTCTGCACCGGCCGGTCAGCCCCTGCCGGATGACTCCTCGGAGTCCGACCATTACTCCCCCGTGCCCTACAGGGAACTAGACGCTCTCCGCTTCAAGGCGGAGCTGGAGGTGGCCCAGCGCGAGCTGGAAGATGTCTCCAAAAAGGCTGGCATAGCCGAATTGGAGTGGGAAGACCAGCGCAAGCAGCTGCTGGCGACCATCGACGGTACGGCTCTGAAACCGCTCCTTAATCCAATCCGGCTTTTGATACTGATCACCTTTATCTTGTATTTTGCAGCCCGTGACGCCGAGCTCAACCAGCTGAAAATGCTGGTGGAGCAATTGGCCGACAAGGTGAACGCCCGCGGAGATACGCCGGCGGAGCGCCTTGCCGCGGTGGAGCACCGCGTGGACGAAGTGGCCACCCACGGCATCCGCTTGGGCACCACTTTGGGCCTGGCCGCCATGGCGACGCACACTGACGTCGACTACTCCACCAGGCCGCGCGGCTTCCGGGGTGGCGCGCCAGAAGACATCGAGGAGATCGAGATCATCCTGGAGCGCCTCGATGGCCACGGCGATGCCATTGCCGAACTCACTCATCCCCAGTCTGTGTTAAACAGGCTCTTTGACTAGATTGTATTAGGGATGTTTGATATCGGCAATAAATAAAGAACTTTTAATTTCCGTGCTTGTACTGCGATGATTTTTCTGTGTTTGCATCCGTGGATCTTGCCTCTCTTAAACGTATTCGGGAACTCGCTTGAGCCTAACACGCGACAACAGATGCCCCTTGGCGCAAAATCCGCAGAAGATCCTCGAATCGGCAATCCGTAAGTACTGTTCAAACGAAAACCCTTCGCATTCGGGAAGAAAACCCTGCCGCTTGGTATTCCAACAGTGCACGCCGGCCAGTCATCACTCCCAACGCACTCCCTCAGTCAATAAAATAGTCTGATGAGATGCCCTGCAAATCCACTCGCACACTCATCCATCACTTCTCATCTCCCCCTCTGTCCTCAGAGGAAAAAAACCCCAAGGCCATGGACAAAGGCAAGCAGCCCCAGGAGGGCAGCACCCCGAAGAAGCGCACAATTCGAGAGTGAGTCTTCCCTTGATTTGCTCCTTGTTTCTTCAGGTAATCTCGCGTTTTACCTCCTCCCCACCTTTCCTCTTTCAGCCTTGATCTGCTTCCTGAGGAAATCATCGGGACCGAAGACATGCCTGAGTACATCTCCTCTGATTCTTCCCTCGAAGCAGAGGATGCCACGCCCGAGCAGAGAACCAGCCATCAACTGCGCCGCCGCGTTCGGCACCTGGAGCATGACCTCAGGGACATCACAGCTCGTTGCCAGGCCGAGCGCGAGCGTCGCATGGCTTTGGAGGCACTAGTAGGAGGTAAATGTCTCTGGCTCCTTCTTGACTCTGCGTTCACATCTGGATCTTTGCCCCTAATGACCGCTCCTTTGTCTCAGATGTCGTCTGATAGGTACAATAACCTGAAAGGGGCTTGGGACAGCTTCGTGGAGGCAGCAAATCATGGTCACCCCCATGCATTCCAAGTTGCCGTCACGGTGGTCCTGGAGCAACTGAAGAGGGAGCAGCCGAAGAAGCAAAGAAAAGATTGAATCATACTTTCGCTTCTTACTCCAGGCCTTCTGCTTCCCGCCTCCTCGAAGTCCTGATCGCCAGGGTTGTTGGATGTAAACCTGCAAGGAGCAGTTGTAATGTAATTTTGTGCTAAGGGCAATGCATCTAGGCACTGGCCGTTCCTTCTGTTTGGGAATTTTTGTTCTAAAGGCGGCCTCGTTCTTGAGCGCCGGCTATTCCTGTATCAGATGCATGTAATCCCACTGCTGGTGATCACCGATCGATTTCAATACTAGGATAATATTTTTTCAAATATCTCCCATTTATTGCAGCGGAAAATTCTTCTCCTAGTAAAGTTTTCAACATGTATGCATTACCAGGGACACATCTGACCACGCGAAAGGGTCCTTCCCAGTTAGGGGACCATTTGCCGAATTCACTGTATTTGGTTCCAATCGGCAGTAACACTTTCCAAACCAAATTTCCTTCTGCGAATTGCCTAACTTTTACTTTCTTGTTATAATACTTGGCAACCCGCAGCTTGTTCTTTTCGATGTTTTCTAGGGCCCTAAGACGGATCATGTGCAAATCTTCTAGCTCATCCATCATTAAGCCACTGTAATCTTTGGAGCTTAAATCTTTCTGTAAAACAACTCTCCTGAAATCTGATTATATTTCCCAAGGTAGAACCGCATGGTGTCCATAAACCAATTCATAAGGAGATGTTTTTGTAGCTCCATGAGGGGCCATTCGGTAAGCCCATAGTGCTTCACTGAGTACCGAATGCCACCTCCTTGGCTTCTGGTCGATCTTCTTTTGTATCAGCTTGATCATGATCTTATTAGAAGCCTCTGCCTGACCATTAGCTTGGGCATAATAAGGGGAAGAATTAAACAATTTGATTCCCATGCTTTCGGCAAATTCTCTAAACTCCGAGGACACGAATTGGGCTCCTTGATCAGTTGTGATTGTCTGAGGGATTCCAAACCGATAGATGATGTGTTCCTTGACAAATTCAACCATGTTTTCCGACGTCACCTTCTTTAGTGGAATCGCCTCAACCCATTTAGTAAAATAGTATGTAGCCAAAAGCACAAACTTATGCCCCTTGCTGGATGGTGGATTAATCTGGCCAATCAGGTCTATACCCCAGCCCCTGAATGGCCATGGCCTGATAATGGGATTTAATGCTGATGCAGGAACCCTTTGAATATTTCCAAACCTCTGGCAGTCTTGACATCCCTTGTAATACTCAAAGCAGTCCTCCAAAGCACCCAGCTTGCCTGATAACCCATTTCATGCGGTAGGCCGATTGGTGTGCTCCACATATCCCATCATGCACTTCACTCATCATCCTTTTAGCTTCCTCTGGACCCAGGCATCGTAACAATACCCCATCTAATGATTTGTAAAACAAATTATCATCCAGAAGAACGAATTTTATGGCCTTGTACCTGAGCTTCCTAGAGACCTTTCGGGATGGATCTTTCAAATAGTCAACGATCTCTTTTCTCCAATCATCTCCCGCAAGATCCATTCCCAGCGCGCATATCTTTGCGGCAAACGCTTCTTGATTTTCTTTATAACCGGAAGCGCTTTGAGCCAACCTGTTTGCCTCTTCATTGTGTTCTCTAGGAATATGCTGTAGAATTACCAACCGAAAACTCTTCAAGATTTCCCTGCATTCTTCGTAGTAACTCCTCAGCGCATCACTTTTGCATTCGTATTGGCCGTTCAATTGCTTTATCACCAATTCTGAATCTCCATAAACTTCAACCAAAATGGCCCCGGTTTCTCTCAAATATTGAAGCCCTCGAAGCAATGCCTCGTACTCAGCCTGATTGTTTGTAACAGTGGGCTGTATAGGGATGGCAAATTCAAACATCTCACCTCTGGGTGAAATTAATAAAATCCCTACTCCTCCACCTTTGCCACACGATGATCCATCAAAAAACAAAGCCCAAGGAGTAATTTCAAGCAAATCAATTGAAGGATCACGATGTTCAGTTATAAAATCGGCAATGATCTTACCTTTTACAGCCTTTGCCGATTCGAACTTCAATTCAAACTCCGTAGAGCCAAGATCCACTTGCCAATCCTGCCATTCAAAATTGGCATAGATAACATATGTTTTATTACATCAAACTTGGAGTATACAACGCATTCGGCATTCAACAAGTAGTGCCAAAATTTTGTACAAGAGTAGTACACGCATAGGCACAGTTTCTCCACAGCCGAATACCTGGTCTCAGGATCAAGTAACTTTTGGCTAAGGTACGCTACTACCCGCTCCTTTCCTTCGAACTCTTGAATAAGGGCATATCCAATGGTTTGGGTATCGGCCGCCACGTAGAACTTGAAAGGCTTATCCAACTGAGGAGGGACCAGTACTGGTGGTTCCTTCATGTATTGCTTGATCTCGTCAAAAGCCTTTTGTTGTTCGTCACCCCACGTGAACTTCTGATCTTTCTTAAGTTTCAGCAATGGAGAAAACAGCAAAACCTTCTGTGACAGATTTGAGATGAATCTCCTTACAAAATTGATCTTGCCGAGCAAAGATTGTAATTCCTTGAGATTAGTTGGAGGGATAACTTCATCAATGGCCTTCATGCTTTTCTTGCCCACTTCAATCCCCCCTTCGTGGACCAAGAATCCCAAGAACTCTCTAGCTGATACCCCAAAAGCGCATTTGTTTGGATTCATCTTCAAACCATGCTTTCGGGTGCACTCCAAGGTTCTCTTCACGTCTTCCAAATGTGTGTCATGACTTAGGGACTTGATCACGACATCATCAATGTAAATTTCAACAATTTTGCCGATCAACTCGTGAAAGATGTAATTCATGGCTCGCTGATAAGTTGCACCGGCATTTTTCAACCCAAATGTCATGACTATCCATTCAAACAGGCCTATATGACCAGGACATCTGAAGGCCGTCTTTGATATACCTTCTATTGCCATAAAATTTGGTTGTATCCCGCATTACCATCCATGAAACTGATAACTTTGTACCCAGCAGCGGTGTCAACCAACAAATCGGCAACAGGCATGGGGTAACCATCCATCGGAGTAGCTCTGTTCAAATCCCTGAAATCTATGCAGACCCTCATCTTTCCATTCTTCTTGTAGACAGGGACAATATTAGAGATCCACTCCGCGTATCTGCATGGCCGAACGAAGTTTGCATCAAGTAATCTTTCAACTTCTTTCATCACATCAGCCAATACCTCGTCTTTGTAGATTTTCTGGGGAGGTTGCTTGTATGGTTTAAAACCAGATTTGATTGGAAACCGATGCTCAACAATGGAACGGTCCAGTCCAGGCATCCCCGAATAATCCCAGGCGAAGCAATCTTTATATTCCTTAAGCAACTTGATTAATTCCTCGCTGAAGTCTGGTTGCAAGTTTGCGCTGATGAATGTCGGCCTTGGCTTGTCACCGCTTCCAATGTCAACTTCCTATAATTTATCGGCCGACATGAATCCTCGCCCCAACTTGCCATCAGTACCATCGACGGGGTTATCCATCAAAAATTGCTATAAGAGCCGACTGCTTGAATCGGTTGTTGATCACTGCTGACAGGTTCAACAGGACCTTCTCCCCAGTCTTTCCCTGAGAAACAGTCAATGCCTTGATATTGCTAAAAAGCCGGTTCCACATTTGCAACGCTCACGGAGTCATCTGCTTGGACCACCTCAATATCATCATCTACCCATTGGATGAGCTGCTGATGCATGGTAGATGGGATGCAGCAGTTGGCATGAATCCAGTCCCGTCCAAGCAGTAGGCTGTAGGCTCCTTTACCTTCGATGACGAAGAAGGTTGTGAGCAGTGTTTTGGACCCGATCATCAGATCCACGTGGGCGCATCCCATGGTGTCTGAAGGATTCCCGGCGAAATCGTTCAGTATTATGCTTGTAGGTGTCAGATCGCCAGGGCCCATGCCAAGTTTTCTGAAAGTGGTGTACGGTATTACATTGACCGCCACTCCATCGTCGACAAACATCTTGGTCAATGGCTTGCCATTGACATATCCCTTCAAGTATAGCGGCCTCATGTGTCGATTTTTGGCCGGTTTGTCGAAGACGGCTTGCTTGGCTAGCACTAGCTGCGCCATCAGTCCCTCAAGCTGTTCATCGTCCAGGGACGCCACTTCCTGCACAACCTGATTAGCAGGAGTCATAAATTCATTCGGCAGAAAATATACCATACACGCTGGAGCCGAACGGTTTGACCCTTCAGGTTTATCCTTTGGACGCCACACCTGTCTTGTCTGGACCCCTGCCTGCCTCAGTTCGCGGTTCCTCAAGCGTTGAACCCTCCTTTTCTGACTCTTTCTTAGGCCAGGCGGGCACCATTGCCCCTTTTGCCAGATGTACTCGTCCTCGTCTTCCTCCTGATCAGCCCACCTCAAATCAGCTTGTCTCTTCCTGGGATGATCAATGATTTCAATTTTTTGACGCCGATCCTCGCTAGGATGTATCCTTCCAATTCTTTCATGGACGGATCGGCGATTGGCAGTCTCCTGCCTATACTCAAAATACCTATCGCTGCACTCAGGGCAATTTCTCAGCGTGGGAAGCTTCAACCCTTCGTTCCAGCAGTGCCTGAAGAATGCACACCCCCAGTGCGCGCGCTCCTGCTCGCGCGTATATTGCTCTAGATCTCTCCTGCGTGCTTCCTCTTCGGCCCTGCGCCTCTCCTCCTCGTGCTTTCGTTTCTGGTAGCGCTCTTTCTCCAGCTGGCGCTGCCACTTATTGAGGAGGATGCGCGTGGTCACCCTGGGTTTGGCCCTGGACGATTCCCCGATCTCGACATGGCTCTTGAGAACGCGGGGGGCTTCACCATGCACCTGCTCCAAGGTCACTTGACGTTCTGGGTCTACTGCTCCATCCTGCCTTGCCCTGGCTGAAGTCAAGACTTTGACCTTGCCCTTCTCCTCGGCTGTCACCATGTTGACGGAAAAGCCTATCATGTTCTGGGGAAAAGGGTGGCCGTCCAGTTTCATCTTGTTATCGAACTTGAGATGCCCCTCCTGGATAGCTCTTTGGATCCTCATCCTGAGGACCCTGCAATCATTGATGGAGTGAGAATTCCTGTCATGGAAGCCGCAGTAATGTTTCTCTTTTACTCCATCGGGCTGAAGCATTGAATGCCCTCCAGGCAACTTGATTCGGCCTTCTTTCACCAGGAACTCAAATAGCTTATCAGCTTTAGTGACGTCGAAATCGTAGGTGCCTTTCGTCTGTTTGACCCAGCGCTGATTCATGGTCAATGGTTCCTTCCCCCACATGATTTCGGCCGCAGCCACATCCTGGTCATCATCAGAGTCCTCCGTTTGGTCGGCTTTTTCCAGGAACTGATTGTAGATATCCGCCACGTCGTGTTGTTTGCCGAACCTGGCATATTTCTTGAAACCGTAGGCTTGGTTGCTCATCAACGACAGCTTTTGGGACAGTTGACCCAGGTTGTCGAATTCCATGCCGAACAACTTTTCACGCACGGCCGGCAGCATCCTGACAACGGCCATGTCGGCCAACTGGTCATCTAGCAGATTTAGCGAAAAACACATGCCCTTGACTTCCCTGAACCTTTTGAGGAACTCCAAGGGCGTCTCACTGTGTCTCTACTTCAGGGTAGCGAGGTCGATCAGCTTCTTTTCCGTGCTGCCGCTGAAATAGTGGGTGTGGAATTTCCGTTCCAGCTCCTTCCATGTGCCAACTGATTGAGGGGGCAAAGATGAAAACCATTGGAACGCCGCGCCCGTCAGTGACATGGGGAAGTATCTGACTCTGAACGCTTCTTCAGATGAGCACTCTCCAAGCTGCATTAGGTAGCGAGCAAAATGCTCCACCGTGCTCGTGTCATCCTGCCCGGAAAACTTTGTAAATTCCGTCGGAGGCTTTACTCTTGGCGGCAGGATCACGTTATAATACCACTCCGGGAACGGAGGCGTGTAGGTAGGTCCTTGCATTTTTGGTTTGAGGCCGAATTGATTCTGCATCAAGTCGGCCATCTTCTGCACCAGGATATCATCCTCCTACGCGCCCGTAGCTGGTCCATACTACGCGCCCGTAGCTGGTCCGTAGCCCGGATTCGGGAGAGCATCGATGGCTCCGTAGTTCGCCACCTTGTGGTAGCCTCCGCCGTACAAATTCCTCTGCAGTCTGTTGCTAGCTGGGGCAATCATGTAGCCGAAAGCAAGTGGGGCTCCAGGCGAGCCGAATGCCAGCCCCCCGTACGTGGGCTGGTACGGGTTCGGCTGTTGCATAGGTTGACCCGCGCTGCCCTGCGGTGGTGGGCCGGGCCCGGTCGCCCTCCTGCGGCTGCGGTGGGGGGCGGGCGGGCCGACCTCCAGCACCTTGTGGAGGAGGCTGGAAGGCTTGGCTCCCAGCGCTCTGCGGAGGAGGCTGGGCTGGCTGGCTCTGCAATGGCGGTTGAGATCTGGACTCACCCATCTCCACGGTGCCCCCTTGGAAGGGTGTCCGATTGAACACTTGCTCCATGCCTGGACCGAAGACAGCCACCATCATTTGCTTGAACGCACCCAGGAAAGCTCTATGGTGCCTGCTCAAGACGTGGTCCGCGGTATCTCGGAACGCTTGCATGCATTCCTCCCTCTCCTGCTGGGTTGTAGCGTCACTCTCTCCTGGCAACAACACCCTGGGCATCTCATTTTTTAAGTATGGGACGCCGCTCCTGTTCTTCTTGAATGACAGCAAACACTTCTGTTGGAATTGATCCACGGCATCCTGCAGCTGTTGCCGCTGTTCTGGAGAGAGGTCTTCGACGTTGACATCCATGATATCTCCGATGTCAGGCATCTTGGTTTTCGACTGTGGTCCCACTGGGCGTGCCAAAAAGTGTGTTGACGCAAAATCTGCACCTAGCGCCAAGCACAGAGCAAGCCGAACAAGCTGGCTTCACACGTGAAAATATCACAAGACGTGCCAGTCAATTTTCCCTGAGAATTGACAAAAGACAGATTAGTTAAATTCCAAAGCTTGGAACTTGCCGGGTGGTACCAGACAGTTCCATATTTATGGCTATAGAGCCAAATGGGATGACATATAGCTATAGAAAGCTATCTGCCAGCAAACTGAAACTATTCGGGAGCTTTAAAAAGGAAAAAGTAACATAGCCGAATAGATGACGTAAGCATGACGACGAATCGGTCTTTGTCTGGACAAAGATGCACGTGCGCAAGACCGTGACCGATCCCCGTGGTGATCAACATTAAATAATAAATGAAGCAAAAGTGCGAGTATAAATATGTAATAAACAAGCATGCATAGATCCAAAGCACTAGTCTACCGCATGTCTAGGTACTTTAAAACCCGTCGGGTACGACACCAAGCGAATCTATCCACCGCATGATACAACTTGCTTGGGATCATGCCACCTTCCACAAATAGATCTATCCACCGCATGATACGATCTAAATATGGAAAGCTAAAAGCATACAATATTTAAAGCATGAATTATGCACGTGTTTTACTCATGAAGAACATAACCGAACACGGCTGAACAGCCGATTCGGGGTCCATGAAGAAGGAACGAACATTACCAAGTAAGATAAATCTATCAGATTGATTTGAAATCTAATCCACCGGATGATCAGCTCCAAAACAACCCAAAAACCTGCATCTACCGCGTGATACCCAGTTCTTTCAAGATTTATACAAGCTTTGGCAAGCTTGAACCCGCAACACGTAACAACCTAGATCGACTCGGTTTCGGCTGCATGGGATCCACGTGTTGCTGAAGCTATGGGTACGAGCTCGAATCTCATGAGGATCACCCAAGGGAATAAAGCCGATCCAAACCAATCTAGGTTGGGAAAAAAGGTGTTACATGAATTTAAACATAAAGCAAAAACTCAAAGCAACACAGGGTAACTTAATGAATCTATTGAATCTTGCCAAAATTCAATAGAGCCGATAACTAGCTTCAAGCTATATCTTAGCCTACCGCATGGCTCATGACCTAACAAGAAACCTTTTTGAACCAAGCTTGAATCTACTGCATGACACTAAGCATGGTAACAAGACTACTTGCATCAGATCTAAATCCACCGCATGATACTAGATATGATACAAGGTTGCCGATACTCACGGAGGTCGACGGATCGATGAACCCTCTCGAAGAACTCGACGACACGACAAATGGACTCTAGGGTTTGGCGTAAAGCCGGTTTGTATTGAGAATGATTTCGTATATCTATTACATACATTCAGGGTTCATATTTATACCCTGCCAAGCACGACCTCGAATGGATTTGATACCTAATTTATCTCTAAGCTCGATCGCTTATCCATCCATTCGTCCTTTCCGCTTGGGCCACGTCACCGTACAATCCCGCAAAATCAGCTCAACAGTTTCCTTGTCGAACGGAAGCAGATAGCCGACCGCGGATTTTTCTGTCGAATGCATCTGAAGAAACCTTCCTTCCACCGGACGGATTTCTCACCGAGTTGGTCCCACAAGTCAGACTCCTTACCAAATTTTAGTGTTAACAGTAATATACTTGCGTGGTTTGTTGGGCCACAATATAGACATCGTGTCCAGGGTACACGGATGATTGTTTAATTTCGACTAGCCCAAGATTCTTGTTTCATCTCACAACATTTGGATCAAACCAATGACACTTGAATATGACAGGTTTAAGAGGTTTGCAACCATGATACTCGAGTTCGTATATTTCTTCAAGTCTTCCATAGTAATCTAGCCCATCAGTTTGGCCATGTGTACAAACTCCATTATTTGTGGTTTTTCGATTGGGCCTTTTCTGCTCATGTTGTGTCGTGTGAAAGCGATATCCATTCACGTCATAAGCAGCATATGACTTGACCCTTAAGGAGAAACCATCGGCAACCTGTCTCAACTCAGGACTCATAGACGCATCGATTTGGCTCTGCAAGTTCAGGCATGATTGTGGTTAATGTCATATTGAATGCGAGCTCAATTACTTGTTATATTAGAGTACGACCTAAATTACCTTCTTTTTGAACCAAGAAATGAAATCAGCATTTAGAAGAACGTTTTCCTCATCGTGGTCGGTAGGGGGCCTTGATCGACGCGGAAGTGACCCAATAAATTCACTGCACCAAATCAAATGAGGTTGGATGCAGATGAGGCAAGATACAAGAAAGGAAATGAGGACCTTTATTGACAACTTACTTTATGTATGGTCGTACATCCTCAAGGTTGCGCAGAATATATATCGTCATAGTGCGCCACTCTTCAAAAGATAAGGTCTTGAACGTCGAACCGCTTGCACTTCCGAGCTGCCCCCGGAAAAGGCTGAGTTTCGATTCATTTGCGCTAGCATTGTACCGAGGAGGTGGATTATGCACGCTGGGAAGGTGCTCAGCATAGTATTTAGTTGTAAAGTTTGTCACCTCCTGCAAAATAGCTGCCTCTGCAATGCAAGCTTCAACTTTGTTTTTATTTTTACATGTACTTCGAAGAACCTTTTGAACCCTCTCAATTGGATAGCAGCAACGGTTCTGCACGCCCCCCCCCCAATTGTGCCTCACGCGGGAGGTGCAAAATCATATGTTGCATCGGATTGAAGAAGCCTGGTGGAAAGATCTTCTCTAGCTTACATAGCAATACAGGTGCATCTTTTTCTAGTTTGTTAATCACAGCCTTAGATAACTCCTTAGCACAAAGCTGATGGAAGAAATAACTCAATTCTGCCAGCACTTGCCACACATGCTCAGGTACATAGCCTCGAACCATCACCGGAAGAAGTCGTTCGATCCATATGTGGTAGTCATGACTTTTCAACCCCTTTATTCGAAGAGTAACTAAGTTGACTTCCCTTCTCAGATTCGCGGCATACCCATCAGGGAACATTAATTTTTGCATCCATTCTAGTACTTCCTTCCTTTGTACCCTATTAAGGATGAAATCGGCCTTAGGCCTATTCCATGTCTTTCCCGGTACGGCCTTCGGGATGACTTGCTTTGGCTTTGTCGCATAACATTTCTAGATCGAGTCTAGCCTTAACATTGTCCTTGCTCTTCTCTTTTATATCCATCATTGTAGCCCATAGTGCCTCGGCAACATTCTTTTCGGTGTGCATCACATCAATGTTATGTGGAAGAAGAAGATCTTTCATATAGGGTAGCCTCCACAAACCCGCCTTTTGAGACCAAGCATGTTCCTCACCATATCCCTCAAAACGACGTTGTCCTTCTTTGAGCACGAGGCTTGTCTACCTCGGCTTGAATCTCGGCTTTGTCATCATGTACGGTGGTGGATCTCTAACTACAACACCTTTCGTGAAGTTCTTGGTATCTAGTCCGAATGGATGGTCGGCGGTCGAGGAATTGTCGATGTTTGTCAAACGAAGAATACTTGCCACCCCTCTTCAACCAAATGAACCTCGAGCTGCCTTGCATAGCGGGCATGGGAACTTCCCGTGGACACACCCGCCGCAAAATAACCCATAAGCCGGCATGTCATGCAGGGAGTACATGTACCACACGTGCATTTTGAAGTTTGTCTTCGTAGCTCGGTCGTATGTCGTCACCCCTTCATTCCAAGCCTTGAGCAAATCATCAATCAGAGGCTCCATGTACACACACATATTATCTCCCGAGTATCCAGGAATTATCAACGACATGAATATGTATTGTCGTTGAAAGACGATGCCGGGGGGTAGATTGAGGGGGATAACAAACACGGGCCAACTCGTGTGCGGGGCAGCCGTCATTCCAAATGGATTGAACCCATCTGTCGCTAGCGCAACACATACATTTCGAGCCTCTACCGCTTTGTCAGCATGTTTCTCATCAAACTTTGTCCATGCTAGGGCATCAGATGGATGTGTCAGGTTATCACTGTACCGATGACCCGTTTTGTGCCATTTCATTTGCTTCGCAGTTTCTTCGGTCATGTACATCCGTTGGAGCCGTTGTATGGGCGGGAGGTATCGTAGGACACTTACTGGGATCGTGAGTTGCGTTTTTTTACCCTCAGAGTCTACCTCCATGAACCGAGATGCTTTACATTTCGGACGGTGCGTCGCATTCTCATGTTCTTTCCTGAATAAGACGCATCCGTTCGGACAGGCATGTATCTGCTCGTATGGCATCTTAAGTGCACGAAGGACTTTTTGCGCTTCATACATGTTCTTCGGCAAAATGTGACCTTTGGGAAGCATGTCGTCGAAAACGGTCAGCAAAGCATCAAAGCATTCTCGACTCATGTTATGCTGAGACTTTACGGCCATCAGGCGGCCGATGGAATCTAATCGAGATAGTTTAGTGTCTTTGGTGAAGAGGTTTTTGTCTTTGCGGCCAACATATCATAATACGCCTTCGTGCTTGGCTCTGGTTCCTCCTCTCGACTTTCTTCTTGAAAATGTGCCTCATGAAAGTCATCTATCATGTGTGGTACTCCAGCATCACCATCAAGCTCTCCGATGCGTTGCCTCACAACCTCGTCTCTCATTCGACTGGTTTCACCGTGGCGGGTCAACTTTGAATAGTCGCTCGTAAATCCATTCCTATAGAGATGTGATGCCATATCCACCTTTGTAATACGACGTGAGTTTCCACAGCGGCTGCAGGGGCACCATGTGGTTTTATTGTCTTTAGGCCCTTTAACCTTGCTAAATGCTTCATCAAGAAAAGCTTGAGCATTTTTAATCCATTCCTGTGTCATACGACCAGCACTTGCCCATCCATTGTACATCCACTGACGGCCACCCATTCTCTATCATATCAACGAGTTATATAAAAAACATTGCATCGCCTACACACTGACTAGACATTATAATAGGTAAAGATAGGTCCTAATCCCACCCGTCGATGCGTAGATGGGGTTAGTTTCTATGGTCTACTCCTATCTGAGACAGAATTTCGGCAACACCTCCCCGCTGTTCTCCAAATACACATCCCGTTAGGGAGATTGTGTATCCGGAGAACAACGGGGAGGTGCTGCCGAAACTCTGTCTCGGGTCGTAGTAGACCATAGAAACTAACCCCATCTACGCATCCACGGGCTGTCCAAAAAACGTGGACAATTTGAAACAGATACAGCCATAAATATGCAATGTTTTGCATATTTCGAACCGTATCTCTTCCGAACGGGAGACGCCTAACTAGGTTTCGCGATCTACGACATCTATTAACTCGATGGCGAGGCAGGGGCGTGCTCACCTAGTGACTCGATGGTGAGGCAGGGGCAGGCGGCAAGACCAGGGTCGACCGGGCCTCCGAGACAATGTGAGTGCGACCTCCTACTCCTCCTTCAGCGGTGGCGACCAGGCCTCCTTCCTGCAAAAATAAATCAATGATGGGTGTTTAGTCAAAATTTTGGCAGCACCTCCCCTGTACGGTGAGGTTTCCAAAACCTGCAACAAAAGGCACGACACGAAGGTCGGGCTACACACGGGCTTTCTTCCAACGGCTCGATGGCTAGACAAATGACGTGTGGTGCCCCCAAGCTAGCCACGAGTCTCACCTAAGAGATCGACAAATCACCCCTCTTCCTCCAAAAAAGCCTTCGGTGGTCAGTGCGGCAAATCAAGGCATCTCTTCCTATAAAATTGAATTGCATTAGATGTATGAAAATAAAAATTAGAGACACAATAAATTTGCTAATTGCTAACTAGCAAGAATTCTATCTATAAATTGCACACAAAATCTTCTAGTCTTACCTTCCTTAATATTGCTAGGCAACTAAAATTTCTAATAATTCTAACTAACTTGAATTTCAAACTATAACTAAATTAATTAGCTAACCAAGACACCTAAAATTTGATAACTGAAATTTCTAACTTAAATTTTCTATCTAAATTTGAAAACTACAACTAAAATTCAATCTAAATTTCTATCCTAACTTGAATTTCAAACCTCACCTATTGACTGAGGAGCAGGAGGAGGCCGCGGCCTCCCCACGGCTAAGGCCGCGAGGGGCGCGGAGCCGGGGGGAGGGACGGCCGGCGGACGGCGCGCGCGGGCGGGTGTCGGCGGGGCGGGGCGGGCCAAGCCGGGGCGGGGGCGGTGCCGGCGGCGCGGGGCGGTGCGGCGGCGGCGCGGGCGGTGCCGGCGGGGGCGGGGCGGGGCGACAAGCATGGCGCGGGCAAGGCGGGGGCGAGGGGGGGGCGGGCGCGGCGCGGCGAAGGAGGAGGCGCGGGCGGGCGAGGTGTGGCGGGGCGAGGCGGCGCGGCGGGCGGGCGAGCTCCGGCGAGCCGGGCGCGCGCGGCGGGCGGGCGAGCTCCGGCGAGCCGGGGGCGCGCGCGGCGGGCACATGCTAAGTGTTCGTGTGTTGTGTGTGTGGGCGACGACAGCGTAGGGGAGACAACGGCACTGTGAAGTGGGCCCCGTTCTCCCTCTGTGCCGAGAGCCAGATCCATTGCTCTCGGCACAGAGGGAGGGCGGGGCCCACCTGGCAGCGCCCGTAACCATCTGTGCTGAGAGCTTTGGATCAAGCTCTCTGCACAGAGGGAGGACGAGGCCCACATGGCAGCGCATGTAGCTATCTGTGCCGAGAGCTTTAGATCTAGCTCTCAGCACAGAGGGAGAGCGGGGCCCACTTGGCAGTAACGCAGGATGAGAGCCACTTGGCACGTGCTCCCATCTGTGCCGAGAGCGAGATGGTCCAGCTCTCGGCACAGATCCTCGATGGGCCCACCTGCAGCTTCTTTACCGAGAGCAATGCTCTCGGCACAGAAGTATTTATTCAAAATTATTTTAGAAAATAACAAACAAACACGAAAATTTTCCAAAACTCAATATGTCACCACTGATGATGTGTATTACATATAAAAATGTTCTTGTACTCAAAGTCAATTTTGAATTTCCCTTAGATTGCAAACCTAGTGACATTAGTTTAAATTCCTTGAAACTCCCCGTGAGATGTTCGAGTTTCTAAATAACGTACGTGTCCCGGTGTTCAAAATGTTGTCAATTTTTTTCTCAACTTCCTCAGATGATATCATTAGTGCTCGACAAAAGTCGTGATTTGCAAACTTTATTTGAATTTTATACAATTTTTAAATTGTTCTAGCTCACGATGTTCAACGTGATGAGAGAGTCAAATGTCGAAAATTTAGCATCATTTCGTGTAATTGGTCTTAAAGATGCCTCATGAAAATAAATATCATTTCATGCACCTTCAGTTCATATCGGAGCTCTATGGGGAAACTAGCTAGACTGAAATAAAATTGTTAAATACAAAATAAATATATATTTTTATGTGAAATTTGAGCATATGCTTTGTAGCAGTGTATGTTGATCCAAGAAAAACTTTGGAAACCTAGAAATGATTTTTTTTCATATTTGCCGAGAGCTAAGGCAAAGCACTCGGCACAGGACTCTTTGCCGAGAGGATTGCTCTCGGCACAGAAAAATTATTTATTCAAAAAAAATTAGAAAATAGCAAACAACCACGAAATTTTCCAAAAATTTATTATGTCACCACTGATGATGTGTATTACTATAAAAGTGTTTTTGTACTCAAAGTCAATTTTGAATTTCCCTTAGATTATTCCAAAACTATTGACATTAGTTTAAATTCCTTGAAACTCTCCGTGTAGATGTTCGAGTTTCTAAACAACGTACGTGTCCCGGTGTTCAAAATGTTGTAAATTTTTTTCTCAACTTCCTCGGATGATATCATTAGGTGCTCGACAAAAGTCGTGATTTTCAAACTTTCTTTGAATTTTATACAATTTTTAAATTGTTCTAGCTCACGATGTTCGTTCAACGTGATGAGAGAGTCAAATGTCGAAAATTTAGCGTCATTTCATGTAATTGGTATTGAAGATGCCTCATGAACATGAATATCATTTTTCACTAACTTTACTTCATGATTTCATGTACTTCCAGTTTCTTTCGCACTCGATCTAGCTCTCTCACTACCGGCTCGAAGAGGAAGCGTGGTTCTCGGCTCGGTGTTTCCTCGCCATTTCATGTTCAAAGAGAAGCTCCTCTCAAGGTACCGGCAGATATCTTTCCCTACTAATACAAAAATTTCTGGAATTAATTCATGTTCTCAGTTACTTTCTCATGCATGTAAATGCAGACGAGCTTGGCTGCCTCTTTGAGGTCGACTTCGCGAGTTTTTGGGATCATGTGGAGGAGGAGGAAGCGCGCCGCAAGAGCAAGGACGGCGACTGCGAGAAGGACCTCGGGAAGCTAACCGAGCAAGAGGACGGAAATCTAACGAGGATGGTGGTGGAAAGCCTGAAGCACGAGAAAGAGATGATAGAGGAGAGGCCTAATATGGTGTTGGATGAGAGGATGAAGGAGCTCAGGCAGATGTGCTTCAAGGAGAGGTTCAAGAGGAGGCAACTCATCATGGCCCATGGCACCTAGCTAGTGAAAGATGACTGCTTGCAGATTCTGGTCTCTTGGATTTTGTTCAGCTGCAGGTTTGGTCATGTAATTGGTCTTGAAGATGCCTCATGAACATGAATATCATTTTTCACTAACTTTACATCATGATTTCATGCACCTCGAGTTCATATCGGAGCTCTACTATACGGTGAAGAAACTAGCTAGCTAGAACGAAATAAAATTGTTAAATACAAAATAAATATCTATTTTTATGTGAAATTTGAGCATATGCTTTTTGTAGGGGTGTAGGTTGATGAAGAAAAGGTTTAAATGTGTGAATTTGATTTTTTTAATTCTTTGTCGAGAGCCTTTGTCAGGCACTCGGCACAGTTGCTCTGTGCCGAGAGCCAAAAGTGGGCTCTCGGCACATCTGACGGCCGGGCCAACGGCCGGGCCAACGGCCGTGACGGCCGTTACGTTGCGCCGTGAGGTGGCGGCTGTGCCGAGGGCCCGCTTCTGGAGCTCTCGGCACAGATTCTCTGTGCCGTGAGTCGATGGCTGTGCCGAGAGGCGGCTCTGTTCCCTCTCGGCACAGTACGTCTGTACCGCGGGTTTTTTCTGTGCCGAGAGCTGGACCCTTTGCTCTCGGCAAAGCGTTCCTGTGCCGAGAGCTTTGGATCTGGCTCTCGACAAAGAACCGAGCTCTCGGTAGAGGCTGCGTTTCCGGTAGTGACAACCCCTACTTAACTCACTTGCATAGAGACCATCAAACTCTGAATTTTATTAACCTCTAGAAACGCCAGCAGGTGAGGTAGTTTAGCTCACCTGAACTTATTGGTTCGGCAAAGTTGTGTGTGTGATGTCAAGAATCATCATACACAACTACATAGATGGAGCCCACTACAAGTTATGGAATTATTCATCTCAACATACAAATATTTCACATCATCATCCACTATACACCATGTTACCATCCACTAGATCATATATTTATGTCTTCAACCGATTTTCTATAGTTAATATTGATGATTTGAACTAAAATGATGTTTTCGTAATTTGAGGGAAGTAGAAAAATTAAGTATCATGACATTTGATTGTAATTTGTTAGCTGACCTAAAAAAATATTATTAGGTACCCACTTGCATCTTTAGTTGTGAGGTTGTTTGGTTTTTGGTTGATATGCCTGTGGATCGTTTTTTGATTTATTTATTGCTATATCTAATTTATAGGATTGACATATCATTTGCATTATTTTTCCCATGTATTTTGTAGGATATACACGTTTTCATTTGGTTGTCATTTGTACAGACGTATTTATACAGAATGGTACAGGTTGATTTTGGTTCTAGTCAAACATCCTCTCGATCTCACGTTGCGGCTTGAGCTCGTTAAGTTTCTTCGGAGTCCAGCTCCGCCGTGATGACGAAGCCGGTGACCGGGAAGGCGACGGACATGACGACGATGAAGGCGCAGAGGAACGCCTCGGTCCCGTTCTTGCACTGCACCGCCAGAGGCGCGGCGAGGAGCACCACGATCAGCACGCACATGGTGATGCTGCACCCCTGCAGCAGAAAACAAAACAGAGTCAGTCATCAGTTGATATAAAAATCAACATGGCGAGAGGAGGAAGACGCAGTTGCATGCAGCGCGAGGATGACTTGCCCTGACCGCGCGCGCCCACGCGCGGATACGGCCGCGCCGCCTACATGGCCCCGCCGCTGGCGGCGGCGGCGCGACGGTGGCAGGAGGCGGTGGCGCTTGCTGACACAGGCCTTCTTCTAGCGAGCGGCTCAGGAGATCGTAGTAGTAGCCGTCCGCCGACGACGTCTCCATGGTGAGAAGCTGGTCGTTGGTGCGCGCGTGCGGTTCGGGTCTCGCCTGCACGTCAGGACGTGTCTGGTCCGGTCTTTCGCGGCGCGTAACAGTATTTGTAAGGGGAGAGAAGGTAAGTGTCGTGTCGTGTTCAATTCGGTCGATCAATGGTTCGCCAATCGGGATCAGCTATTGCGCAGTACTTTTCTCTCCCGACCAATGTGCCGTATAACTTCTTACACAGTACTTTTCTCTCACAACTAATCTACCGACTTATGCATTTAGGACCTGCCCAGCACTCTCTCGACAACGAAAAAATGTACAACTTCACCCGCCATCCGCCGTACAGTCTTTACAAACACCAGCGAGCCTAGCTCTCTGGTACGGTGAGCCTTCGCCTCCATTGTGCTTCCCACGTGTGTCCAACGAGCCCTCCTCGTTGTCCTTGCTCACTATGCTCCTTAGTCCTTCCCATCTCCAGGGGACTAGTAATAGTAACTAGGGGGTATGTCAGTTATGCACCGGCATACCCTACAATTCCAGCCAATACAAGTATATATATGTATTTTTTAAAAGAAAACATACAAAAGTGTTGAAGCTGAGTGTGTTACTTAGTATTTCGAATTATATTGTAAATTTAACTATTATAATCGAATTGGTAAAATGGATTTACTGAATTGTATATGAATTTTTTCAGGTGGCATAAAAATACTAGATTGGCCACTAAATAATAATAGCGAGCGTGCCGTGAGGCATGAACAAGCGGCTCCGAACCGCACTACTGAAAAATGAGTTTCTACAAGCGGTCAAAATGGTATTGGTAGAAACGAACATGCTACTCATTCTTAACTTCCACATAACTGTTTGCAGAAGCGGGCAACAATGTAACATACACACTTCTAAAATCATTTCCGAGAACGGGTGATAGTGTCATCTTAAAAGTGTATGGGTGATGTACAGTAACACCATTGCCCACTCCTAGAAATAATTTCCATGTATGGGTGATGTCATCACCAGACCCTACAATTTTTTTTACATTCTTTTGTTTTTCTTCGAAAATGTAATTTGCTATAATTTTCCATTTTTATTTTTCTTTGAAAGTGTATTTTTTTGCTATTAAATGATCAAATGCAAAAAAATTGTCAACTACAAGGTTCGTTGTCTTGTTGAGCTCTATAGTTTTGATATAAGGTTTGTTATACTTGGGGGAGTAATTTGGACTTATATATATGCTTTTACTATCTTTTTTTTCATCTGATCGGTTTTCCCTAAGAAATGAAGAGATATTGCTAGCTATATGCACCGTGCACGTACGTCGAGCTCGTTAAGTTTCTTCCGGGTCCAGCTCCGCCGTGAAGACGTAGCCGGTGACCGGGAAGGCGACGGACATGACGACGATGAAGGCGCAGAGGAACGCCTCGGTCCCGTTCTTGCACTGCGCCGCCAGAGGCGCGGCGAGGAGCACCACGATCAGCACGCACATGGTGATGCTGCACGCCTGCAGCAGAAAACAAAACAGAGTCAGTCGTCATATCAGTTGATAAACTCAACATGCACAGCGAGAGGAGGAAGACGCAGTTGCGCGCAGCGCGCGGATGGTTTACCCTGGCCGCGCGCACCCACGCGCGGATAAGGCCGCGCCGCCTGGATGGCCCCGCCGCTGGCGGCGGCGGCGCGACGGCGGCAGGAGGCGGTGGCGTGACGGCAGTGGCCGGAGGCGGCGGCTCTCGCTGACACCGGCCTTCTTCTAGCAAGCGGCTCAGGAGATCGTAGTAGTAGCTGTCCGCCGACGACGTCTCCATGGTGGACGGCCGGCGGGCGGCGCGGGCAGGCAAGAAGCTCGTCGCGGTGCGCGCGTGCGGTTTGGGTCTCGCCTCTGCACGTCAGGACGTACGTATCTGGTCCGGTCTTTGGCGGCGCGTAACAGTATTTGTGTGGGGAGAGAAGGACGAGTGTCGTGTCGTGTTCAATTGGGTCGATCGGTCGTTCGCCACCCTAGTTGGACTCAGTTTCGGTTCTGCTTCCGTCAGCGCAACTCGGGTCTGCACATTGAGCCCTCCAAAACTCATTTACACACCCAACTGCAAAAAATAGAGGTTCAAAATTAGCACTCAACTCCAGTGAGGATATCCATTCAGGTCTCTATTTTAGATGGGCCCACCTGTCGGTCAACACGCCGCATGCATCCAGCTCTCTCGACCAAGACCGCCGTCAGCGCTATGCTCCACCTTCTCCGCCTCCGGCCGCCATCGCCCCAGCTGCACGGAGCTTCGCTGCCCCTGCGCACGGAGCTCCCTTGCGCTCGGAGCCGCGGCATGCGGAGCTGCGCTCGCCGCTCGAAGGCGAGCCCCGCCCGCATCTGCCCCAAGGCCAAGACGTGCCTCTTCCGCCGGCAGTGACCGCGCTAGGGCGCCGCTGGATCCGGCGTCGGGCAGTGTACGGCGGTGCGCGCCCAGGTGGTGGACGCGCTCCCGTGCGCCTCGAGTGTGTGCGGCGCGACGCCGTCACCGGCGGGGTGCCCAGACACCATCGGCAACGTAGAACACGCCAACGACACCCGCCCCCAAGCGCCCGTACCTCCGCCGAGGCACCTCCGCCCGTGGTGCCCGTGTTCACACAGTGTGCCGCCGTGGGCACCCGCGTGCTGCTCGTCTCGGACCTGCTCCATGTGCTCTGTCGTTTATTCCTCAAGACCCACCGCGCCTCGGCAAGGACGATGCTGCCGGCCTCGGCAAGAAGGCGTCGTGGCCGCGCCACTCGCAGGAGCGGGCACGCCGCAAGTAGATGTCAGGCGCGCAGGACGGCATCATCAAGTACATTGCTCAAGATGATGCCATCAGCCGCAAGTCGCGCGGTCGGTGAGGAGGAGCGGCTGCTTATGCAGCTCTGAGAGCTCAAGCACGGACCACCTCGAGGAACGTGAGGAGCGGACCGGCGACCCAGACGGCCTCGCACGCTACGGCGTGTCGGGTCAGCAGCAGCAACGGTCTCCTTTATTCTACAAAGGATAGGATGTTCTAGTTCCAATCCCACCAAATCCCAATCTATTCCTCTTGTTGCAGCTGCAGGATCCCGAAAATACAGAAGAGAACATGAGTTCTGGGTACTATCTATCTCCGAACCGTTGCCTCTCTAATGGACGGCATCGGCGATGCCGCTCATCCTTCCTTGTCGCCGTCGCCGTTTTGACGCCGTGTTTATTCCGTTCGCTTCTTCGTTTGTCTTCTTCCGTCGGCCGTTTGCTTTTATCCGGTTGTTTGTTCGCCGTCTCGTGCTCGCCGGTAGAATTACGATGGATTCGGGTCAACTCATCCGCGCTCGCTAGTAGTCACCCCTCGCCCCCGCCGCCGCCCCGCTCCGCCGCCGCCGCCGCGCCGCCGCCCCCGCCGCCCCCCCCCCCCCCCCCCCCCCCCCCCCCGCCGGCCGAGCACCGTGTTTCGATTCGGTCAAGCATGCGCAGATTTCGAGGAGATGTTTGCCGGGGTTTGTTTTTTTCCTCATTCCCAATTGCAGTTTCGTTTCCTGCATTAATGTTGTTTATTTCCCGTTTTTAGGGTATTACCAATTTACGGTTTAACTTGCATGTAAACTACCCGATTTAAAGCTATTGTGTTTCGGTAGCTGCAATTTAACTTTCCCCTGGAAGAATTTGGTGTGTTTTTTGTGTACTTCCGTTCTATAACTTATTTGTTAAATTGTACCAATCTGCCTTTTTAGTTATTCTCTAATCAGTTTCAACTTTTCTTGGACCCCAGATTAGCCAGAAGGTTATTCTGAAGTTTAGTATGCTTATTAGAAAAGCTTTGCAGGATATCAATGGGCCTGATCTCCATGTCTGCATAACTGTTGGAGAATCAGGATTGAGAACTGTCCACTTAAGTTTCGATGCTTCGAAATTCCCATATCAGATCAAGTGTGGTATTCCAGAAAATCATGTCTCATTTGCCGGCACAAGTCTTATTAGTGTACCTGAGGCCGAACTAGATGCCGTAAGGAAGGTTGCCGACTATCTCTACTCCAAATTTGGAGTTCACTTTGCTGATTGGAGTTATGAGAAGCTTCGCATCGTAGAAAGAAAAATCACTGTGGCTGAAGCAAGTATCAATGAGGCTTTCAATAACATAAATAATATATTGGGTAATTGGAAAGCATGTTTCGGTATTATGTTAAATACTCAAAAAGCTATGTCCCTTGGAGGCAATCCTTGTCAAATTGCTGTTTGTGACGACATCAATAATGTCAAGTGTGTTCTTGAAGCCGCTTTTGATCACTTCTCATCGGAAATGAAGTGTGCTAACATTGATCATGCAGCTTGCTTGATAGGCAGAAAAAACATCTCGGAGGTGTGGCTACAACATTATCTCCATTCTATTTATTTTTCGGTTAAAATATTTTTTTCTTTTTTATAATTTAGCTTTTATGTCCATTATTTTTCTTTGCGGGATGTTATAATTATCAAGATTTCAGAGCGGGACATCCTCAATAACATTCTAGCATCTCTTGGATTCCAAAATGCCAATTTTACCAATACTCTAAAGGACAACTTATGCTTTAAAGGCAGCTGCAAGATAAATGTAAATGATACATCCACTTCAAGGACAATCGGTAAAACAACTATTCATGGTGATGTTAAAAAATCGGCATATGAAGCAGAGTGCAACGCTGCTGCCAAAGCCATTTCCTTTTTAGAGAGTGCTCTTTCTATCAAAGTTGTTGATTTGAACTGCGACAGTCTTCTCGAGAAACAAGCATTGCTTTGGACCATCTTGTCATTATCAATAAAAAATATGAGAGCATTCAAAATCAAGTCGTGTCTGAATGGATGTCTATGATCGAGCAACTAAAAGGACTTGTCAACTCGAAGTTTGAAGATTGCATTGAACTTGACGTTAATCTTCCTAATGCCTTAAGCACTGAAGCTTCTGAGATGATGAATGACATGGTTGGGGACATCAACATGCTGTTTGACTTATCCACAATAGATTTGTGCCAGGATAGCTGTTGACATGTCTTTGAAGTTACATCCACCCTCAGCTCCATTATGTATGACCTATTGGTCTCTTCTAGGAATTGTCATCCTCTCGCTGCAGAACGAAACTTGTGTGATGCTTTAATGTTGTTATCTCTTCACGCTGAACCATATTTTCTTCATTTCATTTTCATGGTTATTTTCTAATAGCACGATTCCCTCATCGTCATCACATTTAAGACAAATGAACAATCAAGAGAATTTTATATTACATAACGTTTTCAGTCTTCAATGCAACTTGACAAGGTTTACAAAATATTACGAAGCATTACATATTCATTTGCATAAAGTCGGTACATCGGTTCCTTTTCAACGCATGATATTTCCCGTCGCTGTAAGTACTGCAGAGCTAACACTAGATGGTAAATCAGCGACATTATCAGGTATACTCAGCAGCTGGTGCAAGATGTTGCATTTTTGTATATCCTGTGATTCCTACAAAATTTAGTTGAACAAGACAAATAAGACTTCATTTTCAGTAGCAACCAAACAATTCAATGTAGTTCTCCCAAATGATTAGCATTTTTACTCACATGTGTTAGGATCCTTGTCAACATCATACCATCAAAAAACCTTGCATAGAACATGGTGTACAAGCTCGAGGTCCATCTACAACATATTTTCTGTCGAATATTAAATTTTTCACTTTTTTTAACATGGCAAGCATATATCTGTTATCACCTGTTACCCTGTGCTCCTTCCACTGCCAGGAATTCTTTTGTCCATCCTATCATCAAAAGTCCTGGGTCTTTGAACCATTTCTCCTTGCAACTAGTCATTGCTTTGTGTAACATGTCTACAGTTTGTTCATGTTTCCGCATAACCACTACACTTCCACTAACCATCCTGACTGGGTCTATGACTATTATAGTTCTACGCTCAAAATTCCATACGTAAAGTGACCAGTTCGAGTAAAGATACACTGGTAATACAATCTGTATATATTAATAGTTAGCAAATGTCAGCCCTTATTAATAAATGTATATATACAAACAATGCGGATGTGTGATATTTATTCACTCACCGGTTTGCATTCACCGACTCGATAAGAGAGATGTTCCCCAATAAACATATCGAGCAACATTAGCATTGTCGGTAACATTATCACATGTTTGCGCAAGTGCAATGTCCGCAAAACGAATTTATTAATCCACCCTTTTGTCATCATGCATTTGGTAGGAATTAGTTATTTTTACTTACAGCGAAATCAGGTGGTAGGAAATGCCTGAACCTCCTTTCTCTGAACTCAACATACATTTCATCGTCCATTTTTTGGAACATACGTCCAATTGCGTTCACAACATCCTTGCTGAAGTCGTTGATTGAAGCAAACATTAGTTGTAGTTGCCAACCCTTTATTTCTATCTCTCGTTGGATGATTGTGTTTGAACCACACACTTCACAATAAATGATTTAAAAAGTCAATGACATGCCATGCCTTTTTTCACAATAAACATTAGTAAATGATTTGTTTACTATTCATTAATATAACTTACCTTTCCAAGTCGGCTTTTGAGCAATTTCTAATAGCAAGATACAACTTCAAAAGGCGAGCCAACCGGAGCATCTTGATGTGTCAAGTCAATAGCGAAAGGAGATAATCCAAACATTGAGTTTGTTCTTAAACTTGCCCCGTCAAACTCTTCACCACACCAAGTCACAATATGTTTGCCACATCCTTCCATCAATCCCACCAGCGCAGACTTCCCATCATTGTAAAGTACTGATTCAACAGAAATGAAAAATGTATCAGAATAAATAATTTTTCCTGTTTTCATATATACATTGTGTACACCAAAACCTCTTACTCTGTTCTGGTTGTACTGTGCGACCTTCCTTGTCAACTTCCTTTGTTTTCTCTACCTCACAAAACCTGTGCAGGCCATCTCCTAAATGTTGTTGTACCACAGTGCTACCAGCACTTTTAATAGGCAACAACAAAGTTTTGTTTCCAGAGTTCTCTCGCATTTTCTTTTTTTTTGTTTGATGCAACATAGGTCAACACTACATGTGAATATAATTTACGGAAAACAATCATATGTTTTACTAACCTCCAAAAGGTTGGAGTTGTTCTAACTCCAAATACATGTCTTCGTTCCATATCAATCTCATGTTCTCGTGCTCCAAAATATGCTTCCGTCATCTCTAGGTGGAGAAGGGTATTCTACAAAAGAATAATACAATAAATTTTTTGAATGATAAACTGTAGAAACAACATATTTCATTTATCTATCACTTGATCATCTACCTGATACGCCATACCGCAACCTGCTTGTCTTCAGAATTTGTCATTCCATCATAACTTCTATCCTGCTGGGAGCCATTAGAATTCTCATGGTCCCAAGAATTGTCATGAAACCCAATATGCTCTGCATTGTATGGAACAACTGGAAAATAATTTTTTTCCGAAGATAAACCATCAACTATCTTAGTTGCACATATCTCAGGAGAAATTGAATAGTCTTCATTTACACGATTGGCAGTATCACATCCAGAACATTTATGCACTTCAACATCAGGGGTTTCTAAATTTATATAGATAGGTTCTTTTTTCCTTATAGGAGTTTCTACCCCAACTCCTGAATAGCAATTACCATCATCGTTTTGTCCACCTGCAACAAATAATGTTACTTCGATTCACCAGTCTTAACGAACATTACTTTAAGATGAGTTTTTTGTTTTTCTTACTCAAACAAGCAGGTAGACATCTGTTTTTGCTATCAGAATTTGATGCACCTGCTTCTTGGTCCTTACATTCTTGTTCTCTCATAAACTCCTTTAAACAATATATGATATCAGATTCAGTTTGTGCGGTAAATGACTTAACTGATTCCATCCAACTATGCATCTTGTCTATAATATCTTTCGCTACTTCATATACATTTGTGCGCCCTTCAGATTTCCTTTTCCCCTGTTTATGATCCAACATTCATTGTCAAACTATATGATTTTGTATAACTTGCTTTTTTTCAGATAATTATTCTTCTCTAACTTACCTCAACTCCTTCGCCACTAGGAAACTCATGAGAATTCACAACTTCATCCCTCCGCCGCAGCTGTTAATAAGTGTTTAGTTAGCTAATTTTTTGGCAAATGACAGAACGGGACCATTTTGAAACAGTTTGTACCTTTTTACGGCCAAATTCTGCAATTGCAATTGAACCATATTCGAACTTGTCCTCACACACTAGACGCTTCACAAAATTGCATGCAAATGCTTTATATCTTGGTCTAAGTTCTTTGGTCGGCATTTAGAGGACCGAAGTCAAGGTTGTCAAGGTAAAACACCTGCAACAAACAATAACTTCATTACTTTGTTTGACAAAAATACATTTATGTATTTATTAACTTGTAAAAGAAATAATGATAACTCACCAATAAAAAAAACAAACACCCTTCAATAGTTATGATTTGTTTCCCATTCAACAAAGACAATTGCACTTTTTTTTGCCGAATCCTTTAAACAACACAGGACGTAATCTGACCAGTTCAGCTGTGTTATAATTGATGTGTCAGAACATTTTCTCAATATGTGTTTGTTTACTTTGCCATTTTTCCACTTTGCCCCCAAGAACACTGCTTCCACATACAGCACAAAAGCAAGCTTGAATTGTTCCTTTTCCTTGAAGGTCATCACCCTTCCAACATCTTTCATCATAATATTTTCCAGGGTTCTTATACTTGGTTCCTCTCCACTCCTAAGCATTAACACTGAACCTTTACGATTAATAGTAGCTTCAAAGGGCTCCTCTTCACCTATAACACATTTTCCTTGGCTCGATATTCCTAACACAATTTCAACATCTTTTGCACTGAATGGGAGAACTTGTCCATTTCTTAGATTTATAGCACCTTTCAAGAAATCCAAATTGCTCAACAACCACAACACTATTTGCCTAGGAAACATCTTAAAATGCGGTAGTGTGACCAAATTTCCAAAACCAATAGATTGCACTAGCTCTTTCTTTTCATCATTCAATCTCGAACAAACCTTGAACAGGGACGTCATGGAGAATGCGGTGTTTATGGTTACCTTGTTATCCCTCCCGGATCCGGCGCGAGCAACTAGGGGAAATTCCTGCTCTGTCCTCCTTTGACAGCATCTGCTTATAGAAATTTGGCTACCAACCTTATCCTTTCCGCTGCTAACATTGCCACTCTTCTCAAACTCCATATCGTCGATTCCGACGTCCACATCCTACATTATAGTTGACATCAAGATTTAGAAAATTTTGCCAGATTCGACGTTTGCAACTAATTGCTCATCACTTACCGCGTGTTTAGACATTAACGCTTCTCCGCTATCCTTCTCTACACTCTTTGAGGAGTTTGCATAGATTGGAAGACGCAAATTTGTTCTTTTTCTCCCCCATATCCACCCGCCGCCGCTTTTTGCCTGCCCCTGCACCATGTTCACCGAGCTTCCACAGGAATCCCCCATAGCTGCCGCCGCAACCTCCTGCGTCATAGTTCAGTTAGGGTTCTATAAACCAAAATGCTGGATCTAGGAGCACACATTTTTTTCTTACCTTTTTTTTACCTTCACAAAGGCGCCGCTCCAACCTTCTGAACTCTTCTTCCACTCCGCCTTCTTCTCCGCCGCCATTGGCCTCCACGCTCTCCATCTCAGTTCATCTACAAGAGAGAGAAGACGAACGCAACGCACCCTGCTCTCCCTCAGTTTCGCAGCCAAAAGGGGAGGCAAGAATAAGGATACTCTTTTGTATTTTTATTATAACGCTTTGGGCAGTCAATTCAAATGCTACAGCGTTGTTGGCTTTTGGGAGACGGCTTTCCCGGGATTTTTTTCTTTCTTCCTCCCCCCGCACCTAATTGTATTTTAGCTTTAACATTTTTTTCTTAAGATTTCTCAACTAACGTAGTAATATATTTTTGAGCTAGTCCATAATTTAAAACGTAAAATTAGAAAGTTTTTTTTACACAATATTTCATTTATAAGCAAATTCTTAAATGCAAATCGGAATAAAATTGTTTTTAAAAATAGTACGCTTTTAAGCAAATTATTAAACGCAAATGGATACCTAATTTGTATCCACTAGTTTTTAGCCATAGTCAATACATTGGAAAAAAGTAGATCTGTTTTGTTCAAGTCCAACACGTTGTTGGCCATAACCGAGTACATGAATAGTGCTACTTTCCTACACAAAAGCAATAACCATAGGGTATTAGCATATTCCATCATGCTAGCCAACACTCCTAAACTTTGTGAGTGCTCTACCCTTTTACAGTTATGTCAGGTACCAAATCAGCCAAAAGTATTGTAACAATTCTGTTGAACTCTCTACATCAAATGCGCCGGCTCCTCTCCGGGTCCAAAAGCATCCACCCTCTTTCTCTTCAAATTTTTGGTAGCAACGTGGATTTCGTTGCCTTCCACCACTTCTTCATTTATTGGCACAATCTCCACATTAATTGCTTCGTGCACCCGGTCGTCGTTTTCCCCAATCTCCGTGTAGTAACAAATACTTCATTTACTATGCAAGAATCCGCATATATATTTAATGCAACATCTCTAATTCCGCTAGTTGAACTACCTCGTCCGGATCCACCGGTGCGTCCCCTTCAAGCATCAACATCGAAGAAGTCCTCTTCCTCCCGAATCCAAAACAGCTTAAGCATTCAATCTCAATTAAACCGACCACTTTATTACCAAATCCGAAATCAGTGTTTACCTTAACAGCAAACTGGTCATTAGTTCCACTCTCCTCTTCAGAGAGTGCAGACGATCCTGTCTCGTCCGCTGAAGCTTCATCTGCACCCAAGTACCCCGAACTTTGATCCTGAACTCAATGAACACATTTACCAAATCAGAAAACCAGGGAAACAATTTTAGCAATTGATGTACGACAATATGTGTTTGTACCTCCATTCCACCATCAGATCTTGTTTCCCCACTGTTGAGGCCTGAGAGGCAGGACATGGTCAGTGAGCTTGTTTCCACAAGGTCAGACATGGTTGTTTTGTTCCTAACTGGTGCTCTCTCCCTGTAAGAAAGGCTGTCTTCCTTTATGTACCCATCGCAGAGTCCCTTTTCGGGTTCCCTCCTTCTTTTCAAAATTTCAATTCCCCCCATCCCCACACCCCTTTCGGAGCCCGGGACACCCACCCTCGTCCCAAATGTCCCGGGCTCCCGGCCTTCTTTTTTTGTTTGTTTTTTCCCCACATCCCTACTACGCCAGCCTTGCTATTGTTGCCATAAATGTGTTTTTTTTCGCCTCCCTCCACTCCACCCGGTCCCCCCGTTCTCTTTCTCATTAATAAGTACTTGCCCTTTGCCATTTTGCTTCTTCATTTTGTCAAAAAGCTACATTTCGGTGTATTGTGGTGAAAATAAATGCAACTCAAAGATGATTACAATTTTACTTTAGTGAAAATCAACACTTATTTAAATAGGTAGTTCCCATCAACAATAACCTTAAAAAGTCCCTACATCCAAATTATTCTTATTTCCATTAACAAACAAGCATCATACACCCTCATTGGCTAACTCCAAATCAATCTCTTTGACAAGTATCTTCTTCATCCATCCACCGTCTTTCTATCCTTGCTTGTCCCATCTCGATCTCTCGTTTTATTTATTTTCCCTACAAACATAGTTTTTTCATAAATTTCAAAAAACTTTGAAACCGAAAATGTATATAAAGAGTACCTCCGATAGACTTGAAAGCCATTCTCTTTGTCCTACCCATTCTATTATCTCCAAGAGGCCCCCTTTTCAATCGTATGTTTTTGCAAGTACATATGTTACTTTGTTGAACATATTATTGTAGGTAAACCAATTAAAACCTTTTAAGTATTATTGCCAACACCTGTAACAGGCCCTTTCCATGTATCTCTTTTGATAATCTCCAACGGTTTTGGGCACACAATTTCATCTTTGTATATACAATAAACTCCATTATTAGCCGCTCTTTAATTATGTGCATAGAAAGTAACGAGTTTTATGACGAATATTTACCACTACTCTCGTCATCTCGTTGCTCCATATGTTGAACACCTATTATAAGTTCTTGTTGTTCCGAGTTTTTTCTCTTTTCGGCATTTGTTCTCCTCCGCCTACATTAGTAATAAATTGCTTAAATTACTTCATATGATTTAAAGTCATAACTACTTTACAAATCATTTAGCACTAACCTGCTTCCTTTTCTTCACGTTCCATCCTTCTCTTCGCTAACCATGTTTCAGATTTTGCAATCGGATTCTGCGGCACTTGTCCATAGAGCTACAAGCCTTCTCTACCGTTTCATGACCTCTATCCTTATGTTTTTCTTCTCATTATCGGTAAAATATGTGAAGAAATCAACCAGCTACAAACAAAAAAATACATGTTAGTGAATTCTTCAAAATTCATCTATTAGTCAACCACAATTCAGTATTCAGTTAACTTACTACTCCAACATCATCATCACTTGACCCATTCCCTGTTTTATTCTCCCTTTTAACTTCAATGCATCTGTATTTATCTCCTCTTGTGTATATGGATTCAAAAGGGTGTCTCAACTGAACATAATCAAGACATATTGATTCAAAAGGGTGTTTATTGATCTGTAACATAGATGAAACACATACCTCCGGTCTTCCAAACTTTAGTCCCTCATCACTTGCATTTGGGTTAGTGTCTCGCTGTATCATAGATCCGATCACATCAAAACGGAAATCTACAATTCTTGGTAGGATGTATTGCCTTGTCCTTGATCCACCAAATTCCAAGTTGTCAAGATATATTATACGAAACAATTTTTTATTTAGAGCGAGACAACCTATAGTCAAACAAATTACTCTGCAATTAAACTCTAACCTCGTAGAACTAGTAGGCATCCATCCAAAGTACATGAAGCTTGCCCCAAACAATTTACATTTTGCACCTTAGAACAAGACTCTAGGAGTACTCTCAACACATACTCGGACAGTTCACCGGACATATATTTTGGTAATCAACGAGATAAGGCAAAATATCATTGTTAATCTTGGCGGGTCTACTCTTAGGAGCTAAGAAATAACTTGTAGCATATATAACTCGCAGCAACAACAAAACACCTCCTTTGTTCCTCGTTCATGCATTACGGGTACTCCTTGTCTATGAGACGCCTTACGGTTGCAAGGTCAAGTGTATCGATTCTTTCGATAGGAGATACCTTCTAATTTCCTTCTTCGCTTTGTCTATGTCTACTTGTTACGACGGTTCAATTATTTTTCCTTTCCATGGAAGCCCCAAAACTCTATTGACATCTCCGGTCGTTATTGGTATCCTACCTCTCCTTCCTAGGTTCACCTCACTTGCATTGACATTAACATTTAACATCGACCAAAATGAGAACTCGTCGATTGACAAAGCATGGTGTGAATTGTTGCTTTGTTGGGAAGCTTGACGGACCTCCAAACCTCATCTTCTTAATGATTTTTTCTTTTTCCTCTCCCATCGAACTAAATGCTTCTTGGACTTTTTTCACATTAAATGAGCAGTGTAACTGCAAGTGGTATAATAGTGATTAACTGAACTAACCTATTAAATGTTTTCTGCTAACCAAAATCGTGAATACAATCATGCTGAATAGAATTTACTCTGTTCATTTCTTTAGCAATATTTCAACGAAAAACAGTACGCAACGTAAGACCAACCTTTGCTTCAGCTACTTGTTCTCCCTCCATCTCTCCTTCCCCCTTCTGAAATCCCGATGGAATCGATCTTGGTTCGTCTGTGTCAATGGATACTGACGGCCCTTGATATCCTGCAGACATTGTACTTTCGCCTCGAATCCTACACAAGCGAATCATCAACAGTTTTAGATCCTTTGTAGGCATTATAATCACAACACCAACTAATTAATACAGACTTACCTCCCAGATCTACTGGTTTCTCAATGAAGATCTAAGAACTTCTCCTCAAGCTCCGAGCCAATGAACCCTACCTGCATCTCTGTATGCGACCGGCGGATGTGCCTAAGTGTTAGTTATCACGATATATCGTGCAATTTCTCGTGTCGTACTTCGTCCCCACACTCGTCCCCACTACTGGGTCATAAAGCTACCCACCAACCGTATAGAAACATGTACCCTTTGTCTGCATATCAAGCAAATTTCTAGTTCCATTTGTCTCTATCATTAATTTTAGCATAGTACAATTTTCGTTTTTAATAAATTCTAAATCTAAGTATTTTTATCCATACAAGCTAATCATTACTAACTAAATTATACTGTGTATGTAGATATAAATTAGTCCTTTTTAATTATTTCTGATGTATTAAACATCGAAGTACCAAAACGATTTAATTACCTTTTTGATGTATTCATTTGATTTAGTTTAAAAGTTCTGCATTTTAATCCTAAATTTCCATTTTTCTGCTTTTCCTTTTTTTTGAAACAACATTTTCAAATCAACATTTTCAACAGCTTTTAAATCCTAAATTTCAATTTGGTGCGGTTCCTCTCAGGCTTGAACCAATGGACTTTGAGAATATAAAGAATATTGATTCATTCTAATTGCTATAAAAAAGTGTGAATTCTTTCATTACAATAACTTTACATATTTTTAAACTATTGAAACATTACTAGTTGTTTTTCTCTTATCAACATAGTACTACCCGGACATTTTAGAAAAAACATAAACAAGCAGACGATGCAGACCAATCAGTACAGGAGGAATACTTGTAGAAATTTAGCATGCTTCACAAAGTCCAAGCACATAGCTTATTACACATGACACATAATTAGGTTTCGGCTGTGTTCCTTATCAGGACCACACTTTTCCCACCACAAAATACTACATATTTCATTACCATGCAACATTTCTGCCTTCCTATTTTATTGGTACTTATCTATTTCTGAACAAAAGTCATACTATCTTGACTATTTCTTGTCCCATTCTCAACAAAAGTACTCCATTGCTTCCATTTATTTGACCCATTACTTGTTCTCGGAAGCGCAAGTTCACACCGAAGCCTCTTCATCTTGTTCTTCTGCAGTGCTAGGTCAATACTAATTGAATTGATCCTCCCGTGGCCGTTCGCTATGTTCTTCTCCAATTCCCTCTTCTTGTCAAAGCATTCTTGTCATTTTGCCTAATGTCAATTTTTATTATTGGAACCAAAAAAATTCGGAAGGCAAATGAGTCCGGAAGCTACACTAACGACGAATATGAAAATATAAACTCACTTTAGATAATCTCAAATTTGAAGTATACGGTTGTGACAAATATAATTTTAGTTCAACTAAATATATATAATACTCCATGCATCGGTACCATTCATAATTAGATAAATAAAAAGTCCTAAAAGACACGCGACCTAACATTTAAAGTGCATTGTTAACAAATACATATAATACTCCATTCATCAGTACCATGGAAAATATATATTAAAAAGTTATATTCATCATCAGTTGAAGAAAAACACCCAAAATGAATTGACCTGGAATTTAGAAATGTATATATACTACTATTTATTCAGTAAAATACAACAGTATCATAGTTATAAGCACTCAACCAATGTTCCATTTCATAGTAACTAAACATATACATTAAGAGAAAACTATTAGGTTACCAAATCTACTGATACCAGCATTCAGAAAAAAAATAAACTAAAGCAGAGACATGTTACCTTGTCCTTCCTCCTTTTCTGCTGCGACAGCTTCTGCACCGCCTTCCTCTTCTTCTCCCCTGTTCACCTTTGACTGGTATGTTGTTGCAACGATCTCGTCCTCCTCACTAGAAATCAAATCGATGTAAACGGTGTTGCTCTTTTGATTTCCCCCTTCGGCCTTTTGATCCTTCAACGAAGACTTCTTTGGCACCACCATTGGTTCAGATTGCTTGTACCCAATCTCATCATCCTGGCTTGAGTTGAAACTTACCTCAACTCTCTTCCCTTCACCGACGGTGGAGCTCGAGTCGGTGCAGCTCGTGTCCTTGGAGCTCCCGTCACTGTCGTTGGAAGGAAGCTTCGTCTCGCGGAAGCGACCCCACTCGTCCCGCTCTTGACGGCGAGCCTGCTCTGATCTTTTCCGTGATAGGATCTTGCCGAACGTCATGCCGCCTTCCTCGATTGAGGAATGCGGCAGAGATGGGGATTACGGCGGGGAGGTAGGTTAGCGGGGAAGATAAAGGGGTGGATGACTAGGAGGAGACTCGAGGCCTCGCTTATTAGGTGGAAGATAAGTGGGCGGCGGGGACCGGTAGTATTCTTAGGCAATATGCATTAAGCGGCTCGTTGGACTACCTAAATCAATTAAATTGTTGTACCACCCATTTACAAACTTTTAAACATAATTCTAGAAATAAAAACGAGTCGATTTTTTTTAAAAAAAATAACGAGTCTATGCTCCACCATTTGTCCCAATTCTAAATTAATTGTCGTGTTGCAATTAAATATGAAGCTATTAAATAACAAATAATCTAATAATCTAGTAATTTTCTAGCAAATAAATAACAACTTTTTGCAGTACATGTATTGCAATCATTTTTCAATAATATGAAACTTTGACATTGTTTCATATTCACGGCAAAGCATGGTTAGACATGTCATAAAATCCCATTATCCTCTCATGTTATCCTATCCGATCGATATATCAATTTCGATGCATGTTTCTTTTATCAAAATTTTTAAAAAAGTACGCATGTTTAATTTTTGCATATTACCAATTAACATTTCTAAATATACTTCGTGGTCCCCTAGGATAAGCTAACTCTTGTCTTAACACCGGCCATCAGCTCGCAACTGGTCCCTTACACATTCCATTTCCTTGGATACAACCAAAGGTACAGAACACTACGAAGTTCGCAACATTACTCAACGTGAAACAAGATACAGGATAAATAACCCTACTAGACAACTATTATCTCCCGTTCTTTGATAAAACACAAATTTGCATCATCAATGTTCCTTGTCCACGAACATTAGTCTTGTTTTTGAATTTTGACATAAATAATGCCAAAATAACAACTACAAGAAACCACCTCACAATCGACCATTTACTTATTTCCTTCTTATCCGACGGAATTTGAATCATTGCAAATTTCATTTTTCGAAGCTCCTCATTTAGCTCATCCCTTTCTTTCTCTACTTCATTGATCACTTGTCTCAAATCCGCATTCTTTAGCTCCTCTTGTTGCATGCGCTGCCTGAGTTCACCTTCATCCTTCTTTAACTGCCAAACTGCATCTCGCAGATCTTTGAGCAAAGTTCTTTCGTGCTTTGTCGCCTCGCGATCAATCCATACATAGTAACCACAATCCTTTGCAGTCTGTAATCAATTTATCATAGGAAAACTTCACTTTCTCGTGTCATAATATAAAAACTACAAGAATATTCAGAAATTCTTACCATTCCAAAAGGGCATCTGTAGTACCTTCGACCAGGATTAAGGTCGCTCCAAGAGATCCGGCCGAGGCGCTTTCTTCCTACGGGGCGCACATCATGGCCGGTGAGTAGTCGTAAGGACCTTCTCTCGTAGGGCACCGGCGACTTCATCTTCTCCATTGCGTCTTCTACTCCCTCACCAATTGGCTGGTGGTATTGTTTTCGAACACGGGAAGAACTAGAGCTTGACGACGCCATTGCTTTGCACGCTCTTCGTTTGCTCCTACCTACAAGGCTAGGTTATTTTTGCGGTGGCGACCAAGCTGCAAGCAAGTGAGAGAAGAATGGTGGTTTACAATTCTCCGGCGATGCTGTGAGGATGAGAGGGACAACCAGTAATTTTACTATGACATGTGGCCCCCAGCACTTCAAGCAAAACAGCTAGAACCTTTGGTCCAACACTGTGCATTCCACCACATTTCTCTGCTTGCATTTCAAATAGCTACTACCGTTCTTATCCTACATTAAATACCCGCCTGCATACGTACCCCACCACCATTACTGCTTCACCACACTTCCCTTTAGGTTTAACTGGTGTAGGTGTATCCAGCACATGTTCTCAAGTGCCACAGCTCGCACGTCTATACTATGTCACGGGACAGAGCAAGTCAGTCTGCACATTGACGCCTCATGTCCCATCTTTTCCGTCCATCTTCTCGCGCGGACTGCGCAACTGGTGCGAGAGGTCAGTTCATGCTATGATAATTAATCAACAAATTTCTCAATGCTCAAGCCATTCATTTGTTTCACTTTCAAGTAAATAAGCCTGTTAGAAACATAACATTTTTCCACACTTGCATTCATATATATTTCAGTCATTTTCAAATTAAATTTATATTACGTGATTAATTTATTTCTACGATTGTAAATGAATCAAAATTTGTTACTTAGACCAACATACCCTAATTTAAATGCTAACCCTTTTTTTAGTTGATGTATTACGTTGCCTTAATCTAATATCCACGCTTGCTTCCGCATGCCAAATCCTTTGCGGCATTGGTACTAGTATTCCACGACTTCTCCATGCGAGCGGTGATGACACGGCCCCACCCAAATAGTGTTCCACGGCACGCCACATGACCCCATACGCCAACGTTCATGCAAGCGGCCGCAACCTACGGATTAACCTTTTACCCTATAGACTCAACATTGCGGTACCGATATGTCCACCGGTCCCAATCGTTGGCTTTTCTTTTTTATAATCAATGAACGATGTAAGCTATCACAACCACCTTTTAATTCTTTCAACGACAACACCCTTATCCAAACTATTTCGAGGAAACATATGCTCTTCTTGTAAATCTATACATTCTATTGCATTTATCTTTTTTCCGAACAAATCTCTACCTTTTATACGTGCTTCACAAAATTATATTAATACACGATATTAGTTAAACGCATAATCGATGTACATTTAAATATTTTTCTCGTTTACTTTAAACAACAATTTCTTTATGTATTAAAACTAGCTATTACTATTCATTGGATAAAAGCTTCAAATATGAACAGCAAGAAAATAATTTTTTTTACTTCGACCCTTTCCTTGCTTCCATTAGCTTGCCGATCGCATTGACCTTTTTTTGCTTCCGTAACGTAGAACCAGGCTTTTTTTTTGAATAATTGAACCAATATCTTTGAAGATATATTTTGTTTGCCGCACCGTGCGCATCCACCCAATCCTGTGCACCAATATCTTCCGATGGATTTTCTTGTTCCACGACACCACGGCGGGAGATGGCTCCTATTCACGGGGAGAGCCCGGCTCGGCACTTGGACCATGCAATCCAACTCATGGTACATGCATCTCTCCGGCCTGCCTCGGCTTGCCTCGGCTTGCTGCGGAAACCAATGCCCCCCTCTTCCCTCTTAATGTCTCTTCCCTCCTCCTCTCGTTTTTTTGTCGGACCGGCAAGCATCTCGTCCATGCCTAGTACTCCTACAACGAAGTAGGTCATGACCTACCAAGCCCTTGCATTCACGCATTCTTGCGAGCTTTATTTTTTCCAATTACTTTCGCCATCTTGGTCCATACGGACATCGTGCAGTGTGGATGACATCAATTGCGTGGCTGAAACCTATTGAAAAATAAAGACTATAATACTCCTATCTCCTAGCCAGTGCTGTCCACTTCATCAGCTTCTCGCAAAGCTAGAACCGTTTGATGCATTATATAGGACAAACAGTTTTGTTTTCCCAACACACCGTCGCAAACTGTTTCCTTCCAGGTCATCAGTTTCTTCAGTCCCATATCCTTGCGGCAGCAACTTTTTTTCGTCACTTTGATATCTTCTTCATTTCTTCTAGCGTAACCACTTTTTTTGTATTAGATGGTTTTCTTGTAGGTCTTTAGTAGTTGTGTCGTAGTATCCGTAAAAATCAAACATATTTTATCTTATAAACTAAAATCCCGCTTGTTTGTTACTCTCTAGGTTATCTTAATAATTTTAGTTCCTACTCATTCTTTTTTTTTACCACTCAATTTTTTTCTTTGGCGACTAAAAACATTGATTCTTTTAATTATTCATGTACAATCTTTAAAAGTCCTAAAATTGGGACAACTTTTCCATCCACACTTTAGCCACGTCATCAACCCAACGATAGTTGTCAAATTCATCCACAAACTAGAAATATCGTTTGTAATTTAGTTTGTGCGCCCCACAATTGTTTTGAGCGTGTTTTTTATTTATTAAACATAAATCACACGGTATTTTTGCCCAACTATTGCGCCACATCTTCAGCAAATATCGTACGTGGAATCGGACGTTGTAAGCATTGTTGTTTTATAAAATCACCATCAAATGGTATGGATATTGATATACGGTCGAACACAAACATATATACTTATATGAACCCCCCACAAAGTTTGTTGAAATATAATTTTAATTCAACAACCTATCATACCATTTTATTAAAGCCCCCAACTTCATCCAAAATATATTATTGCGCAACCAGTAGTTCCATATTTTAATTAAACACTCTGAAATTTTTTATAACTAAATTTATTTAAGCCACCCCTAAAGCAATTCGAGTA
Organism: Cenchrus americanus; assembly: GCA_947561735.1. NCBI lineage: Eukaryota > Viridiplantae > Streptophyta > Magnoliopsida > Poales > Poaceae > Cenchrus > Cenchrus americanus. The sequence goes on from OX387245.1 coordinate 240,204,242, forward strand.
CATTTGTCTCGATCAAGCCACCTATAAGGTTTTTCGATAATAGTTAACTCATGATCCATGTATCTTGCACGGTGTTATCCTAAACGGCCTAAACGGCCGTTTAAACGGGTTTAAACGCTAAACAGGATAACACCGTCTATGTCGTTTAGCCCGTTTAAACACCGTTTAGCCCGTTTAAACGATGGTCGACCGACTTGTCTATCGTTTCCGTCTAGGAAAACATTGATCTTGCACAAACCCGAGCTTTATAGAAAAAAGACCATCAACTTTATGTTAATGTTCCCACAGTCCAACTATTGCAAAAAGTCCACGAAGCTTATCAAAATCGATCCACATTCCGTGCATTTTAACTAAGAAATCCCTTAAAGATTTAACAATAAAAGATTAATTAACAATGTACAATTTTGTAAAGACCTCCACAACCATTCTACCAATCAACGTACTACTGGTTAGTTTATTATATTCACTCTCTCGCATATAATAAGCCTCATCTTCAAGCATATTTTATTTCCGAACTATTATTTTCCATTTACTAAAAACCGTCCAATATGTAATGATTTATTATATTATTATAAATTTGACTACAAGTCCATGTATATTAGAAAAGTACCCTTTGTGAAGTTTAATTAATGTACTTGAGACAATAGTCACATTTATTTCATTTTGAGGTAAGCATCCGTTTAATTAATATATTGCATCCTTTTCCTATAGCAAAGGTACTATATTTTATTGTTTCTTTGTTAAATTAATTTTCTCCGATTTTTTTCTACATTACATACCATTATTTTCTTTCTTTCTACAATTATTGTCTACAATTTTAAGCACTATAAACACATGGCAAACATTTTTCTAACTATACATGTATCCAAGCACCAGCAGTATTTAGTCATGAAGGCAATAAATAGCTTCCCAACTACTACAGACCTTAAATGCGAAAATAACAATTTATGCCCAGCTTCACCAACACGCATTCAAATTTACAGAGTAATAAAAGGTGCAAGTTGCAGCTTCCCACCAGCGCTCTATGCTTCAGCAACTCAACCTATTCGAAATGGAGGCAGCACTCAAGGTAAGACTTGTTCTTCATTTTCATTGTTCCTACCCTAAAACAATTTCATCTTTCATTGTTCTTCGTATTTGCAGAGGTATTTCGGCTTCTCTACACTTCGTCCATATCAAAAGGATGTCGTGTCTAACATCCTTAAAGGCAAAGATGCCGTTGTTATCATGGCCACCGGAGCGGAAAGTCAATGCGGTATGAATTCTATGAACTCATCCACGATACTTTAACTTTTTTTTTACTTCATCAAGTAAGACTTCTTCATTATTGTTTCCCAAAAAGCTACCAGTTACCTCCCCTTGTATCAAACAAGATCGCAGTAGTTATTAGTCCTCTTCTTTCGTTGATGCAAGACCAGGTAAGCTTCAATACACCGTTTGCTTTTCTTCAATGACCACCATCTTCTTTCTTTTGTACTAATCTTTTGTATGTAATTAATAGGTCATGGGTTTAAAAGAGAAAGGTATAAAGGCTGACTATCTAGCAAGCACGCAGAATAACTCTCGTGTAACAACAGATGCACAAAACGGAAAGATTTTAGTGTTGTACATGACACCGAGAGAAGGCTGTGTCCTTAAATAAATGGTATATGTTGTTTTATCTAAAATATTGAAACAATTACACTCTAACACTTTCATTAATTAATAACATAATTTCGTAATACAGTTTTTGGCACAGTCTCCTAAGCAGGGGAGTTTCATTAGTAGCAGTGGACGAAGCTCACTGCATTTCCGAGTGGGGTCATGATTTCAGGTAATTATTACTGACAATATCAAATACTTATACTATTTACAATATCAAATAAATATTATTTTATTTTTATAGACTGGAGTACAAGAAGCTGCACATTTTGCGTTCGATGCTAGCCAGAGTACCATTCGTTGCTCTTACAAAGAATCGCCACTACAAGGTTATTTTCCTTCCATACACATTCCATTTTTTTTACGGTTGTTTCAAATTTCAATTGTTTTTTTTCTAAAATAATGTAGGGTTCGACAAGACATTTGTTCCTCATTGGCTCTAATAAATCCTTTTGTACACGTTGGATCTTTTGACCGTCCAAATTTATTTTATGGTGCAAAATGTTGCGACAGCTCCAAACATTTTTTGAGTGAACTGAACCTCCACATGTCACATAGTCGGAAAGCAGTTGATTCAACAATTGTTTACTGCGCTACTATTCGTGACGCTGAAGACGTATGTATCGACGCTTTATTTTTCCTTTAACATAATAAAACTATCATTATTATTTTGTCTATACATTTTTTCCAAAGGTCCAAAAAGTCCTACTAGCAGAAGGAATTAAGGCTGCTTTATACCATGGGAAGATGGGCAAAAAAGAAAGAACTGATTCACACATGTATGAACTTGTTGCAGCACAAATCAATTTTGCTTCAAAGCCCTATATTATTACTATAATTCTGATGTCGCTCCTCCTTTCAGATCGTTCATCAAAGACGAAGTTAAGGTAATAGTGGCAACAGTAGCCTTTGGTATGGGTATTGACAAGCCCGATGTTAGATGCGTAATTCATTATGGATGCCCAAAAAGTCTAGAGTCATATTACCAAGAGAGTGGGCGTTGCGGGCGTGATGGCTTACCATCCACCTGTTGGCTTTACTATAAAAGAAGTGATTTCAATAGAGCAGATTTTTATTGTTCTGAGGCAAAAACAGTAAGTCATTCCATCCCTTTTTTTGATAAATATCTTTTTTACTAATTGTACATTTACCAATATTTAACAGGAAAACCAAAAGACATATATCATGGAATCATTCTTGGCAAGCAAAAAATACTGCATGCTTGGTACTTGTCGTAGACAGAATTTACTCACTTATTTCGGCGAGCAAGCTGGTGCATCTTGTGGTGACTATCTTTTTAAAAAATATATACTATGCATATTTACTTTTCTATATGACACATGACCATGGTTTATATTTCATTTATTTCCAGGGAACTGTGACAATTGTTGTAGTGGTAATATAGTTGAAAAAGACGTTTCAGCCGATGCTATAACAATTCTAAATTGTATAAAGGAACTTGGTGGGCATTTTGGTCTTAACTTGCCAATTGATGTGCTTCGTGGTTCAAATGTATGTTATTGGTAGAATTATACTTTTTAGTTTAATCTTTACATCCTGATTTCTAATTATTAAGTTTATATTTTATTTTATTATAATAATATATGTTTTGGTTTTCGAATTTGAAAGTCCAACGTCGGCACTTCCATCACCTACCCGCCCATGGTACGGGGAAGCACCGCTCTGCTAACTGGTGGAAGGGTCTTGGTTCCATACTCATAAATATAGGTGGCTATATATAACTAATATATCAAAATAAATTTCTATGCAATGTAATTTGAATCTTTAGATGTCTGTTTTATATCAGGTTATCTTGAACAAAAAGTAACAGGAACATACAACACGGTCAAAGTTATTCATCCTTTCAACCATTTTAAACTATTGAAATTATATACACAATTCAATTGTTATTTTTGCCGTCATGCAGCCTTACTGAGAAAGGTCAAACTTTCATTTATGAATACATTGCTTCAAACCAATCTCTTATGGTTCGGTTACCTAATGATATGCTTGATGAAGAAATCGATGCCATTGTACCAAAACAAACCTATACAAATTCGCATGATGTTTTGTCTGAGGTAGAAATTATCCTTCACAACTTAAATTTTTAGACGCACTATTTTAATTACACTTTTTGTTAAAATTGATAATCATTTACATTTTTACAGGATGAGACCAATTTGTATGCCATGCTAATAAACCTTAGGTCAAAACTCGCCCTAGACATTGGTGTCGCTCCGTAAGTACCATTATTGTTGTACTTAGTGTAAAAAACAAATATTAACTAGTATAATTTTTTGTAGATATGCAATATGTGGCGACCAAGTTCTTAGGATATTTTCAAAAATCCGACCATCTACAGCACACAACATGTCTATGATTGATGGTGTAAACAAGGTTATTATCAAAACTTTTCTTTTGTCCATTTCCCTTATCCACATTGCTCCTAATCATAATCCGAGAAATAATTATTTTTGAATTTTGTAATTACGGCACTTTGTGGAAAACTACGAGCAAGCTTTTCATCCATTATATAGTGGATAAGTGTTCCTTGTTCAGTCTTCAGACTGATTATATGATGGAGGACTATTTAGGAGGATTTAGTGATTCATACTTTATTGACCTTGATGATGATTACTGTGGCTCTGACAATTTTATAGATGACAATAAGTCCTCTGAGATTCTCTCTTATATTGAACTTTATAATGGTGTAAGATACACACTACTCCTGTATTTTTCAAACATCCTGCTATTTAATTTTTACTTATGTAAATTTAATTTGTTTTCCACATATGCAGATCCAGTTTGATTCAATACTCCAAAAGTTTGAACCATGGGGGGAAAGCTGTCGTTAAGAAAACACCGGAAGAATTAGAGTCCGGTTATCGATATACTTTAAGGATGGTTTTTATTACCCATACTAGCTAATAAAGAAATGCAATCTACATGTGCTACGTATCATCAATTTCGGTGTTATCGTATTTTTTTACCGATACCGTACTATCGATGTGTAATATGTGGGATGTGTACTATTCGTTCTAGTATGTGTACTACTCATGACGCTGAACGTGGGCCACCATATCTGTTTGGTCCCAGCTGCCATGAATCAGCTTTCTTCTTGTTTCGTAGCTTTGTTAGCCACCCCCTCCACCCCTTGCTTTCCCATTTTCCAACGAACCTGCCCTAAATATATGTAGAACTCTCTTCCCTACCACTGGCTTCGAAAGGAACACTAATTTTTTCGTTTCCTCTTCCCCCACCAGCTCATCTCTCTCCTTCCCATCTCTTCTCACTGCCCCGACAGCCATTTTTTGCTCTTTAATGAATTGAAGGAACCGCAATTCGTTTCCTCTTCCCGCACCAGCTCCTCTCTCCCCTTCCCATCTCTTCTCTCTGCCCCGGCAGCCATTTTTTGCTCTTTTATGAATTGAAGGAACCTCAACAAACGGAAGAAACCAACTGACCAGCATCGGTAATAAACTAATCGCTCCCACACACCGTCCCCCATACACATTTTGCTTTATTCTTTATATCTATTTAGTGATATATGTCTTGTTCCTGCTATTCGGCTTTTTTGAAGCAAATGTTGAATGCCTGTCCAAATATTTTGGATTTTTTTTCAAACCATAGTAGCTGGTGATTAACACACTGGTCAGAACTATTTCTTTCTTTCTCGAGAACTTATCAAACGTGTTGTATCTTCGTTACCTAATATATTAAGTAGTTTTTGTATTTTTTACATATGCAGATTCATATTCTTCTATCTTAATCTTTGTGTTTATTAACTAATGATCTCTAAAATATCCTGTAACTGGTTGTTGAATCAGTGTTTTGATGGATACTAAACATGTCAACAAGCAAACTGTCCCAAACAACAGTCAATCCATTCAGCGTAGAACCACCCCTATTGGCTGTCGTAGCTCAGCAAACTATGTTTCTGCAGCAATGGCAAAATTTGATCAGAAGAAAAGGGAACTGGTAAGGTCCATTGGCTTTGGTGGTTTATTAGAAATGCATGAGATGAGCAAAGTAAACAGGGTATTTTCTCACTGGTTGCTATCTAGTACAAACTGGGAAGATGGTGTTATTACTGCTGGTGAACATATAAAGATCAAAATTGTGAGTGAAGACATAGAGAAGATACTAGGAATTCCTTCTAGGGGGAAAGATGTTTTAGAATCTGCTATAAATGAAGAAGATAAAGCTTTGTTCTTGGAAAAACATTTTTCTTTCCTTGGGAATGAGAATTCTATGGTTGAGACTGCAGAGTCAGTTATCCATAAAGATATTTCTCTTCAAATGTGCAAGACAGATGTAGACCAGTTCAAGATTGCTTTTGTTATATTTATCATGGGTCGTTTCTTGGCACCGACAACTGTATTCTGTCATGGCAACTATAACTTTTGGCATGCCTTATTAAACCCAGATGAGATAAAAGACTACAATTGGAGTGATTATGTCTTGAGTTGTTTACTAGATTCTGCTAGAGTTGTGTATTTTGGCAAATTCTTAAAGAAACCAGTTGTTACAATCACAGTCGCCCAATATTGCTTCGGGTAATTTTCATCTTAATGATATACATCTTATAAATTCCAAGACAACACATAGTAATTCTTACTGCTTATAATGTTCTTTTCAGATCTTCTACCTGGACAACATCGATTTAGGTCAATTGAACCTGCAACACAACATGTTCCCTCGCATTAAGGCTTTTGATTCCTCTCTGCTAGGTAGAATGATTCAGGCTGACACTGACAGTGTGTCGGGACTATTTGGATGCAGCAAGGTAAATTAGCCACTATCTTGCTAATTAAACATTTCACTATATGAAACTATTTTTAACCTTGTTTTTAAATTTACAAGCTACGGCCTCGTGAAGAATCATGCTATGCACGTGTCGATCCTTATGAAGTGACAGCTCCAAGGAACCAACCAAATCGAGTAAGAACAAGAGCAATTCCTTCACAGAAGAAGCGTCGATTACAGACATCGTCTGGAACTCCAAACTCACCCAGCTCTAAAGATGCTGCTTTAATTTCTAACTCGCCAATAATATCCACATCTGCTGCCGGAAACTTCCCCGCTTTTATTAGGTCTAAACATCCAGATTATGTAAGTTATCGAGGAAAACTAAACTTTACTGAACAAAATGATTCTTTTCCTTTCTCACTATGAAATATTTTTTTGATAGGTCCATGACCCATTTATTGAGGCTATGAGATATCATAATGCCAAATGCATACAACAGATAAACAAACATAAGAATGCATTGATAGCAGCAATTGTTTCTGAGAATATTGTTCTAGCTGAAAAATATGTTAATCAACATGCCAAGCATTCTACTCCTGTTATTCCAAAATATCCAAGAAAAGGTAATCAGTCGAACCGCAAGAGTTTTGATGACTTCCTCAGTGGTCCTGAGTCTGGAAGTGAAGGTAATTCCAGTAACATATATATTAAAGAATAGCCTTCATTATAACAAGTTTTTAATAACTACTCCATTATAAAAGCAGTTGAAGATCAACAAACTATATACGAGGGCAATATAACAAATTCATGCCAAATGGACATTTCGGGTCTACCTGGTGCAAAAGGTAAGAAAAGTTTCATTTTTTATTTGTTATAACCCCTCAATCTTTATGCTTATTTAACCTTTCTAAAGCTTAAAAAATCAATATTTTTTTAGTTGAACAGAAAATCTATTTGCCAACTGATATTACTATATACATTTTTCAGTTGATTCTTTTGTGAACAATGACAATCAAGTGTTGTTTGCAACACCTATTGTAAATCAACCAACAAACCATAGCCGGGAAGTTGGAACTTCTACCGCACATTTCAATCCAACGAGAATGTAGTTTATCAACCTGGATTCCACACACTGCCGTTGTATCAAAGATGGCTCCACTATCACTCGAGTTGTCACCAACCTGCAGCCAACAAGGTTCACTCGGACTATGCTCTAACATTAAGGATGTTGTCTTCAATGGTGGATATGGACCCGAACTCAAGGCCGCTTGATGCGGAATACAATAACTCTCCCGTAGTTAAGAAGGTTGTAAAACTTGGAAGGTGTGCTAGATCACACTTGGTCATTTGGAATGGATCACCCCGTACGAGATCCATCGGTAACTCTGCAGTTTGTTTGAATGGGTTTCTACAACAAACAGTAAAGAACTTGATAGGTAACCCTTTTCAGTGCCAATGTTATTTTGTAACATTCTCTGTATGCAATTAATTGACCATTGTTATGTTGTTACTAGGTGCTGGATTATTCATGACACCCCTAGGTACATTGCTTGTAAGGGTCATGATCTGAAGAAAGATTTTTTCTCAGGATCTGGAGTGACTTACGATTTGTTTGATATTTGTGTGCGACGTTTTCTCCAATTAGACAATCAAATATATCCTGAAGACAGTCCTCTGAGATGGAGGCACATGCTTGAATCTGACTTCGCAGTAAGAACCAAAATACTTAACTTCAACAATTATGATTATTTACCTCTTATGCTGACTATGAAAAAACAAAATCTAATATTCAGATGCATGTACTTGGAGGTGAAGATCCATCAGGCAGCAAGTCTATCAGAGATCAGTTTGTTGGCCCTAGCGTTTGTTCTGAATTGCATCGCTGCCGCATGGTCATTATTTGTCCTGTTTCCGCAATTATTACTTATTTGATTAAAGTTTCATTCCAGAAATTTCTGTTTCCCTATGCAGATGTTTGTACCAGTACAAGGCAAGGGTGTTTGGTGGTGTTACGCTATTGATTTAAGAGAGAACACTGTTTTCATTATTGATCCCTCTATAGAAAATAATGACAATAATTATATCATTGGCAAGCACAACGGAACAATCAACCTTGTTCTTTCGTGCCTTAAGTCAACTTTATTGTATTTATTCGATGGTTGGCAACTGCCATCTGATGATTTTGATAAAGTTGTCGTTAGCACAACAGCAACAACTTGTCATAGGTTTGTCCTTTAATAACCTATATTATTTAGAAAATATTTTATCAATATAATCACAGCATATACATCCCCATCAGGTCTGCATCTGCCTTCTACACGCTGTACTGCATGAAGAATTTCGAAGGAAACAATGCTGTCAATGTTTCAGAGGTATAAAAATTGTACTACTAAATTTACTTGTAGTTTTCATAACATATTATACTGACCATAATTATTTTTTTGATTTTACAGACTATAATTAACAAATTCAAGCAGAATTTGATGTACGAGCTGTTTGGGCTCAAAGACAATCGTGGTAGTTTGCCTTCAGTCTACGTCCAGACTATAGATGACTAAATGCAAGAAATTATGTACTAAGAGGTTTATGCAAGAAATACAAACTTTTTGTATGCCACGATGTTAATTTTGACGCATGGTATGTAGAGTAAAAATTATTATTTTGGCCATCAATGGGCAGTTAGCGAACTATGTATGGTCGTATATCTACATCTTATATGTTTGCTACCTGTATGATTTTTATTTTATTAGTATGCGTACGCACCTATAACTAGTTACATAATTCCCTTTATAAAATATCGCTTTCAAACAATTTGTATGTATCATTCCCTTTTTTCGACAAAATAAATTGAAGAACTATCAATAGTTTAGTCTTACCAACAACAAAAGTTTAATGTCTCGATATGAACTATTCGCAAGCTCAAATATTGTTGTTTTTTAGCCCGACCAAAAGAACGAGTTTTTCAACAATCCAGTTTTTGTTACCCTATACAATCCATTATAATAGTTTTAAAAATACGAAGCTAAACAACATGCTTTGTCTTAAAACTCCGGTAGCTCGGTAAAGACATCAACATGCTTTTTCCGCACTTGGGCTATATTGTGACTCGTAATGCAGCAATCCTTACAACGGGACACCATCTTCTTTGTTGTTTTGGCACCTCCTTCCCTTGCATCCACCCCATCCCATGTGCTCCTTTTCTGACGCTTCGCGTAGTAGTCGGAACATCCCATATATCTTCTCTCCTTCGGCCTACCGGTGCTCTACTTACATTAGGAGCTTTTAATTTCATCGGTTCGAGTCACTCATCCAAGCACTAGAGCCGGCGGCACCAAATGAATTTTTAGTTCTTGCTTCCCTCTCGGATTCACTTCCTTCCGCAATGTCACTCTCGGATGGATAGAATGTGCCCTTCTTAAAAAATCTGCTTGGATGTGATATTCCTGGGTTTTTCTCCTTCGCCACAAAGTACTCCTTTAGTTTCTTCTGAGCCTTCTTCAGATACTTTGATGCTATATCAAATGCAACCAAGTCTTTGTTTCCATCTTGTACTACATCAATTGCATTCACATATAGAAAACTGTGACGAAAAGTCATAGGCTGCAGACAAAGAGTTTCCTTTTGGTATGTTTTTGACATCGTCGCGGCAGATATCTCTTGCGGACCTAGTCCACCTCTTGTTGATGTAAGCCTTTGGAATTTCGTACACTCCTAGCCGGATCATAACTCGATAATGTTACTTGAAACTTTCGGAACAACAATACATTGACAATTATTTACAAAAATTTTTTCATCATCCTTATTAGTTTAGTACTTACTCTTATTGCATGATCGCACGAGAATACCAAAGTGGTTGTATAGACCACACTCACGGTCATACCTTCCCTCATCGTTATTAATTATCACAGAGAACTTGTCTCTCCCCCATGGTAGCTTCCTATCTGGTTTGACATGCACAACATCGAACTCCTTTTTCTCAATCTTAACTCTTGCTATATAAAATGTCGACTTCGACACCTCCTTCCCTGAAGAGTGCATAAACGGCTGATGTGTACAATTTCGAAGCATGCTCTTCAATAGGCCATGCACGCTCCCTTACATCCTTCATCTGCACCGGAATAATAGGAAATTACATAATGAAGCAAGCAGTAAAGTCAATAACTATTAAATAGGACAAAAGTGTTCTTACAATTGTCGTGTCGAACTCTGCCCTGTCTTCTTCTCTGTTCCTATCAAATAGAAGCTTGTTGAACTGTACAATGAAACGATTCATCGAACAGTTCCTAGGTACATATCTCTTCAACATATGGTTTGCACTCTCACTTCTTTGGGTGCTAGCTATCCTTGCACAAAAGATGTTTTTCAAGAAAGGCTTTGCCCACATTTTCCTTTTTGAATATATATTTTCCAAGTACAAATTTCCAGTTAACTTGTGTATTTCAAGCATGTAAGACCATGCCCTCTCAAACTCATCTACAGTCATCATGTCATTAATAATTTTGTGGAACAACTTTCTAAATGGAGATCCTTTCTTGTATTTAGCACCAAACTTTGCCCTAGCATCCTTGAAAAGATGCCATTTGCACAGGAGATGAACTGTTTTTTTCCATGTGACCCTAAGAGCTGCGACCATTCTTTGCACATTGGTCTAAACAAAAAGCATGAAAGACACATATTAGATTGTTGTTTACACAAAATCAGATTCCAATTGTATATTTTTGGCAAATTAATTCAGATTACTCGTGAATATAGTTTGTGGTTCATTTCCTCCCATCAAACTTGCAAACTCTGAAAAAACCCAAGAAAAACTATCTGTGGTTTCCTGCTTCATGAATACACCACCAAATATAGTTGTCTGGAAATGATTATTCACTCCAACAAACAAACCAAAAGGCATCTTGTATATATTTGTACTGTATGTTGTGTCAAAGCAGATAACATCACCAAAGCACTTGAACTGCTCTCTGCTTTTTCCATTTATCCATAGCAAACTATTTATCTGATTTTGGTCTCCGGGCTCAACTGAGAACTGGAAATCTGGGTCCTGCTGCCTTATTTGCCGGAATACATCAAGTGTCTTTTGGACATCATCATCCATCTGGTCTTTTGCAATCTTGCTACAGATAGCACGAAGTGACCTTTTGCTTACTGGTAAATTTTCCATTGATCCAAACATACTACCCATGATGCATTGAACCTTAACCAGTGAAACTTTGTTTTCTCTTAAATATCTTATCATATCCATAGCACACTGGTCAATCCTACCATGTGAAAACCATTCTTGTTTCTGACCACATGTCAGTGTCAGCGGATGGTTATGCTCTTTTATATGCTCACTTATAAACCAGCCATCATCACTGGTACGCAACAAACGCACCATTGCTTTACAGTTTGTTTTTTTGGTTTTGTATTTAGCAGTCTCGCCAGTTCCCTATATTAATCAGATATCTTAGTTCTTTTACATATATTAAGCTAAATAAATCTTTGTCAAAAAAATAACTTACCGAACAAAGGCAACGTAAATCACGCCCCGTGTGATAGCCCCTTTTGTTGTTGTTTGACTGCTACCATACTTTATACCAAAACCAACTTCCCAAGAATACATGTTGTAGAATTCATACGCTTCCTTATCTGAATCAAAAGTTAAACCCAACAAAGGCTCAAATATAAACTCCGTCTTGCGATATGGTGCGTTCCGTAAGGCAATCTCTATTGGTCCCATCCCTTTAGAAACCCTGCAGTTTTTCCTTTCTTCTGTACCTTTGGTTCTGTTCCTGCATATATATAATGTAATTAGTTGTTAGGAGTAGAACTATTATTTCATAACATATGAATTCACTAAAAAACTTCATTCAGATTATCTATATTATATTATATTTTATTGTATTATGAAACTAACCTCTGTTTCCATTTTTTCCTAGTTGACCCACTCCCCTCTTCTGTAAATCCTGGTGCCATGACATGGAGAAATGGTTTGTCGTGCATGCATGGACATTCCTTAGCTGCTTCACAATTAATTGCACTACTCCTTTCGGTGCTAACAGCAGTAATATGTGAACTTACTACTGTCTGTTCTTTCTGTCTTTCATCTAACGGATCCCTGAAAAACAGTCAACAAAAAATTAAATTTTTTGTACACAACAAAAATTAACAGTGTGTAAACATCAAAATTTAACTAGCTCCAGAGGTATTTATCATGAACATAGTTTTCTCTAGCTCCAAAAGTATTTTCATCAGTTTTAGCTAGACAAAGGAAATTATATTAGCATTCTATTGAACCCTTACTCTGCATCAATGTTTTTAGTTCCTTCATCATCTTGATCTTGAGTAATAGTTTCAGTGTGGTTGTTCTCTTCCTCATCCTCTGATAGAACCTCGTAACCGAAGATCCGAGCTCGATAACCGGACTCATCAACATCGGCTCTTGGTGGACTTTCGGATGCCAATGTTTCATCTTGTTCCAAACCGGTTCCATTGTAATAATATGCATTAAAATTATACATGGATTGGTTTATGTCGCCAAAGACATGATGCATATATTGCACCGCAAGGTATACTTGCGAAAAAAGAGTTCAAGAATCGTTGCATCGAACCATACTCTCCTCGCTTACAAAAATAATCTTTTCAATTAATTAAATGTTTAACCAACGAAAACAATTTATCACTGAGTTTGCTTACAACTTCTATAAGAACAAATACTCAAAGAAACATATATTCTGGAAACTAACCTTTGTTGTGATATAATGGTACTTGTCCAAACACATCAATACAGTTTGCATTATTTTGAGGTTGTATAAGGTGCTCCAGCATTGGCTTTGTACCGCCTTCCTCACTTGTTGAACCAAAACATTTTTGTATTTTGTCAGTAACAAAAACTGAAATATTAATGAAACTACTTCTCTGACAGATAACATTACCTTCCAACAAGATTTCTGTTTGGCGGGGAGGAATGCTTTGCGATCTTTGCTAGACCACCAATCTGTTCAGTTTCTTGAATCTCGTTAGGCATTGATTTTGAAGCGTCTTCATCTGCTACAAAACCCATCTTCCACTTCCTAAATATATCAAAAAATAAGGCAAAATCTAAAATGCCTGAAAGCGTAGATTCAGATTGGAACAAATCTGACAACGAATGTAATATTCAGATCTGAATAGATAGAAGTTGAAGCAATAATTTGGATCCCAGTTCGTCGCAAACGAACGAATCTGTGGAGAGGAAATCAGGAACTGAATGTACTACACACTAGGTCTTCAAGCCGGAGATTTCAGATCTTACCAGTACCGAAGTTATTTCCTAAAGCTTCCACTCTCCAAGCGCTACAATTCTTACCGTACTAACTCAGGTCGCCATGGTCGCCTGGGCAGACTCAGTTCGTCGAGCAGTGGATGAGCTGGAGATAGCTACAGCACGGGGTACAAGAGCAGGAGGGAGAGAAAGCTATGGCTCACGGCGTCGTTTCAGCAGCTAAACGGCGCGGTGATGACAGCAGACGGCGGCAGGTATGCAATATTCTATGCAATCAACTGGATGCCGTCCATTGAATCGCCAACGGTTTTCAGATTGTTGGTACCCAGAACATACAGTCAAAAAAATTGCTTTAGATCCCAAATCCATCAATCGAAGCAAGACATCTCGATCCAATCGATACATTTCACTTGTTTAAGATGGCGACGGTGGAGGGGGCCACCAAGCCCACCATGGAGTACTTGGCCTGGAGGATGTTGGAGTCGAGCACCACCTCCGTGATGGAGCCGGACAGGAAGGCCATTGGCACAAATAAAGATCCTCTTCGACTGCGCCGGGAGCAGGCCCACTATGGCCTCCATGACGGCGCGCTGCTTCTTGGCGATGTCGATGTCCGCGTCGGTGCCGCCGGCGGCCTGAGCTGCGCGGACTGGTCTATAGCTTGACTTGGAGAGCCCCGAGGAGCAGGAGCAGGAGCAGCGCATCGCAGCTGCAGAGCACGGCGACGGAGCTGGTGATGCTGGGGAGCACGACGGCGCAGAGGAAGGCTTCGGCGCGGAGGAAGGCTTCAGCGCGGAGCTCCGAGTTTTTGTCGGAGAAGTCATCTGCAGGTAGTCGCATGGGCCAGATGCGCGCCGCGGCCCGCCGCCCGCGGGGGAGCCGGGGAGGATGGGGATGAGAAGAAAGGAAAAAAATAAAAAATGGTGGGTCCCAGCTACCTCCACCTCTCACCGACGATGAAGATAGAGTTCTCAAGTGCCAGCATCTCGACGCCGACGATGTCCCAATGTGACTTCAATGTTCTAACGTACTCCGACCATCCGAGACAATCGAAAAATACTGATGCATGCATGCTCATGAATCACGATTTCTATCTCGCGCGCACTTGAAATTTTCAGTCCCTGTGATTACGATCCGCTATTCATGCAGATCCTTGCATCACGCTGGAGTCGACGGCAGAGTCACCCCATACGACGACGAGCAGCGTAACCAGCCTCCATGGACCATGGGCGATGACGAGAGCCCTACCAAGAAGACGAAAGGTATAAGAAGTCAATCGTCAGGGCAGTAAAAAATCGACATCAAAACGGTAGCCTGCACACCGAGCTGTGATTGACTACACACACCTGCCCTCCGCGATTCATTATTTAACTGCCCAATAATCACATCTCTTTGATTATGATGCCACAACCATCAGTCAGTTAACGAAAACGGAAAATCAAGAACAAAATATTGTTCTCACCCGAGCATGACAATTGCAAAAAGTCACAGCGTATCAGGTTGACACAGGACGCAAAGTTCAGCATTTTTGTGCTCTGTCTATCCTCCAACAAGACCAGCATACCCTAATTATAGAACAAAACACACTCCTAAACCGTGGGCAAATCCAGCAAAACAGATATAACATCCCCCACCAGCACAACAAGCCTCGCACGACAAAAAAAAAGACCATTATGTGTGTAGAGTTTTTACAGTCGACACAACCAAAGTGCAGTTCGTCTCAACCTCAACATTTGAACTCAACCTCAACCGCAACCGGCAACCTCCATCTTCATGTATCCAACAGCATCCTGGACCACAACAGTTTCCAAACCTGGGTTATGCATTGGGCCACCTAGTTTGGTGAACGCTCAAGGTATTCAAGGTTCCAAAACATGCCCTCGTCTTGAAGAAGTTTGATGTACTCTTTCATAAACCTACGGAACTTGCATGAATTCGGTATTTTCTTAACAAAAGAAATTTAAAATCTTCATATGCAAACCACGGTAGCTGATTTTAACAAACCACACAAATGCTGTTGGAAACCTAGATGTTCTTGTCGATCCTGTCGCTCACTTTGCATCGTCTGTCTTGGAAGGTCGTATCCGCCGCCGGTCTTCATCGCCGAGTGCCGAGGTCAACACCGCTCCATGGATTCATGAGATCCTGAGTTTCCCCTTTGGATTCCCTCAAGGATCATGCCATGAGCCCCCTCTCCTGTAACAAGGATCTGGTCGGAGGTCGATTTAGGCGCGAGAAGACATCTGGTGGCGCTGGTGGATCTTATCCCCTACCACCGTCAAGTGCACAAACGCCGTTAACACTAGGCCAAAAACGATTTGTACTGACACACAAAAATTAGCGTGCTGGCGGGTGCAATTGGCACCCGCCAGCACTATGGTGAAAGTGGCGTCGGCTTTACACCCGCCAGCAGTAAAGGTCTAGTGCTGGCGGGCAGCTTAAGTCACCCACCAGCACAAATGGTCCAATTTGTGCTAGCGGGTGACTTATGTCGCCCGCCAGCAGTGAATGCACAATGCTGGCGGGTGACATAAGCCACCCGCCAGCACAAATGGTCCTATTTGTGCTGGCGGTTGGCTTATGTCGCCCGCCAGCACAGATGGACACAGCCACTTGAAAAAATCGAATTTTTCAAACGGTTTCAAATAAAGAAACTATTAACGTGAAAGTTGTAGATCCTAATAAGTTATGAAACTTTGTAGTTTACACTTTTTTATTTGAAATCATATTGTCAATGAAAATCAAATTTGAATCTCTCAAATTTGAAATTCAAATTTCGTAAATGACCTCAAATGGAAAAACTCCCAACACAAAAGTTGTAGATCTAAAAAAGTTAAGAAACTTTGTAGTTGACAAGTTTTTAATTTGAATCCGTTTAGTGCCTCTAAAAACCGACTTACACTCGGTGTTGTATAGTATGAGTAGAACCAAAACTGCATATGGACGCATATGAGTGTGTGGTGTAGTGGTAGAGGAGGCTTCACGTGAGGTAGAGGTCACGGGTTCGAACCACGGCAACCGCGGAGCGTCGCGACTTTACGCGAAAAATGTGCGACTTGCGACTTAAGCGCCCGGAAAATGACGGGGACGGGTGGGTGGCTGGCCGGTGGGGTCTCTCATATAAAAAAAAGTTTTTTTCTATTTATTTTCGGTTTTTACGTGCTGACCCGAAAAACCTCAGTGCTGGCGGGTGACTTAAGCGCCCGCCAGCATTAGGTCTCTATGCTGGCGGGCGGACAACCGCCAGCACTGAGACGATTTGTGTTGGCACAAGGTCGCTGGCGGGCGCTCCACCCGCCAGCAAAGACCCCTTTTACCCGCCAGCACAAATCGTTTGTGGCCTAGTGTAACATATCTTCGATTTTTGTTTATTTTCGGTTTTTACGTGCTGACCCGGAAAACCTCAGTGCTGGCGGGTGACTTAAGCGCCCGCCAGCACTAGGTCTCTATGCTGGCGGGCGGACAACCGTCGGCACTGAGACGATTTGTGCTGGCACAAGGTCGCTGGCGGGCGCTCCACCCGCCAGCAAAGACCCCTTTTACCCGCCAGCACAAATCGTTTGTGGCCTAGTGTAACATATCTTCGACACGTATAGGTTCTTAATTACCGTGCTAGCCAGATTCCCGTTGCTGCATCACACGCCAGCCTGGCCGCTGCGAATCTTGAAGCACCGATGGACGGATGGCGCTTGGGGGTGGATACCTATCCATGTGGATAGCGCATATTATGCCGTGCACAACTGTGACAACCCGCCCAGGAAAATACCGTACTATCACCTAAAACCGATCCCCTTTGGTCATTAAGCGATAGTAAAGTGTCATCCTGTCGTTGGTTGCCGGGTTAACGCCCGGTGGCTCACTTGGAAAACAAACAGAGGATCGACATATGCATTACAACTCACGCGAAGGCGAGTCCAGAGTACAACACGAGTTAATACATTTGATTACAAACCATTGTTCATGACATGGGGTAAAGGTTCAGGGTTCGAAAACAACGGAAATAATTAAATCTAGCGCAACGGTAAACATCACAGGAGGCCATCCGTGATGTCATCGCTTGTCGTCATCCACCCGGTCAACCACACCTGCACAACAGTTTTAAAGCAAGGCTGAGTATACTAATACTCAGCAAGACTTAAACGTCGGGTGATAACTACATCACCAAACTCTAGACATGGAAGGCCTTTGGGTGGTGGAGTTTCTTTTGCTGAAAAGCGACTAAGAGTATATCCTTACTTCCATTATTTTAGCACCTGTTCTAGTTAATCCCATATCTAAGTGTGCCAACTAAAGCAGTCAAGAATTGTACAAGCAATTAATTCATACAACCATATTCTCCAAATTCCATCATTACGGGATATCATGGCCAGTTGATTAAGCAGTCTCGGATGATGGTGAGAGGCCGACAATCGATTGATTTAAACCTTGTAAGGTAAACCTAAACACACGGTAGGTTGCCCCCGCGAGGACAACCATCCAGGCGGTTCCCAAAAGTCCTCGGGTTGGGAACAGAGCCTACAGTCCTAGGTACAAGGTTAGCTGGCATACCCCGCGAGGCACCCAGTCTCACATATGCACCCCCTTCCCGGTAGCTAGCCGGTTAGGTGAACATTCAGGAGTAGTAGGGAAAAGTTCCCGCGTTGTCTCATTAAGGTACTAGGCTTACCGGTCCCATTCCCGGCAAGTGCTTAGTACGTTCAAAAGCTTAGCCCACGAAAGCCACTGGACCGGAGCCCAAATCCCATGCTCTTACCACATGGCGATCCATTTATAAAGATCTTATGATTCCAACATAAGAACCTATTCTCACGAGTGACGAACATCACTGGACTTGTACCGGTCCTATAGCATGGCAGCTATCGACCTAGCATACTAGTGAGAGAGCATAGGTACCTAGGGATCATGCATCTAGTGTTTCAAATCAACTCTTTGGCGGCACCTTCGTCTCCTCCTTCCGGCACGAGCGTACGTCTACCGGCGGAAAGTTCTACACGAAGATGCAAATGCAAGATTTACTCGACGATTTTTAATTTAATTAATTATAAATAATTAATGACAGTCATGGGGTGCATTGGTTGGACACATTCACCTAGATAAGAAATACATTCAGCATACTCTTCAAAAAAGGAACAATATGCAGCTCTTTATTAAATATTCTTTTTGATAGTGATTGTGTACATATATATACGTAAGTAATTTAATTTAACTTCACAAAAAGCAGTGGGTGGGTACATTTAGCCTTTTGAATCGATTTACATCCACACATGGGGTTATTAAAGTTGGGTTGGTGATTTTTCCCATTTAAACGACTATTAAGCTTTAAATTGCTTCTATAACTTTTATTCATAAAATTAATTAATAAAATGCAGTGGAGGGGTGTGTTAAACACTAAACACCTATAACAAGCCACTGGACATACATGCATGCTTTGGATAGCTAGAAATTAATTATTTTTGAAAATTACAAAAGCTAGCTAAAAGGACAAGGTAACAGCACACAAAAATAATTACTCAACAAAATGATCCAAACTTTCTCACACATGTTACATAGTCCAAAACTAACCAAGGGATGCAGCATATACACCAAGAACTATTATGAAACTTGACTTGAGCAATTACAAGGAAAAACAAGCATATTTCAAGAATAGATATTTATGGTAATTATAACATTGTGATTAATTCACCAGAGGTGCATTTTGGAATAAAAAGTTAGTATGCAGAAGTTGATTGCAAAAATCCAATTATTTTTAGCGACAAAAATCATTTATGCAGATTCTGCAGAAATGGAAAACAATTTTTATAAAAAGATTTACATCATAAATTTGTGCAATTTTTGGTACAGAAGCTACTCATGACGCAACACATAACATATACAAAAATTAGCTACAGAGGATGAATGGATTTTGAGATATATCAGATCTAGGGTTTTCACATTTTTATTTTCCATGCAAAAATTATCAGGAACTATCTCAGGAAAGAATAACAAAAGTTGTGGGATTATTCACAACAAATCCAAAAAAAATTGGGTTTGTAGTTTTCTGATTTTTCTACGATTTTCTACGCAATTTACAAGAATCAGCAAAACACATGTACTATTGGAGATTCACTTTTGCAACCCGACCCCTGAAATTTTTAGATTCCTTACGAGTAGGTCCTTGCTTTGCACTCAGAACCCTGAAAAGAACAGGGACGATGCAATTAGGTCCCCGGGGCGGACGGCGGCGGTCAGGCCTCAAATCTGGCGAGGACTCGCCGGAGTCCAGCCGAGGGAGAGTAGGGGAGGGACCTAGGGTCTACTAGGTTTCGATTCGTGGGTTTAGTTGGGGGAGAGGGGCTGTCGGCGGGGGTGGACCGCGGCGCCAGGCGGCGGTCGCCACTGGAGCTGGTGTCCCGACGAGGTGGCTGCTCAGTGCGACACGTGAACGAGACGGCGAGCAACAGCAGGTGCAAGAGAGGGTGGAAGGCGCTTTAGTTGGGGAACACGGCCGGTCGGACCCTAGGTTCGCCGTGGCGGCCTCTAATGGCGCCGGCGGACAGCACGGTGAGCGGCGGAGAGGGTAGGAGCGCGCGAGGTGCACGGCGCGGCTGGGTTTTATAGGCGGGGAAGGAATCGTGCCATTACCGCGAGGGGACACCCCGCCTTAACTCGCGGTACAGCGAGCAACCTCGACCTGTGCGCGCAGGGAAGACCCGCGGCGGACCGGTGGACAACACCGTGTGCGGATGGCGGCGAGGGCAGGGACTCCACGTGGCGTGGGCGCGGACTACAAGGGCCTCGGAGTGCTCCCAACCTCAGAAGAAGCGGCCTCGAGACGGCGCGAGAAGGCCCGGACGCCGAGGTGAGCGCAATGCATGCGCGGGCGCGCGCGCGCGCGCGCGGCGCGCGCGCGTGCGGTGTCGGCCGGCCCGACCTTGTCACACTGCGCCCCTAATTGAACACCTAAAACTCCAAAAATTTGAATAGAAGTGCATCAAGTGGTGAATAGGAAAGTTGTAGATCGCACTACCCTCTACAACTTTTACAAAGGCTCTAGGGTGTTTTTCTCAACGGATTTTGCACAAATTACTGCCAAACTTTGGATGTCGTCATGTTTTGGTGAACAGGAGATGCTGGCGGTTGAGCAAGTTTTTCACCAATTTCCTCTCAAAATTTGAAATGCCAATCTACGTGAAAGTTGTGTCCCTCGACAAACTAGACAACTTTCACATTGGGATATTTTGAAGTGTTTAGGTGAAATTTGGAGAACGCGGCAAAAGTTCCGGACGACATTCGCCGACGCCAGGGTTTACGCGGAGTTTGACCATGTCTTTGACCAAAGGTTGACCACGGGGGAGGGTAGACTTGGTCAAGGGGTTCAATAGGGTTTATTGGCGAGGTTTTCGAAGTGATGGCCTAGGTTGACCTAGGTTTGACAAGTGTCAGCCGGTTTGACTCGGTTGATTCGGCCATTAGCGCTAATGATGCTAATTAAAAACCTGGGGCGTCACAACAACCCACGTCGGCGGCCTTGTGCGGGGACGATGGCCCAGGCGGAGCTTCGCTGCCGCTAGAGGGAATCGGGCGCGAAGCTTGCGTGGAGGAACGGCGCAGGGGAGTGGCGGAGGGAGGAGCGGTTGAGGAGGGTGCACGGGCCTGCCGCCGCCGTCCCTAGGGGTGGGGCAGTGAGGACCGGACGAGGCCGCGAGGGAGGGGAGTGCGGCAGACGGTTGGGGAACGTGTGTTACCACTGTCAGGAGGCGGAGGCGGAGGCACATAGGTGGGCCCACAGTGAGAAAAGAATTAGCTTTTTGGCAGAAACGCTCCCCAAATTGCGATTTCTATGGTCGTTCCACCTTCTTAGTCATCACACAACCTGACGGGTGGGTCCGGCATGAGGGGTTAGGCGGACCCGAATCAGGTGAGAAAAGTTTCAATTGTATTCGTTCCTCATAGTATAGATTTGCTCCAGCAGTTTCCCTATTCTCCTTCCCAACTCGTGGGTCCCACCATGCCATGTCATCTTCTCGTAGCCCACCCCAAATCTTCCATCTTTGGAAGAACCAGTCCGCCGCCCCGCCTCCTGCACGCCGCGGGCGGGCTCGGCGTGTACTCCGTCCTCAAGTACCACGTCGAGAGCGGCATCCCCAACCTCTACTCGCTCCACTCCTGGCTCGGCGCCGCCACCGTCTCCCTCTACGCGCTCCAGTGGGCCGCCGACTTCCTTGCATTCTTCTTCCCGGGCGCGTCGCTGGCCACACGTCGCAGCGCTGTGTCGTGGCATGCCGTCGCCGACCTCCTCGTCTTCACGCTTGCCGTCATCACCATGCAGCTCGGCTTCCTAGAGAAGCTCACCTTCCTGAAGGCCCCGCCGCTACGCCTGCTCGTCAACTTCACCACGCTCATCGTATTCCTCCTCGGCGCTTGAACCCCATCAGCCCCACCTTCCTCTCGCACCGTGGCGCGGCCCACCTCCTCCCCGCCCCACGCCTCCATCCCCGTCTCCTCTGCCGTGCTCCTGCCCGCCACCACCACCGCCAAGTTCCAGTTCTTATCCAGACAAGCGGCACCGTCACACGCCTGGGAGTGGCTGATGCGGCAGCCGCCGCACACGGCGTGCTGGTGGGGTGACGGCAGACGTGTCCCTGTCGATCCAGACCAGTAGTTCCGTCGTCTTGCCGAGCGCGTCGCGCAGCAGCTCCCGCGGCACGGCCAGGAACATGTCCTCGCTCGCCGCCGACGCGACCCCGTCGCCGGACAGTCCTTGCTCGCCACCGCGAACGTGACTCGCGAGAGGCTCCCGCCGCCGCACGCGTCCTCCACGCAAAGCGTGCACCGGAACCGGGATCCGGTGCGCCCTCGTGTAGCCCAAGCCCGTGACGGGCCGCCCGTGCGCCGCGGCCGAGGTGCGGCGCCCGGCCGCCCGGCGAGTCGGAGGCGCCGCAACTCGAGACCGGACACGTAGATCTCACCTTGAACATGGGAGGCCTGAGGGGGTGGAGGCAAGCATGGTAGTGGAACTGTGACGCCCCAGGTTTTTAATTAACCTAAACCATCGATCAACCCGGCTGACAGTGGTCAAATCACGGTCGACTTGGGTCCTCACCTCGAAAAACTCACCAACCAACTCTAATGACACCTTTGATGTACTGGACACACATGTGGGGCCAACCCATGGTCAAAGACTTGGTCAAACCCCACTCAAACCCTAGTAACCCTAGATGTCTTTCGGAACTTTTGCCACGTTCTCCAAATTCCACCTAAACACTTCAAAATCTACCTTTATGAAAGTTGTCCAGCTAGTTGAGGGACACAACTTTCATTGAGATTGGCATTTCAAACCTTGAGTGGAAAAGCATGAAAAACTTGCTCAAAGGTCGGTATCTCATGTTCATCGCAATTGGGTGACATTCAAAGTTGGCAAACCTTTCCTGCAAAATCTATTGAGAAAAAACCTATATAGCCTTTTTGAAAGTGGTAGAGGATAGCTAGATATACAACTTTCGTATTCATCGGTTGGTAAAGTTCTATTCAAAGTTTTGGAGATATTTGAGTTCAAACAGGGAGCCGGCAAAAACTTTTGGGCAAGGGCGCCACCGCGCCACGACGTCGTGCGCGCCGTGCGCCGCGCACGCGCCCGCGCGCCGACCCTCCTTGGCGTCCGCGCCGCGCGTG
Source organism: Cenchrus americanus (assembly GCA_947561735.1). Classification (NCBI taxonomy): domain Eukaryota; kingdom Viridiplantae; phylum Streptophyta; class Magnoliopsida; order Poales; family Poaceae; genus Cenchrus; species Cenchrus americanus. The sequence continues at coordinate 240,227,529 of OX387245.1, forward strand.
ACCCGAGGCCCCGCCGACCGAGGCCGCCGCGTCCCTAGGAGTCCACGCCCCGATGCGCCTCGGGGTCAGCCGCGCGCGTGTCGTCTCGCCATCGTGCCGTACTGCCGTACGTGCGTCGGTCGAACCGCCGTTGTACCATGGCGGTATATTCGTCGTCAGCACGCCGTCACCCTCGAGCGCCTACTTAAGGTGGCTGCCCGCCCTTGTGCGCGCCAGGCCGAGCCGCCCATCCTCGCCGTGTCGCCCTCCATGGACGTCGTCGCCGCCGAGCACTAGTCCGAGCCGTCCTAGCCACCAAATCGTTTGGGCGCCGTCCATAGAACCTCCTGGTGCCCCTAACATCGCGTGTGGTCGACCCCGTGCATTGCACTCGTCGGAGTTGCGGCCACCGCAGCCGTCCCCGCCGGTCACTGTCGTGCGCCGCCGTAGGGCGCCTCCCCGCCCAAGTTCTGAGCTCCAACGGCCCCTTGGTGAGCTTGCTCTCCTCCCCGCGCCCCTGTCCGGCCGGGAACACCGCCGGCCTCGCCGAAATCGGCTGAGCCGCGCCGCCCCCATGGCAGGGGACCCAATTGTGTCCCCAATTTTCTTCTCGGGGAGTTTTGTGTGAAGTAGGGGTATTGTTGTGAGACTGCAGAAAGTTCCAGGGGTCTAGTCGCAAAAGTGCATCTTCAATAGTATAAGACTTATTGCTGAAACTTGTAAAATGCGTAGAAAATCGTAGAAAATTCAGACAAATGCAAACTCAATTTTGTTGGATTCGTTGTGGAAAATACTATAACTATTGTTATACTCACCTAGTCTGATTCTTGATATTTTTAGCATGAAAAAAAGAATGAGAAATACCTAGATCAGTCATAACTCAAAATCCATAAGTCCCCTGTATCCAATTTTTGGATATGTTGTGTGTAATGTTATGAATAGATTCTGTGCCAAAAATTGCTCAAAGTTATAAAGCAAATCTTTTTATATGAATTGTTTTCCTTTTATGCAGAACCTGTCTAGGTGGTTTTGTAGCTAAAAGTATTTATGTTTTTGTGCCCAACTTGTGCATGTTGTCTTGTTATGCCAAGATACACCACTGGTGAATTAATCACAATTTTTTATTGATCATAAGTAATTATTATTAATATGTGCTTGTTTTCCTTTATAAAATAATAATGCAAGATCCGTAGTAGTTCCAGGTGTACTGCTGGTTTTCTAGGATGGTTTAGGACCAGAGAACATGTGTGAGGAAGTTAGGAGCATTTGGGTGCTTATTTATTTTTGTATGCATTTAACTTGGATTGCTAGCTAACTTTTGTTATTTTCAAAGTAATTAAATTTCTAGTTGCCCAAGCATTATATGTATGATCAGAGGCCTAGCATGGGTAGGTTGATTCTCCAGAAACCCATTACTGAATTTTTATGTGATTTATTATTTAATAAAAGCTTGGAAGCCTTTTATAGGTTAATGTTGGATTAAATTAGAAAAAATGCAATTTACTTCGTTTACCCTTTTTGGTGAAGTGTTATCAAACTCAATTAAGGGCTAAGAACACACCCTGGCAGTTGAAAGAATTATTTTATAAATAATTATCTTTGTGCACACCCTTGCTAGTGAAAGGTGAAGTATTAAATCCTCACATGAAATAATAATTATGAAAGGAAACATTAATTAAGTGTTTAATTAAAAGAATAAAACACATATCAATAATAACCTTCATGAAAAGGGAATTAATAATTAATTATTTGTTAAGGTGAATATGAACAACAAAAGTTGGATAAGATAAATAATCTATCACATCGCTTGAACCCTGCATTGCATTCCGTGTAGATCTTCCTGACGGTGACTACTCGCTCATCCCGGAAGCCGAGGAAGGAGAAGCGGAAGCTGCCCTGCAGTACGTGGGAGTACTCGACGACACCGGGGGTGCTCAAGCTAACCTTGCTGACGAAGGCAAGCCCCGATGCATCTGACCCAGTTTTCAAATTTTGTTACACAATTATCTATGGATGCTTGTGCATTTAAGTTCAGGAGTTGTATGGAACCTTAGATGCATGATCCCTAGGTACCTGTGTCCTTACTAGCATGTTAGGTCGATAGCTGCTAAGCTATAGGACCGTTACAAGTCGGGTGATGATGTCACTCGCGAGAATAGGTTCCTAGATAGGAATCATAAGATCTCCTTAAATGGATTGCTCACGTGGTAAGAGCATGGGATTTGGGCTCCGGTCCAATGGCTATTGTGGGTTAAGTGTTTGAACGTACTAAGCACTTGTCGGGAATGGGACCGGTAAGCCTAGTACCTTAATGAGGCGGCGAGGGATCTTACTATTACTCATCTTGGGATGCGTCTCACGGCTAGCTACCGGTGGTGTATGGTGAGTCCGGGTGCCTCGCGGGGTATTCTGGATAGCCTGCACCAAAGACTGTAAGATTCGATCCCGACCCGAAGAGTTTTGGGAACCGCTTGGTGGTTATCCTCGCGGGGGCATCCCACCGTGTGTTTAGGTCTACCTTGCAAGGTTTGAATCAATAGATTGTCGGCCTCTCACCGTTATCTGAGACTACTTACTCCACTAGTCATGAGATCCCTAATGATGGAAGTTGATGAATATTATGCTTGATTAATGGTATGGTACAACCTTGTTTGTACTAGATGGCCAATTTAGTAAAGCTTAAACCCACTAGAACTTGTGCTAAAATCTTGAAAGTAAGGACATACTCTTTGTTACTTTTCAGCAAAAGAAACCCAATAGCCAAAAGCCTTTCATATCTAGAGTTGGTGAAGTAGTTATCACCGACGGGTAACTCTTGCTAAGTATTAACATACTCAGCCTTGCTTTAATGTGTTGCTCCAGGTGATGACTTTGGTGCTGTGTGGCCTAGAGAGATCCCGCCCGGCTGGGAGCTGGAGTGGGTGGAGGATGACAAATGAAGGCATCATGACTGGCCTCCCGTGGTGTTCTCGTTTTCCACTTAGTTTAATTCTGCTGTTTTAAAAACTCTGAACTACGTTGTTATGTCAAAAACTTCGGTTGTAATAATTAAACCCTTTAGGGTAAAATTTCGGATGTTATTTATGTTGTATCTCTGGACTCGCCTTCGCGCGAGTTTTAATGCATATTTGTCGATCCTTGTTGCTATATAAGTGATTTACCGGGCGTTAACCCGGCGACTAACGACAGGATGATACTTTATTACTACTTAATAACCAAAGTGGATTGGTTCAGGTGGTAGTACGGTATTTTCCTGGGCGGGTTGTCACAGGAACAGGTAGAGCCCGAACTCCAGCTTGACCTGCGGCTCATCGTCCTTGATGGCTCCCGCCGAAGCCGCCATGGATCTCGCGTGTCCATGTCTGGGGACGGGAGCAAGGCGGTGGAGGCGGCGTGGCGGAGGAGGGAGCGGCGGCGGGACACGCGGGGCGAGGGGAGGGAGAAGGATACGACGACGGCCGCCATGGCCGCGGGCGGGGGCGAGTGCGGGGGGCGAGTAGGGGGAGGTGGGGAGGCGGGGAGGGGGGTGAGTGGGTCCCATGGATAGGGGTGGAGGAGAGGTTCCCTCTATAGAGGGGATGGAGAGGGGTTCTTAGTCCATGAAGAAAAAAGGGAGGCTATTTGGAATCTGCTGGAGAAGGTTTCTTCTTTCTATTAGGAAGGAAATAGGGAAGCTGCTGAAGTTGCTAATAATAGGGAGCCTAAGCATGAACAAGCGGCTCCAAACCGCACTACTGAAAAAGGAGTTTCTAGAAGCTGTCGAAATGATATTGGTAGGAACGAACATGTTAGGGTCCCTTTGGTACAGCTTAAGGAGTAGCTTAGGAATAGCGATGAAAACGGACGAAAACGAACGGAAAATGCCTTAACCGTCTCCCGTCCCATATTATTTCACCGGTAATGGGAGCGGGAGCGGGACGGGAAGCGGGATAAACGGGTCTACGAAAACGATTAAATACAGACGAAAATACAACGGAAACGGGCGGGAAGCGGGACCATACACCGGGATGACACAAACATTCCAAGCATTCCAGTACAACAAAATTCAGAATATGGCATGCACATCTAATATGGAAAAAAATGTCATCACAAACCAGAGAAGCATTCCCATTTTCCTTAAGATCTATAATGATATCTGTGACTGCAACCTTGTTAGCTGCAGCGTTGTCTAGAGTCAAAGCAAATAACCTCTTCTCAACAAACCAATTGACCATGACTTCAGTAAATGACTCAGCCAACTTATGACCAGTGTGCCTTCCTTCTACATGAAAAAAACCTACAATTCTCTTTTGAATACGCCACTCATCATCTATCCAGTGCAAGGTAACACACATGTATCCTTTGTTCTGACATGAGGTCCACATGTCCATTGTTGCACTGGAACGGCTAGGAACAGTTTTAAGATACGCATACAAATTATCCTTTTGTTCTAGATATATGTCCATTATCTCATTCCTAGCAGTAACCCTAGACTTAAATGGGAAACTAGGGCGCAAGGACTTAATGAAATCGACAAAGTAGTCATGCTCAACAATATTAAAGGGATACTCATGCATGATTATTGCCAAATGCATTTTCTTGACACTGACCTCTTGATCATGCTTGTAAGGCTGAATATTAGTAATATCTTTCCCGTGATCCTTTTCGCCTTCAAGCTCATTGCCCCTTCACAACACTATGTGCTGACTTCAAATGATTCCGGAATCCAGTTGTTCCATAGTTGCACTCAGCTCTATACCTCTGCTTGCAATTTGGGAAGTTGCAGTATCCCCACAACTGCTCATACTTCTTTCCATTGATCTCTACTATCTCTGTATGCTTGGTGAAATACTTTCAGACAATAGATGTGCATCTCTTCTGCCTCTTTGTTGTCCCTGCCTCAACCTCTGCTTCTGCCTGACCTGCCTCAACTTCTGCTTCTTCATTATCAAGAACAACTACATCTGCAGTGGCTATAGTTCCAGGTTCTTGAGTTTGTGTATCACTAGGTCCTTCTCCCTCAACTAGAGTCTGTTTCTGTCCTTGTGCAGGCTGTACTGGTGTTTCACTAACATTGCCAACTACCTGATTAGCACCTTCACTTGGGTCAGTCCGTCCAGATGATGATCCTGACACATGCCCATCGGATGCCTTCCTCTTTGCTCCTGTACAAGAATAAAAAAGATAGCAAAACAAGTGAGCTACTGGAGAGTGGCGGTTATAATGTTGTATGCAGTCTGTCAATGTGCTACTGAAACTCTGAAAGCATCTACTTCACTAATCTGTCGAAGGCAGTCAAAAAGCAAGTCACCTACTTCACTAAATCACTACAACACTACTTGCACAACTAGTTCTAACTGCTAGTTCAAATCCACTTAGATTAGATACTCAGATCAGATGCGTACCTGCTGAAATCGAGCTACTACTGCTGCCTTTGACGAGAAGGCGAGAAGATGGCTTCGGGTTCGGTGGTGCGGCGAAGCAACCAACCCAAGCCTAAGTGCTTCTCCGGCACCGGCGGTGTCGATGCAGAAGGCTGCGACCGGTGGCTTCGTCCTCGTGCTCCGGCTCCCATCGTTGGAGCGCGGCATCTGTCCGCCGCGGCGCCGCGTGCTTCGGGATCGGGGCACGGCACGGGGAGAGTGGAGAGGAGCGAGGGGTGGCCGGGGCGGGGGGCGGTGCGACGCGGGACGGGCGGCCCGGCAGGCGTCGAGGGCAAGGAGTGGCGCGGCGCGGGGGCCGGGGGCGGCGGGGCGCGAGGGGCGGTGGGCGGCGCGGCGCGAGGGGCCGGGGGCGGCGCGGCGCGAGGGGCCGGGGGGCGGGCGGGCGGCGGGGCGCAGGGGAATTGGGGAAAGGCCGAAAGGGGATTTAGGGTTAGGAGTGAGTTTTTATACGTGTTTGATGTTGGGCTGGAGTGGAGTGCTTGTGGGCTTGGGCTGCCTCTACTCTCTACTGGGCTTATCCCGGCTATTTTGAAAACGGGATGCATACGGGATATACCGCCTGAAAACGGGATACCGCCTAAACGGACGGAAAATCCTTCAACTGTATCCCGTCCCGCTCCCGCAATTTCCCGTCCCGTATCCCGTCCAGTTACCGAAAAAAACCGTCCCGTTTTCGTTTACCTCTGAAAATGGGACAAATATGGGAAAACGGGCGGGCGGTAACGGGATTTTGTCCGTCCGTTTTCATCGCTAGTTAGAGCATCTCCAAGAGTTTGCCAAAATTTACTTGGCAAATCTTGTGTTTTGCCAACTTCTAAAAAGCTATGCAAAGTAAAAAAAAAGAATTCATCTCCAACAGTTTGACATAATTCACTTGTCAAATCCAGATCTAACTTACATCAGGAATCCTGAGAGAAACAAAATTATATATGTGCCCTTCCACCTCTTGAAAAATTTACATCAGGAATCCTTCTCTATTCTTTATTTATTTTTCGCCCTCCCACCTAGAGGGAAACAACGATGGCAACCACGATCCGCGCGCGCATATATGTGCGTGGGGAGGTGAGTTTTGCCAAGTTTCTATTTTTGCCAAGTTGGTTTGCCAAACTGTTGGAGGCCAATTTTTCTTGTTTTGCCAAAATTATATGGATGCCAAGTTGGTTTGCCAAACTGTTGGAGTTGCTCTTAGGAAGCTGTTTTTGCCTAAGTTGTACCAAAGGGGTGCTCAAAACAGCTTTGCATGCGAAGCTGCCGCAACATGCGGTCTGTAGAGCGGAAACGGCCTCGCGCAGCCGGAAATATCAGCTTAGCCCGCTTCGTCTGCGCGCCTGCCCACTTACCTTACCAAATTGCCCGTGCAGTTGGTCAAAATTACAACGGAAATGCCACCGGGGGCCATTGCAATGATTCCTCCTGCGTCTCCTTCCCCGCCTATCGAAGCGATTGCGTTCTTCCACACGCAATCCAGAGAGAGCAACCAAGCGGCGGCGCATGGAAGTGGAGCCGGAGGCGGGCGCCGGAGAAGGACGACCGGCGGCCGGAACCGGTAGATCCGGCGGTGCTCTCCAGGATGCGGCCGACGGCGGTGTTGGGGGTGGCCCGTTCGCGCCCTACCCAATGGTGGAGCTCGGAGGGATGGCCGCCGGCGGCGGCGAGAACCGAGTCGCCGGTGGAGGTGGCCGGTGGGGGCGTAGAGCCAGCGGCCGGCGCAACCACGCGGGGGAGGACGCCGGTGCATCCACGTGGGGGAGGACGCCGGCGCGGAGATGCGGGGGCGGTGTGCCGCCACGGAGCCCGCCAGCTCCTCCTCCATGGGGCACACCGGAGCTTAGGCGGGGGGAGGGCGCGACCGGAGATGGCCGGCGGGGGAGCGCCCACGCCGGAAGGTGGAGGATTTGTCCCGGTGAATGGATAAGGTGATAGGGAAAGAGAAGGGAAAAGAGTGAAAAAAGAAAAGAAGAGAAGGAAAAGGAAAAAATAATAAGATGGAAAAATAGAAAAATAAAAGAAAGAAAGAGAAAAAATAAAAAGAGAAGGGTATTATGGACATTTCACCATCTCATCTATCTTACACAGCCAAAAGAAGCTGTTTTGTCAAACGTTTCTTCAAAACGGTTTCAGATTCACCAGAGAATCCGCTTCACCAACACAAACACAGCGGCGCGGCAAAGGCGTAACGCAATGTAAACACACCCTTACTCATTCTTAACTTTCACATGACCGTTTGCAGAAGCGGCGAAGAAGTGAGAGGGATAGTCGTAGAGAGCCAATAAAAATGTTTCGATTGGAAGTTTTGGAGTGATGATATAGCTGGACGTGTTTTTTTATGAGCTTATAATGACTTTTTTTACCATCAAACAATTTTAAATAAAAAATTATCAACGATTAAATTTTAGATCTCATCGACGGGATCTAAAACTTCTATATAAAGTTTATCTTCATACGAGATCATGTGAAGAAAGTTATAATTTTTTATATGAAATAATTTTTAGGTGCAGAGAAATGATTTCCAGGTGCATCGATGTCATCACCCACACTAGAACTGATTCTCGGGTACGGTAACACCATCACTCGCCCCTAGAAATGATTTCCACACACGTGTGATGCCATCACCAGACCCTACAATTTTCTTTACATTCTTTGTTTTTCTTTGAAAATGTAATTTTACTATAATTTTTCCATTTTTGTTTTTCTTTGAAAATGTTTTTTATATTAAATGTTCAAATGCAAAAAATTGTCAACCACAAAGTTGGTTGTCTCGTTGAGCTCTGCAATTTTATAAAGTTTTTATTCATATGAGATGACATGAAAAAGTTTGCATTAAAAAATACATCCACTACATACATACATACATACATACATACATACATACATACATACATACATACATACATACATACATACGCACGCTTAGCCAATAACATATACTGACGCATATATTTACTCATTTATTTATATAGACTTATATACATTTCGACCTCATTGAGTGTTACTCTTTTACTTAGACTTTATGGGTAATCGAAGTCCTTTGAAAATTTTAAAATTTGTATAGTTCACAACTAGAGAACTCACAATAATATTTTGGAGTATTAAATAGTCTTAAGAAAAAACATGCCAACTTCAAAGTTTTAAGTCTCATCGAGGTTTACAATTTTGGTATAGAGCTCCATTGTTGTCGAAGTCTTTTGAAAATTTTATATTTCAAAACTAGAGAAATTATAATAACATTTTAAGTATTACATAATTTCAAATTTAAAACTTTTCAACCTCAAAGTTTTAAGTCTCATTGAGCTCTACAAGTTTGGTGTTGATGTTATGTATACACAAAGTCATTTGAAAAAATTAAAAATTGTATTTTAAAATTAGAAACTTAAAGAGATATTTTGAAATGTTAAACTATCTCAAATGAAAAACTTTTCAACTATAAAGTTTTAGATTGCATCGTGCAATACAATTTTGATATAAAACATGTCTTCATCCGAGATCATATTAAAAATCATGAATTTTTTCCACAACAATTTTTCTCATTTTCGGGTGATGGCATCAGCCGCATGTGAAAATCTTTTCTGAGCGTGATGGCATCACTCACTCCTGAAAACAATTTCTAGAAGAGGGTGATGGCATCACCCACTCCCAATATGATTTTAAAGACATGCTGTAGGTGTTGGTGGCAATTTAGCCCATATCAGAGAAAAAAATGGATACTCTATCAATCGTTTCCAGTACTGCCGAAAGACATCCACAAGCAAATTGCAACCAAAGAGGGAAGATTTCCATACACCATCAGAAAGCAAGGCTTTTCAGATCAAGCGAGAAAAACAAGCAAAGGCATGTGCGCCCAAATAAACGACAGTATAACTATAGTACTGTGTACGCCATGCTATCTACAGAAGTACATCCATCACCATGCCGCCCTTTCGGGGAGAAAACATCACTACAATCATACTCCTAGAAATATCCAAGTTACTCATCTGAAAATACACTAACAAAGTCTACAGTGGAACCAAAATCTTGGATAGCAGAGTACTATCAACATCCACCACCACCACCACCACCACTATGCAATAGTATACAAGCAACCTAGATCCTACTCATGTGTGAATCCAAATAATTTGCAGGTCCTGCTATCACTGCCTCCCTGCATATACTTCTGCTCATATGAATCAACAACTGACAGCTTGCTACCGGTCTGTTTGCTAGGGGCTCCTGTCCCTGTCTCCACCTGTCCAACATCCCTTCATCCAAAACCAAATAAGGGAATGTTAATATAAAATTCTAGCAGAAATAAACAAACTTGTATAAATAGTATTTGGCAAAACATTTTACCCTAGACCAAGCACATAGGTATCCTACAAGCACATAGGAGCCGACCACACCAAAGGCCACAGTCCACCACAACTCGTTGCAGCTATCAGTAGATGTCTCGTCACCTTCCAAGCTTGACGCAGATGGGGCAAGTCCGGAAGAACAGTTCACACGCAGAGCCACAAGATAGAAACAATAGATCATGAAAAGTGCGAACAGCATGGATATGAGCCAACCGGCATGTCGGCTGCACTCCTTCTCACACCTGGAAGTGCCGTACAGACCACAAGGCAAACCAACGATGCCCACTCCCCATACTGCAGCCACCAATAGTAGGATGAAGCGACCATATACCAGGGGTAATAGCTGATATATCAGAAACACTAGACCCACTGTAGTAGTAAGCACAAATAGGTACATGAGCTGCCGCTTGTTCCAAGTTTCATCATCTTCCTGTTGATATTAAAAAACAAAAATATGTAAGCAGTAATCAGAGCAAGCACCAAAAATAGTAAAGTTAAATTACAAATATGAATCACCAGTTGAGGTTAACAAACAATAAAAATTAGCCCTCGACAATGGTAGATAGGAACAAGATACACTTTTGTGGTCTTAGCGAAAAGATAGTAAATGCAAGAAAATCAGGTGGCGGAATTTTGTTAATGGGAATTATTTATGGGAGGCTAAGTGTCCATTTTCAAGTAGAAACTGACAACAATATCGGGTGATCTTTCTGATTTACTTCCTTCTATGGGTTATCCCAATTGTGGTTAAGAAATACACATGGACCAAGAAGCTGTCACCACTCACCACCACCTTAACTCACCTTGGGCGCAGGCGCAGCTGGATTTGTCGCAGCCACCAAATCTGAACCTATTGCTGGAGCAGGTGTGCTTAACGGAGTCGGTGTCGGATTCGTGTTGCATGTTGACTGGGGCAGGAGTGACTCATTCAAGGATCCTGAAATTGCATATGTAGTTGCCTTGTCCAGAGAACGTGCAGCGGCCTCTCGAGCACGCACCACAGCCTTGTCCAGAGCACGTTCTGTCATCCTCTTCATCTTCTCTATTTGGGCATGCACAGCTGCCTCTTCTTCCATCATAGCTTCTGAAAAATAGTATTAAGAAGATCAATCATTATGAGAACTGATGCAAAAAACTATGTCCAGACCTATGAGGGCATGTATAGTGCAAAGGATCTAAGATAGATGCTTAAAGAGAGAGAATTAATGATTCATCATCAAGAACCGCATAAAACTCTAATATGCCATGCAAAAGAAATGCATTAGAATTTAAACTAACTCCCAACTGCTTGTCTTCACGGCTTCTCTCCAAGCATCAGCCACTTGGCTAATTTCGTCCCACAATTGTGCAGGCATTTAGTAACTTCATATAAGTGCCATCCCAGGTAGATGCATTCATATTGTCTAAGGCTATAATTGATTGAACAATTAACAAATCATCATTGTGTTAAACACAAATTAGCCATGTTCTACAGATAACAAATAGCATTGATCCTTGCAGAAGCACAATAATGGTAAGAAAGCCTATCTATAGCTCATAGCTTGTGGAGGGCAAGAGGAATGCCTAGGGCCAGTAGATCACAGCCAAGTGTTCAGAATTCAGATTGTCTAACAAAAGTAAAATTCAGTTGCTGTACTACAAAGCTTCATAATGCGAGCCTTTACATTGCTGTACCTTGAGCTATTTCCCATTCTGTCTCCACATCTTGCATGGTTGAATCAGTTGTACTATGAAAGTGGTGACAAATTAGTACCATGTTTCAGATATGACAACTACATTGCTAATAAGTAATAACGCATTCCCTACAATCTCTTGTATTTTGCAGGTGATATAAGATGAAACCTGTACCTTGGTGAATATATCGTAGATTGCAACTAAATTTGGGTTGTTTGCTATAGATTGCTGTCCAATTTCAGTAGCTGTAGTAAAAATAATTGCGTGCAATCCTAACTGAGTAAGGACACAGAAACTCTAGCAACCCTCCGTGAATAAACTTCACATAAGAAACAGAGTGTGGTAGCAGTAGCACCGTATGTTGCACTAGCAACTCTGCAAGTTTTTTTGTATCAGACTGAAATAACTTTTGGATGTGCATGTGAAGTTAAGGAACACACAAAACAGGAAACGAACCCTGTCAACAGCAATCATGAGTTGACAATTGCAGTTATTGGAGTAACGGCATTCTGATTACGAATCGAGATTAGTTGATTGTGGATAGGTCTTAACCAACAGGGAATTGCAACATTGCTGACTCTCAGGGGACTCGCTCAGAGCCACGAAGCCGAGATTTCTAGTTTCCGACCACAACCGCTGCTGCACAACCACTAGACGTGGTAATGGATTAAGGAAAATCCAAATCCAATTGGATTTTTTCCTTTTGGACTTCGTTGGACTGGATTACTTTGGATGTGGATGTCCACATGCTAAATTAAATTGGATGTCCAATCAGTATTGGATGTCCAAGCATGAGCTTTTAATTCTACTATCCGGCTCTGGACGTGGGTCCCGCATATAGATTTGGCTTCACCGATTTGCATGAAGTAGCGGACTGTCATATTAAAGCATCTCACCAAATTTTGGTCAAATCCGCTAAAATTTTATAGTGTGAACGCGAGTTTTTAATTCTAAGGTCCGGCTCTGGATGTGGGTCCCACGTATAGATTTGGCTTCACCGATTTGCACCGAGTAGCGGACTGTTATATTAAGACATCTCACCAAATTTCGATTAAATCCGCTAAAATTTTATAGTGTGAACGCGAGCTTTTAATTCTAGGTCCGGCTCGGACGTGGGTCCCACATATAGATGCGCTTCACCGATTTGCACCGAGTAGCGGTGATCGTTATATTAAGGCATCTCACCAAATTTCGGTCAAATCCGCTAAAATTTTATAGTGTGAACGCGAGCTTTTAATTCTAGGGTCCGACTGCGGACGTGGGTCCCACATATAGAATTGGCTTCACCGATTTGCACTTTGAGTAGGGATCGCCATGTTAAGGCATCTCACCAAATTTCGGTCAAATCCGCATAAATTTTCTAATGTGAACGCGAGTTTTTAATTCTAATCGCCTTTCTGGACATGTGTCCCACATATAGATTTATCTTAGTAGTCAACCTGGTGGTGGTTGGATTATATTGTTGGATATTGGATTTTGAGTGAGTGAATTGGATTGGATTGGATGTGAGCTTTATAATTTAGGATCTTATTGGATTTTTCTTCTTTGGATTATGGATGTTGATCCATTCCCACGTATAACAACCACCAATCCGATTCCGTGAAGTGACAGCGATCGAGCTGGGGAAGGCGGTACGCATACCAGAGTCCTGCGCGCGTCCGCCGAAGTGGCCCCGAGCGGAGGCGCGACGCCTCGGAGGAGTGCCCGGGCTTCCGCCGCTGTGGCCTCGAGCGGGGGGGCGCCGCCTCGAGGGCGTGCCCGGGCTTCCACTCGTGGGGCTGCTCATGGTGGAGTCGGTCGGCGAGGTGCTGGACGAGGTAGACGGCCACCGCCTTCTTCCGCGGCGCCGGTTCGCCGCCTGCCGGAGACGGGGACGAGGGCCACGAGACGGTGTTGGCCGTTGGGGGATGGCCGGTTGGGGGCTCGGGCTTTTGCTGGCAACAATCCGTTGCTTTTGCTGGTGTTGAACACAGAAATTTTTGGTTCTTTTCGAATGAACCCCTCAAGAATCTGTTATTTCTAAAGAATCTGTTATTTCTAAAAGTCCAACTGTCCAAGTGGGCACTGAACTGGGCAATGGCTGTCTTTGGGTCTAGAAGCAACACGGCCCAAAGTTGATTAGGCCAGGACTTACCGTAGCACAAAAAACATAATTTACTTATTTTTATTTCGGTATATATTATTATTTCTTGCTAACACGCGTAGAATCAGAACACGATGATGACAAGCATGTCCTACGATTCCTCAAAAAGACGCATCGAAGTATACTGGTTCAAAGGGAAAATTCTACCCAGACATTGCAAAAACAGCAAATTTTCATGCCGAAATGAGTTAGCTTCATCCGATGAAAAGGTCTCACAGGCTCCCGGCCAGCATTGGGTACAACATTTCTTTACAATTAAGGTACCGCATCTTCAGATCTGCTAATCCTATCATGGGGGATCGGTTTCACAAACATCTGACATCTAATCACGCTCATGCCACCACCATGCTAATGAGTAATGACCCTCAAGTCAACTTCCATTTGCGCCGTCAGGTCAGCACACAGTTCGTCCGTAGCAGATCGAAGCTATGTAGAGATTCTTCGCCCATTTCTCCTGCAAGGGTCATCACGAGGTTAGTTTAGCACGGCAGCAGAAGGTACTATGGGCAACAAAATCTGAAGCACAAACACCATGCTGGTCGATGTACCTTCACATGGCTACTAGGGAAGGCAGAGGTCCTAAGGGTTTCCTGCGTCTCATCCATTGGCTTCCGCTTTGGCATGCTCAAGATGAAAGCAGCTTGGTCATTGGTGGCCGCTGTGGAAGTTATCCTGTAACCGGTCTCCCATCGCCGATGGATGCCTTCACTTGGGTACAGGAAATCCAACTCTACAACCTGAAAGTAACAGAAAGAAGTCCTGTAAATATTCACAACGCAAATGCTGGAAAGCTCAGAGGAACATAAATAGGCAAGCATATGGAACAAATAAAGCATATGGCCAAGTGAAGGTTATAACCTGATTAGAATATCCTGTGTTCCTTGACATGACCACGCCCCAGCGATTTCCAGCGGTGGCCATAGATGTTACATGAAAACCTTCTTTCCACTTTTTATTGATCCACTTGTAAGGGAATGATTCGCTGACTTTATATGATTGCTGAGTGTAAGGAGTTCCTACAGCAGTGTAAATATATTAAGCAAAACTGTATAGTAGCTGGCCATGATGATTAATTAGCAATGCCACTAGGATAAAAATGGAAATTAACAGCAAAGTCCTTGAGAAACAAAAGGATATTTACTGCTAATGAGAAAGTATAATACAAGCCGCAAACACGAATAATAAGCAGCAGTAACCTTTGTACCTTTGGACATGACAACTAATGAACTTCCATTAGTTGATCCAGCAATTGCAGTTATGTAATAACTTTTCTCCCACTGCTCCATTATCCAGTCCTGTAAATAGAAAAGGAGTTGGGATTCCTCACTAAACCATTTATTTGCAATAGCATTCTTGTGAAAGGTAGTATTGTACCTTGTGCAGAAAAATTGGTGAGAGCTCATAAACTTGAGAACAGAAACCAGTTCCTGCATCCATAATGAGAGCCCAAAGGTTTGCTGAGGAAGAAACACAACTAATGTACAGCCCATCATCATTGCCCTTCTCTATATGTTGACTTAGCCTTGAGTCGGCAACATTATAATGGTACCTAAGAAACATGCAACAAATGTTATCAAATTTTAGCAACTAGTTGATCACATCCTTAATGGTCATATTTATGTTTATAAGCTAGGCAAAAAGATTAGGATATTGGATTTAGTAGAGAGATGCAGCAAGTATAACCAAACTAGTATCAAGTTATCAGCATCTGATTTCATCATTATAATTACCTCTGCTTCATGGGTCGCCTGGCATTATAAACCGAAATCCATTGAGCTGCTGGACTCCCTAATCTAACCTTCTTTTTAGGTTGCTCGTCTTCTTCCAGATTTACAAGCAACCTTCCACGCTTCTGACCAACCTATAGCACAGGAAGAGACAGGATAAGGACGGATATGTGTGACTATCATATAAAAGTAGGGAATAAGTAGTACAGAAAGTACAGACCTTGAGAGCACCATCAATTCTGATTGGTCTCGAGGCAGGTGATTCAATCAAACCATCAAAAAGTGAGATAAGCTTGGCATAATTGGGCTCTTCATCAAATTTCATATTTGTGACAATCTCAAGAAACTGCTTGAATGGAGCTGGACAGAAACAACAAAGCATCTCTGGAGAAGTAGCCATTTTCTTTTTGCAAACAAGAAAACTCTTGGTATCTCCCTGCAAACATTGTTACAGAGTTTAGCACACTCCAGAAGAACACCATTATGTCAAATTAAAAGGTGTATTAAAAAAGCCTACCTGATAGCCTTGCCAAGGCAATCTTCCTCTTATTAGGAAAATAAGGGTGTACGCCAGTGACTCCAAATCGTCTCTCCTACTACCAGTGCGCCCCAAATGGGCATGGACACTCGCATATCTAATCGTCCCCCTGCAAAAAGAAACCAGATGATAGGTAAATGGAGACCATATGGCAAAAGGAAAATGCTGCTGTGAAAATATAACCAACCTAAAAATATCAGGCCTTTGATCATAATCAACATGACCACCATTTGTCTCCCTCCACTTTGATGCTGTGCAGGTTGGGTATTGCATATCAGCAAAAGCAAAGGACAAAAAAACCAAGGCGAGAAGGAACAATGACTAATAAATATAGTTAGTGTAAACAAACTGGGGCACCACGGAAGGTAATACTTAGATCAAGAATGTATTATATGCATACCTAAACCAAGGTCTATAAGGTAAAGCTTCTTATCGTCAGGCGATCCAGCCTGACCAAGCAGAAAATTCTCCGGTTTCACATCACCATGCACAAACCTGGGATAAGGAGAATCTTTTAGCACAAATCAAGTCATATATCTAAGGACATTCGGTTGAATATAGATAATTTCAGCTCACCCTTTAGAGTGGAGCTTCTCAAGAATTGATATACCCTCTACAGCAATGCAAGCAGCCATATTCGCAGACATCCTGTCCAAGATGTTGGAATCATTTAGTCTACAAAACTGAAACATGAGTGACAAAAGGTAACATAAAAAGAATGGAAGACACTTACGTCTGCCCCATTGAATTCCACACATCCCAAAGGCTGGGACCAAGCATATCCATTACCTGGAAAAAAAGATAGGTGAATAAAATTTGTTGAGCTGCAAAGAAATCTAGAGTAATAATTAGTGAACTCACAAGAATGTAGTAGTCGCCCTGACGACCCTTGTAGTGGACCGATGGTATGCCGTAGCAACCATTGAGAGAGCTGATAAACAATGTCCAAGGTCAGAGAGCTCAAAAATAGAGAAATAGTCCTATGAAAAATGAAAGATGACAGGATAAGTGACATACTTATAAACTTGCCACTCATATGGGGGGCCGTAATGGCATCCTTTACTGTTCCGGTGCTCCAATTTCAATGCAACCTAAAAACATTTTCCATGGATTGGTTATATGTATTATGTATCAAAAAATGATTTGTTCATACAAGGTGTAAGTGACAAACCTCATAGGCATCAGGACCAGTCCGAGCAGTTCCACCGGATACCCTTCGGCCAACATAGACCTGACCAAAACCACCTTTACCTAATTTCCTGTCAGTTATGTACTCTGGAGAGTTACCTACTTGAACCTGCAGAAATGAAATAGGTTTAGAATATCCTAAAAATATAAAACAATTTGTATATCAGTCTTTTCTGATTTTATGTAACAAAAAGAGGAAGTTGGCTTTCATTTCAATTGTCATTTAACTGTACTACTGCTCCACAAGAATTTTGCCCACAGTTCTAACTACTTAGAGGCTATTAACAACTATGCCCAAAGTTTCCTTTTACGCACAATCCCCTGAAAATGTGGTTAGAAGGCATGTGAATGGCCCTTACTGGTGCTAAATGGGCTCATCTTTTGTAACATTAAGAATGATTTGTGCCAGCCAACGTGCTGTGGATAGCATTGAACACTGCATTTGGGGGTGGGGGTGACAAACATATAAAAGCTAAAAAATAGTTTGTTTATGTAATTAGGTGAGGTGCAAACAGATAGAACACTAGGAAAAATGAAGAAGGCAAATGGCAGTCCATGAAAACAAAATTCAAAAGAGAAAGTAATACCCTCTCTGGGACAGGTGTAGCGGCCGGTTCATCTTCCACCCCAACAATCTTCTCAGCACTTTCATCATCCATTTTCAGACCTTTATTAACACCAACCTCAGCTACCTTGTTCAAAGCAAGGTTGTTCTTGGCCGCAGCAGCAACTTTCGGTCCAGCTACGACTTTGGGGGGGTCTTCGCAAGCTGGAACAGCTTCTAAGTCAACAATCTCAATCCCCTTTCTTCTAGGCTTTGGTGCCGGAGGTGCTTTTTTCCCAGCAGCAGCCTTTCTTCCCCTGGGAGCACGAGGTGGAGCACGCTTTCCTGCTCTCTGGGGAGCAGGCGATACCGGTTTCACAGGTGGTTCTCCTGGCTGCGGTTCGTCGAGCTTCTTAGACCTCAGGCGCGCTTGACGAGTACTGCTTCGCAGCTCTGGCATCCTCTCCCCATAAAACTTGGGTCAGCGTCCCAGCCCTCCGAGCTCCTTCCAATCTCCACATGCACAGTCAGATTCAAAATCATAGATCAATATACAGAAAAACAACAAACACAGCTGATAACGCACATCGGCGTAAATCTACCAATCTCTCCATCAACTCATCCACCGATATCCCCAAACAAACAATGGAACTAAGATGCAGCCTCGCCGACGACAGTGACCAGGTAAAAGGAAGGGAGAATCAGCCGAACTGGATCCTCATCGCCGTCAAGAGACGGTCAGCTTCCCCCACCACCACACCCTTTGTCGAGGAATCGAATGCGCCACTCGGCACCAGAAAAAGGAGGAGCGACACATCCCCATCACCGGATGCACCACCACGGGGGACGGAAAAAATCTCGCCTTTGCGCACCAGATTACCGCCAATCCGGCACCAAATCGCCACCGCCCCGCAACCAACCCCGAATCCCGACTGCCCCCGACCCCCACCGGAAGCCGCAGCTCCCCACCCAAATCCACCCGCCCCGGGGGCGCCGCGGGACCGCGCGTCGACGACCACCCCCAACCCCGCGGCGAATCCGCGCGCGCCCGCCGCGCCGGATCGCGATTTCCCGCGAATGGACGACCCCCCCGGCGCCCGATCGCGCGGGAACCGGGCCCCCGAACGTCACCCGGAGACCGCAAAAAAATTCAAAAAAAACAAACAAACAAGAGGACGCGCGACGAGGCCACGGAGATCGGCCGCGCCGGGGTGGAGGGAGCGCGGGCGCTTACATCGGCGGCCGGCGGCGAGGAGGGGCGCGGTGGAGGATGCCGGATTCGTCGCCTCGGGCGCCGCGCGCGGGGGGGCGTGCGTGGGAGAGGATGGGGGCGGCGGAGAGCGAGGGGGCAAGGGAAGGGGAAGGAGGCCGAGGATTGTGTTGTTGTTGTTGTTGTTGTTGTGGAGAGAGGCAGCAGGCTGCTCGGCTCGCGTTTGGGTTTGGAAAACGCGACCGCGCCGTGGTGTGCGCGGCGCGCCCCACCGTGGGAGTGGAGTGAGCGGGGTCCGTGAGGCTGCCGCGTGGGACCGGGTCGTGGGGGTGTCGGTGGGCCCCGACCGTCAGTGGGTGGGATACCCTAAGCCACTAGCGGATAACGCGCGTTTGTGGCGACGTGGATAAAAAAGACTGGACTTGTGGATTACGAGTTTTTTTTTCCCATGTCGATTCAGTCAGGTTTATATTCAACCAAAGTCAAATCGGATCAATTTTAAAAAAATTAAGTGAAATGATGAAAGATTCTACCGAGGTAGCAGTTTTTTTTTTGAAACATACCTTTTCAGAAAATGGAAATCATTTTTGGATAAATTATTTGGAACATTCAAGACCAGCGTGTTGTCCACTTACAATTTATTACATGTGAAACACGAATTGTAATTCAGTTCTACCTACTCTGCTCGGTTCCGATGGTGTAATCTTTTCAAATGACACATTTTCCATACGAACACCTTATTGAGTGAGATACAGTGTGAACAAACACGAGTTATATGTTGTTCTACTTATTCCGCTCAATTATCACTGTGTAATCTTTTCAAATGTCACATTCCCGTTTGAAGACCTCAGATAGTGATGTACACGTGTGAAAACTGACATTCATGTGATAAGTTCTCTGCTCCACACGACCACACGGGATTTGCTACAGGTCTACTACCGTGTGTTTGGTTGGGGTGCAGGGTTCGACCTGTTTTTGGAGTGTTTGGATGGGGTTGGAAAGGGTTGGAGCCACCCGAGAGGAATATACCGTGCATATGGATATGCGGGTTGAGTCGAACTCCCAAAATCTAGCAGAGCACGTGGTTCCCTTTACTCCTGCCTTTTCTTTTTCTCTTAACCGCACCAAACCCTATCCATTGGAAAAATCCACGACACCCGACGCCGCCAGTTCGCCTCCACCGACACCGCACGTGGGGCCGGATCCCGCCAGGCCACCTCCACTCCGAAGCTGCTGCTCCCACCGCAAGTTGCTGCTCCTACCGGCCTAGATTTGCGCGGTAGTTCAAGGTAAATTCATCTCCCCTTCCTTCATCTGTGTATATGGCAAATTGATGTCGGATTGATGGTTGATTTGAAGATTCTTTTGTTAGTACATGGAAACCTTATATGGTATTTTCTAGGTCATTTGTAGTCACAATTTTATCATGTTGAATGTTGATGGATAACACGCGCAAGGCATTTATTTTTGTTGTTGCTGCACATTGGTTGTTGTGTGATTGCAATTGTTGCTCGGTCTAAAAATGAGTTGCAAGAAGGGAAGGGGTTACTTACGCCCCCAATGTTTGAAAGGGATAGGAAGGGGATTGAGTACCTGAATGACAAAATTTGGAGGAATGACACAACTTATGTAAACATGCTGAGAATGAACAAAACACGTTTCTTTCAGTTTTCTTAGTTGTTTAGAGATCATGGTTTACTTGACCGTTCATATGTGTGTTGAGCAGCAAGGGGTAATGTTTATATGCACTTTTTGACATAATGTTAGGAATAGAGTAATTGCAACCAATTTTGCGAGATCTAGAGAAACGGTCAGTCGTTATTTTAATGAAGTACTTCATGTTATTGGTGAGCTACGAGAAATATATTAGGCCCCCTTCATTGGACACTCCTGCTAAAATAGAAGGACACACAAGGTGGTATCATTACTTTAAGGTGTGCAACTCAACCTTATGTCACATTCTAAATTTATTTTTTGACAAACATATAATTGTCCTAATCTCGACTTCTTTGAACATCACGTAGGATTGTATATGAGCACTTAATGGTACACATATAAGAGCCACTACTCCAAAGGAAATGCAACGTGCTTTTTCGTGGTAGGTACAAGCATTATACTCAAATGTACTGGCACCCGTAGATTTTGACCAAAATTTCACCTATGTCTTGGCCGGATGTGAGGGGACAACACATGATGCACATGCACTGGTTTTACGTGATGCTCTAGCACGTGAGGATGTCTTTCATATGCCGCAAGGTAATAGTTTAACCTGTCCATGTCTTGTTCATAAATTTGTTCATCAAAATTAATAGAACATTGAGATGTAAACTAAATATCCATTATATGTTACGTAAATATTACCTAGTTAATGTTGGATATGGAGCCAAACCTTGATTTTTCCCCATTTTCGGGCTGCCCGCTATCACTTGAATGAATGAGGGAGGAATCTGATGCAAAATGAGAAGGAATTGTTCAACCGTAAGCACTGTACATTGAGAATCATAGTAGAGCAAGCATTTGGAGCACTAAAAGGAGATTCAAACTTTTTGATGACGCATCTCCTTTTTTCCTTATGAAACTCAAGTAGATATTGTTATTGTTTGCTGCAACATTCATAATTGGGTGACTGAAGATGGGACTGGGAGTGATGAATTCAATGTGCCGGATGACAATGATGAGGACACCCAACACACCACATATGCTAGGACAACAAGTGAAAATGTCGTTATGCTCGCTTTTAGACGAGGTTTGGTTGACCAAATGTGGGTTGATCATCAGAGTCATGAGAACTAGTATTTTATTTGTTTGGATAATGTGATTTGTGTTGTATTTTATTTGATTGGACAGTGTAATCATTGTATTTGACGGTTGAAATTGTATTTGAGAGATATTTGATTGCTACTTTGCTAGCATTATTATTTGATGAAATAATAGTAGTTGTTGAAATTATTGTCTCATGAAAGTATGCCTTGTTGAAATTATTATCTCATGAAGTTTGCCTTGCTGAAATGGATCATGTGGGCTGATAAATTCTAATTGTATATTGCATTGTAAATTTTGAAGGTAAATGAAACCTGTGGGTGGACATGTTACTTGACTTCAACTTGGTCAGTCTACATGCCCAAGTACCTTGCCGGTTTAGTGGTTAATGGCACCAAAACGCCATCTACCTACAAGATGGTTCACTGCAATGGGTGTGCAAAGGCTCTCTAAGAGAAATTTGGCATTGTGCGTAGTGGTGACCAAGTTAAGAATCACCTTAAGACACGACAAAAGAAGTTCTGTAAAATATGTGACCTTGGTGGTTTGAGTGTTGCTAATTGGGATGAAGATACCTACACTATAACTCTTGATGATGAGCACTACAACGATAATATTAAGGTATGGATGTTGTCCACATATTATAGTAGTTGCTTGTTGATGTCCGCATATTATTGTTCTCACATATTATAGTCGTTGTCCAGAAATTATTGTTCTCATATATTATATAGTCGTTGTCCACATGTAAATACTAGTAGTTGCTGAAATTGTTGATGTCCACATATTATTGTTCTCACATATTATATTGTTGTTCACATATTATTATTGTCATATATTATATAATTGTTGTCCACATGTACATAATAGTAGTTGCTTAAATTTTACAAATATTGTAGGTTCACAAGTCTAATGCTGGTTATCTGAATAAGCATATTCAACATTCTAAGTAGATGCACACAATTTTTGGAAGTACCTTGGCTACAGGCAAGTTCGCAAAGGACTCAAGTGCACCTCGTACAAAGGATGGAGATGCAGAGGATTGTGCGGTTGAGGAAACTAGAAAAAGTGATGGGGATGCCATTGCCAGTGAAGGCAACAATGGGGATGCCACTGCCATTGAAGGGAACAATGGGGCAACATCATTTGCAAGTAAGACCAACATGATTGGCAAGATCAATAACTGCAAGAAGAACAACAAGAGGTCTAGGGCTGATGTTGATCCATTGGTTGCTGCAATCGATAGAGGAAGTAACAAGATAGCCAAGGCGATAAAGGTAGTGGGCAAATTAGACAAGAATGTCCCCTTAGATTTGTTTGACAACTTGATGGCTTTCAAGGGTAGTTTCAATGAGACACACTTATCTATTATGCATATTTGGTCTCTGAACCTCACGTAGCTAGAGCTTTCAACAACTTACTTTTTTACCATAAATTAAACGGGGTTGCAAAGTACATTGTTGAAAACTTCCCTGGGCAGTAAGGGTAAGTTGTGGTGGTAGGATTAACCTCTTGTTAGTAACACATACAACTATATATTTGCAGTCTAAGTAAGCTTGTATCTTGCTATGTGGAAGCTTTGAACTTGCTATATATTGCGTAAGGCTTGAACTTGACGCATCATGCAAAGATTGAGGTTGGAAATGTGTGTAATGCACCTATGGATATGGCCTAAGACTTCTATTTCTAATGCATCCAAGACTTTTATGCGGCTTTCAAATTATTGTGTGTGGTGTTCCTTGATGCATGGTGCAAGCATATGAAATATTACTATGTGTTGATGAAGTGACTGTTAAATTATTATGTGGCTGTTAAATTGTTGATGAAAAGTGCTTATCTTATGTATACTCGAGGGGGTAAGATCACCATTTGAGTGGAAGGTGATCAGATTCATAAGTTCCAATCCTGCACATCCATCCAAACATGTGACAGGTTGACTCCAACCTTTTCGATCCTCTCGCAACCAAACACGGCGAGGGTTGGAGTTATCACCAAAACGTGGGTTGGAGCCACACGTTCCGCAACCAAACACACAACTAGAGTGTGTACGTAGGTACTTTTATCAAACGCCTCTAAGGGCCCCTTTGGCAGGGCTTCTGCTGTGGCTAAAACGGCTGTGGCTGTGGCTACTCTAGTAAAATGGCTTATTTGGTGAAGCTGAAGCCATTTTGTAAAGTGTTTGGCAAAATGGCTGTGGTTGTGGCTTCCATGTCACATGTGGGGAAGAAGCCGCGGGAAGCCACTATTTTTGGCTTCACCTCCGTAGTACAAATTGCAAAATGGCTTCTCCATGGCTTCAGCTTGGAAGCCGTTTTTTTAGGGTTTGGCAGGACCCCTAAGTTGTAGGTCCTGTAAAAGAGTTGTAGGTCTTGTAAAAGACGCTTCCCAATTTCAATGTATGTAGGCATGTAATCCTAGTGTAAATAAATAGTCTTGACCTAAGTTGTTAAACATAAACAAATTTAAGTTACACATGTCTGGAGCCCATTTGCATATGTGCCGTGGAAAGCCCAGCTTCCTCGGCCCACTTACCCCAGCCATCCTCCACCCACCGTTCCAAAACCCTAGCACATCCGACGGCCACGAGGCGCCCATCGCCGAAATATAAGTCCGCTTCCCACCCAAACCCCTAGCTTCTCCGCGCACTCCATCTCCCTCCCCCGCCGCCGCCGCCGCCGCACGCAGCCGCATTCGCCATGGGTGAGCTCCTCCTTCCCCTTCCCGCTGACGACCTGATCTCTCCGTGCGACGGGCCCTTCGCGCGTCTGCTTGTTCTGATGGCTTGTTCCTTGCGCAGGGGCGTACAAGTACGTGTCGGAGCTATGGAGGAGGAAGCAGTCTGATGTGATGCGCTTCGTGCAGCGCGTCCGCTGCTGGGAGTACAGGCAGCAGCCGGCGATCGTCCGCCTCACCCGCCCCACCCGCCCCGACAAGGCCCGCCGCCTCGGCTTCAAGGCCAAGCAGGTAGATCTTCGCGCTTTGTTCTCCTTACTGACACGAGATGCCGATATAGATGTTGTTGTGTGTCGGTTGGTCGAGGCCCATCGATAACTTTGAACTTCTCAGTGGTAGACCATTTGTGTTCGGATGCCAGTTTTTTTGTGTGCGCGAAATGTAGAATTGCTAAGGTGAATAACTCTACCATAGCCAGTATACTGTTTAAGCATGTTTGGACATGCCTATGTGATGATTCTTAAAGTTATATACTTGATTGCTATACAAATACTAAATAGTTTGGCTGGCACCTATTGTGGTCACTGACGCAAAAACTATGAAGAGTGAACAGTTAATTGTGTATGCATTGCATCATCTTTGTGGAAAACAGTTTCCTCATACTCCTACTTTTTTAGACTAAATCCTCAATTCCATGTTATTGTAGTAATTTTATATGTGGTGGTCATGTCTGGTAGGCGTCTATTGGTGAAGCAAAGTAAATGAAAGTATTGTGGCCTTGTTAGTATTATAGGTCTGTCTGATTTGTCTCTAGATAATTTTTTCTGCAGTGTCAATTTGGTGTTTGAATAATTTATTCTAGATTAGCTCTTTGTAGAGCTTTGTGAGTATGCCTTGCTTGGGACAAAATGCTATGTTGTTGTAGAGCTTTGCGAGTATGAGTGATAGTCAAATGAGCTTGTGCTTAACATTGTGCTATGTGTCTGCAGGGCTATGTTGTTTATCGTGTCCGTGTCAGGCGTGGTGGCAGGAAGAGGCCTGTGCCCAAGGGTATTGTCTATGGCAAGCCAAAGCACCAGGGTGTCACCCAGCTGAAGTTCCAGAGGAACAAGAGGTCTGTTGCTGAGGAGAGGGCTGGACGTAAGCTTGGTGGACTGAGGGTTCTTAACTCCTACTGGGTGAATGAGGTATGCTGGAATCTATGGAGAAATTTTTGTTCTATTGTTTTTGTCTAATCTGTTTTGTGCTAATGCCTTGTCGTTCTGCCAACACAGGATAGTACCTACAAGTACTTTGAGATCATTCTTGTCGATGTTGCCCACAATGCCATCCGCAATGACCCAAGGATCAACTGGCTGTGCAATGGTGTGCACAAACACCGTGAGCTCCGTGGCCTCACCTCTGCTGGCAAGAAGTACCGTGGCCTGCGCGGCAAGGGCACCTCCCACCACAAGAACAGGCCCTCCAGGAGAGCTACCTGGAAGCGCAACCAGACCCTCTCCCTCCGCCGCTACCGTTGAGCTCTGTGCCTGGATACTCCAGTTGCAGTGGAGACCATCCCAAGCAAAACTTTGGCTGTGTTTGGTTGCATTTTTCAAATTTTGCTACTTGTGTTCTGAGCACTTAAACTATGTTAGAAGTCTTCTATGGAGCATATGTCGTGAACAATTTGCAATTTGCCTGTGTTATCAGACAACGAATGGTTAGTGATCTAATACCTTGTGCTGGTGTTGATTGTGGATGATTGTTGGACTGTGAGCACACTCCTGATGTACTTTGGCATCCTGTGCTCATCCTGTGCTCTTGATTCATTGTTTCTCCCTAGTTGTGCAAGAGGTACTTGTTCACTGGAGTTTGTGGTGTGTCAATTCTATCTCTTAGCAGGTTGTTTACATCAAATAACTTGAGCCATAACCCTAAGTAATTAACCTTAGATAATGTGCAAATTTGAGCACATTGGCAGATACTTGAGAATGTATGTAACTTTGCAGGACATTAGTCTCTTTTTGGGAGACATTTGTTTGGTTTCTTCTCAATTTCAATGAATTTTGACCATCGGGATTGACCACCCGCACTGGGGGATGGGAAAACTCTTTTTGGGAGACATTTGTTTGGTTTCTTCTCAATTTCAATGAATTTTGACCATTAGGGTTGACCACCCGCACTGGGGATGGGAAAACTCCCTCGATCCGTTTCCCGTGAGCTTTTTCATGAAAACGGGCTGCAGCGGGCTACGGGAACGCTCACGGGATTTTCCCGTCGCCCCTTAGTTCCTCGAGATTTAGAGGGGTCGAAGAGCTCCTTGATCCCTCTTAAGGCCCCACCGCGGGTCCAGCTGCCGCTGACCTCAACGTACTCGCCCGTGCTGCGACGACCTGGAAGGAAGCGGAGGCGCCCTCCACCGTTACCGAGGAGCTCGTGGAGCACCACCTCACCGCCGTTTTCGTGCACCTCGTTGGCTGCTACAACCCGCGAGGCAAGCGCAGGGGAGCACGCCGCACGTTCCCTCGGCTTGGTGGTCCTCTCGCGGTGCCGCCATGGACCGGGCAAGGGCAGGGAAGGGGCTCCGCGAGAGGAGGGCCCCGCCACCGGCTTGCTCCTCGCCGCGACATCCATCTTCTCCACAACCGGCGGGGAGACCTCCGCACCGGGGCTGGCATCCATCTTCTCCAAAAGCGGCCATTCGCTGCGGCGGCCGTGCTCCCCCCTCCCCGCGCCGGGAGACGGGGGTGGAGCTCCGTGGCCGGCGCACCGCGTCTTCGGCCTCCTCGTCGGGAGGAGGCGGCCCGCGGTCGGCGCGGGGAGCTCCGCACGAGGCCATGGGGGCCGCCCCCGCCGAGCACCGATGGATCCGCCGACGGAGAGGCCGCCGCCCCTCCCGTGCGGCCGCACCCTCGAGGCCGCCGCCGCCGCCGAAGCCGCTCTCGTGCCGCACCCTCAAGCCGAAGCCACACCACCCCGCGCCGCCAAGGAGGCTACCTTGCCGGTCGCACGTGTGCCGCCCTCTTCTCCGTCGTGCCGCCGTTCGCGCCTCACCGTGCGAGCCCGCTCCTCCACGCCGTCCGCTCCTTCACGTCGCCGCTTCTCGGCCCGCTCCTCCGTGCTGCCACCACCTTACACGTCGTCGCTCGGGCTTGAGCCATGGCCACACCCTCCGCTCACGACGCCATGGCCGTGGCGCCGAGTCGACGCGGGGAGAGCTGGAAGCCGGCGCCGCCGATTGGGAGAACCTCCGGGGTGCAGGTAGAGGCGGTCCGGGGTGGCGCAGGCTCGGCAATGGCCGCGCCGTGCTCCACCTCACCGTCGCAGGGAGGAGGGCCATCGCAGGGGGAAGAGGGGAGGTCGGTCGCGCCGTTGCTCGTCCTCCTCACCTTGCTCACCAGCAGAGGAGGAGCAGGGCGCCTCGCCGGTGGAGGATGGAGGCCGGGGAGCATCGCCGGGGAAAGGAGAACAGGAGCGGGCGGAGAAACAGAGGGAGTGGGGAGACAGAGACCGAGGAAAGAGAGGGAGGGGGTAAAATATATATAAGTGTGGGCCCCACCGTTAGTAGTTGGGATGGAGGAGAGAAAATGAAGGAAGATGGATGCGGAAGAAGAAAATATGAATGAAAGAATCTTGATGATTAGGATGCCATATTCTGTTTTGAAGGAGAAAATGGAGGAGGATGAGTCTGGATGGTCTTAGTGTTGTGCATCCTCGAAGCGGATGGGGGGATAGTGTTGTACCACTTTTGAAAAAGATTTTTCAAAACATCAATTGCTAGGTTCTTTTCAAGGAATTTGATGTGTTCCACCCGACTGAACCATCAAAACGACCATGATTCATCCATGTTTCATCCATAAAGATGATTCATCCATGCTTATACCTTTGTTTCGTGAAAAAAAAGTTGGCAGAACAAAAAATAAGAAGTTGGCAGAACGGAATGGCCTCTCTAACACATCTGCAGTCTATCGAAGTATCGGAAGCACTGTCCTAAGATGGTTCAACAAGATAATTAAAAATAACAAATGCCTTGATAATTTGAAATATAATTCTAAATGCCTCAAATGCCTACAAGATCATTGAAAAATAACAAATGCCTTGTTCTAAGCATGCTTGTCCTAATGTCACCGATCGACATATCTTTGGTCTAAACTTTAAAGTTAGGCCCTACGATTTATGTAAAAAAGGACACAATGCAGAGGCGAGCTAAGGTACTAAAATAAGGTCAGAATTGTATTAAGAAAATATGGTCCTGCTAAACACACCTACCTCATCTCCAAGACCGTATCCTCAACAGAAATTAGAACACTCCTTCCGGCCACGGGCAACGGATATATAAGGAATAATTGCCTCGGTCAGAATGCTATGTGTCATAGTCTAATTAAACTTAATAGATTTGTCTCGTGATTTAATCTTTATAGTTTTATATAATTTATATTTAATATTTCTAATTAGTATACATTCTATCGACTATTGGACAATAATTGAAAGGAATTTAGCTCGTGAAACCAAACAAACCATTCGAAAAGGCAAAAGGGAAAAAGTGGCTAAATATAGGCCATGTTTGGATACTCTAGCAGGGTTAGAGTTAGACCTAGTTTCTAACTCTAGCTCTAGCTCTAGCTCTAGAGGTGTTTGGATGAAAGGGTTAGAATGACATTAAATATACTTTTTCAATCATTAGGTGTGGGTGGAGGGAGAGAGAAAAGTCATTTTTTTGGTGGACCCAACATGAACTAGCCCCAATAAGCACCTCTTGGGTGGGATAGTTTTTTGGGTGGGCTAGATGCAAACTAGTTCAATATAACCCTCATGTTTGGATATTTTGTGGCTAGTTGAGCTCCAACTGGCCAAAACTAACTATAACCCATGAATCCAAACACGACCATAGTCGTTCGTATAGGTAACCAAAGGTCTCACAGTTGAATCCCGTTCGTCTACGCTGAACAAATGATCAACACAGGCTTAGAAAATGGTCAAACTCTCTGTGCCCCACTGCGCAGTGACTACGAAACGGAGTTCTCGGTGACTTCTGGCCCCACCTGTCAGCCTCAGGGCGGCCAGGCCAGTTCGAGCCAGGTGTCCTCTCTAGACTGGAACCAACAACCCAAGCGGCCGGGTTCCGGAAGCGGCGAACGCCGAGCGCTCTCCACTGGCCATCGCCCGGAAGCTTCTGGAAGCCGATGGCGGAAGCTTCGAGGATCTCGGAGGCGCGCCGGGACGCCGTGTTCGGGCGGTGGGTCGTCTTCTCGCCGGCGCGCTCGCGCCGCCCCACCGACCTCAAGTCCCACAACCCGACCAACCCTAGCCCCGCCCCCGGCGCCGGCGCCGGCGCCGAGGCGCCCAAGCCGTCCTGCCCCTTCTGCGCCGGACGCGAGTCCGAGTGCGCTCCCCAGATCTTCCGCGTGCCGCCCGACGGCTCGCTGCCGTGGCGGATCCGCGTCATCGAGAACCTCTACCCCGCGCTGCGGCGCGACGTCGAGCCGCCGCCCGCGCCGGAGGGGGCCGACGGCGGGGAGGAGGAGCCCGGGGAGCTCTCCGTGCGCGGGTTCGGGTTCCACGACGTGGTCATCGAGACGCCGCGCCACGACGTGCGGCTCTGGGACCTGGACGCCGAGGGGGTCCGCGACGTGCTGCTCGCCTACGCGGAGCGCGTGCGGCAGCTCGAGGAGCACCCCGCGGTGAAGTATGTTCAGGTAGAGCCGTGGAGTTCTTTCTGTGTTGCGCATTTCTGCTTAAATTGCACGATCAGATGTCTTGGGCGTTTCATTATCTGGATAATGTTGGTGAACATATCGAGCAAAGCAGCAAACAATTGGATTGATAGGAGTACCACTTAAATGTGAATGTGATATGTTTTCGCTCATGGATGTTAGGATTCATGCATGGTAACCACTAAAAACTTCTTAAACTTCAGAAATGGTAAATGCTTGATATAGTTGTTATGGGAACAAAAAGAGAAAAGAATATGGAAGTATTTATGTTAGGAGGTCGATGGACATTTTGGGCACGTTCTGTAAATATGACAGTATCAAATTAATGTCCTGTGCAGATGAGATTGTATGTTCGGATAATTTGTTTGTCTTACGCCTTTATGTTTGCATGGATAATGTTGTTGTGGCAAAGCTTGCAAGTGGTGAGGAGTTGTAGGCTTGTCAGGATTCTGTTTTTTAGACCAATGTTGTGTGAAGAGCCTTTCATGGTAGCACAGATATGGACAATGGCCATTCACTTTTCCATTATATAGCAAACTGGTAATTTTGTCTGTTTCATTGAGTTTTGTCTATGGTTCATTTGTACAAAGAAGACCAATTTTAATTGGTGACCTTTTGAAGACTTAAAAAGTGCTATTCTTTGTTTGTGCAACATGGTGTTTCAGTAGTTAGTACCTTTGCTGCGAACTGCATTTCTTACACTTTGGATCTTTTTCTCCATGTAGCATATTTGTCACCTATGCATCTACGAATCTGTTCACGGACATTGAGATATGACAGTTAGGTCTAATTAGTAGAAACTGCCAATATCTCATTGGTTCGTGTACATGTTGCTTAACATTTATGACAAAGAATTGATTCACCTTTGAATCAAACATTGGTAATATGGTTGTATCCAAGCCGGTGATGTCCTGATC
The DNA here is from genome assembly GCA_947561735.1 of Cenchrus americanus. NCBI lineage: Eukaryota > Viridiplantae > Streptophyta > Magnoliopsida > Poales > Poaceae > Cenchrus > Cenchrus americanus. Next base: position 240,258,326 of record OX387245.1, read on the forward strand.
AATTTAACTTTTGCGGACCACGTAAACTAACCAGTCACTGAGGGGGAGGGGAAAAATCAACAATGCCCTCCTTATATGTTATTATTAGTGCATCTGATGCATGCTTTGTTATTTGCTAGAATTACTGGTGTCATTATAAGCTGTTTCTATTTAGTTGGCTCATATAAAACAGTTGGTGATTTTCCTTGAAATTAAATGTATTTAGTGAAGGTATTAGATGTTTTCCATCTTTCCAATTCTACCTGTATAGTCAGTTCAGAGTTGCTTTTGTTGATCTTGATGGCTTGGTGTGCTTATTTATTTGGGTATACACTATGAAGATGGACATTTTGGGCACAGATAATGTAAAAGTAGAAGTACCATGTTATACACTGTGTAAATGAGATTATAGTTACACTTAATATGTTTTCTTGCATGGATAATGTTGTTAGGCAAAGTTTGCAAATTTTCTGTGTCATGTTATAACATATGCATTTTGTGGTTGTTAGGATGCATAGTTGTGGTCAACGCTGCAGGCTTTACATGATTCCAATTCCTGGCCACTTTCTGTTAGGCCCATCTTTATATCAACCATTCCAATTCATGATAACACAGATATGGACAATGGCTATTCACCCTTTAGTTTAAAACTGAAAAGGTGAATCTGTCTAGTTTTGTCTATGGTTCATTTTCATAGGTTTGGATTTGTCAATTCTTGATTGGAAATTGCTGACGACTTAAAGTGGTTATTGTCCACTTGGGAAACATATTTCAGCTGTTATTACTTTTGTCGCTTAGTGCGTTTCTTATGCTTGGACCTTTTCCATCATTGGTCCATTCAGAGTCATATATATACAATATGTATAGGAATCAGTTAGTTGACATTGAGATATGGTAGTTATGGTTTACTAAATAGGAACTATCAATATCTCATCGCTTTAGGACCTGAGTGACAGCTCAATGGCTGGGTCGGCTACTCGGTTGTTATGCATGGATCCTACGTTCGATCCTAGATCAACCCAGAATTTCCCACTAGGGCTAACTTCCCAAACAAGAATAGTTGCCTCTCACCCGTGCAACTACAATGGAAATGCACATGCTTGTTTGACATGCTTACACATCTTGATATTTAAGTTTTGCCAATCATCATTGTTTCAAAGACGTTGCCTAGGCATCTAGGCGGTCCCAGCTTGCCTTGGGAAACTGGCCGCCTTGCCGCCTAGGCGTCGCTTAGGCTTCACCTAGGCGATAAGGCGTGCACAGATTTCCATGCTTGCTTATCGCCTTTTAAATACTGCCAACCATTCAAAATAGCAGCCAGCCAGTCACTGGGGAAAAAGATCAATGTTGTCCTCTTTTTACATCACTGTTACTGCATATTATGCATGCTGTGTTATATTTTAGCCATGCAAGCTTATTATGAGCTTGGAGAGTCTGTTTGGTGTAGATGTGTTGTTTTGCTGATTGCTAGCTATGAACCATGGACTGAGGTTTTTTAAGAAATGTGAAACACCTTTTCTCTCTCATTTAGTTGGCTCCTATAAACTAATCAGTAATTTTCCTTGAAACTAAATTAATTAAACGAAGATATAAGTAAGCACTGCTCATTGATGATGTTAATAGATAATACTTTCATTGTTTGCAAACCAAGTGTCGTTGCTCTGACACCGCACCTTCACTACTTATGTGTTGTACTATTGTCATGTCCATTTATACCAGTAAGTAATGGTCTTTATGTATTTCAGTTATTGATTCTGCGAATTGCTTTGTTTACTTAACCTTATACAGTATCTTTGTTAATTTCCTTTTGTGCAAGTGAATAACTTCCTTTTGTCATGAAAAAAAATCCTTAGGTGTTTAAGAACCATGGGGCATCTGCTGGGGCGTCAATGGCACATTCACACAGCCAGATGCTGGGAACTCCCTTTGTCCCTCCCTCTGTTAAATCTCGGCTTAACTGCATGAAGGAGGTTTTTGATAAATCGGGGAAATGCAGCCTTTGCGAGATTAGGTCCAAAGATATCCTGATCACTGAGACACCCAACTTTTCTGCCATCGTTCCTTTTGCAGCATCATATCCATTTGAGATATGGATTATTCCTCGACAACATCTTTCTTATTTCCATGAAATTGATCAGGACAAGGTACGGACTATTTTTAAATTTGTTATGTGTTTCATCTTTTCTTTTATATATACCGAATTCTGCTACTTATATTTTGAAGTTCAAACTTTTGTTCCTATTTGCTATTACTACATCTTTGGTGTTCCTATTAAGTTATGGAGAAACTTGCGTGCCAATACCTTGGCTACTGGTGCCCTCCTTTACTACTGACTGATACAAAGATCAAAAGTTCAGGACTGTTACATCCATTTCTTTTTAATATATGGATTTTTTTCCAGTTTGTGGCTATGCATCAAAGTGCTGATACTTTGTGTTAGCTGATTGCTGTATCACCTGTGCTGTGTATCCCTCAAAGATTTGTTCCTTCTATTGGGCACTCTGTACATGTTGATACTGAATCATATGCGCATTGCAATATATTCTTTTATTCTACGCATTCTGTTGCTTATGGGCTTCATTTCATTCTACTGTTTACTAGTGAAAACGAGGCATTAGCATGTTCACTTCCACATGTTTATGTTGTGTGGATCACTATGGGCCAGATTTTTCAACTCATTCTGAAGATAAAGCTATTTATACATGTTCCCTGCAGGCACTGGATCTTGGGTCTTTGTTGAAGACAATGCTACAAAAATTGTCTAAGCAGCTTAATGACCCGCCGTTCAATTTTATGATCCACAGCGCACCATTCAGGCCCTCATCATCCTGCCTGCCTTATGCACATTGGTTCCTCCAGATCGTGCCCCAGTTAAGTGTAGTAGGTGGCTTTGAACTTGGAAGTGGGTGCTACATCAATCCAGTTTTTCCTGAAGATGCTGCCAGGATTTTGAGGGAACTAGACTGTTCAACCTAGTTGGTGGTTGGTATCTGATTGTTCACTAAACATGAACGAGAACTATGTTCCACAATACTTTTCTCCAAAGCAAAGAATAGCATGCTAATAGCCCAAGTGGACAGCTAACATGATATGTAACAGAGGACCTTGTTTTGGCAAGGATGATCTGCTGTTTTTTTTAACTGAATCTCCCGGCAAATAGCTCTTGTCAGGCCTGCATGACAAGTTTGGTTTTTTTCTTCTTGGGCTGCCAGGTTGATGATTGCAATGTTGATTGTACAATTGGTTAAAAACAGAGTTTTTATAGACTAATAAATTGCAGATATCGTTCTATCTGACGACTCCTGTTGTGATGTACATGCAACTTAAATTACTTTATCATATAAATTAGCTTAAAGTACCGATCTGATCTTTTGTTTGCATAGATGTTGGCATTGCTAGCTGTAAATGTAGCTCCCAGATGTACTTGTTTGTTGGCTCATCACTCATCAGGTACTTACATTTTTTCTATCCCTGTTGTAATAGGGAACGCTTGATTTTCCAGACCTTGTAAATCCATAGCTGCCAGATCACGTGTAGATTGGTGAACCAAAATGAATGGATGGTTTCCTGACATTGTAAACTATCTGAAAACCGAACACCCAAAGCAACTTGTCAATACTCTTTTCATGTGTTCATCCGAGTGATCGAAAAACATATTTACCTTTGGGTTCATGCTTAACATATTTGGCATACCTTAACAAACACAACTACTGCACATTTGCCTTTACAGTTTACACACGCAGATGCGTCATTTGGATGTACATAAATATTGTATCTTTATCAAATGGTTAAGTACATGTCTCACCAAGAATTGCTAAGCTACAGATGTGAACCGCAACCTACTGGAGAGGGGAACGAACTGTATGAGCATGAGCTTAGCACAGTGGGCTTGTACAGTATGCTGTGCAAGCAAAAGACCAGAAAAGAGTGGCATTGCCTGCTGCTGCTACCATGTTTCAGTTGCTCACTGCTTGCCGAACCCGAACAAGGATTTGATGGCATTGAGGGCGTTCTCATTGATGAACGACTCGTCGTAGTTCTTCAGCAAGGTATCGAATTGCTCTTGTTTCCTCAAGATTTCAAGATCCGGGTCGGTGCGGACTCGCTGCAGGAAATCAAACAAGATGTGTGTCACTATTTGGGAACAATTGATTCTCATGTGGCAACAGAGCTATTCTCTAGTTACCTTGTAGTCTTCATAGCCTGCCTTCAGGGCGTCTTCCAACGCAGAAAGCCCTGCTTCTATCTGCACGAAGGAATGCTCATATGAGTATTCAGCAGCAGACATACTACTATGCATTGTGAGAAGATTAGAGAAGCATATCGAACCCGGCCGAGTTTGGAGTAGCAGCAAGCAACATTGTAACTGGCAATGGAAGCCTCATTGTTCTCCGGTTTCGAACCCAAAACCGACTCGAACTTCTCCAATGCCTCCTCATACTTCCCATCTCTGAAAGTTTTCAGAAGTCAAATGGATTTCAAATTGAAGTAATGTCATAGCACTATCTGCAATTGAAGCATCGTTTCACTTACTTGTACATCCGGAGTCCCGTGCGGAGGTCCTCTTCCCTCTGCATCTTCTGCGCCATCTTCCTTTGGTAGTTTTGTAACTGCACACAGTTTTTCAAACATTGCCATTAGCAAAGAAACATTATCTGTGATCAATTCACACATTTGGGCCAGGAGACCTGAAGACTCCTCAGAATTCATGCTTGTGATGTGTGCACTCACCTGGATCTCCCTCACCCTGCCACTGACCACTCCAGAGTTCCTCTCAGCTCTTATGATCTCCTTCTCGGTGAGCTCATCATCACCATCCCCCTTACCTGAATCCAATTAGCAATTAGCATGGATTATTCAGAAAACAATTGTCAGTCACATCTATCCATCTTGCAAAGATCAATGGAACCAAGAATCATAACTCATAGCAACCAACTTTTCTAGTTTTTTTACTTCAGACTTCAGAAAGTTCAGAGAAAAGCAGGAGCAAACAATGTAAAACGGATGCTGCAGCGACTTGCTCAATCTTACCAAACCTTCTCTCCATCCTCATGTACAGAGGGCCGGACCTCTGACGGATGCTGTACATGGTCTGGCCGTACCCTTTCGCCGGCCAGATGTCATCCCCGAAGACGGCGCTGCGATCAGTTCATCGGCAACAACGAAATTTGTTTCTTGATCAGTTGATGCTTCGATTCCAAAGGCAGACGGGTGTCATACTGCGGCGGGACAGACCAACCTGGTGGCGAGCACCTTGTCGCCGACGGTGAACTGGCCGGTCCTCTCGGCGGCGCCGCCGGGGAAGATGGCCTGGATGTAGGTGCCGCCGTCGCGGCCCTTGGAGAACTTGAGCCCGTACGGCTTCTCGATCGTGACCTCGTACTCCTCGTACGGCTGCTCCTCCTCCTCCCCGCCTCCGCCCCCCTCCGCCTTAGTCTCCGTCTTGGTCTCCGCCTCCGCCTTCGCCTCTGACGACGCCCAGACGACGCCGGCGGCCCTCCGCGCGCCCAGTCTCACGCCGCGGCCGCCGAGGGACGCCGCCGGCGCCGGGAGCACCAGCAGCCTCGCATTGCTGCTCCGCGGTAGGCGGGCCGGGGACGAGAGCAGCGGCGGCTGGTTGGCGCCCACCTGGTGAGCCAGCGCCGCCATGGTTCTCTCTCCAAGCTACTGCTGGGAAAAAATTAAGGTTGCACGCGCGAGGAGGTATCGTCTCTGCGCTGCTCGCTCGAATGCTCTCCACTTGGCAGCAGCTTGAGGTGTTCTTCTCCTCCCCTCGGCCTCTCTTCTTCTTGGCGAATCTTGATGGTGAAGATGAGGAGGAGGCGCTTCCGTGGCTCATCCTGGGCTATGTGGCGGCAAGAGCGGCAGAGCTCCGACGCGAGATGGAGGCCACACACACATGGAGATCAAATAGAGGCTGCCAGGTGGCCGCCAGGAGGGGGTCCTACGTGTCACCGTCCACGTCACTTGTCAGCCTGACTTTCTGGTGAGGCGAAACCGTTGGGCACTTGTGCATCTGCCTTGTTCTTTTTTTTATGAGGCCATGCTTTTTTTAATGATGATGACATTGACACTTCGACAGGTTTCTAACGAAAGGCCTGATGAACGGCCCACATACCAATAGGAGATGGGATTTTTAAAATATTTTTTAATCATTTTGCAAAATTATACTACCGTTTCAAAATTTATCAGATTTGACCACCAAACGCCGTGGCGCACGGCGGCCACCGTGGGGCACGACGGTTCAGGTCCAACCGCCGTAGCCCACGACGGTTGGCCTTAACGCCGTGGGCCACGACGATTGTAGACAGCTAATGCAGCGGTCATGCAACCGCTGTGGCCCACGACGGTTCCATGAGCCTGATTGGTTTTTTTTAATATTTAGAAGAGAAAACACACACATTTGTAATGGCATGTACGACGCTTGTACTATCCTAACAAAGCGCCTTACATACTGATAACATGCCTTAGGAAATTTAGAAATTTGATTACAACATTCCATATTAATCTAGTTGTACGAGAACTGTCCGGAGAGCATAGAGCCACCGGAGTGCTAGGACGACATGTAATAGTACCCAACTGGGGGTGGAGGCGGTGAACGTGGTGGGGACCAATCTTGGGGGGGGAGGTGTTCTTCTTGTGGCATTCACAAGTGCAGGTCGAACATTTGCAGCACCGGTCGTCTCCTGCGCTAGATGATAGACCTGGAGAAGCCAGTGCCTTCGACAACTCTCGCTTCAGGTTGTAGATGACGACGTCCTCGAGGTAGTTGATGTACTGTTGTTAGGGATCAATAGCTGGTGGATCCACCCATTGCGAGAAATCGCAGTTCTCTGATTGGGTGGAGTACTACAAAAGGCAAGAAAACGTTAGCAAACCAAAGAAACATGATGGACAAATTTGTGGACATTGCTTACACATGCATGTGGCCAGTGCCAGAAGCGACGACCGGAGTTGTTCCATCCATGGTACACTTGCATCACGCAAAACTCACAGTGTGAACACCTAGGCCACAACACCGTTTGCTTCAGTGCGTAGCTTCTAACATCACACATCGATCTCAAGTCACTCTTGCCTTTCAGTGGGAAATTGGCTTCGAAATCTTCTGATTGCCGATGCCACAACTCAAGACCGAAACTGTGTTCATCCCTACTCCATGAAGACATTGTTGAATGCTGTGAAATGAAGGCAGTAGAGTGAATGGTGCTACTTATAGGCAGAAGAAGGAGGCTCGCTGGGTGGTGGGCCCTTCGATCTGTGGGAAGGGAAACAAAGTAGTGACTCGGAGAAAACACACCCTATTACTAGGGCACTGTCGCATTATGGGCCAGTCGATCTGTGGGAGGGGAACGCGTCAGTGACTCAGAGGAAACACACCAAATTTGCATATGTTAGTCACTGTAACGAAACACACGTAACGGAGAAAACACACTCTAATGCAGTTCAATTAAAGTTTTTAAGGATACAAACTGAGGACCCTAGTTGATGATGTCATGAATTCCGGAATTATTTGATATAGTACGACTAATACTCTAGGTCTACTGAGTACAATAGGGGTATTTCCCCTTTCTGATGGCATCCGACCTGGCTTCCTTGGCCCGGCGAGCCCTCCCCTCTTCCTCTCTATATCGGCTTCACGGGCCTGGGTCGCTTCACGTTATCTCATCTCCTGGCGATGGCACATTTCCTTCTGCTTCTCCTTTTTTCCTCTCTCTTTTCCCACTCAACCATGCGCAACCACCTCTCCCTAGCATCACAGGCAGCTCCCTCGACGTACCTCTTGTCGAAGTCAGACTGCTCGGTATGTAGCCACTACATGAAATCACAAAGAGGAGGTGGAGTCTTTTTTCAAAGACATGTCGGCAAATAATAAAACACAAATGACTAATGAATAACCGAGAAATGTAGTAAATCCTTACTTTGGCTCTAAGGTTGCGGTCGAATGGCTGGACCGGGTCGTGCACATAGTTGACACACATGAAGAACCTCATCCCGCAGGCGTACCCCAAGACCGTGCACCTGACAAGCTTGCAATTGTGTTGACAGTATATTATTTGTATTAAACTTCAAGTGGACTTGCAAGCAGACAAATCCTCCGTCGTAGTCAAGGGACCCTTCTTCCCGCGAGTGATGAACCCAAAATATCGAATCCGTGGAACAAATGTGTGATGCAAGAGTTGATCTAATAAAGCCGAGAATTCAAGAGGTGAAACCTATGCATCTAATCTTAAAGAACATCACAAAAACGAATCTAATCTTTGAAAGCCAGAGGTAGCAAGAGATAGAGGGGGATAGATAAACCAATCTAGAGAGATTGGATCAAGCCTTCGTTGAAGTTTTGAGCAAAGGAGAAGTAAACATGTTCAATCTCATAAAAGATTCTTTAAATCATGGTTTCCCGTCCGACTCCGAAAACGCCCGCCTTTTGGAGCCACCGTTCTGTCACAACGCACCCCTATTCGTGCGGGTTAGTCTAGGGTGAGTCCAAAGACAAGTTGAAATCTCTCGAAAGGTCAAGCATGCACATCTAGCCACCACGGCTACAAGTCCTCGGTGATCTATCTCGAGAATAGATCTTAAGATACGAAAAGCTGATCGAAATCAAAGACGTAGGAGAAACACTTGATCGCTAGAAATCGGATTGCAACTTGATAATTCAACATTCCATGATACATGAATCAAGATCACCATCGGGATCCTACCTTGATCTTGCTTCTAGCTCCGGGAACTCTGACGTGGTCTTCCTTGCAAAGTTCCCACGCCGGCTAGGAAGATCCTAGTCAACTAGCTCGACCCTCTCCTCTCCGAGATGGTGTCCCTCTCTTCTCTGCTCCTCGGCAACTGATGACGAATGAGATGATGTGTGGCTCTTGGCCTCGGGGCTATAAATAGTCAGAATGGCGGCTAGGTCAAAGGGGGGTCGACTGGGCCCTGAAATGGGTTGGGCCGGCCGGCCTGGGCCCACTTCGGCCTAGCCGACGGCCTGCTTTGCGTGGTGTCGGTTCCCGAATCTTCTAGATCCTTCCCCCTTCTGCATGTGGGCCCTTGTCATCAGTTTCTCTTCGGATTGGATGAAGCTCCTTGTCCCGCAAGATTCAACACTTTTCTGACTAGGTCCTCGGAGTTTTTCATCTTCTCGGGTTTGGTCCCTGGGCTTCTTGGAGTCATGTTTACTTCATTGCTTGACTTGTACCGGGCTTCAAGGTCTTGTAACAAGTTGCTTGATGAACTTATCCCGGAAGTCTTGCCTTCAACACTAAAACCCTGCATAAACACTAAACTCCAAAACCGACATGCATGAACGAACTTGTTATACCAACGGGGTTTGTACCAATGGATAAGATATTAAAGTCACGCCAACACCGAAGGTAAACTCATGGCTAGGTTGACGGAATTTCACCGTCAACATCTCCCCATGCTTAAACCTTGCTCGTCCTCGAGTAAGCCTTCGATGGATATCATCGTTACCCTTCATTGTTTAAACCTTGCACGTGATTATACACAAGAAAACATAATACTCTCAAAAATTTAATTCGTTAAAGTTTCATAATGTACTAACCTTCATCCCTACGGAGGGTAGATTATTAATTAAGCTTATCCCACAAGTATTAACATGCTCCCAAAATTTAAATAGATCTCAGAAATTTTGAAATAAAGAACGAGATGAAAAAGAGCCAAACCAAGTTCACAAATTTAAATCATCTTGCATCTTGCTCATGAACTCTCATCTCATCTCGCCTCTCAAGCCTATTTATTCTACTCCTTTCCCTCTCATAACATATATATAAGTGGTAGGCTTTATATGGAGCTTTTTGGGAAAGTTTAGTCCTACCAAGATATTATAAATGGGATGTTGTCAAAACAAGACAAGCTTCTCATGGTCTTACCGAGACTCGTCAAAAAGGTTATTGGAAAATAATGTTATATCAATGACGGGGAGAGAAAAATACACACTTGAGATAGGTGGACATGTGCAAATGGCAAAGAGTGATCCCGAGGCACAAAGGAAGTCCTCGTTATCGGATTGCACATGGTTGGAAAAATGAGTATGGATCTTTTAATCTTGAAACCTTGAAATTCCTAATGCACTTTAGAGAACCGGGGAGTTCACTTAATTTTATTTTTACACATACTCATATTTTTTCTCCTTTTCTCATACATATATTTTCTCTCTTTTTTTCTTCTTTTTACTCAATTTTTCTTTTTCATCATTTTTATTTATTTGCTCCCCTTTGAACTCTAAAATTGCATTGTACCTACCTCCTCCCCCATGCTTAGACATTTGTTCGTCCTCGGGCAAAGAGGTGATAGAGATAAGGTAGGTACCAGAAATACTTTTCCTTTGGAGAGATACTTGAAATCTTCAATCTTGGCACCATCTTGCAATCTTCCTTGAATTGATGATCCATTCTCAACGATAGGTTGTGGTCAAGGAGATGATCATAAAAGATGATATTTGGTTTTAAGGGTGGATATCCGGCGAGATTTGTGAGATCTCCAATGTGGGGATACACAATGCTCGGATAAGAGGCTAGCAATAAGATAGATACACAAAAACAGAATGACCAGCTTCTTAGTCTCAGGTCAGAGAATCATGGTCTGCAATAACTCACCCAAAAATAAATCTTGTACACTAAGGTTTATGCACTCAAATATATATAAGGCTCTTGATAGGTAGAGCAACATGCAAGTGATATTTATGACAAGGTTAGCATTACTTTTAGGAAAAAATCATCTTTAATCCATCTAAAACTTGAGAGCATATAAAACACTATGGGTCTTTATTTTAATCATAACCTCCACTAAAGATTAAGATAGTATTTAGATAATTTCAGATTTGTATTTTAAGAGAGCATTAGCTTAATCATGCATAAAACAAATACAAAGATAAACAAAGTAGCAATTATAATCATATATCATCATGGCATAAATTTTGTAACTTTACCAAAGGTAAAAACAAGGTGGTGACTTTATTCATGATGGAAAGAAAATAACACACATGCTGGAAATTTAACTGAAAACACTACGCATACATAAGCAAACACAAGCTGAAAATTAAAGAAAAAGGGAAAAGAAAAGAAAACTAAAGATCCTCCTCCTTCTAATCTTCCGCCGGTGGTTGGTATTAATAATCTTGGTGGTTGTACCCTTGCTCATAATAGGATTGGACATCCCCTCCAACAAAGTGATCCGGCGGTACTAGGTGAAGGCGCCCAAGCTCATAGGAAATATTTGCATTGCCTTCACCTAATTGAGCCGCGTTGGATTGGATGTTTGCGATGTTTTGCATGTTTCTTGCATCATATCCTCCAATTATGGCTACACTTTGTTGTGGTCGGGGAAATTGTGCATAGGGCTCGTCTAGGGCCTCGATTCCCAACGACGCAGGACCACGGCTACGTAGTTCGTAGCCGCGCTCCAGTCCTCACCGTGAGGTTTTGCCCCTCGCCGGTGGCTTGAGATTGATAGGGGAGAGAGAGATATGTTGGAGTATAATAACGTGCTTCCTCCATTCCAAGTCTGCTTACACGAATATATGGCCAGAGGCCCAACAAACCAGGGAAACAAACTCCACTAATTTAGGAACTAAAAACAGCAAGCTATCCTTGCCAACCGACTAGCCACGATCAGCGCTTGCGCCGCGCGTGCCCTGCGCGTCCTCCGCGTGCCCCGCGCTGTCAGGTTCGCCATCGCGCGCCCCCCTGGCGCGATCCGCAGCACGCCGCACGTCACGCGCCCGTCAGCGCCTGGTGTACATGCGCCCGTACATGACATCTCCCCCGCCGTCGAAAGCCAGCTCGTCCTCGAGCTGAAACTCAGGATACCGGCCCTGGAAATCTTCAAGGTCTTCCCAAGTAGCCGATGACGCAGGCTCATCACGCCATTGGACAAGCACCTGACGCACGCCACGAGCCAGGCGGCCCTGAGTGACGCGTTCAGGCGTCGGCACCACCGCACCATCCACCGTGGGAGGAAGTGCTGGGGGCGTATCAGGGGGCGTGCCGACGAACTTCTTGAGCACCCCGACATGGAACACATCGTGTAGGCGGGCACCTTGAGGCAGGAGCAGACGTACGGCGACGGGGTTGATGATGTCGACGACGCGGTACGGCCCGACGTAGCGAGGCTTCAGCTTCCCTGTTGGCTCGCGGGGCAGGGATGCCGCGGTGCGCTGGCGGAGCCGAAGGAGAGCCCAGTCGCCCACCTGGAAGGACACCGGCCTGTGCTGCCGGTCGTAGTGTAGCTTCTGGACCGACTGCGCCTGCTCAAGACGGTAGCGGACGTCCGCCAGGAACGCCTCGCGAGCCTCCATTTCCTGCGCGACCGCGGCCACCCGGGTGTCCCCCGGCTCATAGGAGCGGATGTACGGCGGATCACGGCCGTAGACCACCCGGAACGGCGTCTCGCGAAGCGACGACTGATACGCTGTATTGTAGATGTACTCGGCCCAGGGTAGCCAACGGATCCACTGGCGGGGGCGATCGCCGGTGAAGCACCTGAGGTACATGATGATGACGCGGTTAGCCGCCTCCGTCTGGTCGTCCGTCTGAGGGTGGAAGGCCGACGACATTAGGAGCTTCGTCCCCATTAAACGCATGAGCTCGCGCCAGAACGTCGAGGTGAACACCGGGTCGCGGTCGGAGACGATGGACTGCGGAACTCCATGGAGGCGCACGATGTCGGTGAAGAAGGCCTGCGCCACGGACTCGGCAGTGTACGGGTGAGCCAGCGGAATGAAGTGGACATACTTGCTGAAACGGTCCACGACGGAGAGGATGACTGTCTTGCCGTTCACCCGAGGAAGGGCCTCCACGAAGTCCAGCCCAATGTCCGCCCACACGACAGACGGCACCGGCAGGGGCTGGAGCAACCCGGCGGGGTGAAGATGCTCCGACTTGTACCGTTGACATGTGGCACACGCCCGCACAAAGTCCTGCACCAAACGACGCATGTTGGGAAAATGGAAATCACGGCGAAGTCGGTGCAGCGTGCGGTGTACGCCCTCGTGGCCGTCGTTGTGGACAGCAGCCAGGATCTCCTGCAGGAGCGGCGACGCCGGCGGAATGTACAGGCGGCCCCCGAACGCGAGCATGCCATCAGCCACGGACCACGGCGCAGCTCGGGTACCGTCGCGGACGTCGGCATGAACAGCGACCAGGGCCGGATCAGTGGCCTGCGCGTGACGTAGGCGGTCGAGAAAGTCGAAGCGCGGCGCCGAGATGGCCAGCAACTCGCCCGCCCCGCCCTCCTCCGTGTCGCGCCGAGACAGGGCGTCGGCGACGGTGTTCGTGGCGCCCGAGCGGTACTCCACCGCGAAATCGAAGCCCAGAAGCTTCCCCACCCAGTGGTGCTGCGGAATCGTCGCGAGACGCTGGTCGAGCAGGTACTTGAGGCTGTAGTGGTCGGTCTTGACGATGAAGCGGCGCCCCCACAAGTATGGCCGCCAATGCCGGATCGCCTGGACCAAGCCGATGAGCTCGCGCTCATAGGCGGCGAGAGCACGGTGGCGTGGTGCGACGGGCCGGCTGAAGAAGGCGATCGGGTGTCCCTCCTGGACAAGGACCGCGCCGAAGCTGTGAGACGACGCGTCGCACTCGACGGTGAACGTCCTGGTGAAGTCCGGCATGGCGAGGACTGGAGCCGTGGTGACCGCAGCTTTAAGGGCCGCGAAAGCCGCGGCGGCCGCTTCGTCCCACAGGAACCCGTCTTTCTTGAGGAGGGCGGTGAGTGGCGCGGCGACGGTGCCGTAGTTGTGGACGAACTTGCGGTAGTAGCCAGCCAGGCCGAGGAAGCCTCGCACGGCCCTGGCGGAGCGCGGCGGTGGCCAGTCGACGATCACTTGAACCTTGGCCGGGTCCATGGCGACGCCCCCTTCGGAAATGACGTGGCCGAGGTAGGCGACAGAGGGCGCCCCAAAAGAGCACTTGGACCGCTTGACGAAGAGGGTGTGCCGACGCAGCTCGGTGAAGACGGCGCGTCGGAGGAAGGGCCGAAGCACCTCGTTCATGAGTGCTTGGAACGTGGCCGGCGCGTTGCAGAGGCCAAACGCCATCACCAGGAACTCGTAGAGGCCATCATGGGTGCGGAACGCGGTTTTGTGGATGTCCTCCGGTCGCATCCGCACCTGGTGGTACCCGGACCGGAAGTCGAGCTTGGTGAAGAACCGTGCGCCGTGCAGTTCGTCGAGGAGCTCTTCGACCACCGGGATGGGGAACGCATCCTTGATGGTGAGCGCGTTGAGGGCCCGGTAGTCGACGCAGAAGCGCCACGACCCGTCGGGCTTCTTGACGAGGATGACCGGCGAGAACGGGGAGTCGCTCCGGCGGACGATGCCTTGCGCGATCATGGCGGCGCACTGCCGCTCGAGCTCATCCTTGTGGGCCGCCGGGTACCGATATGGACGCACCGCCACCGGCGCTGTGTTGGGCTTGAGGAGGATGCGGTGGTCGTGCGTCCGCTTGGGCGGCAGCCCCGTCGGCTCGGCGAAGAGGGCCGCGAAGGTAGCCAGGAGCTCGCCCAACCTGGACTCGCTGACGACGGTGGCGTGAAAGGCCCGAGAACGCTCCAGAGGGACGCCGGTCCAACAGATCGTGCGGCCCTGGTGCTGGAACCACATCCGACGGGAGGCGAGGTCCCAGAAGATGGGCCCCAGCGCGCCGAGCCATCTAGTGCCCAGCACCACGTCGTAGCTGGCCAGCGGCATCACGAAGAGCTCTGCTGGGAACGTCGCGCCGTCGACGGTGAGAGGCGCGGACCGTATCACGCCCTCGCACGGAACGCGCTCGCCATTGGCGACCATGGCCGTGAGGCGAGACCGCCGGTCGACGATCAGGCCGGAACGACGCGCGGCCTCCTCGGAGATGAAGCTATGTGTGCTGCCCGTGTCGAGGAGGGCCACAAGCGACGCTGGCCCCAGTGTAGCGCCGATTTGCATCGTGTCGGCCTCGAGAGAGCCGGTGATGGCGCGCAGGGAGAACACCGGCGCCTCGGCGTCCTGCCCCGCAGCGTCCCCGGCCTCGTCAGCGTCGGCGAGCTCGATGCCGTCGATGAAGAAGACTCGGCGGCGACGCGGTTGTGGCCCCGCGAGTAGCGCTCGTCGCGGTTGTAGCGAGAGGCCGAGTCGCGGCGCTCCGCTTGCTCCGCCTGCGAGAGGCGCTTCACTCGGATTGCCCGGCGCGGGTGCGGCGGTCGAGCCGGCGCCGGCAAGGCCGGGCGTTGTGGCGGGGGGCGGCAACAGAGATCGTGGCGCGGGGCGAGGCGGAACTGGAGCCGGGGTCGCCTGGCCCATCAACTCCAACTGGCGGGCGATGCTCATCGCGGAGGCCAGCGTCTGCGGGTTGTGGATGCGGACGGAGTTGCTGAGCGGGGGAAGAAGGCCCCCGGTGAAGAGCTGGACGCGCTGTGGCTCCTCCAGCGGCCCGGCGCGTGCCAGAAGCTCCTGGAAGCGATCCTGGTACTCAGTGACCGTCCCCGTGCGCCGGCAGTCCGCTAGCTCGAACAGGGGGGCTGATCGGAGCGGCGGCCCATACCGAAGGTTGAGGAGGTCGGTGAAGCGGCGCCAGGTCGGGATTCCTTCGTCCCGCTGGACCTGGATCCACCAGAACTGGGCACCATCCTCCAGGTTGTACCCCGCCATCCAAACCTTGTCCTCCTCCATGATGCGCTGCTGGTGGAAATATGATTCACAGCGATTGAGAAAGATGAGCGGATCGGACTTGCCATCATACTTGGGAAAGTCTAGTTTCTGGAAACGTGGAGGAGGCCGATCGGTGTGGTGCTCGCCCGTGGCTTGCTTGGAGCCTGACGCCGAGGACGATGTGCGATCGGTGGACAGAGCCTGGATCGCCTTGGCGTTGGCCTCGGCGGTGGCCTGGAGAGCTTCGACGGCCTTGGTCAGGGTCGCGATGGAGGCCTTGATGTCGTCGTCGCCCATGGCTGGTTGCGCAACAGAGGAGGCAGAAGGCGGCGAGGAAGACGTGGTGGTTGGCGGCGGCGAGACGGAGCGCGAGGGCGAGGATCGCCGGGATCGTGATACCAAGTTGTCTAGGGCCTCGATTCCCAACGACGCAGGACCACGGCTACGTAGTTCGTAGCCGCGCTCCAGTCCTCACCGTGAGGTTTTGCCCCTCGCCGGTGGCTTGAGATTGATAGGGGAGAGAGAGATATGTTGGAGTATAATAACGTGCTTCCTCCATTCCAAGTCTGCTTACACGAATATATGGCCAGAGGCCCAACAAACCAGGGAAACAAACTCCACTAATTTAGGAACTAAAAACAGCAAGCTATCCTTGCCAACCGACTAGCCACGATCAGCGCTTGCGCCGCGCGTGCCCTGCGCGTCCTCCGCGTGCCCCGCGCTGTCGGGGTTCGCCATCGCGCGCCCCCCGGCGCGATCCGCAGCACGCCGCACGTCACGCGCCCGTCGGCGCCTGGTGTACATGCGCCCGTACATGACGAGCTCCGCAAAGTTTACGTTGGGTTCCACATAATTTGGTGGGGGCATGACTACACCACTCCCCCATGCTTGCATTGGTGGCCCTCCGTAGTAACTTGGCGGTGTAGGAATTCCTCCGTACGGTGGCACATAGTTTTGTTGTGCACCTCCCTCTTGTGCTGAGGAGGATCCTTCTTCTACAATTCTTCCTCTTTTATTTTTCCCTTGAATAAAGAGTCTTAGTCTTGGATCCGGAAGGGGTAAGTTCACTGTGGCCACTTTAAAGCCTCCTCTCTCATCTCCACTTATATATTTTCCTTGCTTCATATATTCAAATCCGAGAGAGGTCCCGGGTAGAAGATGTTTGGGATTTCTTGCAATTCCCGGTCTTAAGGAGATGGCCGGCATGGAGAGGTAGCACCCCGAACCAATATCTCCCGATCCCGATGTTGCTTCACAACACCATCGGTTGATCATGAGGTAGGAGGGGTCTATTGGCTGCCTGGCAATTAAAGCCGAGTGAAGCCAATCCAACTCCGTGTCGGTCACCTTTGTTTCCCTCATCCTCCCCCAAATCCTTTTACACATCCATGAGTGAAATACTTGGATGATGGGGTTCCGGATGGAATTCCTTTGTTGGTAGGCTTCCCCGGAGATTAAATTCCAAAATCCATCCAACATGCCTTCCGACACGTCTACTTTCTCTGGAGCTCCCTTTTGGAAACCAAGTAGCTCCCTAATATGTTCATAGGGAACCACTTGCTGAACTCCCTCCAACCGGAATGATAAACTCGACACCCCCTCATCAAGGATAGGCGCCATGGTCATTAGAATTTCCAAGGCAAATTCCTTGTGGGTATTTGCCGACACCCCGTTGGAGAATTACACCCATCCAAGGTGCCCCAACATATAATAAATGTCCGTGCCAAAACCCAATGATTTGAGAGCTTGATCGTCGAAATCGACGTTCGTCACAAGCCTCTTCTCAAGGCGAGAGAATTTCTTCTCCTCCTCCTCCGACATGATGATGAAGCCATATGTGGAGTACCGCGAAGTGCACGGAGGTGGATCGGATGATCGGGTCGATCGACAAGGTGGGACGGGCGACTCCTCCGTATGCTCTTGAGGTTCGGTAAACCTCATGGACGAGCTCCTTGTGGCCCTCATACCACCGAGGAGGAGAGTGTCGTTCCTCCTCGACGGTGCCGTGTCCTCCTCCATGCTCTGAGGAGACTCGGAAACCGAGCGCCTCCTCGTAGACGTCCTCGAAGATGGCTTGGACGACGACGACCCCTTCTTCTTGGTGAAGAGACTTGTGGTTTTCTTCCACATGATTGCAGCACTCTTCTCTCTAATATAATCCTGGGGTTTTAACCGGTAACAAAGCACTCAAGAATTATTTCGGAGTATGGACTTTGAGTGGATTAAGGGTGTGATTTGTTGAGCAAAACAAACTTGGGAAGGATGGCTAAGTCTAAGGTGGTTCTGGACTAAAACCTCGAGCACACAAACAAAGAGTAGAATGAGCTGCTTGCCTGCTGAAGACGAGCACCAGGGGGTGCCTTTATAGGGGAGGCCGGCCGGCCTGGGTGGCCTCGTGCCTCCCCTGGCTTCGGTTTTCTTCCAGCGTGATGATCTTCCCTTTGTGACTTTCGTGCCCGCGTGCTCCACAAGTTGCACCGCCAAAACTCTCTCATCCACTCCTTTACTTGCATTATTGGTCCTTCCACTTGATGCCTTTGCTTTGAGTCATGTCCATGCCCCCTTGCTTCACATGCCACCATGAATTTCCTGCAAAACAATGCTTGCTGCCACCCATGCTTGTCCTTTGCATGTGACCTTGATGAAAGTTGTTGGAAGGGCATCCCGTGATGCATCATGGTGCATGCATGATTTGCTTAACTAGATTGCCTCCCTATAAGCATGTCTTAAGGCTAAGCACTCCTCTAATTTCAAAAATTAAAAATAATTTCAGAGCGATGGAAGAGCCCAAGCATAAATTTAGAGAAGTTTTTAAAGCATTAGTTGAGAGCAAACTTTTCCCGGCTTGATCTTGGGGGCATAGGTTTAGGTTCTAATTTTGGCTAAGTGAGAGAGATTTTGAACGAAATAAAATTAAATGAGGCTTAGAAAAATTCTAATCTTAGAGAAACCAAGGATATAGATTTTTAAACCAACCAAAAATTAAGTTTCTAGGTTCACACGAGTCCTACCACGTGCTGAAAATTAAATAACATCTAGATACAAGTCGTGGCTCTACTCATGTGTTTTTAGCATGTAAAACAAGTCAACCACAACACCATAAAGAGGATGAATGGTTGAGTTAGGTTCTGAATTTATTTGGTTTTGGTTTCTCGAAAAGAAGCAAACAACACATAAGATGGTTCATGTAAAGGGTTTATGATTCAAACAAAATATTCAACCAAGAATTATGTCTCTAATATTGTTCAACCACTCTAAGTCTAATGTATTGAGTAGTAAATTTCAAAACTAACTTACTTGAAAAGACTCGAAAAACGTTGAATCGGGTTGTCCTCCCGGTAGCTTATTCTTGACTCGACGAAACGGGTTGCCTCCTGCCTAGCGCTTCGTTTATAGTCCATGGCTAGACTTCTTCACTTGATTACTTCGGATCAACACTCTTTGCGGGCGTTGCAATCTTGGGTACCCACTTCTGCACCATCTTGGGCACGAGCTTATTCTCCGGCTTAGTCATCTTTTTGGTCTTCACAGGCGGCTTTTGTTCCTTTGTCTTGACGGATGCAACAACTTCCTTGATTTTCTTTACTTCCTTTTTCTTCGGCTCTTCCTTCTTCCTTGGTTCTTCCTTAACAACGCAACGATGAGGTGGAACATATTTAACATCAATCATATTGCATACCTCGAGGCGTGGTCAAAACTTGAAGGAACTCCTCTCGCCGTTAATGTCGAACTTGATCTCCCCCTTGCCAACATAAATAGTAGCTCCCACGGTCTTGAGGAAAGGCCTCCCAAGGATGAGTGGTGGCTTCTCCCTCTCTCCCATCTCGAGTACCACGAAGTCGATGGGGATGAAGTGGTCTCCGACCTTCACGGGCACATCTTCGGCGATGCCCAAGGGATAGCGAATGGAGTTATCACCCAACTCCAAGCACATACCTGTAGGCTCCAATGGTAGGCGAAGCTTCTCGAACACATCTCTTGACATGACGCTCATACTTGCTCCAAGGTCGCATAATGCCTTCTCGAACTTGATTGAACCAACGAAACATGGAATTGTCAGGCATCCGGGGTCTTTTTGCTTCTCTAGTCCATTAGCAATAGCGGCGCTACATTGCTCAGACATCTTGACATGATCTACCCCGAGTGTTGCTATCTCATATTTATTTGCAAGGATATCTTTGAAGTAACAAGAATATGTAGGAACTTGAATGGCATCCAATAACGGCATGTTGATGCTAAGTCTACGCACAACCTCCACGAACTTCTCAAAGTGATTATCAAGTTTACCTCGGAAGTAGCGTGGCTTGAGTTGCGGTATCTTCATGTCTTCTCCTGGCATCTCAAACTCAGGATCTTCAGTGACGATCTCCGTAACTTCCTCCTTAGCAAATTCCTTCATCTCGGCGGATGGTTTAGGCTTCCTTGCTCCCGCGGAACGTTTCCGGATCTTCGGTCTCCTTCCCCGAACTAGTTTGAATAGCCTTCGCCGTTTCGGGACCTTTAGGTTGTCCTGGAAGCTTCTCTTCATTAGCGGATAGGCGCCCGACAAGTTGTCCCACTTGCGTCTCGAGCATCTTCATCATGTTGAGCACTTGATGGTTCCGTCACTTTGCTATCGATGTTCTCCAACAACTTGTCCATGGCTTTGAACTTGGTGACGGTGTCCGTGTTGATCTTAGCTTGTTCGTCTATGAAGTCCTTCAATTGTATACGAAGCGGAACCGAATTCGAAATGGATGAGCTTGCATTAAATTGAGGTCTACCTTGCCCGTAGCGGAAGTTCGGCGAATCTCCCTTCCTCATGTAATCGAGCACCTTGGCTTCCTCCGGACAATCCTTGTGGACATGGCCATATTCTCCGCACTCTTCACATGTGGATCTTGCTTCGGCAACCTTTAAGTCTTCAGCCTCTTTCTTTTCTATCTCCATCTTCTCCAACCTCCGCATAAGCGAGTCGATCTTGCCCTCGAGTATGTCTTCCTTCTCCACTTGCAAGACTCCTTTGACGTTCCCCGCGGGTTGAATCAGAAGTAAGCGTCCGAACGACACCCACGTGTCATTGTCCGCGACCTTCTTGAATAGAGTGAAAGGTTGAGTCGGCGTAAGCTCGATGATAGATCCTCTCGCTGATGCATCGATGACTGTCCTTGATGCCATGGTGAGTCCTTGGTAAAACTTTTGAATGAGGTCCTCCTTCGGGAACTTGTGATGTGGAACCGCCTGAGTGTACTCATTGAAGCGCTCGAATGCCTCCGATATTGTTTCCGTAGGATATTGAGCAAAACTATCAATCTTATCACGCAAGCTTTGAGTTTTACCCGGCGAGTAGTATTCCTTCATGAAGGCCCTCATCAATGCATTCCAATCTTGCACCGTCTCTGCCGGTTGAGAGTAGAACCATTGCAAAGCCTTCCCGAGTAGCAGGAATGGAAAGAGCCTTGCCCTCATTTGATCTTGAGTCATCCCGTCCATGTTGAATGTTTGACATAGCTAAACGAATGCTTGGAGGTGAAGGTTCGGATCTTCTTTACCGGTGAAGGGTGAATGTTGCACCATGCAGATTGTTGAGGTCTTGATCTCGAACGGCCTTCCGATCTTCGCGAGGTTCAAGATTGGTAGGTTGATGATGTCCGGGGTGCATAGCTCCCCGATCTTGCGTTCTTGCGGTTGTTCTCCCATCGGTGGAAGTCGATTCTCCCGAGGACTTTGAGGTGGTGGATTCTTCAGAGATTCCAACGATCCTTCATCTTCCGACTTCGAATCTACAAAATCTAGCTTCTTAGCTTGTTGTGCTTTGGGTCTCCTTAGCCTATAAAGTTTTTCTGGATCATCCACGAAATTATCAGGTTTGTTGGAGAGGTAGCCGTCCATCTCCTCTTAGGGTTAGCGATAAACAAAATATACACAAAACGAAAAATAAAAACAAATCTAAGAAAACTAGGGTTAGACAAACTAGATTAGATTGATTTTGATGATGATCAAAAGTTAGTAGATGCAAAAAGAAAAACCAAGAGAAAACTGAAAATTACACAAAAAGTAATAAAAGATCGAATCTTTATCACTTGTTCCCCGGCAATGGTACCAGAAAAATTGGCTTGTTGACGGTATATATTCATATCAAACTTCAAGTGGACTTGCAAGCGGACAAATCCTCCGTCGTAGTCAAGGGACACTTCTTCCCTCGAGTGATGAACCCAAGGTATCGAATCCGTGGAACAAATGTGTGATGCAAGAGTTGATCTAATAAAGCCGAGAATCTTTGATCTTCAAGAGGTGAAACCTATGCATCTAATCTTAAAGAACATCACAAAAATGAATCTAATCTATGAAAGCCGGAGGTAGCAAGAAATAGAGGGGGATAGATAAACCAATCTAGAGAGATTGGATCAAGCCTTCGTTGAAGTTCCGAGCAAAGGAGAAGTAGACAAGTTCAATCTCATAAAAAGCTTCTTTAAATCATGGTTTCCCGTCCGACTCCGAAAATGCCCGCCTTTTGGAGCCACCGTTCTGTCACAACTAGCTCGACCCTCTCCTCTCCGAGATGGTGTCTCTCTTTTCTCTGCTCCTCGACGGCCGATGACAAATGAGATGATGCGTGGCTCTTTGCCTCGGGGCTATAGATAGTCTGAATGGCAGTTAGGTCAAAGGGGGCAGGGGGGTCGACTGGGCCCTGAAATGGGCTAGGCCGGCCGGCCTGGGCCGGTCGGCCTGGGCCCACTTCGGCCCAGCCGACGACCTGCTTTGCCTGGTGTCGGTTCCCGAGTCTTCAAGAGCCTTCCCCCTTCCGCATATGAGCCCTTGTCATCAGTTTCTCTTCAGATTGGATGAAGCTCCTTGTCCCGCAAGATTCGACACTTTTCTGACTGGGTCCTCAGAGTTTTTCATCTTCTCGAGTTTGGTCCCTAGGCTTCTTGGAGTCATGTTTACTTCATTGCTTGACTTGTACTGGGCTTCAAGGTCTTGTCACAAGGTGCTTGATGATATTATCCCGGAAGTCTTGCTTTCAACACTAAAACCCTGCATAAACACTAAACTCCAAAACCGACATGCAGAAACGAACTTGTTATACCAATGGGGTTAGTACCAATGGATAAGATATAAAAGTCATGCCAACACCGAAGGTAAACTCATGGCTAGGTTGACGGAATTTCACCGTAACAAATTGTCACCGCAGAAGCACATATGAGTGTTGATCCCCTGTGGCACCTTAACATTGTCCTTCATCTTCGTGAGGAACTCCAAGTCCAACTCAGGACATGAGGAGGCCATTGCAAATCTACAGAACAAGATGAGAACAATCATAGGAAAAATAATACAAATGAATCGACATAATTAAGATAACACGAAATAGAAGTTCAATTATTACAATACAATACCATGCATAAGTTTGTACAAGAAATAATAGTTCAAATATTACAAATTCCGAAATTAAATGTCCTAACATTACAAGCAACTATGATCATCTGAATCCTGCATTGGTCCTAAGCCCACGTCCACGTCCGCGTCCACGTCCGGATGGGGGTTGGGATGGTCTTGAAGTTGTTGATGAGCCCACGCTGACCGTAGTTGGTGCGTTGCAAGCATAATTTGGAGATGTGCACCTCTTGTACGTGTGGCCCGTGTTGTGGCACTTGTAGCACATCACTATTGCAGGTCCAGCTTCTGCTTCATCCATGTTGTTCCTAATCCTCTTCTTCTTTCGTCTTCCAACACCTTGGCACAACTGAGGATCTGGATTTGGTATGTGCACAACATTTTCTTTGGGGTTCTCAGTAAAAGTACCCTACACGAGGTAGCCCCGAATTGTTCGGTTCCAAGTGTTTCGAACAGTTTCCTTGGTGTAGTACCATGACACGTACCTACGGTGGCTGAATTATTGAAGTTCATAGCATACGGCGATCACATGTGAGCAGGGGATGTGTAGTAGCTACAGCTTCTGGCATGAACATCTGCATATTTGGTTGCCAAGTTCAGCAACTTGTTGCGTCTTTTCATGCGAAGGGCCTAGGCGAATTTCCCTTTGCACTCAACCTCATATCTCCACATAATTTCATTCTCACCAGACTAGTACAAAGGCTGCGCTGTGACCTTGTGAAGAAGTGCTTTTCCCTGAGCCTTGTCCAAATACTCAGTCATTTTGGTGCAGTATATCATTTGAGTGTTCCTCAGAACCTCATCTGCTATCTTGCTCCTTTGGTGAAAATATTGCATTGTAGGATACATAAAGAATTCAATGATGCCAACTAGAGGAAGAGGTCTTAAACCGAGAAGCACACAGTTATAGACCTCAGCAAAATTAGTGGTCCTTATCCCATGTCTCACTTCGCCCTCGTCATACATGAGACACCACTTTTCCTTAGGCCCATTCTGAATCAACTGGCTGAAGGTCTTCACAGCGCGCCCTCTTCTATGCCTAACTTGAGGGCCATCTAATCCCACATCCTTGAGAGAAATTGGCTCCTCTCCAGGTTCGGGATTCACTAGACTCTTTGCTATCTCTTCTGACACCTTCTTTGTCAGGCCATCTAATTTCTTCCAGATGACATCAAACTTCTTCTGCTGAGTCTGCTCACAGAACCGCTCAAACAATTTAGGCAGAGTCTTGTTCTTGAACTGGCTGTGGAAGTTTGCTTTCATGTGCCTAATGCACCACCTGCTCTTAACATCTGGCCACAATGGAACTCTGTATCGCTCTTGGCTGCCCTCTTTCATGTCATTCATTGCTTGCAAAATACCTTTGTGCCTATCGTGTATGACACACACATCCTGCACATCCTGGACCACCATGTTCTTCAACCTCTCAAGGAACCAGTACCAACTATCACCGCCCCCTCCGCTAATGCAATGGCCAAAGGAAACAATTGATTGTTACTATCAGCTGCCAAAGTTGTCAGGATTGTTCCTTTGTATTTGCCTGTGAGAAAAGTGCCATCTATGCAAATGACCGGTCGACACAGTTTGAAAGCCTCAATGTAGGCACCCAATGCTAAGAATGACTGCTGAAGCACAAGCTTGCCTAGTTTCTCCTCACAAGCATAGTCCTTGATATCATAATAGCTGCCAGGATTCATCTGAACTATTGTGTGTAGTAAGTTAGGCAAATTGTGGTACGATGCTCCCACCTATGCTCCAATACCTTCCGCTTTGCTTGGTATGCCTTGCCGTAACTAATGGTGTACCCAAATTTTTCCTCAATTGCACCGATAATTGCCTTTGGTTCATAAGAAGTACATTTCACAATGGTAGGGTACATGTGGCTTGCAACAAAATCGGCTGAATGTTTCGGTGCCTTGCATCAATACGATCAAGGGTACAAGTGTGACCCCTCACTTCTTTCACCTCTAAGTAATTATCCCACTTCCCCATATATGCATACACTCGAAAAGAACAATCCTCCTTCTTGCAACACACATCATATATCCTCTGAGAGCTCTTCACTACCCTGAATTCCCTGTGTAGAGTCAAGGTGGACCACTGCTTCACTGCATCCTTCACATGTGCAGTACTGGGGTACATAGCGTATACTGTAACCTCATTCTCCGTGTACTCCCAAGGCACATTCTCACCACAATTAACAGTACACCGTGAGAAATCGTAGTTCTGCCAATCCCAGGGCACATGATCCTCAAACTGATCATCATCATCATAATCATCATCTGAAGAGTCCTCTTCCAATGCACGTTCATCATCTTCTAACTCTCTATGATATTGTCTCATCACCTCTGGGTTTTCTTCTCCCTCATCAATAAAACCAGTGAGAACATAACCTCTAGATGTCTGCTCACCCTTAGAATTCCCTTCTTCCTCCTCTTGTTGTTCCCCTTCTTCACCACCTTCCCCATCGTCCACATCCTTAGCTTCCTCATGCACTTGACTGCTAGACCCACCATTCTGGAAAACTTGGACAAACAAAATCACGAGCAAACCAACTCGGCATGCATTTCTGATAAAACTCCTCCATTGTGGAGTCCCTTCAAGTGGCATGAGCTCCCAATACACATGTTTACTTCTGTTTGAAGGACCGATTAGGCGACCAGAGAGGGGGGGGGAGTGAATGGGAGCCGATAAAAATTCTTCTCGAGGGAGATTGAAACTCCGACAAGATGAACTAGCTCGGTCGAACCCCCGAAATCACACACTCCGCACTTCTACCTTCCGTTTGCCAAAACCACGTAGCCACTGGAGTGCTACTGGTCCTAGGAACAAACTCTACCAGCAACCACAACACACACGCAGCAACGACAGCGGAAACCACTCGAAAGCCGGCTAACCAGAGGGGGGCGGTTAGACCGGGTATAGGGGGCGGTTAGACCGCCTCCACCTGGTAACCAAGAAATCCTCCGAAATGCCTCTTCCGAGCACCAAAACTCACCACGGTTTCACCAACAAAGATATCTGGTCAAGGCCATGCTAGCTACCAGAAAATCTTGGCGAAAACCAAAACTCCACCCAGGGGCCTAGGGGCGGTTAGACCGGCTACCAGGGGCGGTCTAACCTCCTGTACCCAGCAACGAACTCCAACCAAGAACACCTAGCAAACTGCACGAGAACGACCCCAAATTTCACCCAGACGCTCCTCTGATCAAGGCGAACAAACTCACAGAGGAAAATCCGGCGAAACAAAACTTCGACCTGGAAACACCCAGGGCGGTTAGACCGCCCCCTGTAGGCGGTTAGACCGCCCCTTCCAGAAAACGAACCCGCGGGTCAAACCTCAACTTCCTCGCGCCCGATCTCCCGAATCACTCCACGGATTGCAGCAAAACTTCGGGAATAGCTGGGTTACCTCCTGGGCAACCTCTACCTCAAAGGAATCGACCCGAAACGCTCACAATCAAGAGTAATCGAAGAAATCGCTTCTCTAGGTCAAGAACTCGCCCAACTCGAGAAACCACCAAATCAAGTCCGATTCAAAGCGAGATTTGGGGGAAAAGTCACCACCAAAGAGGGCACAAGAACCTCATACGTGACACCCACCCAAAACCCCAAGAGATCGTCCTCAAAACACCGCCAACAAAGAGCTCCGAAAATCAACACAAAAGAGACGGAAAACTACCACGATGAACAACGCCGAACCATCTATACATGCTACGAAAGGTTCGTACAAGTCTACTCACCACCCAAACATCCATCCCTCTCTCTAGATCTCACATGAAGCTCTCAAGTTAGTCCTCTAAAATCCTAAGGAAAAAGGAGAACGAAAATGGAAAAACAAATGAGTTTGAGATTCCAAGAGTTGGCCGCCATCCACCCATCCAATGAGTATATATGGAGGCACCCAAAAGACTAAACTACCCTTCACTAATAACTAGGGATACATGCCCCTCGAGGGCGGATTTGTAAGTCTTCATGTCTTCACCATCGGACGGATGCCCGACGACCGCAACCCTCGCTTAGCTTCGACGCAAGCCTTGCGATCCCGACGCGTGTCCTCCGCTTCGAAGCTTCTCGGCCGGCGGCCGTGGCGGTCGGATCGCCCCCACGGGCGGTTAGGACCGGCCCGGGAGATCCGACCGGCCCCGGGCGGTATGACCGCCCCCCTCCGGGCGGTTGAACCGCCCGGGTGGCCTCACCCCCTCGTCGAGTCTTCGGCCTCGGTTTTGTGGCTCAACCGAGTAACCCGGTGGTTTTCACGGGTGAACCACCGCAAACCCCGCGAACTCGGTGTAGCCTCCGCCAATCACCATTCATGACTCGGCTCCCACGTAGTTCCGCTCGCCCTTGGTTTTGAGGCTCTACCAAGAAACCGTCCACGACTTCATCTTCTCGTTCATGCCACCATGCGGCCCGCACTTGACCCCCGCCGGCCACCGGTCCCTCGAACGAAGCCTACTTGTCTTCTCCACACCCGGAGGCCTCACCGACAACGACCTTTCACGCTTGTTCTTCACCCGCACCAACACGAGTCAAGCCGCAACCTGCACCTGCAATACTTAGCCAAGAATCAGTCCACACAACGTTGTCAATCACTCATCACACAAGGAAGCGACCATCCACCGGTCCTCGAACCACACATGGTCCTCAATCTCCCCCTTGATGAGTGCATTGACAACACACATGATTTGTAACCAAAGAGAAAAAGAAAAGAAAAGAAACTAATAAAAGAAAACTCCAACAAGTGATCGAAAGCCAAAGAAAGGCAAGGAGCAAGATCACTTGAAGAAGAACAAGTCTCGGACCCCTTAGGCAAGGGCAACGGCTCGACACATCCGAGACAAAACATGCTCAAGCAAAGAGCGCAAACCACCGAAACAGAGCTCGAACACCACAAAGAGCTCCCCCTGCACATATGCAAGCTCCCCCTGAGCCAAAGCACACTCCCCCTGAACAAATGCAGCAATGCAACGCGGGAATGCAACAAAGAGGAAAAACCTGCTCACTGCGCCGGGCGGTTAGACCGCCGAAACGAGGCGGTTAGACCGCCCGTGCCACATCCGACCGCACGGGGGGCGGTTAGACCGCCCCAAGAGACCGGCCCCGCACCAAACTCGCTCAAAATTTTCCCGAACCAATTGGAACACCTTCCAAACACTCCCAGTGCCCAAAGCATGCACAAACTTCTCCCCCTTGTTGACAATGCATGAATCAAGGCAAAATGCGAAAACTTTCAACATATAGCTTCTCAAATATACAAAATTCATCACAAGGAGTTACACAAGTCCAAATGAGCAAGTTAGATACTCGACGGAGTTCGTAATGACCTTAACTACGTGATCACCAAGTTTCACAACCATTGGACAAGGCTAAAAAAATTTGAGTAATTTTGCGAAAAGTTACCCTCTCATAAGAAAATACCTAAACATGAGCAAAACATATCAAAATGGCAAAGCCACTCAAACTTCATGCTAGGACAACCATTCTAATCATAAGACCATCATAAACACCCACAAGCACCTCATGTCATGTCAAAGCCACCGAGCCATGTGCCTACTTCTATGTATGAGACTTCTCATTGGTAGGCATCATGCAACGGTTTAGCACCCAAAGCAAATTAAATTCAGCACATATGACATGGGAGCATATTTTCCAAGAATTTTCATTCATTTTCGGATTTATAATTGGTACATGATATGTCTTCGCGACAAAAAGGAACTTTTGCCCCTCCACAAGATGAAGCAAGAGGGCTAAACATTCATGATGGCAAATGAGCCTTTGGCCCCATATGATTAATAAACTAGCTATCCAACCACAAATTAAGCATAGCAAAGCCACTAAAACATGTCAAGATCATATAAAGGCATTTACACATGAGAGAGCATATGTGTGACATTTTTCAAAAAAATTAGCCATCAACCATGGATCATTCATCAAGATCATCAAGAGCTAAGCCAAACTAACCATAGCATACCAAACAAGCTCACAAGAACATATATAGCAACCCATGGTGAACAATGTATATAGGAGAAGCTTTTCCTATCCAATGCATATGATACAAAATGCATGCAATCTAAGATACAAGGATGCCTATACATCATGTTACATATGCAATGACAAATGCAAGAAATGCACAAAAGAAAGCTATACATATGCTACAAAGGAGCTCCCACACACCCAACTCAAGAAATCAAACACACACCAAGTTCCCTCCGCAAACGAGTGAATGTTGCTTGGTCTAGAGGTTTGGTGAAAATATCGGCTAGTTGGTCATGTGTGGGTACATGGATCAAAGCTATCTTCCCTTTCTCTACGTTGTCTCTCAGAAAATGATACCTCACTTCTATGTGCTTGGTTTTGGAATGGAGCACCGGGTTCTTTGCAACGCTTATGGCACCGGTGCTTGTCACATTGAAGTGGGACATGGGTATACTCCTCACCAAAGTCACTCATGGTGTATGAAATCCAAAGGAGCCGAGAGCAACAACTAGCGGCGGCAACATACTCGGCCTCGGTCGTGGATTGAGCAACACTCGACCGCTTACGGGAAGACCAAGACACAAAAGAAGAACCCAAAAAGCGGCAAGTCCCGGAAGTGGACTTCCTATCCAACCGACACCGGCAAAATCCGCGTCCGAAAAACCATGAAGCGCCAAAGAAGAGGACGCGGAGTACCAAAGGCCGAAGTCGGGAGTGTGACGCAAGTACCGAAAATTCGCTTCACCGCTTGCCGATGCGAAGTCCTTGGAGACGCTTGAAAACGAGCGCACGGACACACCGAGAACCGTATGTCCGGCCTCGTCGCCGTCAAGTAGAGGAGTGACCCGATCATGCTCCGGTACTCCTTCCGGTCCACGTGTTCACCTTCCTCGTCCGCATCAAGAGCCGTAGTCGTACTCATCGGCGTCATCATAGCCTTGGAGTCCTCCATCTTGAACTTCCTCACAATGTCCTTGGTGTACTTAGCTCCGGTGCACAAATGTTCCTTCCTTTGATTGCTTGATTTGTAGCCCGAGGAAGAACTGCAACTCACCCATCATGCTCATTTCAAACTCCCTGCTCATATCATCCGCAAACCTTGCAACAAGAGAGTTAGACGAGCCACCAAAGACAATATCATCCACGTACACCGCACAATCGGGATATCTCCTCCCCTGCCTCGGCAAAAACAAGGTCCGATCGACCTTCCCCATCTCAAAACCTCTCTCAAACAAGAACCCCCTCAACCTCGCCATACCAAGCTTTAGGTGCCGCTTCAACCCATACGGCGCCTTCCTCAACTTGTACACCGGTGGGGGTACTTCTCACTCTCAAACCCCGGAGGCTGCCTCACATACACCTCTTCCTCCAGCACACCATTCAGGAAAGCACTCTTCAACATCCATTTGGTGCAACTTGAACCCTTTAGCCACGGAAAAGGCTAGAAGGATCCTAATCGCCTCCAAACGGGCTACGGGAGCAAAGGTTTCCTCGTAGTCGATCCCCTCCTTCTGACTGAACCCCTGAGCAACAAGCCTCGACTTGTTCCTCACAACTTCTCCTTTCTCCCCCTCTTTGTTTTTCCACACCCACTTTGTACCAATCGGCTTACACCCCGGGGGAGGGTCAACCAACTCCCACACCGATTCCTCTCAAAGTTCTCCAACTCCTCATGCATCGAATTAACCCAATTGTGATCGGATAGTGCGTGTCCAATGTCTTTGGGCTCAAAAGTAGCGACAAATGCAAAGCATGAGCAAAGTGGGAGTTGTTTCGAACCCTCGACCGTGTAGTGCGTTCATTCATGTCGCCGCCGATCCTCGAAGCCGGGTGATCCACTTGTACTCGCGGGGAGGTTCTCGCGTCGATGCTACCTCCCCCTCAACATCGGCTTCACCTCGTTCTTGATTTGTCGTTGTAGGTGTAGCAGAGGGTCCATCCATCATCGTAGTCGAAGTAGTGGGTGCATGTTCGGCGGGGGCACCGCACCACCATCTTCATCATCTCCATGTTCATGCTCCTCCTCCCGAAAGATCTCCTCGCCAAGCTCATCATCACTCGCACACTCAAAGACAAGCTGACTACGTGGCTCTGTCTCGTCGAAGGTTACCTCGCAAGTCTCCACGATTTGGTTAGTTTCAAGATTGAGCACACGATATGCTCTATAATGAGATGCATAACCAAAGAAAATGCCATCGACAGACCTAGCCTCAAACTTATCCAACTTCCTGCCTTTCTTCAGAATGAAACACTTGCAACCAAAGACATGGAAGTGACTCACCTTGGGTGTGCGACCATGCATCAACTCATAGCATGTCTTCTTCTTGTGCACTGCGAGGTATATCCCGTTCGACACATAGCACGCGGTATTCACCGCCTCGGCCCAATACCTCCTCGAGTCCTATGCTCATCAAGCATCGTCGGAGCCATCTCGCACAAGGTCCTGTTCTTCCTTTCCACAACACCATTCTGGGGAGGCGTATATGGACTCGAAAACTGGTGCTCAAGACCCAAGTCATGGCAAAAGGTTTCAAAACGAGAGTTTTTGAATTCCGAGCCGTTATCACTGCGGATAGCTTGTATGGCATCTCCGTGCCTCTCGTTCCTCAACCTCAAGACTAGATCTTGAACAAAACCAAACGTCTCCCCCTTATCCTCAAGAAAGAACACCCACACATACCTAGAATAGTCGTCCACCACAACAAGGACATACCACTTCCCACCCGCAGATCGCACACGAGCTGGGCCAACAAGGTCCATATGGAGCGAGCTCGCATGGACGCTCGGTCATCACATCGGTGAGAGGCGGGTGAGAAGAGGCCACCATCTTGGCATGCCTACACGGAGCACAAACCAACTCTTTCTCAAGCCTCAACCGTGGCAATCCTCGGACCAAATTGAGTTTACTCAAGCGTGACAAAAGGTCAAAGCTCAAGTGACCCAACTTCCTATGCCACTTCCACAACTCACTCGAAGAACCAACCAAGAAACAACGCTCCACACCTGAAGACTGAGAAAAATCAGCACGAAACACCCGAACCTCGGGAACGACCATACGGACAAGGTCCCCTCGAGAGTCCACAATCCGAGAACCACCGGCCGAAACAACACCTCAAAGCCCTCATCCAACAACCGGGACACGGAAAGTAAATTGTACCCCGGTGATTGAACAAGAGCAACACGCCTCGAGTGATCTTGTCACTCACTTTTATCTCACCTTCGAAAGCACACGCCCACGCCCATTGTCCCCAAAAGTGATGTACCTCTTCGTCACCACCGGACGAGACTTGGGAACCACCCCCTGCCTCCGGTCATATGCCTCGAGCAACCGGAGTCAATCAACCAAATGTTCTTCAAGTCTCCCACCTGAAATTCAAAAATAAGCACCTAGCGAGCAAACGACTCAGCACTGGGGTTAGTACCAAAAGAGTGAAACCAGTGCCGAGCCATTTGCTCGAAAGTGGGATTAGCACACATCAAGCCATCTTTCCTACCATAACTACGACCACGAACACCAACTCGGTAACCACTCCGAGGAAACCACCCCTCACTGCCTGGAGGAGGAACAAAACCACAGAAGACAACCCGTGGACCGTCCCTCCTCTCCTTCTCAAAGCTACGACTCCCCCATCCCCGTAGTGAACTCGAGGGGGAGAATGCCTAGCAAACTGACCACCTGCTGTCTCTCCAGACCAACCACCAGCAACTCCACCTCCGGACACGAACCCTCTCAACTCACCACCTCGAAAACCACTCCGCCCGAGTGCCGGGGGGGGGCGGTAAACCGCCAGCCGGGCCGGTCTAACCGCCCCCTGCGGGCCGGGCCGGCTCGACCTCCTAGCCGGGCCGGTCGACCGCCTCCTCCGAAGCTCGTTCCTCGGCGCGGGAACTCGCATCTCCCCATGCCGGAACACTTCTCACCACGGCCCTTACCCCCGGGCGGTGGCATACGAGGCTTAGGTACACCACGGGAAGGGTTGTACCTATCCTTGTTCGCCCACTCCTTTGCCATCCTCTCTTCCCGCTTCCTCTTGAAGCAAAACTCATCCTTGTGACCCTCTTTCCCACAATGGCCACAACGGAACCTCACAAGCTTAGGTTTAGGCTTGGATTGGGGCTCGCTCGCTTGGTTTCTCTCCACTCAACTCCTCCACCGATTTCTCCTCACTAGCCTTCTCACTCA
The DNA here is from genome assembly GCA_947561735.1 of Cenchrus americanus. Lineage (NCBI taxonomy): Eukaryota > Viridiplantae > Streptophyta > Magnoliopsida > Poales > Poaceae > Cenchrus > Cenchrus americanus. The sequence goes on from OX387245.1 coordinate 240,291,478, forward strand.
CTTTCCCAAAGAACACTTTCCCGGAAGTGCTCACAAACTTGATAGGCCTTCGGAGATCATTTGTGGGTGTAGGAAATATAGGTGGAGCTGGGGTTGTGTCTAGTCGGTTCCTAAGATGGTTGGGTTTTGGAGGGAAATCATTTTTGTGGTGGGTTTTTGGTGGCTCTGGGATATTCTCTTCACTTCCCTCACCAACCTTGTTTGCCCCAAGACCCTCACCATCCTGCCTCTTAAACGCCTCGATCATCATCCTCAACTGAGGCTCATGACCAGACAACCAACCCATCAACTTTCTCAAGTCATCATTCTCATCCTGCAAACGATCAACATAATGTGTAAGTTCCAAATTTTTCAAAGCATGCATTTAACGGGTAGAGCATTATGTAGGCATGGGTTCCTTCAATTTAGCCTCAAGTGAACTAGTGTAAGCATGCATCTCATCAATCTTAGCATGCAAAACGGGGCAAGAAGTGCAAGCACCTAGCAAAGCAGGTCTAGACTTAAGCTCGACCACTTCAACCCTAAGCACATCTAGTTCCTCACACTTGGAGGCATGCTTCTCCTTAAACAAAGCAAGATCGGCAAGGAATATGGAGCAATCAAGACAATCAACCTCATCCGAAACAACGGGGCTAGCCTTAAGGGAATCAATCTCAAGCTTGCTATCAAGCACCCGTGTCTCTAGCTCGAGCCACTCTAGTCCTAGCATCCTCGAGTGAAGCCCTAAGCTCTTTTCTCATTTTCTTGGCCTCTCTAAGCATGTCATCACGGTTATCAAGCAAAGAGCCAAGCCTCTCATTCTCCCGGCGCAAGAAGGGAAGTTCATCACGCACCTCGTCGTCGGACTCGCAGTCCGAGTCGCTCCGTGTGCTCTTCTTGCCGCCGAAGCTCGCGCCATGGTGCGAAGTCGTCTCTCGCGAAGCGCCTCGGCTGCTCAGGTTCTTGGACGACTTCTTGTTCTTGCGATGATCACCTTCGTCTTCACTGCTACTCGAGCTCAAGGTGGAGTACGCGGAACTGGAGTCGACGTCGCTCGCTCCCACCATCGCTCGGGCCTTGCCTCGGCTCTCCTTCTTCCTCGATCTTCACTCGTCCTTGTACTTGTTCTTGTGGTCGCGCCTCGAATGGTACTTGCTGTCCATCCTCGGCTTGTGCTTGTAGCTGTCCTTGTTCTCGGCCTTCTCCGGGCAGTCGGCGATGAAGTGTCCGGCTTGCCGCACTGGAAGCATGTTCTCGTGTTCCTCCTCATGTTCACGCGATTCTCGTGCAGCCTCTCGAACCGTCTCGTCAGGAGCGCTAGCTCGTCCTCTCCAAGCTCGTCAAACTCATCATCTGGCATAGACATCAAAGAGGAGAAAGAGAACATCTTGGTGGATGGGTTAGAGTTAGCCTTTCCTTTGGAACCACCAATGAGGGCGAGACTATGGGAGTCAGTCGGACCCTCGAGCTTGGTAGTCATGCCCCTATCCACCTCGGCCGACTTGAGCTTTGAGAACAGCTCGTTCACGGTCGAGTGTCATACTTCTCCGACTCCACAATGGCCTCGAACTTTCCGCCCCATATCGTACGATCCAAAGAGTGTAAGAGCTTGACCGCTCTATCATGATCATCGTACGGGAGCACGTTCACATTGGCCCTCATGTTGTTCACAACCACCGTGAACCTGCGAAACAAGGCATCGATGGACTCACCGGAGAGATGAGTGAAGTTCTCGTACTCTCTCCCGGTAGGTCGCATACATCCGTGCTCGAACACGGGCGTTCCCAACATGAGCCTCCTTTAGCACCGTCCAAATCCTACAAGCCAAGTGCTCGGTGTGCACCCGATCGAACTCGGCCGACACAAAGCACGAAACAAGTAGTCGACCGCCTTATTGTTGGCATCGAATCCGTCCCTCGATCCCGGAGTGAGGAAGTCCATCGGTGGACATAGCCTCGTGTCCACCGTGACATCCCAAAGGATCCGACCCTTTCCGCGGAGGAACACACCCATCCGCTTGCTCCACATCCGGTAGTTCTTGCCATCGAAGTGTGGAGGACCCGAACCCCGTTCTCGGTACGCCATCCTTGGATCTTAGAGCGGTTAGAGTCAACAAAGACCCGAACCGGCTCGATACCACCGGGAAGGACCGATTAGGCGACCGAGAGGGGGGGGGGGGGGGAGTGAATGGGAGCCAATAAAAATTCTTCTCGAGGGAGATTGAAACTCCGACAAGATGAACTAGCTCGGTCGAACCCCCCGAAGTCACACACTCCGCACTTCTACCTTCCGTTTGCCAAAACCACGTAGCCACCGGAGTGCTACTAGTCCTATGAACAAACTCTACCAAGCAACCACAACACACACGCGGCAACGAACGGCGGAAACCACTCGAAAGCCGGCTAACCGAGGGGGGCGGTTAGACCGGGTATAGGGGGCGGTTAGACCGCCTCCACACGGTAACCAATAAATCCTCCGAAATGCCTCTTCCGAGCACCAAAACTCACCACGGTTTCACCAATAAAGATATCTGGTCAAGGCCATGCTAGCTACCGAGAAAATCTTGGCGAAAACCAAAACTTTACCCGGGGCCGAGGGGCGGTTAGACCGGCTACCGGGGGGCGGTCTAACCTCCCGTACCCAGCAACGAACTCTAACCAAGAACACCTAGCAACCGCACGAGAACAACCCCAAATTTCACCCGGACGCTCCTCCTCGATCAAGGCGAACAAACTCACGAGAGGAAAATCCGGTGAAACAAAACTTCGACACGGAAAGACCCGGGCGGTTAGACCGCCCCATGCGGGCGGTTAGACCGCCCCTTCCGGAAAACGAACCCGTGGGTAAAACCTCAACTTCCTCGCGCCCGATCTCCCGAATCACTCCACGGATTGCGGAAAAACTTCGGGAATAGCCGGGTTACCTCCCGGGCAACCTCTACCTCAAAGGAATCGACCCGAAACGCTCACAATCAAGAGGAATCAAAGAAATCGCTTCTCTAGGTCAAGAACTCACCCAACTCGAGAAACCACCAAATCGAGTCCGATTCAAAGGAGATTTGGGGGCAAAGTCACCAGCCAAAGAGGCACAAGAACCTCATACGTGACACCCACCAAAAACCCCAAGAAATCGTCCTCAAAACACCGCCAACAAAGAGCTCCGAAAATCAACACAAAAGAGACGGGAAAACCACCATGATGAACAACGCCGAACCATCTATACATGCCATGAAAGGTTCGTACAAGGTCTAGCTTGCCACCCAAACATCCATCCCTCTCTATAGATCTCACATGAAGCTCTCAAGCTAGTCCTCTAAAATCCTAAGGAAAAAGGAGAACGAAAATGGAAAAACAAATGAGCTAGGGTTCCAAGAGTTGGTCGCCATCCACCCATCCAATGAGTATATATGGAGGCACCCAAAAGACTAAACTACCCTTCACTAATAACTAGGGATACATGCCCCTCGAGGGCGGATTTGGAAGTCTTCATGTCTTCACCATCGGACGAATGCCCGACGACCGCAACTCGGTTAGCTTCGACGCAAGCCTTGCGATCCCGACGCGTGTCCTCCTCTTCGAAGCTTCTCGGCGCGGCGGCCACGGCGGTCGACCGCTCCCCCGGGCGGTTAGACCGGCCGGGAGATCCGACCGGCCCCGGGCGGTATGACCGCCCCTCCGGGCGGTTGAACCGGCCTGGGTGGCCGCACCCCCTCGTCGAGTCTTCGGCCTCGGTTTTGTGGCTCAACCGAGTAACCCGGTGGTTTTACGGTGAACCACTGCAAACCCCGCGAACTCGGTGTAGCCTCCGCCAATCTCCACTCATGACTCGGCTCCCACGTAGTTCCGGCTCGCCCTTGGTTTTGAGGCTCTACCAAGAAACCGTCCACGACTTCATCTTCTTGTTCATGCCACCATGCGGCCCGCACTTGACCCCCGCCGGCCACCGGGTCCCTCGAACGAAGCCTACTTGTCTTCTCCACACCCGGAGGCCTCACCGCAACGACCTTTCGCACTTGTTCTTCACCCGCACCAACACAAGTCAAGCCGCAACCTGCACCTGCAATACTTAGCCAAGAATCAGTCCACACAACGTTGTCAATCACTCATCACACAAGGAAGCGACCATCCACCGGTCCTCGAACCACACATGGTCCTCACTGTTGATTAGTGCCATCACCGACAGACATTGGTGTTTTAAATCTACTGCAAATGCCTTGACCAGCCAGTTAGTTATATCCTCTCAAGTTCTTTCTCCTGCTCTTGAAACATTTTTCTCAATTGAACTAAAAGTTGTCAAGTCAACTCCTTGTGGACCATATATAATTTCTCCAATTCCATAATACAATTTGACTCTGACTGTCTCCGACATGTCTGATTCATAATAAAAAGCAATAATTGCTATCAAATACTACTACATCCAGGGACTAATATATAAACTAAAATTGCAAACTAATCCGCCGCAATCTACACAGTTAATAGTACATATGTTACATAATATAAACTACAAATACAGATTTGTACTCCATAAATCTATACCATACATAAATCTACAAAAATCTATAGTAAACCGAAATAGTAATTATATATAAGTAAAATTAATAAAAGAGTTGAAATCAGCGAAATACCTGCAATGAAGCAAAGAAGCAGCAAAGCTTCACTGCTCCACACCCTCCACCTCCTCTCTTCTCCTTCTCAACCCTAAACCCTAAAACAAGACATATTTAATACTACAGATCTAAAGAAACATAGCGAATCACTAATTACACTTTCTAAGTATAGGTGCTAAAAGGGTTGAAATCGACGAAATACTTACATTGAAGTGAAGAACCGGCAGAGCTTCGCTGCTCTGCCCCCTCACTCTCTTCTCCTTCCCAACCCTCTCTTTCTTTTTTTTGCGAATTATTTTGACATTTCCGGGCTAATTTTCTGCTCTTATAGGCGCCAACGACCTGCCGCCGTGCCCCACGGCTTGCACAACCCTTATCGCCGTGGCCCACGGCGGCTGGGCCTGCCACCGTAGCGCACGACGAATAGGTCTCAACCGCCGCAGGGCTACGACGGTTGGACCGGCGGCCGACGTGGCGCACGACGGATGGTGGTCAAATCCGATAAATTTTCAAATGGTCGTATAATTTTGCAAAATAATTAAAAAAATATAAAAAATTCAGGAGATGGATGTCTAGATGGGCTAGGCTCGGCTTTGGGTGATGTTTTGGAGAGAAGCTACCTAAAGTTTTCATTTTGTCCCATATCAACTAATCACGGAGACAAAGCATGGTTTATAACCCGGGGCGCTGGCACCTAAGTTGTCTCTTCGGAGACACCCTTTCAAACTTGAATGATACAGAGAAGATTAGCATAGTCCTTGCGCAAGGATGGCACACACACAGCGAGGAATGGTCCAATTTTTTTTGACATTTTGCATACTGATCCCTAGTTCATTACATATACGCCCCTCGGTGCTTCTTCCTACCCACTGCCATACGCCCCTCGGTGCTTCTTCCTACCCACTGCCATCCTTGGAATTCTTACAAAAATATCCCTGTGGGTTTATCATTTGATCCATCTTTGTCTTCCTCCTGCAAATGTACGCACAAACACCTCATTGTAGCCCTTATAGTTACGCTCAATAATCTTGTATCACATTTTTATCCGTCGCACTAAGTTTTATTCATAATTTGGTCCTTGCAACTCCGAAGACACTGGATTTTGCACCCTCATTTGCACTTTTTTGCCCTTACTGGCGATACACTCAATTAAATCGTTTTTTACGCACTTATAAACATTTATTTCATACCAATCAGGCCCTGTTGCCCTGTGGACTGGCGTGCTTATTAGTGCTCATCCTTGTTACTGTTTAGCAATCTTTAATTTGCACTAATGCTCATGTGCCTATGCTCACTCATAGTATTTTTTTTAATGTTAGCCTCCGTCTTTAACCACCAAATCAATTCTATTTTTCAAAACTTCATATGAATATCGAGCCTCAACTAGCTCGCTACCAGTTTTCTTTTCAGGCCGGTCAGTGTTTGTTTTGTTTTTTTTTTGAGAGGAGGCCGGTCAGTGTTTGTTGTGCTGACCTGGAAGGCTGGAAGCAGTGGAACAGGAATTACCAAGCCCGCAAAGAGCCAACTTGCAACCACACCATCCACGCTGACTTGTGGGCTGTGGCCACAAGCATGTGTGCTCCTCAAACTCTGAATATTCCTTGCACTGACGCCTCTCTATCCCAAACATCTCTATGCTTGCTAGGCATCTCATTTTTTTTCTGCATCTGGATGCACTCACAAGTTACAGCCACCGTATTTCTCTATAAACAAACACAAACTACTTCATGGAGGTGGTAGAATCCCTTGTTGGCATCATGGAATCTGTATGTCTTGGAGGACAAACAGTGGAAAGAGTTGTTAATTTAAGGGGGGTGCTATATCTTGAAGCCTTGCACAACAGGGCAGTTGTTCCGTTGATGAGTGAAGACGGAATAGAATGGTGTGGTCAGACAAGTTAGTATGTATAAGCATGCACATGGGACATTATTTGCACAAATTAAACTATCAAAGTTATTTGTATAATAGTATAAGTGAAAAAGGAGTATCTGTATCGACTAAATAACAATGTGTCAAACGGATTAGTATACGTCTACGAGTTCTTGCCATATAAACGTGACACCGCAAGGAAAAAAGGAGTGTTTTTTTTAAATGAGTTCACCTAATAAATGGTGTATTTAGTACTTATAGTTAGACACAAAACGCAAAACACAAAACTGATGAAAGTAGGGTGTGCTTGAACACATTAGATGTCCTACAGAGGGACGATTTCTACTGCATTGAGAACTTTGGGTGATTTAAACAAGTTATTATGTGACTGGATTGGAGTCGCACTGATGGCCTGATGCAATTCGGGAACTGCAAAATGTGTGCTGCAGCAGATTCATGCTCTCTGGTCTTGCATGGTGCATGGGTACAGTAATTTTGGAAATTAAATAGCTAATGCTAAATTACTAGGTCTTCTAGTGCTGTACAAACTCTGAATAATCTGATGCCTCTCAATCCCATAAGCATGAGAGAAGCACTCCTCTCCCGGATGTCGTCTATCATGAAGAGCCACCTCGCAACTGCACCATGTCGCTACTAAAGAAAAAACTGCACCATGTCGCCCCAATGCCCCATGCAGCATCTGAACCACCCTGTGGTGCCCCTTAAACTCTGAATAATCCTTGCCCTGATGCCTCTCAGCCCCAAACATCTGTATACTCGTTTTCCTGAACCAGTGGAACAGGAATCACCAAGTCTGGAAAGAGTCAACTTGCAACCACCACACCAAAGTTCCACGCTCAGACTTGCACACACAAGCACGTAGTGCTCTTCAAACTCTGAATATTGCTTGCACGTACTGATGCATCTGTGTCCCAAACGTCTCTGTCCTTGTTAGGCATCTCATTTTTTTACGCCGAATTTTTTTACCGACCCACTCCACGAGCCATACCTTATTTGAGTAGCCGCGATGGCTGGCAGAGCTTCTCAGGGGGCCGCAAAGAGTTGGGCAGCAGCAGCGAGCTTTACGGGCGGCCAGCTTATTAGGCTGATTGCAGCGGTAGACTCCATAATTCACCCTGTAAAGCAATATACGGAGGCTTCTTCAAAATATTCTACCCTCTAAATTCCTTTCCACTGCAACGGTACCCTCTAAACCTCACCCTCCAAAAGAATATTGTCTTGAAAAAAATCTCATCTTTCTCTTCCCCGTCCGTGCCCTGGCGGTGGAGGCACTACGCGCAGGGACGGGGGCCGCCGTCGCTGCTCTGCCCCAGTGCTCGTCCGGCGACGCGGAGCACGAGCACGCGGCCGGGGTCATGCCCTCGGCCACCGAGGCGGAGCTAACGCAGCGAGGCGAGCACCTTGTTGACGGGCGAGCCAACCCCCGACCAGGAGCAGCGGGGAGCACGCCAGCGGCGTCCGACGACATTGGCGTGGACTCCAAGGGTGGCGACCTCGGCGGCGAGACGAGCGTGCTCGTTGGGAACGACGACATGGCGGGAGGACGCAGAGCTGGTCCAGCGTGTGCGTGAAGAAGCAGACGCGACGGCGGCAGGCGGTGCCATCCTCAAGCCGTCTTGGAGCAGTGGCGACTTCTCCTCGACGGACACGTCGGCCAACGCATTTCATATATAATAGGCAAGACCGCAAGAGCAAGACGCATTCTCTCCTCCTCTATCCAATCCACCGTACCTCTACATTGATTTCGAGGACAGCTAGCCTCGGCTTGGAGATGGCAGCCAACACGAGCAGCAACAGGCGCCAAGGGGAGGCCGCCGGCGATGGTGGGGCGCCAAAGCTTCACCATATGGCAGCCTTTGGGCGCGGCCTTCTTGGCCTCGCTGCCGCCTCCACAGCAATCACCTTGGTCGTGACCGAGCCGCCGGAGTGGCTCGACAGGAACGCCTACTTCACTGTTCTTCGCAGGAATCACCCTGGTGACCGCAGGCGCAAGACGGCGGACGGCGAGTGGCGCGGCCGGATCAGCAGCGCGGGTACCCGACGTCGTTTCCGTCGCTTCGTGCCGAGAGGGAGACCAGAGGATGGAGGAGGGTGAGGCCTCCGGCGCAACCCCTCCTCCGGCGAGGGCGCTCCTTCCCCAGCGGCCCCGACGAGGACTGCGGCGGCGAGGAGCTACTCCGTCGGCTTCCTCCTCCCCCGGCCAACTCCCTACCGCGCCTGTCGTCTCCTCCCAGCCGGGCCTGCGCCGCCGACCATGTTCTCCCCTCCGTGCCCCGCGCCTACCGGGTGCACGAGGCCACCGGATCCTGGTGGATGTTGACCTCCACCTCGACAAATCGCGTGCGTAGCGAGGCGACGGCGGGGTGGAGGGAGTTGTCGGGCGCCCCCGAGATTTGCCGGCTCAAGTCAAGACCCTGGACAGTGGGGGATCGGTTACAGGACACCGCTGCACACCATCCAGGAGCTCGGACCCGCTAAGATTACCGGTCCAGGGCGTTTCCCAGGAGACCGCTGTGGTCGGCCTTAGCCTCGGCAAAGAACCGTGGCGAGCGGGCGGTGGTAGGATTGTCGGGCGGCTTCGTTGATGTATCCGCCAGAGCCGCCATGAATTGTAACCATCTAGGCCCTTTTGCATCTTTGGTAAGGATGTGTTTCGGTGATAAATGACAACCATATGCTTATGACTAACCATTGTTTTGTAGCAGATTATATCTTGTGTTATTGTCATAAGCATTGAATGAAAAGAGACCACTCAATTTGAATTTATGGACGACCAATGAACAAATACTACAAGGCTAAGGACTTTGTTAGTTCCAAGTGTCACAAGGTGATGAAGGACACTTTGATTGCTAGTTTGTAGTGTTTGACCGTACTATTAAGAGGGGTTCATGCACTAGTAGCTTGACCATGCACCAAAAGTCATGAAAATATGCACACTCAAGTTCCTTGGATGATAAACAACTCAAAGTAATCATGGAAGTAAAGTAGAAGCAAAAGAATCGACGGGAAACTCAAAGACGTTTGAATTAGATGAGTTAAAATTCAAATCATAGCGTCGGATGAACCGACGCCTGCATTTCTAGTTGCGCTGGATGAATTCAGTGGCCAGGGATATCAAAAGTGACCGTTGGATGAACCGATGGTACATACAACAGTTCATCCGATGCCTTAGGGTTTGGTAACAGTACCGATTGAGCTTTAACGACTTCAGCACCGGATGATCCGATGGTGTGTTCAGCGGTTCATCCGACGCATGCATTTAAATTAGACAGAGACGCGCCAACAAAATTGCTTCAGCACCGGATGAACCGACGCTACAGAATCAACTCAAGCGGTTCATCCGACGTCGGTGTTTAAACTACACAATACTGCACCGAGTGGGTGCTCTTCAGCATTGGATAGACCGACACATCGTCGGTGCATAGCGTCAGTGCATTGTCTGGGTCACTTAGGTTCAACGGCTATATAGGGGCATGTGTGTGACCGGATGATCCGACGCCTGCTTGGGGGGAACCATCGGTTTATCCGACGGTGCTACTTTTCAGGGAAATTTTTCCAACGGCTAGCCACCCTTGCTAGGCCTATAAATATGACCCCCCTGCATCTCTTGAGCTGCCTTTTGCCACTCTGAAGATCTATAATAGCCAAGGAGAGAAGGAGATTTTGTTCTTGCTCATTGGGATTCTCTTCATATTGTTTGAGGAGTTCTTTCTTAGTGATCAAGGGTTTCAAGGTGCATACATGGCTTAGCTGAGTGTTCAGGTCAAGTGAAGGTGTGTGAGCTTATTACTCTTGGAGTTTGAGGGCTCCTAGACGGTCTTGGTGCTTTGGGGATTCTTGGTGAGCTCGTAGAGATTGTGGGAGCCTCAAGAAAGCTTGGTGTACACAGTTTGAGATCCACCGTTCCGGAGATGGAGAACGGGTACTCATAGTGAGCACTTGAGTCTTGGTGACTTGAGGGGGAGCAATACTCTTAGTGAGTGCTCCAACGTGGATTAGGAGGAAGCGTCAACTTCTCGATACCACGGGAAAAAAATCGGTCATCTCTTGTCCCTCTCTCTCTCTACTTTCTTGCATTTATTTTCATCACCTAATTTCCGCACTTAAGTTTCCTTGCCTTTGTTCTCTTTAAGTTACTTGTTTGCATCTTATCTTGACTAGGGTGATCCATATCTTTTAATGTGATATTTGCTAAGGAAGCTCTTGTTAGTGTGCTTAATAGTAGAGAAAAACCTTTTTAGATGAGCAACACTAGTTGATAGGCTAAGGTTTTCTTCATGTCTTAGAAATTGAAAAGAAGGCTCATATTTAACCCCCTTCTATGGGCCATTGATCCTACAACTGATATCAGAGCTAGGCTCCCTATTTGCTTGGCTTAACTGCCTAGGGTGATGGGGAAAGTTAGTGGCGATGGCCCTCCTAAGTTAGCGGGGAAATGGTTCACCTTTTGGGCACATAGAATGGCTAGCTACCTTCAAGCACAACACCACGATGCGTGGCACACTACCATGTATCCGTTTCCTAGTGTTCCCACTGAGAGTGAGGCGAAGTGGAACTCGCGCGCTAGAAACCATATCTTTGAGGCACTAGATGAGGAATTGTTTGATCAGGTCTTCTCTTTAGCAACTGCCCATGAGGTGTGGATGCAACTCAAAGAAATCCATGTGGGCAACAAGAAGATCCGTGAGGAAAAATATGAGTTGCTTAAGGTGGAACTCAATGAGTTCAAAATAAATGATGATGAGCGTGTAGAGCAAATGTATTATAGGATGGGTGTGCTTATTCAAAATATGAATGCTCTCGATGTTGCTAACCTTACAGAGCAGGAAATCATTCGGAAAATCCTTCAATTGCTCCCCAAGCCTAAGTACAACATCGTCAAGGCACTTATCTTTGAGAAGGACTTCTCTACTCTCACCATCACCGAAGTTGTGAACAAGATCTGCTCCCATGAGATGTTCATGATGGAAGAAATGGAATCATCTACTTCCAACTCAAGCTCAAAGAAAGATCTTGCACTCAAGGCAAGTGAGAAGATCAAGCCCAAGAAGACCAATGCAAAGCCTCCTTCTTCCTCAAGTGAGAGCCGTTAACACCAAAATTTGGTAAGGAGTCGACTTGTGGGTCCGGCTCGGTGAGGAGTTCGTCCGGTGGAAGGAAAGGATTTTTTCGGATGTATTCGGCAAAGAAGTCGCGGTCGGCTATCCGCTCCCCGTTCGGCAAAGGAACAAAGAGAGAGCTGATTTTGCGGGATTGGACGGTGACGTGGCTCAAGCGAGGAAGGACGAATGGATGGATAGGCAATCAAGCTTAGAGATAAGTTAGGCAACGAATCCATTCGAGATTGTACTTGGCAAAGTATAAATATGAGCTCCGAATGTATGTAATGTACACAATCATTCTTCAATACAAACCGGCCTTACGCCAAACCCTAGAGTCCTTTTGTCGTGTCGTCGGGTTCTTCGAGAGGGTTCATCGATCCGTCGACCTCCGTGAGTACCGGCAACCTTGTATCATATCTAGTATCATGCGGTGGATTTAGATCTGATGCAAGTAGTCTTGTTACCATGCTTCATGTCATGCGGTAGATTCAAGCTTGGTTCAAGAAGGTTTCTTGTTAGGTCATGAGCCATGCGGTAGGCTAAGATCTAGCTCGAAGCTAGTTATCGACTCTATTGGATTTTGGCAAGATCCAATAGATTCATTAAGTTACCCCGTGTTGCTTTGAGTTTTTACTTTATGTTTAAATTCATGTAACACCTTTTTGCCCAATCTAGATGGTTTTGGATCGGCTTCATCCCTCTCGTGATCCTTGTACGAGTAGATTTCATGTTTCAACACGTGGATCTTGTGCTTTCGATAGCCGAAACCGAATCGATCTAGATTGTTACGTGTTGAGGGTTCAAGCTTGCCAATGTTGGTATGAATCTTGAAAGAACCGAGTATCATGCGGTAGATGCAGGTTTTTGGGTTGCTTTGGAGCTAGTCATCCGGTGGATTAGAGTTCGATTCATCGATAGATTTATTCGCTTGGTAATGTTCGTTCCTTCTTCATGGACCCGAATCGGTCCGTTCAGCCGTATTCGGTTATGTTTCTTCACGAGTAGAACACGTGCGTAATTCATGCTTTGAATAACGTGTGCTTTTAGCTTTCCATATTTAGATTGTATCATGCGGTGGATAGATCTATTTGTGGAAAGTGGTACGATTTTCATGCAAGTTGTATCATGCGGTGGATAGATTTGTTTTGGTATCGTACCCGACGGATTCCTAAGTACCTAGACATGCGGTAGACTAGTGCTTTGGATCTATGCATGCTTATTCATTACATGCTTACGTTCGTGCTTCACTTTATCATTTATTTAATGTTGGTTATCATGGGGATCGGTCATGACCTCGTGCACGTGCATCTCTGCTCATACAAAGACCGATTCTTGTCATGCTTATGTCATCCATTCGGCAGTTGTTGCTTTTCCTTTTATAAGTTCCCGAATGGTTTCGGTTTATTGGCAGATAGCTTTTTATAGCTATATGTCATCCCATTTGGCTTCTTAGCCGTAAATATGGAACTGTCTGGTACCACCCGGCAAGTTCCAAGCTTTGGCATTTAACTACTTTACCTTTTGTTAATTTTCAGGAAAAATTGACTGGCACGTCTCGTGACTCTTTGCGCGTGTGAAGCCAGCTTGTTCGGCTTGCTGTGTGTTTGGCGCTAAGTGCACATTTTGCGTCAACACACTTTTTGGCACGCCCAGTGGGACAAAGCCGAAGGGATCAAGATGCCTGAAATCGCAGACATCATGGATGTCAACATTGAGGATCTCTCTCCCGAACAGCGGAAGCAGCTCCAGGACGCCGTGAACCAATTCCAGCAGAAGTGTCTGCTGTCTTTCAAAAAGAACAGGAGTGGCGTCCCCTACCTAAAGAACGACATGCCCAGGGTATTGTTGCCAGGGGAGAGCGACGCCACAACCCAGCAGGAGAAAGAGGAATACCTGCAGGCGTTCCAGGATGCTGCGGATCTCGTTTTGAGCAAACATCACAAAGCCTTTCTTGGTGCGTTTCAGCAAATGATGGTGGTTGTCTTTGGCCCAGGCATGGAGCAGGCATTCAGCAAGGCACCCGTCCAAGGGGGCACTGTGGAGCTGGGCGAATCAAGCTCTCAACCGCCACTACGGAGCCAGCCAATGCAGCCTCCTCCTCGGAGCGCCGGAAGTCAAGCTTTCCGGCCTCCTCCCCGCAGGTGCCGGGGGACGCCGGTTCGGCCCTCCACTACGGGCCTCGGGGGGGCGGCCGATCCGGCCACCACCGCAGGCGGCACGAGTCAACCCGTGCAACGGCCCGAATCCGTACCGGCCCACGTACGGAGATTTAACATTCGAATCGCCCGGAGCCCCGTTCGCTTCCGGTCACAGGATTGCTCCGGCGAACAACTGGCTGCAGAGAAACCTATACGGCGGAGGCTATCACGAGGTGGGAAACTATGGAGCCATTGACGCTTTCCCGCATCCAGGTTACGCGCCGACCGGCGGGCGCACAAGAAGACGACGCCCTGGCGTGGAAGATGGCCGAGTTGATGCAAAATCAGTTCGGCCTCAAGCCAAAAATGCTGGGACCTGCCTACAAGCCGCCGTTCCCAAAGTGGTACTTCAACGTGCTCCTCCCGCCGAGGGTGAAACCTCCAATGGAGTTCACGAAATTTTCTGGGCAAGACGACACAAGCACAGTGGAGCACATTGCTCGTTACCTGATGCAGCTCGGAGAATGTTCATCTGAGGAGACGTTCAGGGTCAGATACTTCCCCGCATCGGCCGACGGACCCGACGTTCCGGTGGTTCTCGTCCCTACCCCCGAGTCGGTTATCGGATGGAGGGACCTAGAACGGAAATTCCACGCACATTATTTCAAGGGGGCGGTTCGGAGAAGAAGCCGATCGATCTTGCCACCGTGAAACGAGAGGCACGGCGAGACACCGTTGGAATTTCTCGGGAGATTTAGGGAAGTGAAAGGCATGTGCTTCTCGCTCAACTTGCCGGACGACCGGTGGCCGACATGGCCGTCGCCGGGATGTTGCCGGCCGTACGTGAGAAACTCGTTCGGGATGGAGTTTGAAAACCCCGGACCGGTGTCTCGAAGCTATCGTTGATGAGCAACCGGGCGTATGGCTTCAAGAAGGATGCCGGGTTTGGCAAGCGAGCATGATGTGGCGGAGATCTAAAACCGGTTCCTAGACAAGGCCGATCCGATCGAGGATTCGATGATGAACCGGATGTGGCCGCACCGAAATCATGTGGGGGAAAGAACCTTTGACGATGAATCGGCGTTGGGTCAAACGGTACCAAGGGCACTTACGATTTCGATATCACGAAGGCCGACAAGCCGTTTGAGCTCTTAGTGAAGGAAGGCCAAATCGGACCGCCTAAAGGGCATGCCATGCTTCGGCCCGATGGAGTCAAGGGGAAACGTTATTGTGGCTTCCACGACGAGGATTCGCACTCCATCAATGATTGCAGGGTTTTCAGGATGAGGATCCAGAAAGCCATCCAGGAGGGCCACCTCAAGTTCGACAACAAGATGAAGCTGGATGGTCACCCCTTCCCTCAGAACATGGTGGGTTTCTCTCGTTAACATGGTGACAGCCGAGGAGAAGGGAAAGGTCAAAGTCTTGACCTCGGCCCGGGGCTAGACAAGATGGAACAGATGGACCGGAGCGTCGGGTGACTGCGGAACGGTACACGGTGAGCCCCCCCCGCAATCTCAAGAGCCACATCGAAATCGGGGAGTCGTCCCGAGCCAAGCCCGGTGGTGACCACGCGCATCCTCCTCAACAAGTGGCAGCACCGGATGGAGAAAGAGTGTTACCGAAGCGCGGTATACGAGGAGGAGAAGCGCGAGCCGAAGAAGAAGCACATAGAAGGGACCTAGAGCAATACACGCGCGAGCGAGGAGCGCGCACCGGGGATGTGCGTTCTTCGTGCACCGTTGGAACGAGGGTTTGAAGCTACCCACGCCGAGGAACCGCCCCGAGTGCGGGATGGGTATGCGAGTACGAGCGAGAAAGCGCCAATCGCCGATCCGTCCACGAGAGAATTGGGAGGATCCACCCTAACGGGGGATCGGCGCCAAAAAATTGAAGTCATTGATCACCCCGGGAAGCGAGCAAGGCGATCTAAGGTGGGCCGATCAAGAGGAGGACGAGGACGAGCACATCCGGCGAGTAAGGGGCAATGGTGCCCTCCCGGCCTAAGGAGAAGCCGAAGAGGCGGGTCCGTCGGTGTTTTGGACCGGCAACCTACTACGGGGAGTACCCGAAGTAGATGAATGTGACTCGCCGAGATCGGTAACTCGAAGGAAGAGACACGTGGCACACAATTTAGACGAGGTTCGGGCCGCGAGGTGCGTAATACCCTACGTCCTGTATGCTGCGTAGCTCTGGATTGATAGGGCACAATTACACGATGGTGCAACGGTGCGCCGTGGGATGTATGAGATTGGATGAGGTGATCCGAGAGATCGGTCCCTGCCTCGCCTTATATAGTCCGGGAGGCAGGGTTACAAGTCGGAGTAGGGAGGGAGTACTAGTCGAGTACGTCTAGGAGACCTCTATACAGTGCGGAACGTGTCCGAGCCCTAACCGAGTACTACTCCTGTGTTGTCCTTGTGCTCCACGCCTTCAGGTGCCGTGCGGCAGCAAGCCGGTAGTCCCTGGGGCCCACCGAGTAGTCGGTCCCGGTACCCATCGAGGTAGTGGGCCCGGGGGAGGTCCATACGACAAGCCCCCGAGTACTTTGTAGTCGAGAAGGATAGCTTCAAGTAGTCTTGACGGCCTTAACAAGTAGTCCTCAAGCGTCCCCGAGTGCTACAAGTCAAAAGTCCTCAAGAGTAGTCGAAGCATCCCGAGGCTGGAATGTACTCCAGCTGATGTTTGAGCAATCTTGAAGTCTTCTCGAGTAGTCCCAAGCGTCCTTGAAAGCTGCCTTCGAAGATCTTCAAAAAATGCCTGTCTTGTCTTGAAGCCGAAGCCGTCATGAAGACGCGATTTGCGTAACCGCAATCCATGTGGAGTAGCCCCCGAGCCTCGAGCCGCGGGCTCTGGCCGAGGATCTATCCAAAGTCTTGGCAAGAAAATCCCGAAAAATCCGGAGAAAAACCGAAGGACACGTGGCACGGAGCCCCCGAGCCTTGAGTCGAGTACTTCCTCTCGAATTGAAGGGTCTTCTTGGAGAATGTGTCCCGAGATGCTCTTGAGACTAGCCGCGTCCCGGGTAGTCAAGTAGAAGTAGCCGAGCCCCCCGAGGTGAGGCGCGTCGACTAGTAGAATACGAAGGGTCACGCGCGCCCGCTCGAGTCGGCCGCGCGCGGACTTATCCGCCGCCCGTTGCGGAGGCGATTTGGCTTATAAATACAAGCCGAAACCCTTAGGGTTTTCACCCAAGTGAGCCGCAAGTCATTTGCCACTTGAATCTTGAAGTAGATCCACTCCCGGCGAGCGCCGCCGCCGTAGTAGATCCGAAAGCATCACCACCCGAAAGCTTTAGGTTAGCCCCCGAGCGAATGCGAGTGAAGACTCCTTGTACTTGGAGAATGAAACCGTCACCGTCGAAGACGTCGAAGGCCGGCGGGAAGAAGAGGAGCCGTGCGGAGGCCGCCGCGGCCGCACCGGAGCGGCCGCCCACATCTCCACCGCGCGCCGACCCAAGCCGCGAGTGGAAAAAGTCGAAAGTCAAGACGGAGGACCTGCTAACCCTGTTGAACAGTGGGTTCATCAGGGAGAAGGAGATCGACATGTGGAGATCCGCCGCGGGGAGATCCCTATCCAATGGAGAAAGCCGAAGACGAGATCCCGATGTTCTCGCGCTTCGTGGAGCGCGGTCTTGCGCTACCAAAGAAGCGACTTCTTCAAGGGGCTGCTCGGTACTATGGCATCGAGTACCTCAACCCGAACCCCAATGGTATCTTCCATACTTCGTCTTCGTCCACTTCTCGCGAAGCCTTCCCGGGAATCCAAGCCGCACCGGGTTCTCTTCCGAAGTTCTTCCGCGTGAAGCCGCAGCCCCGGCGCCTCCAACCCCGCAGTAGTCGGAGGGGCGGGATCCGGCCCGAGGGAGGATGCCGCGGAGCGATGCACGGCGTACAAGCTCGTGGACTCCAACACCGACCGGAAGACGAGGTGGTTCTACATCACGAACCACCATCCCGAGCTACCGAAGCCGAGCGGGCGGCGGCCCGGGCACCAAGAGTGGTGGAACACGGAGCCCACCATGCGGGGAGGGGATCCGGCTCCCGGAGTTGCTAGCGCGCATCAAGACTCGGCGGATGCGGGACCGAGGGCCGAACACGTGGCCTTCGGTTTCATGAAGCGCCGGATCCGGCCCGCCGATGGCGCCGGGATACGATGGGCTTCGAGTACACCGGCGACGACGACACGTCGCGGATGCCGGGGGGCGAGCTGGACGACAACGACATCATCGAGAGGTTGTCGAGGATCTTCAAGGACATGCGGAGTACACGGCGTGCCCTGTCGAGGAGTACTCCGCCGCGCGCCCGCCCAACGAGGTGAGTAGCCGTACCCCCCTCGTCGAGTAGTAGGCACTTGTAGCAGAGTTGCTGACGCCTTGTGTCTTTTGCGCAGGATGATGTGAAGCGGTTTGTCTCCGAGCCGCAGCCACCACCGAGCGGAATCGAGATCCCAACGGTGGAGAAGGTGAAGGAGCGCCGAGTAGTCGGAGACGACGACGATCCCGTCATCGTGGAGGATACCTCCGATGACGAAGAAGACGAGGAGACGCTACAGGACCGCTTCCAGTTGCGGTCGAGGTTTAGCCGTCCGGGCTTGCCTCATGTGCCACTTGTACAAGACCCACCGCTAGCTCCGGAGGCTAGCCTTGCCGCGCCGCCAAGGAAGCCGCGCAACCCCGCCAAGAAGAGGGTGGCAAAGAAGATGAAGGTCTCGAGACCACGCCTCCGAAAGTAAGTTATCTTTGAGCAGAGTGGTCGAGTTCCCGCTGTTCGAGTACATTGTTGACGAGTACTCTTCCTTTGTCTTCAGGAGAGGCCGCCAGCGGAGCCCGTGGAGGAAGGCGATGAGGGCATGTGGCCCACAGTGGGGGAACCAGCTGGAAGCCGAAGTCCGGCCCCCCACCGTCGAAGAAAGCCCCGCGGCGCGACCGGAGCGCTAGCCCCCCGCACCGGAGGGGGAGCGAGAGTACCCGCGCCGCCGCCGTTGAAGAGGTGGAAGCCGCAGGGACGCAGGAGACTTCTGCGCCGGCCGCCGCCACCGTGGAGGAGGCGGTAGTCGAAGAGGCGGAGGAAGAGACGCCCGCCGAGGGTGGACGGTTGATATCGCAAGCATCCTCGGTGCTCCGCCGTGACTATCGTCCGGTCGAACTTGTAAGTACCACGCCTTCATGAGTAGTACTCGTTGTAGTAGTCGATTTTGTCTGACGACCCTCTGTGGATACTTCTCCAGAAAATCCACGGACTTGAGCCGGGACGAGGAGGAGCCCGCGACGGTGGAGGCGAGTAGCCGCGCCGTCCATCGAGGAGCCCGCTCCGGAAGCCCAAGTCGCGACCGAGCCCCCCGATCGCCGAAGCGCCGGCCGCTAGAGGCGGTCGTAGTTGAAGGTAAGTACCCTTCTTGAAGCTGTAGAACTCCGGGACGAGTAGTTGTAGGCACTCGATGCGCGCGTTCCTTGTTGACAAGGGCCGAAGGAGGTGACATCCCTGCGGGGGTACCCATGCGAGGAGGCGACACCGAGGCCCCGAGGCCGCAGCGAGAGCCCCCGAGCCCGAGAGGGAGACCGTCGAGAAGTCCGCCGAGGGGGAGGCGGCTACCACGTCGCCAGGGGTTGCCCTGGAGGTGGCAATCCGATCCCCCGAGATCCAAGATGCGGAGCCGATCCGTTCGGCGCCAATGACGGAGGCTACTTCGAGTAGCCGTGGCGGGATTGAGCCGCCGGCCGACGATCTCGTCGAGCCGGCAATGTTGGCGCGGCACACGGAGGCGATGCGACGAGCCGAGCAGGTGGATGAAGGTACGTAGTCGTAGCTTCCCGAGTAGTCCATCCTTCGCGTAGAGTGCTGCGCTTGACTTGATCTTGTCTTGTGCGGGACGTCGCGGAGCGATCCCGCGAGAAGTCGAACATGCCGCAAGGCTACGGCGACACCGTGCTCCGAGCCGAAGCCCCGGAGGAGCGACTCGTGAAGTCGCGGAAGCACGCGGCCGCGATGCGGTCGAAGCTCGACGCCGCCTTCGCCAAGTATCACAACGATGTGATGGAGCCGCAGTGCCAAAGGTGATGACTCGGTGCGGAAGAACAAGGGCCTCCGCAACAAGAACAAAGGTATGCCTCTTGACTTGTCGGGTACTTGTTGGAAGTCGCCAAGGCTCGACCCGTTGCTTTGTGTTTGCGAGCTCGAGGGCCGGTGGAGCGGTCGAAGGCCTCGGAGGTTAGCATGAAGAACCTCTTCTACCGGGAGCGAGGAAGCCCGCGGGGTACTTGAACTCGACTACAAGGAGCGGCCTTCGAGTGCGAGAAGCACATGGAGCTGCGGATTGCATCTGATAGAGACCTCGTCAACTGCTACAAATCTTTGCAGAAGTTGAACGAGGATTGCGAGGCGCTCCGGGCCCAGCTGAAGGATCTTGAAGAGGTTGCTCTCCCGATCGCGAGGCTCCTGGTGCCGCACCCGGCGGCCCCAAGATCGCTCCGCTGGCGGATCGACTTCGTGAGGCGCCAAGCCGGCCGGCCGCCTACGTCAAGCACATGGCCGGTCGATCCCGAAGCAGTGTGCGGCCTTCATGAAGTCGTACTTCCCGAAGGCTCCGGTGGAGGTAGTCGCCGGCGGGGTGGCCGCCAACGCCGGACGAGCGAGCAAGACGCAGTCGTTGGCCGGAGCGAGATGGCTCCCATCGCGGAGCGAGTAGCCGAGAAGTTGAACCTCCGGTAGCCCCGCATAGATATCTAGTAGCCGTAGTTGTACAGAAACAAGCTTGTAATGAACTATTCATGTATCAATGAAATGAAGTTGTTCCGCAATGAGTACTCGTAACCGCGATCTCGGAGTGCGGAGCGCCCATCGTGGAGTAGGTGCGAGTAGTAGTACTCAACTTAGTAATCCCGTCGCGGGGAGTAGACGGTAAAGAAGTTGATAAACAATCAAGCTTTATTACCGAAGAAGTGCACCCGGGTGGCCGGGCCGTAGTTACAAGTAGTCGCTCGGGCCCCGGAGGCCGCTTACAGCTAAGTAGCGCTGGAGCGGGTAGCCGCTTGCAGCTGGTGATCCGTAGGTAGCCGTGGAGGCTGGATCGCAGATCCGTAGGTAGCCGCGCGGGCTGGATCTTGGGGTGTGGTCTCTTGGTAGACCGCTGCTAGAGTCCTTGACGCTCGTCGCAGCCCAGGGTCCGTAGGTAGCCGCACGGGCTGGACCTGGAGGAGAGTAGTCCGGAGACTTGGAGCCGGGACCGGGAGGGGTCTCTTGCGGCAAGGGGTGTTGATGTAGTCGTGTAGACTTGTACCCCGGAGTAGTCGTATAGACTAGGCGTAGAATCGACAGAGTTGGTCGACGTTCCACGAGTTGTTGACTTCTTCGCCATCAAGTGTTTGGAGGCGGTAGGAGCCTAGCCGGTCACCTTAGCCACGGTGAAGGGGCCTTCCCAGGGGGAGCTGAGCTTGTGGAGTCCTTCCGTGTTCTGGATACGGCGGAGGACAAGATCTCCAACGTTGAAGGAGCGTTCCTTGACGTTGCGATCGTGGTAGCGTCGGATACCCTCCAGGTACCTTGCTGATTGGACGAGGGCGGCACAGCGAGCTTCTTCGAGGCTGTCGATATCAACTCGTCTGCTGTCTTCTGAGACGCCTTCGTCGTAGTGTTCCACTGCTGGCGAGTTCCATATGACATCGGCAGGGAGGATGGCTTCAGAGCCGTAGACCAGGAAGTAGGGGGATTGCCCCGTTGGCTTGGATGGCTGAGTCCGCAGCCCCCAGAGTGCGTTGGGTAGTTCCTTGATCCACTTGCCCCCTTTTGAGTTAGCGGCGTCGTGTAGCCGCTTCTTGAGGGCGTCGAGCACCATCCCATTGGCGCGCTCGACTTGTCCGTTGGCCCGTGGATGGGCGACGGAGACGTATCTGACGTCGATTCCGCTGTTCTCGCAGTACTCCCAGAACTGGTGGTTGTTGAAGTTAGACCCCAGGTCTGTGATGATGCGGTGGGGTAGCCCGTAGCGGTGTACGAGTTCATCCGGGAAGTCGAGTACTCGTCGCCCTTGGGGCATGTAACCGGCTTGACCTCGATCCACTTGGTGAACTTATCGATAGCCACCGGTACCCCGTTGAATCCTCCGGCGCGGTTGGCGAGGCCCAATCATGTCGAGCCCCCGGCAGGCAAAGGGCCGGGTTGGCGGTATGGTGACTAGCTTGTAGGCCGGGACGTGTTGCCGCTTGGCGAAGAACCGACATCCTTGGCACCTCTCGACGAGTTCTTCGGCATCGCCCGTGGCCGTGGGGCCGCAGAAAGCTCGCCGGAAGGCCTTGGCCGACCGCCGTGCGTGAGGACGCGTGGTTGCCGCAGACGCCCTTGTGGATCTCCTCCAAGATGTCCTTGCCTTCTTCGCGAGGGACGCACTTCATGAGTACTCCAGAAGATGCGCCTCGCTTGTAAAGTTTGTCGCCGACGAGGACGTAAGACTTGGCGCGGCGGACGAGTTGTTCGGCTGCGTTCTTGTCGGAGGGGACCTTCTGCTCGCTGAGGTAGTCGATGAAGGGTTGCCTCCAGTCCACGTCGATCATCATGACCTCCTGTCCAGCTGGGTGGTTAGCTGGGACAGTGGTCGGTGGCGCCGGCTCCGGGATGGATGGCGCGTGGAGCTCATGGACGAAGACGCCCGCGGGTACTTGGGCGCGGGTGGATCCGAGCTTCGAGAGGACGTCCGCTGCGACGTTGTTGTCGCGGACGATGTGGTGGAACTCGAGACCGTAGAATTTGTTCTCGAGCTTGCGGACTTCTAGGCGAAGGCGTCCATGTTCTCCTTGTTGCGGTCCCGGGACTTGTTGACTTGGTTGATGACCATCGCGGAGTCGCCGTAGACTAGTAGCCGCTTGATGCCAAGTGAAGCCGCGAGGCGGAGCCCGTGTAGGAGGGCTTCGTACTCGGCTTCATTGTTCGAGACCTTCCGGGAAGATGCGGGACGTACTTGAGTTGTTCGCCCGTTGGAGAGATCGGGGGAGTACCCCTCGCGCTGCGCCCTCGAGGTTGAGTGAGCCGTCAAAGTACATCACCCAATGCTCGGTCACATGGTGGGAGTAGGTAATCGGTTCTCCCGCCACTGCGCCATGAAGTCGACTAGAGCCCGCGACTTGATGGCGGTGCGTGGCTTGAAGTCGATGGTGAGGGCGCCGAGCTCGACGGTACCCCACTTGGAGATTCTTCGGTGGCGTGCGGGTTCCTCGAGATGTCGCCGAGCGGGTAGTCGGTGACGACGGAAAGCGAGTATTCCCTGGAAGTAGTGTCGTAGCTTCCGCGAGGTGATGAGTGAGAGCGTACGAAGCTTCTCGCACGGGCCGGTAGCGAGCCTTGGACTCGATAGAACCTCGGCCGACGAAGTAGACCGGCGCCGGGACCGGGTAGGCGTGGCCGTCTTCCCCGCCGCTCGACAACGATGGCGACCGACCACGTGAGTAGTCGCGGCAAGGTAGAGCAAGATGTCGCTCGCCCTTGTAGGGAGCCGTGAGGACCGGCGGCTTCGACGAGAAGTCCTTGAGCCGGGCAAGGGCTTGGTCCGCCCTGCCGGTCCACACGAACTTCTCGTGATGCTTGAGAAGTTTGAAGAAGGGGAGGCCCCGTTCTCCTAGCCTCGAGATGAATCTATTCAGCGCCGCCATGCACCCCGTCAGCTTCTGGACGTCCTTGATGCTCGTGGGAGCTTTCATGCTGGTGATGGCGGAGATCTTCTCGGGGTTGGCTTCAATGCCGCGCTGGCTGATGATGAAGCCGAGTAGTTTACCCGAAGGTACGCCGAAGACGCACTTGTTCGGGTTGAGCTTCCAGCGGTACTCGCGTAGTGATGCGAAGGTCTCTTCGAGGTCGTCGATGAGGGTACTGGAGTCCCTGGTTTTGACAACCACGTCATCCACGTAGGCCTCGACGTTCTTGTTGAGTTGCCGCTTGAAGCAGGCCTGGATGGCCCGTTGATAGGTGGCGCCGGCGTTCTTCAGCCCGAATGACATGGTCGTGTAGCAGTACGCGCCAAACGGGGTGATGAACGCGGTCTTCTCCTGGTCCTCTTCCTTGATTGCGATCTGGTGGTACCCGGAGTAGCAGTCGAGGAAGCAGAGCAGGTCGCAGCCCGCCGTGGAGTCGATGACTTGATCAATCCGCGGCAACCCGAAGGGGTCCTTGGGGCAGTGCTTGTTGAGGTCGGTGTAGTCGACGCACATCCTCCACTCGTTCGAGTTCTTCTTGCGGACGAGGACGGGGTTGGCGAGCCACTCGGGGATGGAAGACTTCTCGATGAAGCCGGGCTGCGAGTAATTTGGCAAGCTCCTTCTTGATGGCGTCCCGTCTGTCGTCGGCAAAGCGTCGGAGGTGTTGTCGCTTGGGGGTGGCCTTTGGATCGACGTTGAGGCAGTGCTCGATCAGCTCCCTGGGCACTCCTGGCATGTCCGCTGGCTTCCACGCGAAGATGTCGCGGTTAGCCCGAAGGAAGCTGATGAGCGCGTCTTCCTATTTGGGGTCGAGGCCGGCCCCGATGGTGGTGGTCTTTCTGGGGTCGCATGTTCCGAGGTCGACCGACTTGACGAGTACCTCCTCAGGTGGCTGAGGCTTGTTGGCGCTGTCAGACTTCTCTGGGATGTCGAGTTCGCTTGTGGCAAGCTTCTTCGACGCGACGTAGACCTCCATCATCGGGTTGGGTACTTGGTTTGTTGAAGCGATCACCACGGCCTCTCGTATCGCGAGCCGTGAGAGATCTTCAAGTCCCCCCGGAGGGAGAGTACGCCGGCCGGGCTTGGCATCTTGAGCACCAAGTAGGTGTAGTGGGGCACCGCCATGAACTTGGCGATGGCCGTCCGCCGAGGATGGCATGGTAGGAAGTCTCGAAATCCGCAACCTCGAACTTGATGTACTCGGTGCGGTAGTTATCCCGAGACGCCCCGAAGGTAGCGGCGTACCACCGAGCCTAGTGGGATAGCCGCGTTGCACGGGACGATGCCGTAGAACGGCATGCTCGCTCTTGTCGAGCATGGGGGTGACGTCGAGGTTCATCTTCTTCAAGGTCTTGGTGAAAAGGACATTGAGCCCGCTTCCGCCGTCGATGAGCACTTTGTTGAGCTTGGAACCCGCCATCGTTGGTTTCGGGACGAGAGGGAACCGTCCTGGCTCGGAGAAGCTAGTCCACTGGTCCGCGCGGGAGAAAGTGATGGGTACTTCTGACCACCTGAGAGGGGTCATGACCGCTGGCTCGATGGACATCACTTCGCGACGGGTAGCCTTCTGCTCCCGCCTGCTGGGCAGTCCGCCGAAGAGGACGTTGACGGTCTTCTCGGGTTCCTGGAAGTCGTCATTGTCGCCGTCCTTCTTCTTGCCCTTCTGGTCGTGAGGGTGCGGTGGCTCCGGCGTATCCTTGAGTGCATGCCTGAGCCGGTAGCACCGCTCCGTAGTGTGGTTGCCGTTCGGATGCCACGGGCACTTCTCCTTCGGCGGATCCTTGAACCCGCCGGAGTTCTTCTTCGAGTTCCCTTTCGGAGGGCGCCGGGATAGCCGCGACGGTATTGTCGGCTTGCGCTTGCGGTTGGAACCCGAGAAGTTGTTGTTGTTGTTGTTGTTGTTGCGGCCGCCTTGGTTTGCATTGCCGCGCCGCCGCCGCCCGGTTCCGCTTTGTCTTGCCGCGGATGGCGTCGTACTTGGCGTTAGCCTTGTCCTCTTCGTCCGCCCGGGACGTGATCATGTCCTTGAGGTGGGGAATGGACTGGGGCGGCGACGACCAAAGTCCTCGAAGGTGCGGCGATGGTAGAGCCGTCCCGGAAGAGGTCGATGACCTCCTTGTCGGTGACGTCCACGACGGTAGCGCGCTTGTCGAAAAAGCGGCGCATGTACTTGCGGAGGGTCTCGCCTTGTTCCTGCTTGATCATGGCAAGGTCCATGCGAGTACCCGAACGGCCCATGGCGCCCGCGAAGTTGCTTGTGAACTGTTCCTTCGGACCGGTCCCACTTGTCGATCGAGTGCTTGTCCAGCGACTCGAGCCATGTAAGTGGGGCTTGGTCCGAGCGTAAGGGGAAGTAGAGGCACTTGGTGTCGCCGTTGCCGCCGGCGTTCTCGATGGAGAGAGCGTAGCATCGGAGCCACCGGATGGGATCCTCGCTTCGCGTCGTATTTGGTGATCCCCAAAGGCTTGAACTTGTCGGGGAGGAGCAGGGTTGCGGCGAAGCCGTGGTGAGAAGGCGGGGAAGCCGTCGCCTTCGGCGGTGGTCGACTTCTTCGCCGCGGCTCCTCGATCCTCTCGGCGAGCGTCGTACCCGCCGTGAGAGGCACGGGAGGCGTGGCTATGCGCGTGGCCGCGGCCGCCGCGGCCGCCGCCGCCCCCGGCTTTCTTGTTGGCCCCATGGTTGGAGGCCGCCGCCGTCGGCCGCCGCCGCCGTCGGGGTCGTTGCCGCCGCCACCGGCGGAGCACGGTGGGGGACGACTTCTCGGTTGCCGTGGTCTTGCCGTGAGGGTCCGCCGGCGGTGGAGCGTTGACGGTTTGGGTCGAGTGGGATGTCGCCCGAGTACGGTTAGGACCGGGGTCGGCGCCGCGACTAGTAGCTTCGTTGTCGCGAGGCTTAGGCGGGGGAGGTTGGGCCGACTCTCTTGTCGACCCGCATGAAGTAGGCTTCTTCAGCGAGCTTGGCGATGACCTCCCCAGCTCGTATGCCCTGAGCCTGGCGTGCGATCGTTGTGATCGACATGAGGCATTGCTCAGGAGTGGTGTGGACTCTGCTCTCGACCGCTTCGAGAGCTTCCGCAAGGTTGCAGATGGGAAGGTTGTCTCTGAGCCGCCGACGTCGTTCGTTGCGCTTCTGTTACGTTCGCGCGGGCGTCCCCGTGGGCGTCGGTCTCATCCGCGGGGCATCGCGAGACAGCTCGTCTGCGGAGATGTCCTCCAAGTACTTGTCTGCGGCCGTGCCCGAGGTTCCGGGGTGTCGCCGGCAGCCATAAAGACTTGACGATCGGGAGTGCCGAGGCCGGACTCGAAGGCGCCACCTCGGTTGGTGTGTTTGAGTCGGCTCGGGCTAGTGGTGTTCCCTCCGGAACGGTAGCGAGTCGATGTAGGCGATGTAGCGTGAGTCCTCCTTTGTCGGTTCGAGGCTTGCGGTCCGGCCGATAGACGTATCTTCGCCCGGCGTCGATCTTATAACCGGCCCGGAGGCCGGCCCCGACAAGGGAAGCTCGGAGGAGTCATCTTCGGACTCGGGCTCCTCGGGTGTCCGACCCAAAGTCGAACTCGTAGTCCGGGTTCGAGTAGAACTCGGAGAGAGGGGCTGGAGTCCGAGATGTGGTCGGGGGACGGCGTCGGAGTCCGAGTTGTACTCGGTTACGGGCTCCTTGCCGGCCGGCGTGGTGTAGGAGCCTCCGTGCGGGCCGCGCCGGGGACGCGGGGGCCACGCGCGGAGCGCCGGCGTGGTGAGGGGGCCGTACGCGATGGCTTGGCGGCCGGCTCGCAAGCGATGGCCCATGGCGACGTCGGGTTCGAGTTGGAGACGGACTCGAGCTCGAAGTCGGCGTGATGGTCGAAGAGCGAAATTTCGCCGAATTTGTCGGCGGGTTCGCCCGTGACAACTTCCGGGAAGCGTCACGAGGCCTGTCTTCGGGTTGGGCTGCATGGTCAGGCGGCGCTGGAAGGAGCCCGCGCCATCAGCGGTGCGGACCCGGGGCGCCGAAAACGAAGGTGTCGCCGCGGTTGAAGGCAACAGTTGGCTTGATGTGGACGGAAGCCGTCGAGTTCGCCATGTGATCTCGAGCGAGAGCCCCTACCGCGGCGCGCCGGTGTCGGTGTTTTGGACCGGCAACCTACTACGGGGAGTACCCAAAGTAGATGAATGTGACTCGCCGAGATCGGTAACTCGAAGGAAGAGACACGTGGCACACAATTTAGACAAAGGTTCGGGCCGCGAGGTGCGTAATACCCTACGTCCCGTATGCCGCGTAGCTCGGATTGATAGGGCACAATTACACGATGGTGCAACGGTGCGCCGTGGGATGTATGAGATTGGATGAGGTGATCCGGAGATCGGTCCCCGCCTCGCCTTATATAGTCGGGAGGCGGGGTTACAAGTCGGAGTAGGGAGGGAGTACTAGTCGAGTACGTCTAGGAGACCTCTATACAAAGGCGGAACGTGTACGAGCCCTAACCGAGTACTACTCCTGTGTTGTCCTTGTGCTCCACGCCTTCGGGGTGCCGTGCGGCGCAAGCCGGTAGTCCCGGGGGCCCACCGAGTAGTCGGTCCCGGTACCCACCGAGGTAGTGGGCCCGGGGAGGTCCATACGACAGGGTCCAATGCTTGAGGAACCGCGAGGGCCGAGGTAGGTCGGGATCCGGACAAGGCGGGTGTGGTGCCCAAAAGATCAACTTCGAAGGGTCAAAGCGTTCGGCCCCAACATGCATGGTATACTTTTCCGCCGAACGAATTCATGGCTCCCGCTAATCGGGTTGTGCGAGAGGAAGCGTCCCTAGATGATGAGCGGCATCGAGGGGATGATGGCGCGGTACTCGGTGCTAGCCAAGCAGGCCATCTTCGACAAACCGGCCAAAAATCGACACATGAGGCCGCTGTACTTAAGGGGATACGTCAATGGCAAGCCATTGACCAAGATGTTCGTCGACGGTGGAGCGGCAGTCAACGTAATGCCGTACACCACCTTCAGGAAACTTGGCATGGGCCCGAGCGATCTGACGCCCACAAGCATAATACTGAATGATTTCGCTGGGAATCCTTCAGATACCAAGGGATGTGCTCACGTGGATCTGATGATTGGGTCCAAGACGCTGCTCACGACCTTCTTTGTGATCGAAGGTAAAGGAGCCTACAGCCTACTGCTCGGACGGGACTGGATTCATGCCAATTGCTGCGTCCCATCCACCATGCATCAGCAGCTTATCCAGTGGGTGGATGATGATATTGAGGTCGTCCAAGCAGATGACTCCGTGAGCGTTGCTAACATGGAACCAGCTTTCTGGGAATACCAAGGCATTGATTGCTTCTCAGGGAAAGACTGGGGAGAAGGTCCTGTTGAACTCGGCGGGGATCAACGGCCCGATTCAAGCAGTCGGCTCTTATAGTAATTTTTAATGGAGAACCCCGTAGATGGCACTGATGGCAAGTTGGGGCGAGGATTTATGTCGGCCGACAAATTAGAAGAAGTTGACATCGGGAGCGGTGATAAGCCAAGGCCGACGTTCATCAGCGCAAACTTGCAGCCAGACTTTAGGGAGGGTTTAATCAAGCCGCTCAAGGAATACAAAGATTGCTTCGCCTCGGACTATTCGGAGATGCCCGGATTGGACCGTTCTATCGTGGAGCATCGGTTGCCAATCAAATCTGGTTTCAAACCATATAAGCAACCACCCCGGAAAATCTACAAGGATGAAGTATTGGCCGATGTGAAGAAGGAAATTGAAAGATTACTTGATGCAAACTTCGTTTGGCCATGCAGATATGCGGAGTGGATTTCTAACATTGTCCCTGTCTACAAGAAGAATGGAAAAATGAGGGTCTGCATAGATTTCAGGGATCTGAACAGAGCTACTCCGATGGATGGTTACCCCATGCCTATTGCCGATTTGTTGATTGACGCCGCGGCTGGACACAAAGTGATCAGTTTCATGGATGGCAATGCGGGATACAACCAAATCTTCATGGCAATTGAAGAC
Organism: Cenchrus americanus; assembly: GCA_947561735.1. Lineage (NCBI taxonomy): Eukaryota > Viridiplantae > Streptophyta > Magnoliopsida > Poales > Poaceae > Cenchrus > Cenchrus americanus. The sequence goes on from OX387245.1 coordinate 240,320,857, forward strand.
ATATCAAAAACGGCCTTCAGATGTCCTGGTCATATAGGCCTGTTTGAATGGATAGTCATGACGTTTGGGCTAAAAAATGCCGGTGCAACTTATCAACGAGCCATGAATTATATTTTTCACGAGTTGATCGGCAAAGTTGTGGAAATCTACATTGATGATGTGGTAATCAAGTCTCTGAGTCATGACACGCATTTGGAAGATGTGAAGAGGACCTTGGAGTGCACCCGGAAGCATGGTTTAAAGATGAATCCAAACAAGTGCGCTTTTGGGGTATCGATTCGGAGAATTCTTGGGGTTTTTAGTCCACGAGGGAGGAATTGAAGTTGGCAAGAAGAGCATGAAGGCCATTGATGAAGTTGTTCCTCCAACTAATCTCAAGGAGTTGCAATCACTGCTCGGCAAAATTAATTTCGTGAGAAGATTCATTTCAAATTTGTCACAGAAGATTTTGCCATTTTCTCCATTGTTGAAGCTAAAAAAGGATCAAAAGTTCACATGGGGCGACGAACAATAGAAGGCTTTCGATGAGATCAAGCAGTACATGAAGGAGCCACCAGTATTGGTCCCTCCTCAGTTGGATAAGCCTTTCAAGTTGTACGTGGCGGCCGATACCCAAACCATTGGATCGGCCCTCATTCAAGAATTCGAAGGGAAGGAACGGGTAGTAGCATATCTTAGCTGAAAATTACTTGATCCTGAAACCAGGTATTCGGCTGTAGAGAAGCTGTGTCTGTGCGTATACTACTCGTGTACAAAGTTTCGGCACTACTTGTTGAATGCCGAATGCACTGTGTATTCCAAGTTTGATGTGATAAAACATATGTTATCTATGCCAATTTTGAACGGCAGGATTGGCAAGTGGATTTTAGCTTTATCAGAGTTCGAGCTGAAGTTCGAATCGGCAAAAGCCATCAATGGTCAGATTATTGCCGATTTTATAACTGAACATCACGATCCGTCAATTGATCTACTTGAAATTACCCCCTGGGCTTTATTTTTTGATGGATCATCATGTGGTAAAGGTGGGGGAGTAGGGATCCTACTAATTTCACCTAGGGGTGAGATGTTTGAATTTGCCATCCCTATACAGCCCACTGTTACAAACAATCAGGCCGAGTACGAGGCATTGCTTCGAGGACTTCAATATTTGAGAGAAGCTGGGGCCGTCTCAGTTGAAGTTTACGGAGATTCAGAGCTGGTGATCAAGCAATTGAACGTCCAATACGAGTGCAAAAGTGAAGCACTGAGGAGTTACTACGAAGAATGCAGGGAAATCTTGAAGAGCTTCCCGTTGGTGACTCTACAGCATATTCCTAGGGAACATAATGAAGAGGCAAACAGGCTGGCTCAAAGCGCCTTTGGTTACAAAGAGAGTCAAGAAGCGTTTGCCGCAGGGGTGTGTGCACTGGGGACGGATGTCGCAGAAGGTGATTGGAGAAAAGAAATCATTGATTACTTGAGAGATCCATCCCGAAAGGTTTCTAGGAAGCTCAGGTACAAGGCCATAAAATTCGTTCTTCTGGATAACAATTTGTTCTATAAATCATTAGATGGGGTATTGCTACGATGCCTGGGTCCAGAAGAAGCCAAGAACATGATGAGCGAAGTGCACGATGGGATATGTGGAGCACACCAATCGGCCTACCGTATGAAATGGGTTATTAGACAAGCTGGGTGCTTTTGGCCGACGATATTAGAGGATTGCTTTGAATATTACAAGGGATGTCAGGATTGCCGGAGGTTTGGAAATATTCAAAGGGTCCCCGCGTCGCATTGAATCCCATCATCAAGCCATGGCCATTCAGGGGCTGGGTATAGACTTGATTGGCCAAATTAATCCACCATCTAGTAAGGGGCATAAGTTTGTGCTTTTGGCTACGGATTATTTTACTAAATGGGTTGAGGCGATCCCACTGAAGAAGGTGACATCAGAAAACATGGTTGAATTTGTCAAGGAGCACATCATCTATCGGTTTGGAATCCCTCGACAATTACCACCGATAAAGGGGCACAATTCGTGTCACTGGAGTTCAGAGAGTTTGCCGAAAGCATGGGGATCAAATTGTTTAACTCTTCTCCTTACTATGCCCAAGCTAATGGTCAAGCGAGAGGCTTCTAACAAGATCATGATCAAGCCGATACAAAAGAAGATCGACCGGAAGCCAAGAAGGTGGCATTCGGTACTCAGTGAGGCACTGTGGGCTTACCGAATGGCCCCCCATGGAGCTACAAAAACTTCTCCTTATGAATTGGTTTATGGGCACCACGCGGTTCTACCTTGGGAGATGCAATCAGATTCAAGGAGAGTGGTGTTACAGAAAGATTTGAGCTCCAAAGATTACAGTGGCCTAATGATGGATGAGCTAGAAGATTTACATATGATCCGTCTTAGAGCTTTGGAAAACATCGAGAAAAACAAGCTGCGGGTGGCCAAGTACTATAACAAGAAAGTAAAAGTCAGGCAATTCGCAGAAGGAGACTTGGTTTGGAAAGCGCTATTGCCGATTGGAACTAAATACAGTGAATTCGGCAAATGGTCCCCTAATTGGGAAGGGCCTTTTTGTGTGGTCAGATGCGTCCCTGGTAATGCATACATATTAAAAACTTTGCTAGAAGAAGAATTTTCCGCCGCGATAAATGGAAGATATCCGAAGAAATATTATCCCAGCATTGAAATTGATCGATGATCACCGACACAAGAAGATTACGCACATCGACACGAAACGTACCGGCGCTCGATAATGAGGCCGCCTTCGGAACAAAAATTCACAAACGAAGAAATGGCCGGTGCCTAGATGCATTGCCCTTAGCACAAAAACTACATTACAACTACTTCTTGCGAGTTCACATCCAACAACCCCGGTGATCGGGACCTCAAGGAGGTGGGAAGCGAAGGCGTGGAGGAAGAAGCGAAAGTATGATTCAATCTTTTCTTTGCTTCTTCTTCGACCGCTCCCTCTTCGGTTGTTCCGGGACCACCGTGACGGCGACTTGGAATGCGTGGGGGTGACCATGGTTGGCGGTTTCCACCAAGCTGTCCCGTGCCGCTTTCGGGTTGTTGTACCGCCAGAGACATCTAAAACGAGAGGAATCGATGTTAGGGGCAAGAAATCCAAATGCGAGGCACAAAGCCAAGAAGAAGTCGAAGCATTTATCCCCTACTAGTGCCTCCCGAGCCATGCGGCGCTCGCGTTCGGCTTGGCAACGAGCGGTGATGTCCCCCGAGGCCATGCTCCAAGTGCCGAACACGACGACACGGTTGATGGCTGGTCCTCTGGTCAGGCGTGGCGTCCTCCGCTTCGAGGGAAGAATCGGAGGAGATGTACTCAAGCACATCTTCGGTCCCGATGATCTCTTCGGAAAGCAAGTCAAGGCTGAAAAAGGAAAAGAAGAGGAGGTAAAGCGCCAGATCATGCGGGAAACAGGAAGTAAATCAAGAGAAAACTCACCTTCGAATCATGCGTTTCTTTGGAGGGCTGCTCTCCTGGGGTTGCTTGCCCTTGTCCATGGCCTTGGGGTTTTTTCCTCTGGAGACGGGGGGAGGAGATGAGAAATGATGGATGAGTGTGCGAGTGGATTTGCGAGCATCTCGGCAGGCTATTTTATTGACCGAAGGGGTGCATTGGGAGTGATGACCGGCCGGTACACCCGTTGGAATACCAAACGGCGGGGGTTTTCTCCCGGATGCGAAAGGGTTTTTGCTTGAACAGGTGCTTACGGATAGCCGATTCGGAGATCTTCCGCAGATTTTGCGCCAAGGGGCATACGTTCGGCGTATTCGGCTCTAGACGGCTCCCGGATACGTTTAAAGAAAAAAAGATCCACGGTGCAAATGTAAAGAAGATCATCACAGAGCAAGCACAAAATTCAAAAGTTCTTATTTATTGCCGACGATCAAACATCCCTAATACAATCTAGTCGAAAAGCTTGTTCAATACAGATTGGGGATGAGTGATTTCAGCAATGGCGTCGCCGTGGCCATCGAGGCGCTCCAGGATGAGCTCGATCTCCTCAATGTCCTCGGCGCGCCGCCCCGGAAGCCGCGCGGCCGGTGGAGTAGTCGACGTCCGTGTGCGTCGCCATGGCGGCCCGGGCCCGGGGGTAGTGCCCAAGCGAACGCCATGGGTGGCCACCTCATCGACGCGGTGCTCCACTGCAAGCAAGGCGCTCCGCCGGCGTGCCACCGCGCGGCGTTCACCTTATCGGCCCGGCCTGCTCCACCGGCGCTTTTCGACCGGTTCGAGCTTGGCGTCGCGGGGCCGCAAAGAGCAAGAAGAAGAGAGATTAGCATCAAGAGCCGGGTTGGATCAAAGATTTGATTTAGAGCCGTACCATCGATGGTTTCCCGGCAGCTGCTTGCGCCGGTCCTCCCACTCAAGCTCGGCTATGCCCGCCTTCTTGGAGACGTCCTCCAACTCGCGTCGGGCCGTCTCCAGCTCCTCCTTGAAGCGGAGAGCGTCTTCTTCCCCGTAGGGCACGGGGGAGTGGCCGTCGGACTCCGAGGAGTCGTCCGGAAGGGGCTGATTGGCCGGCGCGGGAGATGGATTCCACTGAATCAACCTGAAAGGGAGATGATCGTTAGAACAAGAAAAGACCAAAGGGGGATCGAAGAAGAAGAATCGACGATCATTGCCTCCGGCGCGCGTTGGCGCTGCTCCCCTCTGCCTCATCAGAGGCACGGCGGCGGTTGAGGCGGCGCACCATGTTGATTGGGGATGTGCACTGTTTGGAGAAAAGAAGAACTGAGATTGGCAAAGATTCGAGAGCTACAAGGCTTGGTGGAGAGCTAGGGGCACCTACGGTTTCATTTATAGGCCACGGCAAGGCAGATCGTGGCCTCAAGTCGTGGTTCTGGATCGTGGCGCATATCCCAAGAAAATCGGAAGGTGGAAAGGTTTCCTTGACCAATCCGCCAATGGGTCGTTTGGAGTTCTAGGCCGAGTCGTGTTCGGTTGATCGGCTCGGCTAAGGGAGTCAAGGTGCCATTCGGGTGTTGGCATGTCTTTGCCGAATGGATCGTTCGGTATTACGTTGAAGGAGCGCAGCGGAGAAAGGGAAATGAAATTGCAAGAACGAGATATTACAAAAAGCGGTCAATTCGGTTATACATCAATTGAAGCCTTTAAACGCTCAAGTATTTTGCAAATTACATTACGGGCATTGGATATTGTCCGGTGAATGCTATCCCACCGCTCCCGATAATCTTTCCGGGCATTAGACAAGGTGGTAAGCTCGCATCGCATTGTTCCATCTTGGCCATAGCCGATTTCGCCTCCTCTTGGGTTTTCTCTATCAATTCGGGGAGCTCGGCTATCTTCCCGTCGTCGGCCTCTATCTCGTCGACAAGCTTCTCAATTCCGCTTCCGCAGCGCCTTTCCTAGCAATTTTTAGATCACGAGAGGCTTGCAGATTGGCCAATGCATCTTTGTGGCTCTTGGTCCGAGATTGTGCCCCGCTCATGGCTTGTTCAAGACCGGTTCTTTTTCGTTCAATAGCGGGCGGGAGCGTACCTTCCTCAAAGCCTTCCTTATGGGCGCGTAATGATCCTCCGAGTCACGGATAGATGCGAGAGAAGCATTGATATCCTCAGGGAGCTCTTGGCTGATGGATTCGAGCATTTCTTCAAAATGATCGAGATCTCTGAATGGATCTTGGGTATCCTTTTCCAGCCAGGCGAGGATCTCCCTGAGCTTTTCTATCACCTCCTCTGACAGAGTTCGATGCATTTCTTCCCTCGCCTCGGCAATTGGATTGTTCCCCGTTGACAGGCTTGATGATGATGGGGCCTGATCCTAAGAAGCAGTACTGCCGAGTTAGGAGTGCTAAAAGTAAAGCTGGCAGAGTTAAGTGCAAATGAGTACCTCATGTCTGATTTCTTGAGCTGGGGGAGGACTCGTTCGGGGGCGATCACGGGGTGAAGGGGGTGTTCCGAGGCAAGGCCGAAGCTTCTATGTGAGAAGGCACCGTTGTTGGCGGCTCGGGGGCTTCGGGCCGAAAAGGAGATGGATTCACCCCCGCCGGGATTGGTGTCTGCGTGACCGGCGGGTGATTGTGCCCTTGGGGGGCTTGATGGTTCCGGGCCGGACCGGGAGACCCATCTCTCCGGAGAATTCATTGCTTACCGAGAAGGTGATTGAGTCCCCGATGAAGATGAGATCTCCATTGGGATAGGCGAGTTCAACCCGGGCGGACTTGCTCGCCGAGACATCGGGACGTCCACAAGTTGTTCTCGCCGTTGTGTCTTCTACAAATGTCAAATTAAGAGATAAATGCCGGTGTTCATCCTCAAAAGGGGACAAGAAGGTAATACCAATGGATGGAACATTGGCGTGTGCCGGCACTGAAGATTGCTGGGCTCTGGGCTGAAAGTACACAAGACATGATTTGTTAGAGCCAGAGTAATTTTGTGGTCAGGAAAAGAAAGGGTTTTTACCTCAACAAGGACTTTCTTAACAGTCCTCCTCCTCTTGGCATTTGGAGGAGCAATCAGGGTCAAACCTTGCCTCCTGTCTGCAGCAAGGCTGGAGAGGCTTGGATCTGTTGTGGCAAACCCGGCCATTAGGCGAGCCGTAGTTGGGGACCACGAATCCCGATCTTCGAGATCGGGCCTACAACATTATAGGTGATGTTCCTGGCTCGAGGGGCAGGCACTGTGTTCTGTGAGTAAAAGGAAACAAAATCAGAATCATAATTGGAAGAGGAGATATCTGATCCAAAGGTTAGTCACATTACCTCTGAAGTTGGCTGAAAATCAGGCATCAACTCTGCACAGAACAAGTGCACAGGCTCACTGAAGATATGATCATGGAATTCTTGCCACCATGAGTTGAAGGTGGGGTGAGTTATTGTTGTCGGCACAAAAGGCCAGGTATAGACAGCAGGGCTGCACACATAATGAAAGACTCTACTACTGTGCATGAGCTCTTTGATTTCCTCCCTGGGCTTGAGGAATTCATGCAAAAAGAGCCTTGGGGGCATCTGGCCGCACCCAAGTTGTCGAGCCATTACATTAGGCTGATAATATTCATAAGTGCTATGATTCAGCCTTCCTCCATTAAATTCAGCCGGCAGCATACATGGGCGGATTATGATGTTGAAGATCTCTAGGAATCTCCCATCTTGACGTTCGGATTCAAAGGAAAATTCAACGGGGAAAGTCAAGGTGTCATTGTCCGGATAGTGGAGCCGAGAGGATTCGGAAACCTTTGAAGAACAGGTTCAAAAGCCGGGCCGATGTCCCGTCGAACGAGAATAGTTGAAGCCGCTTCTCCATAATTCGGCATCCTCTCGGTGGCGTGAGGTTCTCCTTCAAGGTGATTGGATGAAGGGAAAAGCCTGGTGTTCAAATCGACACCAACGATCCGGTGCATGTGAAGCTGCACGGCCACATCTGGACAAACCACCAAGGGCCATTGACACATGTTATCCTCTGGCTGGTATACATCTGGGTGACAGTTTGGTGAAGCATATGGTATACACTGCCTAAGAAGAATTTCCCAAGGGGAAGGCGGTTGCCACTGACCAGATGAGAGGCCATGGTGATGTGATTCAGGGTGGGTTCATTGGCTTTACCACAGAAGACGAATCTGCATAGCCACATATTCAGAAATGCCCTGTATTCAACTTCACCAAGGGGATTGTCTTTCATGTGGCTCGGGATATAATGTTTGTATCCGTTCCCCGGTTTCACCCCCGTTTGGCGAGAAGAACATCTGAAATCCCAGGGTTGAACGGATCCTATAATATCAAGGCCGGTGATCATATACACATCGGCCAGAGTTGGAGACATCGGGTCGTGGCCAAAGAGGAAGGCGTTGACACCGTTTGACCAAAAGTGGCAGTCGCTATCAAAAGGTCTTCGTTTTTGGGGGTCTCGGCCAAAGATAACTCCGGGCATTACGCAATGCGGAGGGTATCCCGGTTTCGGGTTAAGGCACTCTTATCCGCACGGATCCTTCGGCACCAATTTTTCCACTCGCAATTGGAGGCAAGGGCCGATTCTTGAAAGCGTCTTGCCACGGGAAGGTGGAGACAGAGCCGCCTTGAAGGGGATCCTTTGAGATTCGAATTTGCGATGAAATCTCGAGGATCGGAGTTTCCCACGGGACCAAGGTAATAAGATCTTGAGTTGGCCTCGGTGCGAATCAAAAGCTCGGTAGAAGGCTCCCGAAGAAAAACGTAAACGAAAATCTCAGGTAAAATTGAAAACCTAAATGCTGAATGAAGCTTATGGGAGGGGGATTTACCTGAGCATCTTGGTTTTGAGCCGCCATTGGAGATTTGAGCTTAGAGCAAGGGGATCTAGGGTCTGGATCTAGACGAGGACTCCGGCGGATTGCGAAGAAAGGAGAACAGGTGTTGACAGATTCGAATTGAAAATATTCGTGGATGGAGTCAATTGCGGAACAAAAATTACTTTTATCCCGCAATTGAAGGGTCATGTGTTAACACCAAAATTTGGTAAGGAGTCTGACTTGTGGGTCCAGCTCGATGAGGAGTCCGTCTGGTGGAAGGAAAGGATTTTTTCAGATGTATTCGGCAAAGAAGTCTGCGGTCAGCTATCTGCTCCCGTTCGGCAAAGGAACAGTAGAGCTGATTTTGCGGGATTGGACGGTGACGTGGCTCAAGCAGGAAGGACGAATGGATGGATAGGCAATCAAGCTTAGAGATAAGTTAGGCAACGAATCCATTCGAGATTGTACTTGGCAGGGTATAAATATGAGCCCCGAATGTATGTAATGTACACAATCATTCTTCAATACAAACCGGCCTTACACCAAACCCTAGAGTCCTTTTGTCGTGTCGTCGAGTTCTTCGAGAGGGTTCATCGATCCGTCGACCTCCGTGAGTATCGGCAACCTTGTATCATATCTAGTATCATGCGGTGGATTTAGATCTGATGCAAGTAGTCTTGTTACCATGCTTCGTGTCATGCGGTAGATTCAAGCTTGGTTCAAGAAGGTTTCTTGTTAGGTCATGAGCCATGCGGTAGGCTAAGATCTGTCTCGAAGCTAGTTATCGGCTCTATTGGATTTTGGCAAGATCCAATAGATTCATTAAGTTACCCCGTGTTGCTTCGAGTTTTTACTTTATGTTTAAATTCATGTAACACCTTTTTTCCCAATCTAGATGGGTTTGGATCGGCTTCATCCCTGTCGTGATCCTTGTATGAGTAGATTTCATGTTTCAACACGTGGATCTTGTGCTTTCGATAGCCGAAACCGAATCGATCTAGATTGTTACGTGTTGAGGGTTCAAGCTTGCCAATGTTGGTATAAATCTTGAAAGAACTGAGTATCATGCGGTAGATGCAGGTTTTTGGGTTGCTTTGGAGCTAGTCATCCGGTGGATTAGAGTTCGATTCAATCTGATAGATTTATTCGCTTGGTAATGTTCGTTCCTTCTTCATGGACCCCGAATCGGCTGTTCAGCCGTATTCGGTTATGTTTCTTCACGAGTAGGACACGTGCGTAATTCATGCTTTGAATAACATGTGCTCTTAGCTTTCCATATTTAGATTGTATCTTGTGGTGGATAGATCTATTTGTGGAAAGTGGTACGATTTTCATGCAAGTTGTATCATGTGGTGGATAGATTTGTTTTGGTATCGTACCCGACGGATTCCTAAGTACCTAGACATGCGGTAGACTAGTGCTTTGGATCTATGCATGCTTATTCATTACATGCTTACGTTCGTGCTTTACTTTATCATTTATTCAATGTTGGTTATCATGGGGATCGGTCATGACCTCGTGCACGTGCATCTCTCGCTCATACAAAGACCGATTCTTGTCATGCTTATGTCATCCATTCGGCGGTGTTGCTTTTCCTTTTATAAGTTTTCGAATGGTTTCGGTTTATTGAGATAGCTTTTTTATAGCTATATGTCATCCCATTTGGCTTCTTAGCCGTAAATATGGAACCGTTCGGTACCACCCGACAAGTTCCAAGCTTTGGTATTTAACTACTTTATCTTTTGTTAATTTTCGGGAAAAATTGACCGGCACGTCTCGTGACTCTTTGCGCATGTGAAGCCGCCTTGTTCGGCTTGCCGTGTGTTTGGCGCTAAGTGCACATTTTGCGTCAACAAGAGCGAAGACAAAAGTGATTCAAGTGATGTGGAGAGTGATGATGCAAAGCTTGCTCTTCTCATGAAAAGAACTACCAAGATGCTTTCCAAGATTGGAAAGAAGGGCTACAACTATGATCCCAAGAAGCAAAAGGTTCAGGCATCAAGAAGAAATGGTGAAGGAAGCAGTAGGAAGTGCTACAATTGTGGAAGCTATGATCACCTATCATATGATTGTCCCAAGCCTGACAAGTGTGTATCAAGCATTCAAGCTCAAGAAAGAAGAATGATGAGGACGATAAGGATGCCAAGTACTACAAGAAGAGCTCATCCAAGAAGAAATCATCAAACAAGCCCTAACCACAAGAAGAAGGGCGAACATCGTTCTCTCTTGGTCAATGAATGGGTAACCAGTAATAACACTTCAAGTGAGTCAAGTGAAAGTGAAGAAGAAAAGAACAAGAAGACTGCCGGTATCGCTATCAAGGATGATGAAGAGCCTACACTTCCACCTCCACCTATGTGCTTCATGGCAAAGCACTCCAAGGTGAGCGATAGTGATAGTAGTGACTTTTCTAGTAGTGATGATGATCTCTCACCGCTTGCTCTTAAGGGTCTTATTGATGAATACACTTCCATGATTAAGAAACAAAAGAGTAAGCTCAAGGCGCTTGAACGACCCATGAGAAACTTAAGCTATCAAATGATGAGTTACTTGTGAAGCACAATGACCTTAGCAAAGAACATGATGCTTTGGTAGTGTCCAACAAGTCACTTAGAGATGACCACAACAAGTTGCTTGATAAGCACAATGAGCTAATTGTCAAGCATGACGACATAACCGTGCTTAACAAGTCTCTTGAGTCAAATCATAAGATGCTTAAGAAAGAACATGTGCTCTTAGAGATGAAATATCAAGAGCTTGAGCTTGCATATGAGGCCATTGGTTCTAGTAGGCATGAAGATGCTAGAGAAATCACTAAAACCAATGCCTCTACCTCATGTGATGATCTAGTTGAAGAACCTAAGGTCTTGCTTAATGATGAAAATATTGCATCCTCTTCCAAGACTAACCATGCTAGGGTGAAAGCTCTTGAAGAAGAAGTGAGAAGTCTAAGGTCTTGTGTAAAGACTCTAGCCAAGGTGAGGAGTTACACAAGGAGATCCTCTACTACAATGCAATAGATTATGGGACAAAGGGACTTGGTTCTTTCCCTAATCCCATCAAGGAAACTCCTAAGTCTAAGGAACTAAATGGGTGTTTCAACAAGAAAGTTGGGTCTTATTGTCAACATTGCAAGGTCACCGGTCATCATAGAAGGGAGTGCCCAACACCTACTCTCCCTTTGCCCACCTTGCCTAACAATTTCAAGTCCATGTACAATGATAATCATTTCTTGTTGATGAAGAAAAATAATGGCAAGGTTGCGGTCAAGTTTATTAGTGCCAAACCAAAAGTCAAGCCACCCAGAAGCTTATGGATTCCGAAAGTTCTTGTCACTCACATCAAGGGGCCCAAACTAGCTTGGGTTCCTAAATCTCAATCCTAATTTCTTGTGTGTAAGTGAACTACAAGATCGAAGGGAGTCATTGGATACTTGATAGTGGTTGCACTCAACACATGACCGGCCAAGTAAAAATGTTCACCTCACTAGTGGATGATGCAGGAGATCATAAACAAGTATCATTTGGTGATAATTCTAAAGGAAGAATCTCCAGATTGGGTGAAATCTCTCTAACAAATGATCGATCCCTTTCCAATGTTCTCTTTGTGGATTCTTGTAGTTATAACTTGCTTTCCATTGCACAATTTTGTGACCTTGGTCTTTCATGCACATTTGATGATGAAAGGGTCACAATTACTAATAAGAAAACTAATGAAGTTGTTTTCAAGGGATTTCGCTATGGCAATCTTTATCTTGTAGACTTTGCATCCCATGAAGCAAACTTGGCTATGGCATCGCCGCATTGCACATATAGTTATGAGTCAACTCAAGAATGCTTTCAAGAAGGGTATATGGTACTTGGTGTGAAGGATGTCACATTTGAGAAGGACAAGTTATGTAGTGCATGTCAAGCCGGCAAACAAGTTGCAAGTCATCATCCTATGAAAGCTTATGTATCTACCATAAGACCATTGGAGCTCATGCACATGGACCTCTTCGGACCAACTACGTACAAGAGTCTTGGTGGTAATCTCTATTGTCTTGTCATTGTTGATGATTACTCAAGCTATACTTGGATATTCTTTTTGGAGGACAAGGGAAAGACGTTTGATATCTTTAAGAAATTTGCTACAAGAGCCCAAAATGAGTTTGGGTCATCTATAGTGAAGATTAGAAGTGACAATGGGTCGGAGTTCCGAACACAAGAGTGGAAGAGTATTGTGATGGTGAAGGCATAAAGCATGAATTCTCTTCAACATACACACCGCAACAAAATGGTGGTAGAGAGAAAGAACAAGACACTCATCACTCTTGCTAGAGCCATGTTGGATGACTATGGGGTTTCTCAAAGGTTTTGGGCGGAAGCTATCAACACGACATGTCGTGCTTCAAATAGAGTGTATCTCCACCGACTATTGATGAAGACACCATATGAGCTACTCATTGGGAGAAAGCCCAACATCTCCTACTTGGGTGTTTGGTTGTAAGTGTTTCATATTGAAGAAGAGGAAGCATCTAGGAAAGTTTGAGAGTAGGGTAGATGAGGGCATGCTTGTTGGTTATGCATCTAACTCCAAGGCATATAGAGTATTCAATAACTCTACATGAGTGATTGAAGAAACATGAGACGTGGAGTTTGATGAATCTAATGGCTCCCAAGGAGATGGTTTTTGTTGTGATGATGTAGGAAAAGAACCTCTCCGAGAAGCAATGAAGAAGATGGCTATTGGGGACATCAAGCCAAAGGAGGATGATGATTCTCACTCCATTCATGAAGATTCCTCCTCCTCTAATGATGACAATGGTGACCAAAAAGGTGTGCAACACCATCCCCCACAAGACAAGATAGTCCATCTTCCTCACAAGAACCACCTCCTACATCACAAGACACTCAAAATCAAGTAGAGAAACAGGAGGAAGTTCAATCTCAAGATGATCCCACCTCTATAACATTTGGAAGGCATACAAGGACTTCAACAAACCATCCAATTGATCTTGTCTTAGGTGATCCCAAGGATGGTACAAGGACTCACCGCAAGCAATATGCCTCATTTTGCAAACATCATGCTTTTGTCTCTTTTGTAGAACCCACAACTATAGATGAAGCTCTTAGGGACCTGGATTTGATCTTGGCTATGCAAGATGAGCTCAACAACTTCACAAGAAATCAAGTGTGGGAGTTGGTAGAGCGCCCCGAGAACAAGAAAGTGATTGGCACTAAGTGGGTCTTCCAGAACAAGCAAGATGAACATGGTATTGTGGTGAATAACAAGGCAAGACTTGTTGCCAAAGGGTACTCTCAAGTTGAAGGCTTGGACTATGGAGAAACCTTCGCTACGGTGACACGCCTTGAAGCTATCCGTATCCTCCTTGCATATGCATCTAGTCATAAAATGAAATTATTTCAAATGGATGTTAAAAGTGCTTTCTTGAATGGCTTCATCAATGAAGAAGTCTATGTGGAGCAACCTCCCGATTTTGAGGATGCTACATATCCTAACCATGTCTATAGGTTGCACAAGGCTTTGTATGGACTCAAGCAAGCTCCTAGGGAATGGTATGAGAGGCTCCGAGATTTTCTCATTGAAGTGAGATTCAAGATTGGTAGAGTGGGCAACACGCTATTCACAAAGGTAATCAACAGAGCTTTTCATTTGTCAAATTTATGTTGATGATATTATCTTTGGCTCTACTAACCTCGTGATCTCATGACTAGAGAATTCGAGATGTCAATGATCACAGAGCTCAACTTCTTCCTTGGGTTTCAAATCAAGCAATTGAAGAAAGGGACTTTAATTCATCAAGAGAAGTACACTAATGATATTCTCAAGAAGTTCAAGATGGATGATTGTAAGCCAATCAAGACTCCAATGCCTACCAATGGACACCTCGACCTAGATGAGGGAGGTAAATCAGTTGACCAAAAGGTTTACCATTCTATGATTGGTTCTCTCCTTTACCTTACCGCATCTAGGCCCGATATCATGTTTAGTGTTTGTATGTGTGCTCCGTTTCAAGCTAACCCTAAAGAATCTCACCTAAGTGCTTTGAAAAGGATCCTTAGATACTTAAAATACACACCTAGTATTGGCTTGTGGTACCCCCATGGTGCTTGTTTTGAGCTCTTGGGTTATTTGGATTCGGACTTTGCCGGATGTCGAGTAGACCGTAAAAGCACTTCGGGTGGGTGCCATTTTATAGGTAGCTCTTTGGTTGCTTTGTCCTCTAAGAAGCAAAACTCCGTGGCCTTATCCACCGCGGAGGCGGAATACATTTCTGCGGGGGCTTGTTGTGCTCAAATCCTCTATATGAAGCAAAGACTCTTGGATTATGGTGTGGTTCTAGATAGGGTTCCCCCCTTTGTGACAATGAAAGTGCCGTAAAAATTGCTAACAACCTGGTTCAACATTGATATCCGTCATCACTTCTTGCGAGACCATGTTGCAAAAGGGGACATTGTCCTTTGTGGTGTTCATTTCGAGGAGCAATTGGCGGATATATTCACTAAGCCTCTTGATGAAAACACCTTTTGTAGGCTCTGGAGTGAATTAAATGTGCTTGATGTGTCCAACATCATGTAATGCTTGTCATATAGTTTGCATTTGCATATGTACATGATTAGGGGCTTGTCTAACCTTGATGAGATAGTGGTGAGTATGGGTCTTGCTTGAGCCGGTGGTTCTCTTGTTTCGCTCAAGGCATGTTGTAAGGCTCACCATGAATAAGCTTATCAAGGGTTCAAACTTGGCAAGATAGTTTATCTTTCCGCTTTGCATTTATGCTTGTCATGTAGGTTGCACTCATGTTTAATTTCATGCATTGTTCTTGCATAGCATTGTGTGAGAGAAGTCACAAAGGAAACTCACATTATGAGAAAGTTGCTTACCGTTCAATGCAAATCAACAACTCTTAAGGTGTGATGAGACAAATGATTGTGCTTAATGCCTATTGAGTTAAGTCCTAACGAGCTTAAGGTGTCTATCTCTAAGTTCAAAGGCAATTAACTCATACATTCCCCTTTTGGAGTTCCCTCCTCTCCTTTGGTTCTTAAATTGCCTATTTTATCTATGGTTTATCCCTTTTTGGGAGCTAATTGTGTATATATATGTATTTTACAAAGGAGTGTTTGAGGGGTGAGGTTGTCACTCAGAATTGATCCAAAAATGTGCTTGTGTTGGTTTGTATGTGACATGTTTTGGATAAAAAATGAGACTTAGTTCAGCAAATCGAAAAACTCACCATCAGATGAACCACTGCCATATAGGTTTAGGCGTCGGTTCATCCGGCGAAGGGGTCTGTGCACTCAGTTCATCTCTGGTAGAAATTTTCCTACCGTCGGTTGAACCGACGCTGTCTCATTGCCATCTAGCGGTTCATTCGATGCTGAAGGAAAATCAGCCTCTCCACAAACCCTCGCGAAACTGCTCCGACGCATCTAAAAAGAAGGCCATCGGTTCATCCGGTGTGCAGATTCGATGCGGAGCAAATTCTATCCGACGATTCGATCGACGCTCACTTGTTTTGATCGTCGGTTCATCTGATGCTACTCTGAAGCGTGGGTTCTACTTGTCATAACA
This sequence comes from Cenchrus americanus, assembly GCA_947561735.1. Lineage (NCBI taxonomy): Eukaryota > Viridiplantae > Streptophyta > Magnoliopsida > Poales > Poaceae > Cenchrus > Cenchrus americanus. The sequence goes on from OX387245.1 coordinate 240,336,669, forward strand.
GTTTGGTGCGAGGTCTTCTCCTTTCTAACCCTAACACCCGCCGCTGCCGTTCCGCCGTCCATGCGCCGCCTACCCACCTCCTCTGGCCACACTCAGTGCACGCGTGCGCACCCAGTCACCACCACCGATCTTGTAGGCTCACCGCCGGCCATCTGCGCTGCCGCACCTATGGATTTCACGCTCCCACCAGGTGGTTCTCTGTGCTAGGGTTTGCACCACCACACCAATTTCTCCGTGCACCGCCGCTTCTGCTCATCGACCGGGTCGTCGGGGTGCGCAAGGACAGCGTCTCTTCTATTCGTTGCACCTCTCCTGTTTATTCCAAGCAGTGGTGAGAGTCCCTCCCTTTTCCCCCTTTGTCTGCTACATGCTTCATGAATTTTGGGGTGATTTGACCAACATGTTAGAGGCATTTCATGATTTTCTATGCAATTCATCTCTTTGCACAATCTCTGTGGCTCAATTCTCATATAGTTATTGCTATATTCCATGAAATTGAACCTCTTGTTGCTGTTTTCAAGTACTCTGTTGCTTTTCTCTTATAAAACAGTGACATGATCCTTAGGATAATCACACACTCCACACATCTCTGTGTGCACCTAATGACATGCCTAGATTTCATATCTTTATCTTGTGGCAATATTCTTCTTCTAGTTTTCATGTTTAGGCTCATATCTATTGCTTTGCTTTGCTTTGCTTAAGGACATCTTACCTCTAGTTACATATCTTGTTTATTTTCGTATCTCGCCATTCTATAATCTTATACCATCTCTATGACATATGGCGGGCGACAATAGGAAGGGTAAGGCGATCACCAAGTGAAGAAGAAGAAGACCCGACAGGAGAAGGAGTGGGACCGTATTCTTCAGGTGCCATACACTCAGGGTCAGCCGCTGTGGGGTATACGGATTGGTGAGAGTGCACAGAGATAGGGGGAGCAGCCCCAGGGTGAGCAGCAGCCGCCGCAACAGCAGTTACGACGTTCAGGCCATAGTTAGCAGACAGAGACACCTCCTTCTGCTTCACGTTCTAGTCCTCGGACTCGTTGTGGACACTCACAGCTGACTCTAAGGCAGAGGAGAGCAGCAGTTGAGGAGATGGTAGCGCTCGAGTAGCAGGCACAACCAGTGCATGGGCCACAACTTCCCAGAGGTCCACGGACAGAGGCTTTCAGTGTTTACATCCGCGACCTGCGGAACTTGCCCGTGCTGATGATTCAGCAGTTGATGAGTGTGCCCGAGGATGAGTGGTTCCCTCATGGGCGAGAGGACTGTGACCCTCACTTCTGGATGATCCTCCAGGAGAGCTTCTACGCCTCCTACGTCCACAGGGGTTCACAACTGAGTCAGCAGAGGATTCTCCAATTCACAGCTCTTAGAACGGCGGCGGCCGGGGAGCTTGTAACACCCCCGGATTTTTGATGAGGAAAACCCGAGTCCCCGTACCTTTGCGATAGTCGGATCGGTGGCTATCGCATACGGATCTCATCACGAAGGTAAATCACAACCGTACATCTCATCACACAAATATTAGTACATAATTTATTACATGTCCATAATGGAGCACAACATTACAAGCCTCAAGGCTGAATCGGAGTAAAATTCTATGCGGCGGTAGCTAGCATCTCGGGAAGGGTCTCCATCTTCTCGCTCTCGCACGCCCACGGGCATCCTTGAGCGAAGCAACGCATCCCTAAGCCGTACCATCCATCGGCATTGTTGTCGAAGTCGGACTCGTACCCCCGCACACCCAAAGTCTATCCCCAAGGAGTGGGATAGGTTCATCACCAATCGTATGCGGCTTTAAGTGGCCTATCTTCTAAAGGGTAAGAAAAGAGACAAGGTGGAAGCTCGGGTTCCCTATGCGGCAAGCGACAAGCATAAATAGAAACCATCTCCATATGGGTCCCAAACCAATCTCTCAAACACGGCTCGGAACCACCGGTACCCCGGGGCCCCGTCTCCACAACCTATCTCCATCTAGGGTCGATGCGAGAACTTCCTCTCCTCGCACCTCAATGATTGCAATCGGATCGACGAGGTAGAGGGAGCCACTCTCCTCTAACCGAGCGCAACCACGGCTCACCACACTCTCAACTACGGGGGGAGGTAGAAAATCCCAAAACATGAGGAACGAACATGTCTTCAAGGTTGTCCATAACCGAGGACGCGGCTATACGTATAGATCAAACAACTGCAGAGCGTGTGCACACGTACCCAACTCGGAATGGAACCGGACGGTGGCCGACCGACCAAGCCCATCCTACCGCACGAACTCTCGATAGTTACGGTCCCATCCGCATCCGGCCCTCAAAACGACCCCCCCCCCCCCCCCGCGGGGGGGATTGCACGGAACTGTGAAATGCCCCCGTGTGGCCACACGGGAGTCACTCTGAGAGGGTGGTCTCACCTCCACCTCTACCTCCACCTCTCCCCCACTGATACCCCGCTATCCTGCTAGCAGGTATGGTTCCGCACTTGCCGAGCTCAACTCGGCCCTAACCCCACTCTCGGCGAGGTGGTGTGTACGAAAGTTCTATCGACAAGTTGATCCACTCGCTTTCAGACCGGGGCAAGCTCATGTCCTCCATCCGCAGTTAAAACCCCGACACCTGTGCTCTGAAAACCGTAAAAGTGGGAATGCACTGAGGAGTGCACCCTCATCCCCGATCCCAGATCGGTTGTTTCGAGCTCACCCCCGCCAAGGTACCCAAAACGCCTTCTCCTGCCGGTTTTACCCCACGCACGCCAAGAACCACTATTCCCATCCCAACACATGCATCGTGAAGCACGGCGTATGTACACGCTTATATACATATATAGTGGTAGGGCAATCAAGGACAAGATAATTAAAGAAGGCGAGTGCAAGGTTCATCATCGTCATGCATTTAAAGTAAAGCGCTAGCATTCTACATAGCAATGCCTAGTAGGTATTTCGAGAATCGGTCGGGCGTGAACACTGCGTGCGAGTAGTCGTCGGTGGCGTAGTCGTCGGTGTAGTCGATCTCCGAGCTCGGCTCCCGGCTCCATTTGCTCCTATTAACGCGTAATCAAAATAAAGGCGGGATGTCACGGAGCCGATCCTCCCTTTCTTTGACTACCTTCCCGGCTTGGCAGATTTAGTGAGCAAGAGGTCCCGGTACGTCCCCGACTGGGTCCGAGTGTTCTACACGACAGTCTACGTCGAGGCTGACTGAATCCATTCACTTCATGTTAATGGGTCAGCAGCAGAGGCTCACTAGAGAGGGGATCACAGAGCTGCTTGGGGTACAGCTTTATGATGACTCGATCCACTACTTGGCCTACCCTGACGTCGAGGCTCCTCGTCGTGCTCACTCACCTATGCTACCCTCTGATGACGAGATCAGCTTCTTGTTCCTGCAGCCGTTCCTCCCCTGTACTCCTAGGACTCCAGACCGCTTGACTCGTGAGGCGTACGTGGTACACTACACGCTCCGGAGGTCCATGCTCTACAGGATGGGGAACGCCGAGTCTCTCACCGGTGTGTAGCAGTGGCTCCTCATGCATGTCATGGCCAAGTGCCTGTTTGACATAGTGGATATAATGATCAGCGAGATCGAGGACGCAAATATGGATGGTATGTGGATGACTCGACAACAGTTGTTTGCTCACTTGATCAGTTGGATGCTGTCACGTCTCGAGGACCAACGCTACATTAGTATGTTGGAGCAGTCCAAGTACATCTTTCTGACCTACCGGCCTCCGATGCCCAGTGACAGGAGGCGGGGTCCGAGAGGTCTGAGACGGGCCGAGGAGACCTTACAGGCCCATGCAGCAGCAGAGGCAGTGATGGATGAGGCTGCTCGACAGGACACTACACTAGTAGCAGCTGAGGCACCTCTACCATAGTACTTCACGACTGATGACGAGTCCTACAGTAATGACGACGACTTTGTGCCTACCCTTGAGCCCATGTTCCGCATTTGTTGCACACACGATGATGAGGCCGGGGGTTCTGCCTTGCCAGGATAGAGAGAGCCTGAGTCACCGATCCCTCGGTTTTCTGCGCTCGGGTGACTCGGCCCGGACCGGCTCACCTCCCTCATTCAAACCACGGCGGCTCGGACACGGGGCCACCTTCCGGGTTCGAGCAGCGGATGTGTTGACGCAAAATCCGCACCGCATCAAGCACACGGCAAGGCCGAACAAGCTAGCTTCACACACGAGCGAGATTCCAAAGCGTGCCGTCAATTTTCCCTAAAAATTAACAAAAGACAAAGTAGTTAAATACCAAAGCTTGGAACTTGCCGGGTGGTACCGGACGGTTCCATATTTATGGCTAGAAAGCCATGTAAGAGCAACTCCAACGAGTTTGGCAAACCAACTTGGCATCCATATAATTTTGGCAAAACAAGAAAAATTGGCCTCCAACAGTTTGGCAAACCAACTTGGCAAAAATAGAAACTTGGCAAAACTCACCTCCCCACGCGCATATATGCGCGCGCGGATCGTGGTTGCCATCGGCTTTCCCTCTAGGTGGGAGGGTGAAAAAGAAATAAAGAATAGAGAAGGATTCCGATGTAAGTTTTTCAAGAGGTGGAAGGGCACATACATAATTTTGTTTCTCTCGGGATTCCCGATGTAAAGTTAGATCCGGATTTGGCAAGTGAATTATGCCAAACCGTTGGAGATGGATTCTTTTTTTACTTTGCATAGCTTTTTAGAAGTTGGCAAAACACATGATTTGCCAAGTAAATTTTGGCAAACTCTTGGAGATGCTCTAAGGTGACATATAGCTATGAGAAGCTATACGCCAAGCAGATTAGAAACCATTTAGGAGCTTTAAAGTGCGAAATAGAACATAGCCGAAAGGATGACGCAAGCATGACGATAGATCGGTCTTTATTTGGACAAAAATGCACGTGCACAAGACCACGACCGATCCTCGAGAGAAAAAGTAACAATAAACAATGAATGAAGTAAAGCATGATTACAAACATGTAATAAATAAGCATGCATAGGCCCAAAGCACTAGCCTATCGCATGTCTAGGTACTTCAAAACCCGGCAAGCGTGAAGCCAAACAAGTTTATCCACCGCATGATACGACTTGTTTGAAAATCACACCACCAACCACAAATAGATCTATCTACCGCATGATACGATCTAAATATGTAAAGCTAAAAGCATATGTTTTTTAAAACATAACTTATAAACATGTTTTACTCGTGAAAACATAACCGAGTACGGCTGAACAGCCGAATCGGGGTCCATGGAGAAGGAACAAACATTGCCAAAGATGATAAACCTATCAGATTGAATTAAGAATCTAATCCACCGGATGATTAGCTCTAAGACAACCCAAAAACCTGCATCTACCGCATGATACCTGGTTCTGTCAAGATCTACACAAGATTGACAAGCTTGAACCCGCAACACGTAACAACCTAGATTGGTTCGGTTTCGGCTATTTGAGAAACATGTGATCCACGTGCCTTTTTGAGTCAAGATGTGAGCGCACGACGTAAAGATCACTAAACAAGATAAAGCTGATCCAAATCAATCTAAATTGGGCAAAAAAGTGTTACATGAATTTAAACATAAAGTAAAAACTCAAAGCAACATGAGGTAATTTAATGAATCTATTGGATCTTGCCAAAATCCAATAGAGCCGATAACTAGCTTCAAGCTTGATCTATCCCACCGCATGGCTCATGATCTAACAAGAAACCCTCTTGAACCAAGCTTAAATCTACCGCATGATACTAAGCATGGTAACAAGACTACTTGCATCACGATCTAAATCCACCGCATGATACTAGACATGATACAAGGTTGCGGTACTTACGGAGGTCGACGGATCGATGAACCCTCTCGAAGAACTCGACGACACGACTAAAGGACTCGAGAATTTGGCATAAAGTCGGTTTGTTATGAGAATGTTTTTCCAATTACAATTACATACATCCAGGGTTCACATTTATACCCTGTCGCGGCATGACTCCTGGTGGACTACGAGCACAATATATGATACCTAACTTATCTCCCAAGTGCGAATGCTTATCCACCAACTCGTCCCTTCCGCTCGGGCCACGTCACCACGCAAACCCGTGAAATCGGCGCAAACGGTCCCTTTGCCGAACGGAAGCAAGCCGCCGACCGCAAGCTCCTCTCGCCGAATCCTTTTGAAGAAAACCTTCCTTCTTACGGACGGATTTTTTCACCAAGCCGGGCCCACAAATCGGACTCCCTCCGTACCAAATTTTGGTGTTAACAAGATGCGAGCACGGTTCTAGCGACACCGGGAGGCTCGGCGGGTGATCCTTGAGGGGACCCGTCAGTAGCAAGAGGCTCGGAGGCAGCAGATGATCCAGTACCAGATATTGACCACACAGATGTGCACATTCATGTCTGGTTGCATCGATCAGCTCTTCCAGTAGGCAGGGCTACAACTTCCTCAGCTTCCTACACCTCAGCAACTCCAAGCCAACCCGAGTGCTCCTCTACCAGCTGCCGGTGGGTTCGTGAACGTCCCGATAACGTCTTTTCCATAGTCACCACTTCTTCAGACGGGGATGTTCGCGGTAACGACACCTCAGCCAGTGGCAGCTACCACCTTTCTTGAGCAGCTTCAGATGACCACTCCGTCGTCGACTCAGCTGCCATCTCCGATCACTACATGGGCTTTTGTCTTTGAGACGCTAGCTCGTGCCACGCTACCTAGTCTGTGGGTGTCTTCACCTCTTCTGAGCTTTGCTACACCGCGGACTTAGGGTTTGGATCAGGAGGATCAGTACCTACACGCCATCACCAAGCAGATCTCCACCGCGGTTGCCTCCGATCCACCAGTTCAGGGTCCCGAGGCCACTCAGTCTACTACTTCAGGCACTGAGATGGGTACCTCTGCACCTCCTCCACCTCAGACAGATCCAGCTTTTGCTTCTCCAGCGTGGTCCAGCTTTGAGTCTGACGAGGAGGATGCTTCTAGTTTCACCGTCAAGCCTTCGAAGGCTATCTCTACCTCGCCGCCGGATCCCACCTCTCCACCTCAGCAGGATTAGCTCTCTTTTTGGTGCTCATTTCCAAAGGGGGAGATAGATGGGGGGAGTAAAGATAGGGGGAGTTAGGGGAGACTGCTAGGAATTCTAATTTTTGTGGCCTCTCTCGCTTTTGTGGAGTTTCATGATGAGACATTTATTTGGATCTTGTGTATGATGTTGGTTTACACGTCTAATCATGATTGTGGTGCTCGTTTACCTTAATGCATGTGTGTCATTTATTTCTTGTTTCATGCATTAGTAGTAGAGTTTATATGCTTTAAATTCAATTTTTCATATATCTCTACTCGTGTTGTCATCTATCACCAAAAAGGGGGAGATTGTAACCATCTAGACTCTTTCACACCTTTGGTAAGGGTGTGTTTCAGTGATAAATGACAACCATATGCGTGTGACTAACCTTTGTTTTGTAGCGGATTATATCTTGGGTTATTGTCATGAGTATTGAACGAAAAGATGATGAGGATACTGATGAGGACATCACCAGTACATCTACACCAGCAGCACCTTCACTCCAGGCACCACCTTCAGGGCTAATAACTCGGGCTCGTGCAAGAGAGTTGAACTACGTCATGGTGCTAAAGAATGTAGGATATGTGGCTGGATTCGGACTGCGCACGAACGTCAACTTGTGAAGGTCACCACGGCTTCATCCGGACTCCGTTTTGGGCGATCAAGTACTTGATGGAAAGCTTATCAAGTCTACTTTCAGATGGGTCCGTAATCACTGTCATATCTTCACCGAGGCGGCCGCAATCGTCGTTTTGAGTCGGACTGTTTTTTCTGTCTAAGGTGCTTTGCGTCACCTTATTTTGGCCCAACGGGCCGTGTATCGTGTCGGGCCTTAAGCCCATGTTGTGGCCGACCCCTGGTCGCCCACAACCCTAGGAGGACGTCCTCCTAGCTCATATATTCGTAGCCGCCACCACATTAGGGTTTGAGTTTTGTTTTACATCTAGCTTTAGCTACACCGAACACGCACAAATACGTGCCGTCCTCTCGTGATTCGAACTCCACTTTCGAGTGATATTAAGATTGCTCGCCTCGGATTCTTGTTCGTTCTTTGATTGCGCACGGGAATCGATCTTCGTGATCGGGCCGATCTTGCGCGGCAAGGTCGGTAACCATCGGGAGTTGGTTCGGCGATTGCATTGGCGCTTCGAGTCTCGCTCGTCGTAGTCGGATCGTGAGGGCCGTCTCCCCACCGGATCGAAGCTATCTCCACTCACCGAAAGATCGGGCACTCCGCCTCTATCAAGTGGTATCGGATTTCCGGGTTGATCGGTGAGTTTTATCGAGTGTTTTTCCTTTCCTACGGTCCACAAAAACCAAAACAAAAATTATTTCGGGTTAGATCCTTGTCCCGGCAACCACCTTTTAGCCTTGCACATTCTTTCAATAAGTGTCTTTGTTGAATTTGTGTGCTTACTCGTTCAATTGTTGCTGGTTACTTGTGTTTCATCTTTGTTTCATCTAACCCTAGCCGTCACGCCCACCGTCACGCCGCCGCCTCTCGGTTTCCCTTCCCTGCCCCGTGGTGCGGTAGGTCAAAAAAAAGAGAAAAAAAGGAAAGCAATCCAAAAAAAGGAACAAAAAAAAGAGAGAGAGAATCCGAAAGAAAAGAGAGACCGCCGCACAGTCCAAGTGGGAAACGGGAACCGCTTCGTCTCGGTGCAAGAGTTTTGCGCCGTCACAATTCGCCACCGATTCGTCCTTGTTGAAGGAGTTTTCCGTGGAGTCCGGTTCCGTTTTTGCCACGGCATACCGTACCTCTCCTGCTATTCTCCACGGTAAAACTACCATGCCACAGCACACCATATTCAGAGCTTGGCTTTACTTCTGAGAGAGAGAGAGAGAGAGGGAGAGAGAGAAAGTGCATGTGGTGAGTTGCTATTTGAGATCCTCGTGTTCATATTATCGAGTTTTTGGGGCACATTGAAAAAAAAATTTAAAAAAATTCGAAAAAATAAAAAAAAAGAAAAGAGGTGCGCCCTCCATCTTTTTCACTTCCTTTTCGGTTTCACTTGTTACCAACAGCGTTTGATCGTGTTTAGCACTATTATTCAGCTTTGCATTATTGTTTGATTGTGCTAATCCTTCAAATTGAGTGCGACCTTCCCCGAACTCCACATATTTCTACAACGAGCAGATTTTGTTTCTCCGGGCAATCGCTCCTCCAATCTTTCGTGAGTTCCACCGGTTGGTTGCGGAGTCGCCCCCGTGTGTCTTGGTAAGAACGGATAAGAATTTGATAACAAGCACTAGTTTGAGCGCCTTGTGAGCCGTTCCACACCTCGCTTTTGTTGTCGTTTTGTTTTTGTGTTTGCGCTAACCATGTCGGGCGACACCGACAAGAAAGAGTTGCGGGACATGCGTACCGAGATTGACGGCCTTGTCACCGACATCCGGACCATGCACGAACGAATGGACTCCACGGTTACTACGGCCAACGAGCGGTTCGACCGGCTCGACCTCGCGCGAACGGCCACCAAGACGACGCTCGACGCCATCATGTCACGACTTGATGCATTGAACACGGTGGTAACCGATTTGGTGGCCCAAGGATGTGTGGGTGACGATGAGCGAGGAGGATGCCGACCGCCGCGGCAAAGCCCGCCGTGTACCACGCCGCCCCGCCGGGTAACGACTCCTTCTCTAAAATCAAATTTAAAATTCCACCCTTTAATGGCAAATACGATCCTGTTGCATATCCCGATTGGGAGTTAGAAGTTGAACAAAAATTTTCATGTCATGATATTGCTTCGCTACCTCTCAAGTTAAGGTCGCCATTAGTGAGTTTGCGATTTTGCTTTAATGCGGTGGCGTGAGTATAAGAATAAAAAACCTCTGCCGTTCCGACCACTTGGGAGCAATTAAAAAAGCGCTATGCAACATCGCTTTGTGCCTTCATATTATGCTCGTGATTTGCTTAACAAAATGCGGCGATTTCGGCAAGGTTCTCGGTCCGTTGAGGACTACTACCAGGAGTTGCAAAAAGGTATGATTTGTTGTGGTATATTGGAGGAACCCGACGCTGCAATGGCACGCTTTTGTGGTGGTTTGAACTGCGAAATTCAGGACATCCTTGATTATAAAGAATATGTTGACATGACCCAATTATTTGAGTTTGCTTGCAAAGCCGAGCGTGAAGTGCGGGGACGCCGCTCGAGGACATATTCTAACACTTTTGCGGGTAGAAATTCGTCGTCCGGATCGGCACACTCGCTCTTCCCCTGCGCCATCCACACCTACACCACGTGAGAAGCCGCCTACGCGAGGGGGAGCCACCCCGGCCACGGGCACCACTCCATCCACGGGCGCATCATCCACCACGGGTTGTACACGCGATATCACGTGTTTTCGTTGCGGCGGACGTGGCCACGTGGCTCGGGATCGTCCGAACAAACGCACATTACTCATTCGTGACAATGGTGAGTACTCTTCGCCTAGTGATTCGAGAAGAACTTGACCATACTTTGCTTGCCACCGACAATGCGGCTAAGACGGACATACATGTCAATCCGGGGGATGCCGATAGGTACGAGAGTCTTGTTGTGCGGCGTGTTCTTAGTACACGAGTCGCCCCGGCCGAGAAGAATCGGCGACACACTCGTTCCATACGAAGGGTGTTGTGCGGGGAGCGGTCGATTCACATCATCATCGACAGCGGCGCCGCAACAATTTGGCGAGTACTATCCGATCGAGAAGTTGTCATTACCCACTCGTAAGCATGCAAACCCATATCACATTCAATGGCTTAATGATGGTAGCAAAATTAGAGTATCACGCTCGGTGCGTGTTCCTTTTTCTATAGGTGCTTACTCCGATTATGTTGATTGTGATGTTGTTCCTATGGAAGCATGTTCTTTGTTACTTGGTAGACCTTGGCAATATGATACGGATAGCTTGCTTCATGGTCGTTCGAATCATTATTCTCTCATGTTTAAGGGTCAGAAAATAATTATACATCCTATGACGCCTGAACAAATTGTTAAAGATGATCTTGCTAGAGCTGTTAAAATGGCTAAACAACGAGAACCATCACCCTCCACTTCGATAAACCTGAAATTAAGTTGAATGCTCCTGTTTTACTTGCTACACGTGCTGATTTTGATGATATTCGAGATGCTCCTTTGCCATGCTATGCACTTGTATGCTCTAGTGTGCTTGCTTCCCTTGATGATGCACCATCGTGGATATTCCGCTGCGGTTGCTAACCTTTTGCGGGAGTATGCCGATGTCTTTCCCAAAGACTTGCCACGGGTCTCCCACCGCTTCGTGGCATTGAGCACCAGATCGACCTCATTCCCGGTGCCCAGCTTCCAAACCGCGCCCCGTATCGTACAAACCTGGATGAGACAAAAGAGATTCGGCGCCAGTGCGGGCGTTACTTGATAAGGGTTACATTCGTGAGTCTCTTAGTCCTTGCTCGGTTCTCGTATTACTTGTTCCTAAGAAAGATGGTTCATGGCGTATGTGTGTAGATTGTCGTGCTATTAATAACATAACAATTCGTTATCGCCACCCTATACCACGCCTTGATGATATGCTAGATGAGCTTAGTGGTGCCATTACGTTTACTAAGATCGATTTGCGTAGTGGTTACCATCGGATTAGAATGAAATTGGGAGATGAATGGAAAACGACTTTTAAAACTAAATTTGGCTTATATGAATGGTTGGTTATGCCGTTTGGTTTGTCTAATGCTCCCAAGCACTTTTATGCGCTTGATGAATGAAGTTCGAGGCCCTTCATAGGATTTTTTGTCGTTGTCTATTTTGACGATATCTTGATTTACGGCAAGGCTATGGCGGAGCATTTAGAACATTTGCGTGTTGTTTTTGACGCGTTGAGGGCTGCCCATTTATTTGCTAACATTGAAAAATGCATCTTCGCACACAACGTGTCTCGTTTCTTGGTTATGTTGTTACTCCACGGGGTATTGAGGTGGACGGCGAGCAAGATTGATGCTATTCGGGAGTGGCCTACACCGACAACGGTTACCCGGATTCGGAGTTTTCTTGGTCTTGCGGGTTTCTATCGCCGTTTTGTCCGTGATTTTAGCACCATTGCAGCACCTCTACATGAGCTTACAAAGAAAGATGTTCCTTTTGCTTGGAGTGATGCACGGGAGGTAGCGTTCACCACATTGAAAGATAAGTTAACCCACGCTCCTCTCTTGCGGTTACTTGCTGATTTTACTAAAGTGTTTGAGCTTGAATGCGATGCTAGTGGTATTGGGCTAGGTGCTGTTTTGTTACAAGAAGGTAAACCGAGTTGCTTACTTTAGCGAGAAATTAAGTGGTGCTAGCTTGAAATACTCAACTTATGATAAGGAACTTTATGCTTTAGTGCGAACTTTGCAAACATGGCAGCACTATCTTTGGCATCGCGAGTTTATAATTCATTCGGATCATGAGGCTTTGAAACATATTCGTACCCAAACAAATCTGAACCGTCGTCATGCTAAATGGGTCGAATTTATTGAGTCCTTTCCTTACATCATAAAACACAAGAACGGGAAGGATAATGTTATCGCCGATGCTTTGTCTCGTCGTTATACTATCTTTGTCACGGTTAGATTTTAAAATTTTTGGCTTGCAACCGTGAAAGATTTATATGTGGACGACACGATTTTAAAGATGTTTTTGCTCATTGTGTTAATGGGAAACCTTGGGGCAAATTTCACTTGCGGGACGGGTTCTGTTTCGCGCTAACAAGCTGTGTGTTCCGGCTAGTTCGGTTCGTCCGTTGTTGTTGCGGGAAGCACATGGAGGCGGTCTCATGGGGCATTTTGGTGTTTACAAGACGCACGAGGTGCTGGCTGCCCACTTCTTTTGGCCCGGATGCGCAAAGATGTTGAGCGCGTTGTTGCACGTTGCACTACTTGTCGAAAGCTAAGTCACGTTTGAGCAACCATGGTTTGTATATGCCTTTGCTCGTCCCTACCTCTCCTTGGCTTGATATTTCGATGGATTTTGTTTTGGGATTGCCTCGAACTAAGAAGGGGAGGGATAGCATTTTTGTGGTTGTTGATCGTTTCTCCAAAATGGCTCATTTCATACCTTGTCATAAGACCGATGATGCTAGTCGTGTTGCTGATTTGTTCTTTAGAGAGATTATTCGTTTGCATGGTATTCCAAATACAATAGTCTCTCGATCGTGATGCTAAGTTTCTCGGTCATTTTTGGAGATCACTTTGGAATAAATTGGGAACTAAATTGCTGTTTAGTACAACTTGTCACCCTCGAGCGATGGGCAAGCCGAGGTGGTTAATAGGACTTTGTCAACCATGCTTAGGGCTGTTCTAGATAAAAATTTGAAACGTTGGGAAGATTGTTTGCCTCATGTTGAGTTTGCTTATAATCATGCAACACATTCTTCTACAAAGATGAGTCCTTTTCGGATTGTGTATGGTTACATTCCGCGGGCGCCTATTGATTTATTTTCGCTTGATGCCGAGGACGTCCCGCACATAGATGCTTTGTTGCACATGTTGAACAAATGATTAATCTGCATGAACAAACTCACCAAAACATTGCTGCTGCTAATGCTAAGTATCAAGTTCTTTGGTAGTAAAGGTAGAAAACTTGTTACTTTTGAGCCTGGTGATATGGTTTGGTTGCATTTACGAAAGGATCGTTTTCCTGCTTTGCGCCGTTCTAAATTAATGCCTCGTGCTTTGCTGGTCCTTTTAAAGTGCTAACCAAGATTAATGAAAATGCTTATGTTCTTGACCTGCTGCGGAGTTTGGTGTTTCCACTAGTTTTAATGTTGTAGATTTGAAACCATACGCGGGCGAAGATGACGAGTTGCCGTCGAGGACGACTTCGGTTCAAGAAGGGGAGGATGATGAGGACAACGATGAGGACATCACCGGTACATCTACACCAGCAGCACCTTCACTCCGGGCACCACCTTCGGGGCCAATAACTCGGGCTCGTGCAAGAGAGTTGAACTACGTCATGGTGCTAAAGAATGAAGGATATGTGGCTGGATTCGGACTGCGCACGAACGTCAACTTGTGAAGGTCACCACGGCTTCATCCGGACTCCGTTTTGGGCGATCAAGTACTTAATGGAAAGCTTATCAAGTCTACTTTCAGATGGGTCCGGAATCACTGTCATATCTTTACCGAGGCGGCCGCAATCGTCGTTTTGAGTCGGACTGTTTTTTCTGTCTAAGGTGCTGCGTCACCTTATTTTGGCCCAACGGGCCGTGTATCGTGTCGGGCCTTAAGCCCATGTTGTGGCCGACCCCTGGTCGCCCACAACCCTAGGAGGACGTCCTCCTAGCTCATATATTCGGTAGCCGCCGCCACATTAGGGTTTGAGTTTTGTTTTACATCTAGCTTTAGCTACACCGAACACGCACAAATACGTGCTGTCCTCTCGTGATTCGAACTCCACTTTCGAGTGATATTAAGATTGCTCGCCTCGGATTCTCGTTCGTTCTTTGATTGCGCACGGGGAATCGATCTTCGTGATCGAGGCTGATCTTGCGCCGGCAAGGTCGGTAACCATCGGGAGTTGGTTCGGCGATTGCATTGGCGCTTCGAGTCTCGCTCGTCGTAGTCGGATCGTGAGGGCCGTCTCCCCACCGGATCGAAGCTATCTCCACTCACCGAAAGATCGGGCACTCCGCCTCTATCAAAAGAGACCCCTCAATTTGAATTTATGAACGACCAATGGACAAATACTACAAGGCTAAGGACTTTGTTAGTTCCAAATGTCACAAGGTGATGAAGGACACTTGGATTGCTAGTTTGTAGTGTTTGACCATACTATTAAGAGGGGTTCATGCACTAGTAGCTTGACCATGCACCAAAAGCCATGAAAATATGCACACTCAAGTTCCTTGGATGATAAACAACTCAAAGTAATCATGGAAGTAAAGTAGAAGCAAAACAATCGACGGAAAACTCAAAGGTGTTTGAATTGGACGAGTTAAAATTCAAAGCATAGCGTCGGATGAAACGACACCTGCATTTCTAGTTGCGCCGGATGAATTCACCGGCCAGGGATTTTCAAAAGTGATTGTAGGATGAACCGACGGTACAGGCAACGGTTCATCTGATGCCTTGGGGTTTGGTAACAATTGAAGGACCGAAACGGCGAACCAGAGAGGGGGGGAGTGAATGGGAGCCGATAAAAATTCTATTCAAGAATTCGGCCTATGAACCCAATTTCACTCTTGCACCTCCGCAAGCTTCTCTTGGCAAGTTCACGTAGCCACTGAAGTGCTACTGAACCTAGGAGCAACACCCGACAACAGCCTCAACACACACGCAGCGGAAACACACAAGACACGGCTGCTGGTTGCCCAAACCGGTCAGGCCAGTTTCTGAAACCGGTCGGACCGCTTCGTTGGACTTAGCCTCACACGGGCGGGGAAACCGGTCGGACCGGTTTGGCAAGGCCGGTCGGACCGATTTTGTCCGGGAAACTCCCCAAAAAGCCCAAACGTCTCAAGAGCCTTTCCACATCTGAACAAACGAAGCCATGGAGCAACGAGAGACTTCCTTGCTCAAAAACCTTTCTCGACGGCCCACGGGGCGAAACCGGTCGAGCCGGTTTGGGAAAGCCGGTCGGGCCGGTTTTTGCACGGACGATCGGGAAGAACACGGCCGCGGGTCAACTCCCCCAAAACCAAACCTCGATCTCCCGAATCGCTCCACGGACTTGAACAAGACTTTGGGGATATTAGGAACACCTCATGAGGAGTCCATAGCCAAGTTTAATCCCACCAAAACTCGTCCAAAAAGGAGGAATCAAGGAAATCCCGCCAAGAGCACTTCCAACCCAAGAACTCAAGAAACCCCAAAATCGAGCACCTTTACTCACGGATTTGGGAGAGAAGGCTCCGAAAATCACCACCAAGAACAACCGGGGAAAACACATCTAAACCTTGAGCAACCACGCCGAATCATCTATACATGAAACAAAGGTTCATACAAGGTCTAGCAAGCCGCCCGATCATCCATCCCTCTCAACAAGATCTCTCCGTGAAGCTCTCAAGCTAGTCCTATGGAAATCCTAAGAAAATAGGAAGGGACAATAGGAAAGCAAATGAACTACGGTTTCAAGAGATGGCTGCCATCCTCTCACCCCTTGGGTTATATGGAGGCCAGTCGAAAGACTAAAATGCCCTTAAAGCCTAAACTAAGATACACGTCCACCAAGGGCACTTTGGGTATTTGTCTTCGTAGCACCATCAGACGGATCCCGACGACTGCACTTTGCGTAGCCTCGACGCAAGCCTTGCAATCCCGGCGCGTGTCCTCCGCTTCGAAGCTTCCGGCGCCCTGCGACCCCAAGCCGGTCGGGCCGGTTTTGGCCGACACGACCACGCCGGTCGTCGGCCTCGGCTTTGTGGCTCGGCCCGAGTAACCGGTGATTTTACGGTGAACCACCGCAAACCCCGCGAACTTGATGTAGCCTCCGCCAATCACCACTCATGACTTGGCTCCCATGAAGTCCGGCTTGACCTTGGTTTTGTGGCTCAACCAAGAAACCGTCCACCGACTTCATCTTCTTGTTCTTGCCACCATGCGGCCCGCACTCAACCCCGCCGGCCACCGGGTCCCTCGAACGAAGCCTACTTGTCCTCTCCACACCCGGAGGCCTCATGTAACACTCTAAAATTTTAATTATTGTTTTAATAAAATTTTGCTTAGCAACAAATGCTTGTTTAAGGATTTTTAAGGTTTTATTTAATTTTTATAGGCATTTAAGTATTTTCTTAATTAAATTAATGAACCATAGGAGTTTATTGTTGCATACATGCTGGAGCACAATTTTGATTGGTTGAATTCAAACCTGTGTTTGAATTCATTTGTTTGATTTCCTTTGAAAAAATTTGCAAACCGTTTCCTTCTCCTCCCCTAGCTTACCTTGCTTTCAGCCCAGCTACCCTTCGCGACCCCGGCCTTTTTTTTTCCCCCCGTGGCCCAGCTCGTAATCGCTCGCGCGCAGCCCAGCTTCGCAGCCCACCCCGCGGCCCACTACAGCCCGCGTCGCCTCCTCCTCCTTGCGTCGCCGACGGGTGGGGCCGGTGGTCATCCCCGAGCCTCCGGCCGGGCCCCGGCCGGAGCCGCCCGCGCGCGCGCGCCCGGCTCCGCGCCGCTTTCCCCCGCGCCGCGCGTTGCCCTGGGACTTGGGCCCGCGCGTCAGGCCGCCTTTCCCCTTTTATAGCGCGCCGCGCGCACGGAATCCCCAAACCCTAGCTACACCGCGCCGCCACCGAACCCTAGGCGCCGCCGCCAGTTTTGATCTCCTCGGTCGTGGCCTCTCCGCCGACGAGGGGTGGTGCAGGAGCGTTGCGTGGAGGTGAGGAAGCCGCATGAGTGGCTTGTGGACGCTCTCTTGCCTTGAACCGCCGGCACAAGCTCGCCGGAGCATTCCTTGCGCCGCCGGCCGCCCCTTGGCGTTGTGTGCCGTCGTCGTCGCGCGATTCGCTGCGAAATTCCCCTGGTTGTGTTCGTCGTGGCCCTCACTTCACTCCGGTGTTTTCCGCGTTGCAAATCGTGCCCGGGAGCGCGGGGTCGACTTGCGCCGGCGAGGTCGCCGTCGAGCGCCGCCGTCTCTGGCGGGTCCGCCGCCGGCCTTCCGCTCTCTGGTGTTGCCGGCCGTCCGATCCTGATTCGATGGTCCTGATCGCTTCTAGCCGCGGGGTCAACCGGCAAAGCATACCGGTCAACCGCCGGCCGCCGCGAGTTTTTGCAAAAGAGGCCCTTGCCTTTTTCAATTTTTCAGGCCGGTCCCCCCACCTTAGAGGAGCCCTTACAAATAGGTCCAGATCTTTACGGTTTTAACCCTAATTTTTCTAAGATTTGTGCCCGCAATCCGGCCCCCGAAGTTTTGTGCTTTAGACCCCGTGTTTATAAGCATAATTCTGTTTTAGCCCCGAGTTTTTGCGGTTAGGCCCCCGTAAGCCTAGTTTTCTGCGAGAATAGCCCCCGTACCTTGTTTCGGTCGTAGATTACGCGTTCTAGCTCCGTTTTAGCGTTCTTTATGTCCATTTGTTCGTCTCGACGAGTAGATCGATTTAGTGAAGCTTTTGTTCCTGTTTGAAGTGATTGGTGAATTGTTTTCTTATTTTATTGTTTTGTCTCTTGCATGTGAATGTGTGACGCGTAGAGAACGAGCAATCCGAAGATTTTTCTCGTGGTGAAGACTTGAAGACTGCGAGCAAATCCGGATCTTGTGAGAGGCAAGTGTCCTTGGTCATACCCGCTTTATCCTATATGAACATGCATTTAATCACCGTATTTATCTTCTTGCTTGCATTAATTTTGACGGGTTCCTATTAAGGACTATGCCTAGATTCTTTTGACCGTTGCCTTGTAATCGGGTTACTTAATTAATTTTGATGGTAGATCTTTGCTTAGATGCTCAACTCGGGTTGGTAATAAACAACATGATATCCGTTTATACTCTATGTTCTTTGATGGTAATTTAATTGCAAGACCATATGCTTAATTGGAACATGGAGAACCACCCGGGACAACAAGTACAACCACAAGGCTATATGGCTCGGCTTGGCCGAATAATTAGAGACCTTGGTGTTGTGGTGATCTTACCGAAAGGGACCAATGGGGAGGCGTTGACGGAGTATAGACCGCTCTAGCGGGGAGTTGGGCTTTGCTAAGACACGGTACCCGCTAGGGAGCTTTATGCCCCGCTTCGTCCCGAAACCTAGTGGGTTGCCGCACATTAGGGAATCTTTGTAAAGGCCTCGTAGCGTCCCTATGCAATCACACCTCGGCGGTGTGGTATGATGCACGATCGGCATCGCGTGGTTGGGTCTAAAACTCTTCGGGGTTTTTACGCGACTTGTGGGTAAAGATGTACAACCTCTGCGAGTGTTTAAAACTAATCGATTAGCCGTGCTCACGGTCAAGAGCGGCCTGGACCCTCACATGATTAATCTATCGGAAGATGAATTTAATTTATTCTTTACTTTATGTTCATGGTTATGGTGTTACACATTAATTGTGGGATGGTATACACTTACATTTGCTAGTAAGTAAGTTGCTTAATAAAATTTGATCGACTAAAATGCTAACCTGCTTAAACCCCTTGGCCACCCACTTATACGACCTTGCATGTTTATTATGATATTCCTCTCTGCTGAGTACGACATGTGCTCACGCTTGTTTATTTATTGCATCTACACAACCCGGATTGCTGCTCAGACTTGAAGATGATGATGAGTGCTAGGCGTGCGTGCCACCAGTCAGCTGCCTGTGGAGTTCCTTTCTGAAGATCCGCTGCTAGTTGCTCGCTCTGATGATACGATGTTGAGACTCTCGGTCATGTAATGGTTTTAATACTCTCTTTTACGCTTTGGCACTGTATCTGATATTCACTGAGTCATTACGTGTGTGTAACTTGATCCTGGCGCACATGTAATTTATGCATTCGAGTTTGCCTTCAAACTCGGGTGTGACAAAGTGGTATCGTAGCTGTGTTGACCGTAGGACGTTAGCCTAGTTGGAAAATGGTCGAATTTAAGGATTATAATACCATAGAAGCCATTCCTAGTTCATGTTATGCTTTAATTCTATTTTAATACACTTATCCTTGCTTTTAACCTCATCCTTGATAATCTACTTGTTCTCTACCTTATCTTGATCAATCTTTTCACTCTAAACTTCCTTGATCTTGCCTTAAGGAACCTTTAGCATCTCCGCTGTACTCCTCTCCAATCTTTCATTATCCTACCCTACACGTGTTCCGATCGTTCCCGGTAATCAAGTGACCCCATCTTGTTCATCCCAACGATCTTCTTCAATAGGATATAGGAGCTTTGAGATCTTTCTTAGTAAAATCGATAGATGCGAGCGTCTTAACGTGTGCATAGTTTAGAGGTGTGTTTGAATGTTTGAATTTGTGACAAATGCTTGATTTGGATCTTTGTTTGAGTGCGGTGTGTTGTGGAGTGATGACCACAATGACATCGAGTTTAGTAGCTAGTTTGTTAGTGGGGGTGTAATCCTTTCCCAATCCTTGCAACCTTGAGTAATATTTGCTTTATCTATCCTTCCCTTGTCCAACTTTCTATTTCTCTCCAACAAATCTTGTGGATACAAAATCTGTTCCCGCAGCTCTCTGACATAGCAGTAATGTTTTGGTTATATCTCAAGCTACAGAATTCCAAACAACATGAAACAAGTCGGGTTAGTTCACAAATTTCATATATGATTTTCTACCAAAAATTCAGCACCATCCAATTTATATTCTGGGAGATATGAACGAAATATTGGAGCTACCAGAATCTGGAAACTCTGCTGACCCAGTCGACTTGTTTATTTTGTATCTGAAGTTCTAGATCTCCGATTGAGTTGATTCCAGTTGGATTAATTTCATAATTTCATACCCCCTGTTCTGGAGAAATTTCATAATTTA
This sequence comes from Cenchrus americanus, assembly GCA_947561735.1. Taxonomy (NCBI): domain Eukaryota; kingdom Viridiplantae; phylum Streptophyta; class Magnoliopsida; order Poales; family Poaceae; genus Cenchrus; species Cenchrus americanus. The sequence goes on from OX387245.1 coordinate 240,357,095, forward strand.
TGGATATCAATAGTGATAGTTGCACTTGATTTAGTGGTGCAAGCATAATCTGTCTTAACCTGGAAGTTCGTGTTGCTTCATCTTTCGGAGTTATCTCTTTACTCTAGTATTTAAATCTCATGATCCTAACCCTCAGATGGTGAACACCAGGTTTGGATCCACATCAGAGGATGAGTGGCTGTTTTAGTATCACTCAACAGCAAAGTCAAATGGATCCGGCGATGCAGCAGTTTCTGGCTGCACAGATGCAGCTTCTCCAGGACATGTCCACCAACATGACAAGCATGCAGGCTCAGATAAATCAGAACCAGCCCCATAAGGACAAGCACCAGCAGTTCATGAGCCATTGCCCGCCGGTGTTTTCTCATGCAGTTGATCCATTGGAGGCTGACGATTGGCTGAAGACAGTGGAGAAGATGCTCACCATCGCACAGTGCGACGATAGAGAGAAGGTCTTGTATGCTTCAGGTCGACTTCAGGGGACAGCGTCAGCTTGGTGGGATGCCTACGTTGCCGCTCATGCCACCCCTGCGCTATCACTTGGCGGGGAGTTCACCACCGGCTTCGGGAGCTATCATATACCTTGACCTTATGAAGTTAAAGAAGAAGGAGTTCCCGGCACTCAAGCAAGGAGAGATGTATGTGATAGAGTACAGGGACAAGTTCGTTGAGTTGTCTCGTTATGCTCCTGAGGAGGTTGTTGATGATGTGAAGAAGCAAGAGTTGTTCTTGGAGGGATTAGCCGAACCACTCCGGTACCAGCTCATATCCCACACCTTCCCATCCTTCCAGATGTTGCTAGACAAGGCCATTGGTTTAGAGTACATTCGCAAGGAGTTGGAAGACCTAAAGAGGAAAGCCACCACCCCTGGACAGTCTGGAAGTAACACTCGCCCCCGCTTTAATCCACCTCAAGAGACTCCCTTTCAGTTCGGAGGCCCTATTGAGGACTTTGGTCAACAGCAGTTTCAGTGTCCAGTGCAGCAGACTTCACGACCCCGTCCTCTACGGAGTCGTCAGATGGCGCCAGTTGTTACCCCAGTGAAGACTAGCAACCCTAGAGGTAGCGCCTGCTTGAGGTGTGGAAAGGTTGGGCATTATGTAAATGCCTGCCCTAAGAGGAATGCCCCCAACACTCCAGCACAGAGTCAGCACAGCCAGCAGATGAGGAACAAGAGCCAGATTTCGAAGGGCAGCAAGGGAAAACGAGAATTTTGCACGTGGCGAGTCAACCACGTGAGTGCGAGATCGCTCAAGAGAACCCCCGAGTAGTGTTCGGCATGTGTTTTGTCAACTCCGCTCTCGCTTCGGTCGTGTTTGATGCTGGAGCAACTCATTCTTTCATTACTTCTCACTGCGCAGCTAGACTTAACATCCCCATGAGCATCATGCCACGTCCCATGCTAGTTAGTTCAGCCAGAGGAGACATGAAGGCAATATACAGGTGTAACAGGGTTAACCTTCAGATTTTGGGGAAGGATTTTCAAGCAGACCCCATAGTATTGGATTCTAATGGCATTGATGTGGTACTTGGAATGGGATGGTTGGGTAAGTTTAAAGGAGAAATCCAGTATGCCACGAAGTCGGTTCTTCTCACCGGTTCGGACGGGGAACAGATTGAATTTGCAGCCGCGCTACCATCAGTAGAAGGGTGTTCAGTAAACCAGATGAATGGTGAATCTTTGGAGGACATTAAGGTGGTGTGCGATTACCCGGATGTGTTCCCAGATGGGCTGCCAGGTATGCCGCCTGATCGAGAAGTTGAGTTTGTTATCGATCTTTTACCTGGTACTGCTCCTATCTCTAAGCGCCCCTACAGAATGTCTAGTGATCAATTACTTGAGCTTAAGAAGCAGATTAAGGAGCTATTGGAGAAGGGATTCATTCGTCCTAGTTCATCACCTTGGGAAGCACCAAAATGTATCAAGATCTCAAGCAAAGGTATTGGTGGTATGGGATGAAGAGGGATGTAGCGACCCATGTGGCATTGTGCGACACTGTCATAGGGTTAAAGCTGAGCATCAAAAGCCAGCGGGATTGCTTCAGCCGTTGAAGGTGCCAGAGTGGAAGTGGGAAGAGATTGGTATGGATTTCATTGTTGGGTTGCCCCGTACTCGTGATGGGTATGATTCAATATGGGTTATAGTGGATCGTTTAACAAAGGTCGCTCACTTCATACCAGTGCGAACCACCTATACAGGGGCAAAGCTAGCTGAGTTGTACATGTCCAGGATCGTGTGTTTGCATGGTGTACCTAAGAAGATAGTGTCGACGGGGGTACTCGGTTCACATCTCGTTTACGGGGAAAAGCTTCATGAATCCTTGGATACGAAGTTAACTTTCGGCTCGGCCTATCACCCACGGACGGATGGACGGACCGAGAGGACTAACCGGATTCGGAGGACATGTTGAGAGCTTGTGCTCTTAAGCATGGAGGTAGGCGGGATAAGAGTTTGCCCTACGCCGAGTTTTCTTACAACAACGGTTACCGAGGCTAGCCTCAAGATGGCACCCTTCGAGGCATTGTATGGAAGAAAGTGTAGAACACCTTTGTATTGGAGCCAAACAGAGAGAGTCGGTTGTTTGGAACCGATATCGTTAAGGAAGCGAAAGACAAGTTCGGATCATAAGAGAAAACTTGAGGGCTGCTCAATCAAGACGAGAAAAGTTATGCGGATGGAAAGAGGAGAGACGTGGTTCTCCACGAAGGTGACTATGTGTACCTAAAAGTGTCACCGATCGGGGGGTTTGCGCGAGTTTAAAGTAAAGGGAAAGTTGTCACCTCGCTTTATCGGGCCTTTCAAGATCTTAGAGAGAGTGGGAGAAGTAGCCTACAGGTTGGAGTTACCAAATCAGCTCTCGGATGTGCATGACGTGTTCCATATCTCTCAATTAAAAAAGGGTCTCCAACCTCATGATAAAGAGCCACTACCTATGGATGGTTTGACTGCCAAGGAGGATCTCACTTACACTGAACGTCCCATCCGGATCTTGGAAACTTTAGCACGTGTCACAAGGAATCGGGTGATCAGGATGTGCAAGGTGCAGTGGAGTAATCATGCAGAGGATGAGGCAACTTGGGAAAGAGAGGATGAGCTGAAGGAAGACTATCCCGATCTTTTTGTTGATCCTTCCGAATCTCGAGGACGAGATTCATCTTAAGGGGGTAGGATTTGTAACACTCTAAAATTTTAATTATTGTTTTAATAAAATTTTGCTTAGCAACAAATGCTTGTTTAAGGATTTTTAAGGTTTTATTTAATTTTTATAGGCATTTAAGTATTTTCTTAATTAAATTAATGAACCATAGGAGTTTATTGTTGCATACATGCTGGAGCACAATTTTGATTGGTTGAATTCAAACCTGTGTTTGAATTCATTTGTTTGATTTCCTTTGAAAAAAAATTTGCAAACCGTTTCCTTCTCCTCCCCAAGCTTACCTTGCTTTCAGCCCAGCTACCCTTCGCAGCCCAGCACTGTTTTTTCCCCCCGTGGCCCGGCTCGTAATCGCTCGCGCGTAGCCCGGCCCGCGGCCCCCACCCCGCGGCCCACTACAGCCCGCGTCGCCTCCTCCTCCTTGCGTCGCCGACAGGTGGGGCCCGGGGGTCATCCCCGACCTCCGCCGGGCCCCCGAGCCGGAGCCGCCCGCGCGCGCCGCGCCTGGCTCCGCGCCGCTTTCCCCGCGCCTGCGCGTTGCCCTGGGACTTGGGCCCGCGCGTCAGGGCCGCCCTTCCCCTTTTATAGCGCGCCGCCGCACAGAATCCCCAAACCCTAGCTACACCGCGCCGCCACCGAACCCTAGGCGCCGCCGCCAGTTTTGATCTCCTCGGTCGTGGCCTCTCCGCCGACGAGGGGTGGTGCAGGAGCGTTGCGTGGAGGTGAGGAAGCCGCATGAGTGGCTTGTGGACGCTCTCTTGCCTTGAACCGCCGGCACAAGCTCGCCGGAGCATTCCTTGCGCCGCCGGCCGCCCCTTGGCGTTGTGTGCCGTCGTCGTCGCGCGATTCACTGCGATTTTCCCCTGGTTGTGTTCGTCGTGGCCCTCACTTCACTCCGGTGTTTTCCGCGTTGCAAATCGTGCCCGGGAGCGCGGGGTCGACTTGCGCCGGCGAGGTCGCCGTCGAGCGCCGCCGTCTCCCGGCGGGTCCGCCGCCGCCTTCCGCTCTCGGTGTTGCGGCCGTCCGATCCTCGTTTCGATGGTCCGGATCGCTTCTAGCCGCGGGGTCAACCGGCAGCATACCGGTCAACCGCCGGCCGCCGCGAGTTTTTGCAAAAGAGGCCCTTGCCTTTTTAAATTTTGCGGCTCGGTCCCCCCACCTTAGAGGAGCCCTTACAAATAGGTCCAGATCTTTACGGTTTTAACCCTAATTTTTCTAAGATTTGTGCCCGCAATCCAGCCCCTGAAGTTTTGTGCTTTAGACCCTGTGTTTATAAGCATAATTCTGTTTTAGCCCTGAGTTTTTGCAGTTAGGCCCCTGTAAGCCTAGTTTTCCTGCAGAATAGCCCCTGTACCTTGTTTCGGTCGTAGATTACGCGTTCTAGCTCCGTTTTTAGCGTTCTTTATGTCCATTTGTTCATCTCGACGAGTAGATCAGTTTAGTGAAGCTTTTGTTCCTGTTTGAAGTGATTGGTGAATTGTTTTCTTATTTTATTGTTTTGTCTCTTGCATGTGAATGTGTGACGCGTAGAGAACGAGCAATCCGAAGATTTTTCTCGTGGTGAAGACTTGAAGACTGCGAGCAAATCCAGATCTTGTGAGAGGCAAGTGTCCTTGGTCATACCCGCTTTATCCTATATGAACATGCATTTAATCACCGTATTTATCTTCTTGCTTGCATTAATTTTGACGGGTTCCTATTAAGGACTATGCCTAGATTCTTTTGACCGTTGCCTTGTAAGCTCGGGTTACTTAATTAATTTTGATGGTAGATCTTCGCTTAGATGCTCAACTCGGGTTGGTAATAAACAACATGATATCCGTTTATACTCTATGTTCTTTGATGGTAATTTAATTGCAAGACCATATGCTTAATTGGAACATGGAGAACCACCCGGGACAACGGTACAACCACAAGGCTATATGGCTCGGCTTGGCCGAATAATTAGAGACCTTGGTGTTGTGGTGATCTTACCCGAAAGGGACCAATGGGGAGGCGTTGACGGAGTATAGACCTGCTCTAGCGGGGAGTTGGGCTTTGCTAAGACACGGTACCCGCTAGGGAGCTTTATGCCCCGCTTCGTCCCGAAACCTAGTGGGTTGCTCGCACATTAGGGAATCTTTGTAAAGGCCTCGTAGCGTCCCTATGCAATCACACCTCTCTAGGCGGGTGGTATGATGCCCGATCGGCATCGCGTGGTTGGGTCTAAAACTCTTCGGGGTTTTTACGCGACTTGTGGGTAAAGATGTACAACCTCTGCGCAGTGTTTAAAACTAATCGATTAGCCGTGCTCACGGTCAAGAGCGGCCTGGACCCTCACATGATTAATCTATCGGAAGATGAATTAATTTATTCTTTACTTTATGTTCGTGGTTATGATGTTACACATTAATTGTGGGATGGTATACACTTACATTTGCTAGTAAGTAAGTTGCTTAATAAAATTTGATCAACTAAAATGCTAACCTGCTTAAACCCCTTGGCCACCCACTTATACAGCCTTGCATGTTTATTATGATATTCCTCTCTTGCTGAGTACGACATGTGCTCATGCTTGTTTATTTATTGCATCTACACAACCCGGATTCTTTGCTCGGACTTGAAGACGATGATGAGTGCTAGGCGTGCGTGCCACCGCCGTCGGCTCGTGGAGTTCCTTTACGAAGATCCGCTGCTAGTTGCTCGCTCCGATGATACGATGTTGAGACTCTCGGTCATGTAATGGTTTTAATACTCTCTTTTACGCTTTAGCACCGTATCCGATATTCACCGAGTCATTACGTGTGTGTAACTTGATCCGGCGCACATGTAATTTATGCATTCGAGTTTGCCTTCAAACTCGGGTGTGACACCTCACGGGCAACGACCTTTCGCGCTTGTTCTTCACCCGCACCAACACGAGTCAAGCCGCAACCCGCACCCGCAATACTTAGCCAAGAATCGGTCCACACAACGTTGTCAATCACTCATCACACAAGGTAGCGACCATCCATCGGTCCTCGAACCACCCATGGTTCTCAATCTCCCCCTTGATGAGTGCATTGACAACACACACATTTGGTAAATAAAGAGAAAAGGAAAACAAAAAAAGAAACAAAAAAGAAAAACTCCAACAAGCGATCGAAAGCCGAGAAAGGCAAAGAACGAGATCACTTGAAGAAGACAAGTCTCGGACCCCTAAGGCAAGGGCAACGGCTCGACACATCCGAGACAAAAACCATGCTCAAGCAAAGAGCACAAACCACCAAAGCACACAAGAGCTCCCCCCGCACATATGCAAGCTCCCCCCGATCAAGTGTCAACTGCGGGCACGGACCGGTCGACCGGTTCCCATAACCGGTCGGGCCGGTTCCACCAAAACCGGTCGGACCGGTTTCCAAAACCGGTCGAGCCGATTTCACACACAGACCACACCCCAAAAGCCAAAAATGCAAAAAGAAATGCACAAGCTCCCCCTTGACACTTGGGATAGGTTCCGGGGATACAAAGCAACTTTTCTCAACCTTCCTTTCTCCCCCTTGTTGCCAATGCATGAATCAAGGTACAAATGCAACCTAGAGCTTCTCAAGTATATAAAATTCATCACAAGATGCTACACATGTCAAAATGAACAAGTTAGATACTCTACAGAGTTCGTAATGACCTCAACTACATGATCACCAAGATTCACAACCATTGGACAAAGCTAAAAAGGATTTGAGAAATTTTGCGAAAAGTTACTCTCTCACAAGCAAAAACCTAAACATGAGCAAAACATGTCAAAATGGCAAAGCCACACAAACTTCATGCTAGGACAACCATTCTAATCATAAGACCATCACAAACACCCACAAGCACCTCATGTCATGTCAAAGCCACCGAGCCATGTGCCTACTTCTATGTATGAGACTTCTCATTGGTAGGCATCATGCAACAATTTAGCACCCAAAGCAAATTAATTACAGCACATATGACATGGGAGCATATTTTCCAAGCATTTTACATTTCATTTTCAGATTCATAATTGGTACATGAAATGTCTTTGCGACAAAAAGGAACTTATGCCCCTCCATAAGATCAAGCAAGAGGGCTAAACATTCATGATGCCAAATGAGCCTTTGGCCCCATATGATCAATAAGCTAGCTATCCAACCACAAATTAAGCATAACCAAGCCACTAAAACATGTCAAGATCATATAGAGGCATTTACACATGAGAGAGCATATATGTGACATTTTTCAAAAGCATAGCCATCAACCATGGATATAAATCAAGATCATCAAGAGCTAAGACAAACTAACCATAGCATACCAAACTAGCTCACAAGATCATATATAGCACATCATGGTGATCAATGTATATGAGAGAAGCTTTTCCTACGAAATGCATATGATACAAAATGCATGCAATCTAAGATACAAAGATGCCTATACATCATGTTACATATGCCATGCCAAATGCAAGAAATGCACAAAGGAAACTATACATATGCTACAAAGGAGCTCCCACACACCCAACTCAAGAAATCAAACACACACCAAGTTCCCCCCGCAAACGAGTGAAAGTTGCTTGATCTAGGGGTTTGGTGAAAATATCGGCTAGTTGGTCATGTGTGGGTACATGGATCAAAGCTATCTTTCCTTTCTCTACGTTGTCTCTCGAGAAAATGGTACCTCACTTCTATGTGCTTGGTTTTGGAATGGAGCACTGGGTTCTTTGCAACGCTTATGGCACTGGTGCTACCACATTGAAGTGGGACATGGGTATACTCCTCACCAAAGTCACTCATGGTGTATGAAATCCAAAGGAGCTGAGAGCAACAACTAGCAGCGGCAACATACTCAGCCTCGGTAGTGGATTGAGCAACACTCGACTATTTGCGGGAAGACCAAGACACCAAAGAAGAACCCAAAAGCGGCAATTCCCGAAGTGAACTTTCTATCCAACCGACACCCGGCAAAATCCGCGTCTGAAAAACCATGAAGCGCCAAAGAAGAGGACGCGGAGTACCAAAGGCCGAAATCGGGAGTGTGACGCAAGTACCTGAAAATTCGCTTCACCGCTTGCCGATGCGAAGTCCTCGGAGACGCTTGAAAACGAGCGCACGGACACACGGAGAACGCGTATGTCCGGCCTCGTTGCCGTCAAGTAGAGGAGTGACCCGATCATGCTCCGGTACTCCTTCTGGTCCACATGTTCACCTTCCTCGTCCGCATCAAGAGCCGTAGTCGTACTCATCGGCGTTGTCAAAGCCTTGGAGTCCTCCATCTTGAACTTCCGCACAATGTTCTTGGTGTACTTAGCCCGGTGCACAAATGTTCCTTCCTTTGATTGTTTGATTTGTAGCCCGAGGAAGAACCGCAACTCGCCCATCATGCTCATCTCAAATTCCCTCGCTCATATCATCTCGCAAACCTTGCAACAAGAGAGTTAGACGAGCCACCAAAGACAATATCATCCACGTACACCCGCACAATCGGGATATCTCTCCCCCGCCTCGGAAAAAAACAAGGTCCGATCGACCTTCCCCATCTCAAAACCTCTCTCAAACAAGAACCCCCTCAACCTGCCATACCAAGCTCTAGGTGCCTGCTTCAACCCATACAACGCCTTCCTCAACTTGTACACCCGGTGGGGGTAAACCCCGGAGGTTTCCTCACATACACTTCTTCCTCCAACACACCATTCGGAAAAGCACTTTTCACATCCATTTGATGCAACTTGAACCCTTTAGCCACGGAAAAGGCTAAAAGGATCCTAATCGCCTCCAAACGGGCTACGGGAGCAAAGGTCTCCTCGTAGTCGATCCCCTCCTTCCGATCGAACCCTTGAGCAACAAGCCTCGACTTGTTCCTCACAACCTCACCCTTCTCTCCCTCTTTGTTTTTCCACACCCACTTTGTACCAATCGGCTTACACCCTGGGGGAGGGTCAACCAACTCCCAAACCTGATTCCTCTCAAAGTTCTCCAACTCCTCATGCATCGAATTAACCCAATTGTGATCAGATAGTGCGTGTCCAATGTCTTTGGGCTCAAAAGTAGCAACAAATGCAGCATGAGCGAAATGAGAATTGTTTCGAACCCTTGACCGTGTAGTGCGTCCATTCATGTCGTCGATGATCCTCGAAGCTGGGTGATCCACTTGTACTCACCGGGGAGGTTCTCGCCTCGATGCTACCTCCCCCTCAACATCAGCTTCTCGTTCTTGATTTGTCGTCGTAGGTGTAGTAGTGGGTCCGTCCATCACCGTAGTCGAAGTAGTGGGTACATGTTCGGCCGGGGGCACCGCACCGCCATCTTCATCATCTCCATGTTCATGCTCCTCCTTCGAAAGATCTCCTCGCCAAGCTCATCATCATCCGCACACTCAAAGACAAGCCGACTACGTGGCTCGTCTCGTCGAAGGTTACCTCGCAAGTCTCCACGATTTGGTTAGTTTCAAGATTGAGCACACGATATGCTCTAGAGTGAGATGCATAACCAAAGAAAATACCATCGACAAACCTAGCCTCAAACTTATCCAACTTCCCGCCTTTCTTCGAATGAAACACTTGCAACCAAAGACATGGAAGTGACTCACCTTGGGTGTGCGACCATGCATCAACTCATAGCATGTTTTCTTCTTGTGCACTCCGAGGTATATCCCGTTCGACACATAGCACACGGTATTCACCGCCTCGGCCCAATACCTCATCGAAGTCCTATGCTCATCAAGCATCGTCCGAGCCATCTCGCACAAGGTCCCGTTCTTCCTTTCCACAACACCATTCCGGGGAGGCGTATACGGACTCGAAAACCGGTGCTCAAGACCCATGTCATGGCAAAAGGTTTCAAAATGAGAGTTTCGAATTCCGAGCCATTATCCTTGCGGATAGCTCGTATGGCATCTCCGTGCCTCTCGTTCCTCAACCTCAAGACTAGATCTCGAACAAAACCAAACGTCTCCCCCTTATCCTCGAGAAAGAACACCCACGCATACCGAGAATAGTCGTCCACCACAGCAAGGACATACCACTTCCCACCCGGATCGCACACGAGCCGGGCCAACAAGGTCCATATGGAGCGACTCGCATGGACGCTCAACAATCACATCGGTGAGAGGCGAGTGAGAAGAGGTTACCATCTTGGCATGCCTACACGGCGCACAAACCAACTCTTTCTCAAGCCTCAACCGTGGCAATCCTCGGACCAAGTTGAGTTTACTCAAGCGAGACAAAAGGTCAAAGCTCAAGTGACCCAACTTCCAATGCCATTTCCATAACTCACTCGAAGAACCAGCCAAGAAACAACGCTCCACACCCGAAGACTGAGAAAAATCAGCACGAAACACCTGACCCTCGGGAACGACCATACAGACAAGGTCCCCTCGAGAGTCCAAAATCCGAGAACCACCTGGCCGAAACAACACCTCAAAACCCTCATCCAACAACTGGGACACAGAAAGCAAATTGTACCCCAGCGATTGAACAAGAGCAACACGCCTCAGAGTGATCTTGTCACTCACCTTAATCTCACCTTCTGAAAGCACACGCCCATGCCCATTGTCCCCAAAAGTGATGTACCTCTTCGTCACCACCGGGACGAGACTTGAGAACCACCCTTGTCTCCGGTCATATGCCTCGAGCAACCGGAGTCAATCAACCAAATGGTCTTCAAGTCTCCCACCGAAATTCAAAAACGAGCACGTGAGCGAACAAACGACTCAGCACTGGGGTTAGTACCAAAAGAGTAAAACCAGTGCCGAGCCATTTGCTCGAAAGTGGGGTTAGAACCAACCAAAGCATCTCTCCTACCAAAGCTACCTCCACGAACACCACCACGGTAACCACCCCCGAGGGAACCATCCTTCTCTGCCCGAAGGAGGACCAAAACCACGAAAGAGAACCCGTGGACCGTCCCTCCTCTCCTTCTCAAAGCTATGACTCCTCCCATCCCCGTAGTGAACTCGAGGGGGAGAACGCCTAGCAACCTGACCACCTGCAAACTCTCCAGCCCAACCACCAGAACCACGACCTCCAGAAACAACCCTCGCACCTGTACGAGCACGAAAACCAGACTTATCATTCTGCAGACCCCAAACCGGTCTGACCGGTTCCAAAACCGGTCTGGCCGGTTTCACTCCCCCAGCAGCACCTCCTGCACTCTTTCGCTCTCCCCAAGCCGGAACTATCCTCACACCTGCCTTAGCCCTGGGCATCTGCACACGAGACTTAAGTACACCACTGGAGGGGTGATACTTGTCCCTGTTAGCGCACTCCTTCGCCATTCTCTCCTCTCGCTTCCTCTTGAAGCAAAACTCATCCTTGTGACCCTCTTTCCCACAATAGCCACAACGGAATCTCACAAGCTTAGGCTTAGGCTTGGCTTGGGGTTGCTCACTTGGTTTCTCTCCACTCAACTCCTCCACCGATTTCTCCTCACTAGCCTTCTCACTCTCTTTCCCAAAGAACACTTTCCGGAAGTGCTCACAAACTTGATAGGCTTTCGGAGATCATTTGTGGGCATAGGAAATATGGGTGGAGCCGGGGTTGTGTCTAGTCGGTTCCTAAGATGGTTGGGTTTTGGAGGGAAATCATTTTTGTGGTGGGTTTTTGGTGGCTCGGGATATTCTCTCCACTTCCCTCACCAACCTTGTTTGCCCCAAGTCCCTCACCATCCCCGCCTCTTAAATGCCTCGATCATCATCCTCAACCGAGGCTCATGACCGGACAACCAACCCATCAACTTCCTCAAGTCATCATTCTCATCCCGCAAACGATCAACATAATGTGCAAGTTCCAAATTTTTCAAAGCATGCATTTCACAGGTAGAGCATGATGTAGGCATGGGTTCCTTCAATTTAGCCTCAAGAGAACTAGTGTAAACATGCATCTCATCAATCTTAGCATGCAAAACAGGGCAAGAAGTGCAAGCACCTAGCAAAGCAGATCTAGACTTAAGCTCGGCCACTTCAACCCTAAGCACATCTAGTTCCTCACACTTGGAGGCATGCTTCTCCTTAAACAAAGCAAGATCGGCAAGAAATATAGAGCAATCAAGACAATCAATCTCATCCGAAACAACGGGGCTAGCCTTAAGGGAATCAATCTCAAGCTTGCTATTAAGCATCCGTGTCTCTAGCTCGGCCCACTCTAGTCCTAGCATCCTCGAGTGACGCCCTAAGCTCTTTTCTCATTTTCTTTGCCTCTCTAAGCATTTCATCACGATTATCAAGCAAAGTACCGAGTCGTTCATTCTCCTGGCGCAAGAAGGGAAGCTCATCACGCACCTCGTCGTCGGACTCGCAGTCCGAGTCGCTCGGTGTGCTCTTCTTGCCGCCGGAGCTCGGCGCCATGGTGCGGAGGCCGTCTCTCGCGAAGCGGCTCACCCCGCTCGGGTTCTTGGACGACCGCTTGTTCTTGCGACGATCACTTTCATCCTCACTCGCCGCTCAATCTCGTGGTGGAGTACGAGGAACCGGAGTCGACGTCGCTCGCTCCAACCATCGCTCGGGCCTTGCCTCGACTCTCCTTCTTCCTCGATCGTCGCTCGTCCTTGTACTTGTTCTTGTGCTTGCTCTTGTGGTCACGCCTCAACCGGTACTTGCCATCGTTCCTCGACTTGTGCTTGTAGCCGTCCTTGTTCTCGACCTTCTCCGGCAGTTGGCGACGAAGTGTCCCGCTTGCCGCACCGGAAGAACGTCCTTGTGTTCCTCCTCACGTTCACTCGGTTCTCGTGCGGCCTCTCGAACCTCCTCGTCAACAGCGCCAGCTCGTCCTCTCCAAGCACGTCGAACTCCTCATCCGGCATAGACATCAAAGAGGAAAAAGAGAACATCCCGGTGGATGGGTTAGTGTTAGCCTTTCCTTTCGAACCACCAACGAGGGCGAGACTATGGGAATCGGTTGGACCGTCGAGCTTGGCGGTCATGCCCCTATCCACCTCGGCCGACTTGAGCTTCGAGAACAACTCGTTCACCGTCGTAGTATCATACTTCTCCGACTCCACAATGGCCTCGAACTTTCCGCCCCAAATCGTACGATCCAAAGAGTGTAAGAGCTTGACCGCTCTATCATGATCATCGTACGGGAGCACGTCCACATTGGCCCTCATGTTGTTCACAACCACCGTGAACCTCTCGAAACAAGGCATCGATGGACTCACCGGGAGATGAGTGAAGTTCTCGTACTCTCTCCGTAGGTCGCATACATCCGTGCTCGAACTCGGGCATTCCCAACATGAGCATCCTTCAAAGACCGACAAAATTCTACAAGCCAAGTGCTCGGTGTGCACCCGATCAAACTCGGCCGACACAAAGCACGAAACAAGTAGTCGACCGCCTTATTGTTGGCGTTGAATCCGTCCCTCGATCCCGGGAGTGAGGAAGTCCATCGACTGGACATAGCCTCGTGTCCACCGTGACATCCCAAAGGATCCGACCCTTTCCGCGGAGGAACGCACCCATCCGCTTACTCCACATCCGGTAGTTCTTTCCATCGAAGTGTGGAGAACCCGAACCCCACTCTTGGTACGCCATCCTTGGATCTTAGGCGGTTAGAGTCAACAAAGACCCAAACCGGCTCGATACCACTTGAAGGACCGAAATGGCGAACCGGAGGGGGGGCGGGAGTGAATGGGAGCCGATAAAAATTCTATTCAAGAATTCGACCTATGAACCTAATTTCACTCGTGCACCTCCGCAAGCTTCTCTTACCAAGTTCACGTAGCCACTAAAGTGCTACCGAACCTAGGAGCAACACTCGACCAACGCCCTTAACACACACGCGGCGGAAACACACAAGACACGGGCCGCCGGGTAGCCCAAACCGGTCGGGGCCGTTTCGAAACCGGTCGGACCGCTTCGTTGGACTTAGCCTCACGTAGGCGGGGAAACCGGTCGGGATCGGTTTGGCAAACCGGTCGACCGATTTTGTCCGTAAACTCCCCAAAAAGCCCAAACGTCTCAAGAGCCTTTCCACATCCGAACAAACGAAGCCATGGTGCAACAAGAGACTTCCTTGCTCAAAAACCTTTCTCGACGGCCCATAGGGCGAAACCGGTCGACCGGTTTGGGAAACCGTCCGGCCGGTTTTTGCACGGACGATCGTGAAGAACACGGCCCGCGGGTCAACTCCCCCAAAACCAAACCTCGATCTCCCGAATCGCTCCACGGACTTGAACAAGACTTTGGGGATATTAGGAACACCTCATGAGGAGTCCATAGCCAAGTTTAATCCCACCAAAACTCGTCGAAAATGGAGGAATCAAGGAAATCCCGCCAAGAGCACTTCCAACCCAAGAACTCAAGAAACCACAAAATCGAGCACCTTTACTCACGGATTTGGGAGGGGAATCACAGCCCAAAGAACCACGAAGGGTTCCCACAAATTTCCCCCATCAAATCCCCAAGAAAAAGGTCCCGAAAACAACCCAAAGAGATCACCAAGAGAAGGCTCCGAAAATGACCACCAAGAACAACCGAGGAAAACACATCCAAACCTTGAGGAACCACGCCGAATCATCTATACATGAAACAAAGGTTCATACAAGGTCTAGCAAGCCGCCCGATCATCCATCCCTCTCAACAAGATCTCTCCGTGAAGCTCTCAAGCTAGTCCTATGGAAAACCTAGGGAAAATAGGAAGGAAAATGGGAAAACAAATGAGCTAGGGTTCCAAGAGTTGGCTGCCATCCTCTCACCCCTTGGGTTATATGGAGGCCAGCCGAAAGACTAAAATGCCCCTAAAGCCTAAACTAAGATACACGCCCACCAAGGGCACTTTGGGAATTTGTCTTCGTAGCACTATCGGACGGATGCCGGCGACCGCACTTCGCGTAGCCCCGACGCAAGCCTTGCGATCCCGACGCGTGTCCTCCGCCTCGAAGATTCCGGCGCCCGCGACCCCAAACCGGTCGGGCCGGTTTTGGCCGCGTGCCCACGCCGGTTTTCGGCCCTCGGCTTTGTGGCTCGGCCGAGTAACCCGGTGATTTTCTCGGTGAACCACCGCAAACCCCGCGAACTTGATGTAGCCTCCGCCAATCACCACTCATGACTTGGCTCCCATGAAGTCCCGCTTGACCTTGGTTTTGTGGCTCAACCAAGAAACCGTCCATCGACTTCATCTTGCTGTTCTTGCCACCATGCGGCTCGCACTCAACCCCGCCGGCCACCGGGTCCCTCGAACGAAGCCTACTTGTCCTCTCCACACCGGAGGCCTCACGGGCAATGACCTTTCGCGCTTGTTCTTCACCCGCACCAACACGAGTCAAGCCGCAACCTCGCACCTCGCAATACTTAGCCAAGAATTAGTCCACACAACGTTGTCAATCACTCATCACACAAGGAAGCGACCATCCACCGGTCCTCGAACTACCCATGGTTCTCAATAATACCGATTGAGCTTCAATGGCTTCAACACGAGATGATCCGGTGGTGTGTTTAGCGGTTCATTCAAAGTGTGTGCATTTAAATTAGACAGGACGCGCCAACAAAATTGGTTTAGCACCGGATGAACCAATGCTTCGAATCAACTCGGCGGTTCATCCGACACCGGTGTTAAAACTACATAGTACCGCACCGAGTGGGTGCTCTTCGAAGACCGGATAGACCGACACAGCCTTCGGCTCATAGTGTCAGTGCATTGTCTGGGTCACTTAGGTTCAACGGCTATATAGGGGCATGTGTGTGACCGGATGATCCGACGCCTGCTTGGGGGGAACCATCGGTTTATCCGACGGTGCTACTTTTCAGGGAAATTTTTCCAACGGCTAGCCACCCTTGCTAGGCCTATAAATATGACCCCCCTGCGTCTCTTGAGCTGCCTTTTGCCACTCTGAAGATCTACAACAGCCAAGGAGAGAAGGAGATTGTGTTCTTGCTCATTGGGATTCTCTTCCTGTTGTTTGAGGAGCTCTTTTTTAGTGATCAAGGATTTCAAGGTGCATACATGGCTTAGCTGAGTGCTCAGGTCAAGTGAAGATGTGTGGGCTTGTTACTCTTGTAGTTTGACGGCTCCTAGGTGGTCTTGGTGCTTTGGGGGGTCCTTGGTGAGCTCTTGGAGATTGTGGGAGCCTCAAGAAAGCTTGGTGTACACGGTTCGAGACCCACCTTTCCGGAGATGGAGAACGGGTACTCTTAGTGAGCACTTGAGTCTTGGTGACTTGAGGGGGAGCAATACTCTTATACGTGGATTAGGGGGAAGCGTCAACTTCTCGATACCACGGGAAAAAATTCGGTCGTCTCTTGTGCCTCTCTCTCTACTTTATTGCATTCATTTTCATCACCTAATTTCCGCACTTAAGTTTCCTTGCCTTTGTTCTCTTTAAGTTGCTTCTGTTTGCATCTTATCTTGACTAGGGTGATCCATATCTCTTAGTGTTATATTTGCTAAGGAAACTCTTGTTAGTGTGCTTAGTAGTAGAGAAAAACCTTTTTAGATGGGCAACACTAGTTAATAGGCTAAGGTTTTCTTTATGTCTTAGAAATTGAAAAGAAGGCCCATATTCAACCCCCCTTCCACGGGCCATTGATCCTACATCTATTCCCGTTCCATTGTCAGAGACGTACACCGATCCACTATATCAGTTCGTGAATGTTCTCTCTCCGTATTAACATCTCTCTAGATTCGCACAAACTAACCAGACAATCCTTGAAGACGACGATGGCGACTGTGCCCTTATAGCTTTCGTAAGCATGCGCGATTGGGCTTGTAGTCCAATGGTAGGACGGTCCAGTGGGACGCTGCCCACCAGGGTTCAAATCCTGGTGCTCGCACATTTTCCTGGATTTTTCAGGATTTACCGGCGTTATGCGTTAAGTGGTAAGCGACGTTCCCGTCGACGATGAGGCGCCATTGGTGACTTCGGGAATCTCCAGATCTGCCGGTGCTCAGTCCTTCGGAGGTACTCATAGGGGTAGGGTTTGCGTACGTGTATTCATAGGGGTAAGTGGTGCGTGTTGTGAGCGTCTGCGTTGTACTGTGTTATTTAAAAAACAAGCTTTCGTAAGCATGCGCCGCACTTGATATTTTTAATAAGAGTTTCCGTAATGCCTCCCAATCCCAACCATTTCTAGACTTGTCATGCCATTCCGCTGCATTTGTGTACAGCCATCTAGCTGAATTATCTACGTTACATTGGTATGCCCGCTGGCAACCTGAAGAAGAGATGTGGGTTATAGGTTATATAGCATATATAAGGTTCGTGACATTTTGCCTCTGACTATACCAGAATTTATATACCTCATTGAGCCGGCATTGAGGAATTTATATATTGTTCAAGAGGACAGTGGAAAGAGTCAAGAACTCATTTTGTGGTCTTTGATATGAATCTTAATTTTGTGGAGCGCTGGTACTTTCCCAAGACCATAAAAAGGCCTTCTGTCATGTGCAGGTCAGCATCATGTCTGAACTTTTACGGTCCTTTCATTGGAAGGTATGAAGAAAGTACCACTAAACTATTAAGATACCTCTCGAAGGCCATAAAATCAACAATTCTCAACTATTAATGTAGAGAAAAATTCAGCAAGATGGTCGTAACATATCAATATTATTCTTGCAATTTAAAGTTATCAAATGCAACGGAATGAGATGTGTGACAAGTCTAATATGTCGGATTCGACAGAATATTTTAGAAAGTTTGCCAAACAACATTCCGGGCTAACATTGGCTCCTAATTAGAGCTCTTTTTGGTACCTTGTGCTTCTAATTACAGTACTTTAATTGGAGCTCCTAATTACAGTACCTTTTGCTACCTTGTGCTTTGATTTTTATAATTAAAAAAGTTCCCACTTGTTGGGGAATTCAGGAAAACCCGTCACCCTCGAAACGTTAAGTTTGACAAAGTTCTTGAGACATGTTTTTCAGGAACAGGAAACTCACGATTTTCGGAAGCCTGGAACCTGTGAAGCCTCGGATTCGCGAATGCGTGAAATTCGGGGATCGTGGTTCGGTGAAGAGGTGGAGTCACGAACATGCGGAAGCCCGGAACCTCGAGCTGGCAATGGCGCGAACTTCGGAAGATGGCCAATTCGGGAATCTGTCGGAGACCCAGTTTGAGAGTCACGCGCGAAGACATGCATGAATCTTCAAAGAAGCGAAAGCCGAAGTCGGGAATCGCCGAGGGCCCGGTTCGGGAGTCACACGTGAAGACATTCACGAACCAACGGAGAATCAAAGTCAAAGTTGTTGTCCCAAAAAGTCCAGGTTTTGAGTGTGAACTAGTGGAAGATTTGTAAATATGTTAGACGAAAAAGACATTCTTGTATGCGTTCACACTAGGAATACTCCCCGAGCCCGAGGGTGTTGTCGGTATGTAAAAGTCCCTTCATCTCCCTATAAAAGGGGGTGCGAGGGCACGTGTAAACGGATTCGTACTTTTTGGAACTTGTGCAATCATCGACGGAATTACGAGTCTCTCGTGCTCTAACTTTGTGCCCGAACGTGCCAAGAACTCTCTCTCTCTCTCACTCGTTCGGGGAATCATCCGAATTTTTCGGGTAACCCCCCAACATTGGCGCCCACCGTGTTCCAGCCGAAGAGAAACTCACGATGCCACCTTCGAAGAAATCCAAGAAGAACGTTCCAAACAGAGGCAAATCGAGACGATCACCATCCTACCCAAAGGAATAAAACCTCTTTCGTTCCCGAACCTTCCAATACAACGGACCAAGAACGGAGAGCAAAGCTTGAAGCTCTCATGAAGGCAAGAGCAGTAAAAAACAGCTCATACCCAAGAACAACTCGCCGAACAGCAAGAGTTTGAGAATGTGGATGATGATGATGACACCATAGACGAGGGAGCTAGAAATAGTTTAGCAAAAGATACAAAGAATGGCAGAAAGACAAAGAAAAGTTCGCAGCTCAATTGCAAGCGAAGAGAAAAATCTCTGAAAAGCTAGAGCAGCTAAACAAAGCAAAAGAGCAAATCGAAGCGATACAGAGAGAAATTGATGAAATGAAAGAACAAGGGAACAGTTCCCTGTGGCAGGAGTCACCGCACCAGAACTCTGGGCCAGCAAGAGAACCCCCGAAAGAAAACTTCTTCGCGGGAAATGGAGTCTCACACTTCGTGGATTCTGAATCACCGCTGTCTATTGGGCTGCAAACAGCACCTTGGCCGCCGAAGTTTAAGCCTGTCTCTCTCCCCAAATACAACGGCTTCGGAAACTCCAGGCAGTTCCTCATGAGATATGAATCAGCTGTGAATTCGGCAGGAGGGGATGATGTTGCACTGGCCAAATCCTTCATCATCGCTTGCGAAGGACCAGTACTGAATTGGTACTCACTGCTGCCTCCACATTTAGTCTACACTCGGGTAGACCTCAAGACAAAGTTCATACAAGCATTTCGGATGTTCCACGACACAACAACGAAGCATCGTATTTGTATAATCGCAAGCGTAAAGACGGAGAGCCACCGTGGAACTTCGTGAGAAGGTTCATGCAACAAAGGTCTCAAATCCCCGAAGCTGATGATAAAACAACGATCAAGGCACTGATCAAAGGTCTCACTCCAGGGCCAACAGCTTCGCATCTCACGAGAGAGAAACCCAAGACGGTTGAGTAACTCTTTCGCGAATTGGAGGAGTACATTTTGTCAGATGATGACCATCGCAAAAGAGTAGCCGAGCGGAACGAGGCAAGACACGGCAACAGAGAGATGACATGGAGGGCACCACCCCAACATCCGCGAAATGTCAGCAACGTCGGAAATTCACAACCTGAACAAAGCAACAAAGCCAAGCACCAGGGGGAGGGTTCAATCCCGAGAGGAAGGGGAAGAGGCAGAGGACCCCCAGACTCACGAACCACAACCCAAAAGATCCTTACTTCTATTGCCGCATCATGGGAGGGGCCATAGCACCGAAGGGTGCCCGTAAACGAAGAAGAACATGACAAGAATTCAGCAAGAGAAAGCACTAATGAGCATCGCATCCTCAATGCCAAGCCGTTCGCCCCGAATTCCGGCAGCCGCAATTCGCGAACCCACGGTCAAGTTCGCCCCAGTTCAGCAATTCCCCGCAACCATAGTCGGCGTGGCGGCCGTCGCAGCAATTTTTCCCTCGCCGCAAGCGATCCGAGCAATCCAAAGAATCGCAACATATTCGGGAAATCTTGCCGCCACCTCCGTAAAGTTCGTCAAGGCCTCGGCCAAGTTCGGGACCTCGAACTCCAAAGCATCGCCATCGTTCGGGACAATCATGCCAATCACGGGCGGGTCAGCCATGGAATTCGAGACCAAGAAGCAAAGAAGCAATTACTTCGTGTCCGTGAACACAATCATCAATGACGGCCCACCGCGCGCCCGGAGTGGGCAAAGGTGCCAATCACCTTCACGAAGAAGACTTCCCGCCGAAATCCGCGATTCATAATGACGCCATGGTCATTGAGGTGAACATAGCCGGGTGGGTCATAGGAAAAGTCCTAGTTGACAATGGGAGCTCGGCGGATATCCCGTTCTTGAAGACTTTCGAAAAGATGAATCTGAGCTAGCACATGTTGGACCCCCGCAGTACCCGCCGCAAGGGTTCGGAGGAAAGCCCATTAAGCCGGTTGAAAAAATATCACTCCCGGTTTCCTTCGGAGATCTCGAGAATGCCGTAACGGAGATTCTCACTTTCGATGTAGTTGACATTTACCACCCATACCTCGCGATTTTCGGCAGAGGTTTCATGAACAAGTTTGATGCCGTCATAAGGCGCAGCTTCTTATGCATGAAGATGCTCGCGCCCAAAGGGGTCATCATGGTGTTCGGCAATCAGCAAGAGGCCGAAACATAGAAAAAGACCGCACGCCCGGCCAAACGAACGTGTACGCACCGAAAACAAATTTCGATGAGAAGAAGGAAACCTACGAAGAGGCTAAGCGGGATAAGGAAAAAATTGAAATAGCTGCAGATGGCGAAACTAAGAAAGTGTATCCGGATGACATGCCCGATAGAGCAAATCACAATAGGAGCGCACCTCGCCGCCGAAGAGGACAAAGATCTCGTACAATTCCCGAACAAGAACAAAGATGTTTTCGCATGGTCGCCTAAGGACCCGCAAGGTGTGACAGAGACATCATCGAACATGCCCCGGAGACAGATGAAAAAATATCTCCCAAGAAGCGTAAACTTCGGAAAATGTCCGAAGAAAAAGTGAAAGCAAGTGGAAGTCGAAGTTCGCAGATTGCAAAATGCGCAAGTAATCGTAGAGGTGAAGTACCCGGTCCGGCTAGCCAACACAAGTACTCACCAAGAAGAAGAATGGAAAGTGGAGAATGTGCGTGGACTTCACAGATTTGAACAAGGCATGCAAGAAAGACGATTTCCCCTTGGAAAGGGTAAACAAAATCGTAGATGATGCAGCCAACAAGTGAGATGCTCTCGCTCCCGGACATGTTCTCTCGGGTATCATCGATCGGGTTCGCAAGGAGGACGAAGAAAAAACAAGTTTCATCACTCCCTTCGGGACATTTTGCTTCGTAAGAATGCCGGAGGGGTTAAAGAACGCAGGATGTACATTCTCAAGAATGATAGAAATAGTACTACACCCACAAATTCGGAGAAACATCTTGGCGTATGTGGACGATATAGTCGTCAAAAGTGTTCAGCAGGAAAGACCACATCGGTGACCGGCGGAAACATTTGCAAACATGAGGGCAGCGAATCTAAAGCCGAATCCGGAGAACCGTGTATTCGGCATTCACAAGGGGAAAGTTCTTTGATGCCTAGTTTCAACGAAAGGAATAGAGGCAAATCCCGACAAAATCAAGGCTCTAGTGGAAATGCAAGATCCGGCCTCAAGTAAAAGATGTGCGTAAGCCGACAGGAAGAGTAGCCGCCCTTACCGGATTCATTCCCCGAGCCGCGTAAAGAAGCTTACCGTTCTTCCAAGTCCTCGAAGTGCTAAAAACTTCCAAAGTGGTCTAAACCTCGAAGCGAGCCTTCCAAGAATTGAAGGATTACTTGTCCACCATGACGAAACTTTGTCCTCCCGAACCGAAATCGCCACTTCGCTATATGTGTCCGCATCAAATTCAGCAGTAAGCGCACCGCTAGTGCAGAAAAAGAGGAAGAAGGAAAGCTCAGACAAATTCCTGTATACTTTGCTTCTGAAGCATTGTCTGGTTCCAAGATCTTCTATTCCGAGCTGGAAAAAATCGCATATGCGGTCATCATGGCAGCAAGGAAGCTAAGGCATTACTTCGAGGGTCACAGAATAAGAGTCATCACCAACCAGCCGCTGAATGATTTGTTCGCAAATAGAGAGGCATCCACCCGAATCATCAAGTGGGGCGCTGAGCTTTCTGAGTACGTGGTAGACTTCGAGAGAAGAAGTGCAATAAAATCGCAAGTTCTGGCAGATTTTGTCGTGGACTGGACTTCACCTACTCAGAACTTTGAGGAAAATGCACCTGAACCTTGGATAGTACAGTGTGACGGGGCCTGGTGTTACAAGGGGGTCGGAATTTCGGCTGTTGTGACGTCCCCGACAGGCGTAGTCATAAGATACGCAGCCCGGCTCGTATTCGCGAACAACGAACATTCCACGAACAACACAACGAAATACGAAGCTCTTCTGTTGGCATTACGGAAAATGAGAGCCTTGGGGCAGCAGACCTTCATAATCAGAACGGATTCGAAAGTGATCCAAGAACATATTGAGAAAGAAAGCGAGGCAAGGAATCCTGTTCTCATGAAGTATCTAGAAAAAGTAAGGGAAATGGAGAAACACTTCAAAGGCTATTCATCCAAAGATATCCCAAGGGATGACAACAATGAGGCGGATAAGCCGGCGAAAGCAAAGCAACCGGAAATCAAGAGCTACCCCCGGACGTGTTCTTCGAAATCATCAGAGAGCCCTCCATCAAGGATTCGAGGGCCAAAATCATGAATGTAGTAGAGACTCCTGATTGGAGAGCAGAAATCATGGCCTATCTGAGAGGACACTATGAACCACAAGATGAGTTAGAGGAGAAAAGATTGAAGCAAAGGGTTCGGTGCTATACAGTATTGAATGGAGAATTATACAAATCGAGAGTCACTAAACCTTGATCGCGGTGTATCACCTCCGAAAAAGGTTAGGAACTTCTAAAGAAAATTCACAAGCGGATTCTATGGGGCGCACATAGGCACCGGGGCTTTGGCCGGAAAGGCGATAAAGCGGGGATTCTATTGGCCCACCATAAACATTGACGCCAAGACATTAGTTTGGCAATGTGAAGCATACCGTAAAACGGCGAATCAACGGAATCCGCCTTCAATGCCGCTCACCTAATTCCACCGACTTGGCCTCCGCAGAGGTGGGGAATGGATCTAGTGGGCCCGTTGCCAACAGCTCGGGGCAAGGCAACCGTCGATTCGCAGATGTTGCGGTCGATTATTTCACAAAGTGGGTGGAGGCAAAACCACTTGCGAACATCAAAGCAACATCAATTCGGAAATTCTTTTGGCAAAACATAGTCTCGTGGTGTTCGGGGTTCTTAGAGAACTAACGGTTGACAATGGAAAACGGTTCGACCGCTACACCTTCAAAGAATATTGCAAAACCTTGGGCACTCAAGCAAAATTTTCGTCGTGTATCACTCACAATTCAATGGGGCAGCTTGAAAGAGCCAATGGCCTCGATTTTTTTCGGGAATCAAGAAATGCTTGTTCGACCGTAAAAAGGGAAAGTGGGTAGATGAACTACCGAAGGTGATCTCGGTCTCACAACACCACGTTGTCGAAAGCAACATGTTTCACGCCTTTTCGCCTACTTTTCGGCACTAAGGCTATGACACCGGAGGAAATCAAGAATGAAAGCATCGAGTCTTGAAAGGAAAAGAGATGGAGGAAATCGATAAGAAGGTGGAAAAGGACATGATCGAGCTGACGATCCTTGAAGCCGCAGAAAACATTGAGAAGTATCAAAGAGAAACAAGGGCTTGGAGAGACAAGAAAGTAGTCCGAAAGGACATCAAAACTGGTGATCTTCTTTTGAAAAGGAAGAAAAATTGGGAGAACCCAGGAAAACTTCATGAGTCTTGGGAGGGGCCTTACATCGCCAGGGAAACAGACATGCCATGGGCTTTTCGCTTAATGGAGCAAACTGGCGAAGAGTTGCCGTATTCGTGGAATGCTGACAGCCTAAAAAGGTACTATCCATGAAAATTCCAGTTGTATCTAGATGTAATATATAGTAGTTTTTTTTTCAATTTTTGCAAGTTTGTATTCTAAAAAACTGAAAAATCCGATTCACGTGTCTATAAGTAATTTCGAGAGAAAAAATCAGCTTTCCTTTTCCTAGTTGTATTAGAATAAGAAGGACCGTACTCTTTTACTTGCAAAGGGGGCTCTAAATCAAGAGGCAAGGTTTTTAACGAGGCGGATCCTATGTAAATACTCTTTGTGATATATGTATGAAAAGAGTCTTCCCCCAAATCGCGTATTTCGAGAATTCCATCGTGAAAAAAGAAAAATGTTCGTGAGAAAGGCTCCGTGATAGCCGAATTCTATCGTGAAAAAAGAAAGTTCGTGAGAAAGGCTCCTTGATAGCCGTAATTCCATCGTGAAAAAAGAAAGTTCGTGAGAAAGGCTCCGTGATAGCCGTAACACTACTACAAAACAGAGATAATGTAACACAATCTTGTAACACATCCATCAATGTGTTGCAAGAAAATTTCATAGGAACACACAACTATGTGTTCCAAACGAGCTTGTAACACATAAAGCTTGTTTTATAAAATTGTGTTACAAACATTAATTATAGTAACACAAAACTAATGTTACACCTAAAATGTTACCAAGATGTAGTATTTTGCAACACATTCAACGTTACCATCTTCTCCACAAATGATTTTATTTTCCACATCTTCTCCTATGATGCCATCATCGGTTGGCCCTTCCCAGTGGCCTCCTCGACCGGCCCTATGCCCCTTCGCCATGGCCTCCTTGACCGACCCTATGCCCCTTCCCTGCCTGGTGCCTCCCTATTTCAATGATGTTGCTGTCGTCGCCGCTCCCGACCCAACCATGAGTGCGCTCTACCGCCTCTCACTCCCGACCGTGCGGGCTTGCCAACCATTGTGTTCTCTACGCAAGCTGCTGGCCGACACACCGTCGCATGATGTAGGGGCTTCCTACGTGTCGTGTCATGTCTAGCCAGTCGGAGTGTCGCTGGCGACCACAGGAACCGGATGACAGTAGGAGTTTTTTTTAAAAAAATGTTGATAAAAATTTTCATCAAAACATTGGTGCAACCACTTTGAAAATATGTAGGCGAACTTTATCTCTAAGGAAATGTTGGTCGAACTCTTCTTTAAAATGGCTGTCCCACTTTTTATGAAAAATTTTGAGTCGATTTATTTAAAAAATGTTGACAATTTTTTTAAAATGCTGTAACATTTTATTTTTGTCGACACCATGTGTTCTCTTTAAGGAAAAGGGAAAGAAAACTGCACAAAGAACAAAGAAAAAAACAGCAACCGCTGCCTAGCTCTCGCGATCTATTCTTCCCTTCGGCCGCCGTCGCCGCCACGCCATCGGCCGCCGTCGCCTCCACGCAGAGCCGCGGCACTGCACCGTCTGCCCATTCGATCTGCGCCTCCCACAGTCCCACTGCTGGTCGCGTACCCACATGGAGCCCATAGAGGACGCCATCCTCCGTTCGTGGCGCCGCTATCTCTATCTGGCAGTGCCGACGCCATGGATGTCACCTGGCCTCCGCCCGTGCGTCGCGCAGAGATACGGCCCAACCACGGAATCACCGGCCGAATGTTTGCTCCGCTCCCTTCTCCCATGATGTCGCCGACATCCGTAGCGGCAATCCGGTCGCCATTGCCCGCACGCTTGTGCGTTGCCATCAGTCACCACGCGCTGGGATCCCGTGGACGAGGCTGTGACCTATGTCCTCTGCTTGAAGACCAAGAATCTAGGCCGTAGCGGTTGATGGTGATCCATGGGGTGACAGACCTTTGCCTGGCAACAGTCATGCATGGTGTTCGACTATATGCCTCAACAGGTGAATACTAAAATTCAGTTTGCACTGAGAAAGATCAAGAATGAGAGAAGGCATCACAGTACTACAAGTTAAAGACATTGCTGTCGTTCTTTGCAACTAATTTTAGGTGATAGCCCTTCAGGCCAACCTTGACCTTGGAGGCAATCTGAATCACCACCAGATGATGCTCACAGGTGACTGCCCTTCAATGATGCTCACAGGTGACTGCCCTTCAATGACTGCTAGTATATATATAGACACACATATATATATGTCGCACACTAATATTTAAAATATGCTGCACCTACTGCTATGTTCCCTTCAAAGCCATCCTTATAGTCATTCTTTGCATTATTATATGTATATTACTGGGATTTTGCAAATCTTGGCACTACTAGACATTGTTGATGCATATATTTACTGAAAATTGAGCAGGTACTTGTGCGTGCTTGTTCAAGGAAATGTATACAACAGCTGGTTTAAACATTGTTAGTTCCATTCACGAGTACAGTAGGGTGGCACATAGCACCCTTATGACCCTCCACCAATCTCCCCTTTCAGTATGCAACTCCTAACCCTTCGAACATTTATTTCTAAATTCAAATTATATAAATGCTAGCCAGTCTTTTATTTCTGAGGACCCGATTCCTCAATGTGTATTGTTAATTTGATGATATCAATGTAATATGGTTGGATAATTAATTAATGTTGATTAGTATTATTTGTACCATCCTGAACACTGCAAGGACTTATTAAGGTGTTCCTATTTTTTCAGTTTCCTGTAGAATCAATTAATTGTTTGCTAAGTTCAGTTTTTATTTTCATTTCATGACAAGTCTTCCCTGGAAATACTGCATGGCCAATTTTAAAAATGTGTTGACTTTAATTTTTAAAGATGAGTACTTTTCAGGATTTATATATGTATCCTGTCTATGTTTGGAGTTCTAAACGTCCAAATGTAAATGCTACTTACATCGATCCTTGTAATTACTGTTTTATGCTCTAGAATAAAAGTCAATTTAGCCAGATTCGAGCATTCATCTAGATTTTCGAGTCACTAGGCATTGCAAAGTTACAAAAAGCTTTGAAGTATATTTTTCATGCTTTATCTGATCATTTTAGGACTTCACTTTCTATGGATTGAACCAATGTATAGGGTGTGTCCATGTTTTCAATGCTTGATGAATGAAAATAATTTATCATACCTTCAGCACGCTCATGATGTATTTTTCCCTTCATTACGCGCAGGTTCTACAATGCTAATGTTCCAAGCCATTCATTTCTTATTTGATGTACGAGGGGATGAATAATCAATTGATTTCAAGGACTAGATAGAAATAGTTGTATATTTCATATTTTAGTATCATAAAATCAAAATCTATTTGTATATGCATAGTAGATTATGGAGTGTTTGTAAATCAGGGCTATTGTTGCTCATTTTGAATTTTATTATTGTGTATACATGGGATGCTCCAAATTTTATTAAGGAATCAAATTATTTCTGTAATGATTACATTTATTGAATTATATTGATGGCTTTGTCTTACTATAGATGAAAATTGTGTTAATGTGAGTTAGTCCGGGATTGTCTGAGCTAGAAAAGTGTTACTATAGCAAAAAAAGTGTTATTAGGATATTTGATTAGTAACACATCTTCCATACGTACTATAACACATTTGTAAGTGTTACAAGATGGTTTGTAACACATTTCTTATATCCATGAACACACTAAATGTGTTACTACAAATTGTTTATGTAACACATTTTCTTATATGCGAGAACACATTAAAATGTGTTACTACAATTTGGTTGTAACACATTTTCTAGCAAATAAGAACACTTGTATTGTGTTACAATACACCTTACTACCGTAACATTGAAAATAAGAACACTTCCCAATTGTGTTACTATCACTCGTAGTAACACTTTTCTTGATCTTCGCAACACAAAGTGGTGTTACCGAAAGTCCGTTGTGTAGTAGTGGAATTCCATCGTGAAAAAAGAAAATAGTTCGTGAGAAAGGCTCCGTGATAGCCGAATTCTATCGTGAAAAAAGAAAAAAGTTCATGAGAAAGGCTTCGTGATAGCCGAATTCCACCCCGAAAAAAGAAAGTTCGTGAGAAAGGCTTTGTGATAGCCTCGAATTCCATCGTGAAGAAAGAGGCTCGAGACAACAACAAGTTGTGGCCTAAAAAATCTCATCCACTAAGGGATTCCCACCGGAAAAAGGCCGGAGACAACAACAAGTTGTGGCCTCAAATCCCACCCACGAAGGGATTCCCGCTGTGGCCTAGAATCCCATCCACGAAGGGATTTCCACTGAAAAAGTCTGCATGATGATTTCGAGAAAGTGAATGCATAAGGGGTTGCCTACAGATTTTTATTTGGCATAAACTGCTGAAAAGTCTTTTGTGATAACATCGTTGTAAGAGAAGAGCAAGGGGCTCGTGCGGAGAAAATCGTAGAAATTCTTGGTTGAAGCAACTGAGGGTTGCAGTATCAACCGAGGCAAGTTTGTCAGTCGGATCAAGTCCACAAAATTCGAAAGAAAATTTTGTCGACTTGCGCGACGACGGTTGAAATTTTTAAAAAACTAACGAAGATTTCTCCTAAAAGTATGCTCGATCGAAATACGTGAACAAGTAAGCTTCGTCAACCCGACTTCAAGTTTTCATGCAAAACGGCAAGGTGGGGGAGGGTGACGTTTTTTCAAGAAAAAACGTATTCATTGCCTTATTCGCATAAAAACTTCGGAATAGTTCATCAACGATTACAACAGTTAGTGCAAAATTTAGAATGAAAGCTCCACAACATGTCCTGGTTTACAAACATTATCTTCGGCAATATCGCTAGCATAAGCGAAGTCAGACACGCCTGCTAATGGGCTAAGGGGCTCCGTCTTCGGAATATTTGCGGAGCGCGAAGTAGCGGAGGCAGAACGTTCCTTCTTACGAAACAAGAAAAAGGAAGAGAGATCAAAACACCCTATAGAAAATTTAAGCGAGGTTTCAAGCCAAAAATCAGAGAAGTCTTGTTCGGGATGAGCTCGCTTAAACAGGCGCCACGCTTCGCCGCTAACAAACATCCTATCTCGATGAATTCGTAGTGGCATCACATCCTCGCGCGAGCCCGGCCTTGCGGAACTCGCGCAGTTAAAGTTTACAAAACATTTGTTCAGAAAAGCTAAGTGAATCTACAAAATGTACAGACAGCCTTGAGGGTGTGCAAGGTTCGGACAAAACATCTAATTCGTGGCATCCACCTTCGGAGCACCGTCATCGCGTCCGAAGCTTGCCCGTCGTTGCTGCCCTCATCATCGCTACCGCCGCCATCGCTATCGCCGCCGCTCGAACCCCCTTCGCCTGAGTCGCTAGAATCTTCGCCGGAAGTTGACCCTTCGGGGACGCAGCGATATTCTCGCGATCCTCTTCCTTGTTCACCGAAAAGGAAAGAAAAGCAAATGTAAAGGGAACTCGAGAGACTGAAGCATCGATAGCCGGTACAAGTGACGAAATCATACAAAAATTTACCTCGGCAAGTTTAGAGCGCGCGATGACCTTGACGATCTCCTTTCCGCTGGTCAACCAAAATTCCCTTGCGAACTTGTTCTTGATGGCCTGAACATCGGCATTGGCTCGAATTATCGAAGTGCTTGTGGCGCTAGGGAATTGGGAGATCTTGTCGCGGAACTTCGCCAAATCGGCGCAGTCGAAGTCATGAAGAATCTTCAATATGCTCTCCACAGAGAAAGCAGCCACGAAGTCGCTGGCACCAGAGATTACATCAGAGAGGGCCTTGAATTCAGTCTCCATCCAATCCATGAATTCGGGAATCTCGATATTATCTGGAAGAGGAGCTGGACGAACGCCGAACTCGTTCAGCGACTTCTTGTATTCCTCATAAAGGAGTTTCAGTTTTTCCAGAATTTTGGAAGTGTTCCTCTTCGAGGCCGCATCCTCGCTCCCAGCGCTTTTTCAAGATCCTGGATTTTACGATCTTTCGTGCTCAGAGACTTGGCGAGACTGGCGTTGTTAGTGCGAAGATCCTCGGCAATTTTCATAGCCCTCTCGTGTTTCTCCCGAAGATTTTCGATTAAGTTGAAATCATCTTCGTGGGCCTTCTGAACCTTTTCCAGCTCCTTTCTAGACTGCTCAAGTGCTGCCTCCGCGACCTTCTTTTCGTCTTGACTAGTCTTAAAGGCATCTGCCAGCTCAGCCACCTTCTTCTCAAGTTCTATGTTCGCGGATTGTGCGAGGGCGAAGCTGCGCTTGAGTTCCTTGGATTCTTGGGAAAGTCGCTTGTTTGCCTTCTCTTGTTCAGCGAGCCGCTCTACGGCAACTTTTCCGAGCATAGAATGCTTGAGTGCATAATCCTCCTGAAAGCGCGCTAGCTTCGAAGGAGAGTAAGAGTGGAGAAGATCCTTGTTCTGAAAAATCCAAAATTAAAGTCTCAGATCGAATTCAAGAATCGGAAAGAGCATGAAAAAGTAATGAAAAGGAACGAACCTTGCTTACTGAAGTGTTGCATGGTGACCTGTTTCGCCGAACCAGAAGAAGCCTTACCCCGAGACGAAGGGGTGGCTTCGGGAGTAGGGTGAGGCCCCTTCTCGCAGTCCCGAGCGGCTCCTTCGGGTGGTTCCGAGCTCTCCCCTCCCGTTTCAAGCAACAATCACAGGTGATTTCCACAGTGTTAAAATCTTGGACATCTTGCTCCCAGCGCCAGTTGTCTCGAAACCAACACTTAATAACTCGTCGTGATGAGACGTACCAAAACTCTTGTTGAAAGCAGCCAAAGAAGGAGAGGGAGCCTGATCTTCGGGAACAACTTCCCGAACTTCGACCAATGGAGCATGTTCGGTAGGATCCTCCCCCCTTTGAACGGTGAGATCAAGTTCCTTGGCGAATTCAGAGGAAGCTTCGTCCCGGGAACGGGTGGACAGAGAAATATCGGCAGCAGGGCCTTCAGCAGCAGCGGGGGCTTCAGTAGGGGCAGTAACTTCAACATCAACAGTGGTCTCAGCAGCAGCAGCAGGTACAGCCTCCTTGCGAACTTTAGGAGCAGCATCTGAAAAGGAATCAATATCCACGAATTCACTCTCAGAACCCGATGGGCAACTGTCTCGAAAGTTAAACAGAGGCCAGAAGCAAAAACCTTTCCGGCTATTCGCTTCCACGAAGGCATCGTCGTCGAAGGCAGATGAAACTCACCGAACCCCGATGGAAGAAACCTTCTTCACCGCCTTCTTCAACTTTTTGCGACTCATCCGGGCTAGGCCCGAAGCCGCCTGAAGCTCGCATCCGAAGTTCGTTCGAAGTCTTGCGCTTACGCTTCGACGATTCCAGAGATCTTGTCCTGGAAGGCTTAACCCCGCAGGAAGTGCCCTCGCCGACGGATGATAAGCCTCGCTTCGAAGACCTTACTCGTGGGGCATTGATGGGGGAAGCCGAACAAGCGGCCACCGCAATCGGCGGGAACCTTCGGCTTGGGACCCGGACCTCGAGAACCGAAAGACTTGTCCCCGCAAACT
The DNA here is from genome assembly GCA_947561735.1 of Cenchrus americanus. Taxonomy (NCBI): domain Eukaryota; kingdom Viridiplantae; phylum Streptophyta; class Magnoliopsida; order Poales; family Poaceae; genus Cenchrus; species Cenchrus americanus. Next base: position 240,388,700 of record OX387245.1, read on the forward strand.
TCGAGAACACGCGATTGATCCTCTTCTTGTGCTTCACAAGAGCCTTGTACTCCTTGTACTCGTTCATGGTGTATTCGCCTATCATGATGTTCACCCTCTTCTCTATCTCAGCCATGAAGGCGTTAGCGCTCTGGTTCTCACGAAGTTTAATCCCGAACTTCGGGAAAGGCACCTTCCGAGCTGCCCGGTTGACGTTGAAGTATACGATCTCGGTGGGAGACCAACCACTTGAAATAGGCCGGACCCGAGCAGCGACGAACTCTTCAATAATGTCGCGGCCACCAAGTATAGTACCGGCGAGATGAAATGCACTCTCGCAGGTTCCTAATTCCCATTGCCCGCCGATTGAATTCGACAAAGTGTTCACCCGTCGGGGGTGCAATTGGGCAAGACAAGGGATGAGCCAAGCCTCCGTATCGGAAACTTCCGCATGTTGACCTTCAAATAGAACCAATGAGAGTTCCGGTCGTTGGCGAGGTTAGACTTGCGGCGGGGAGCAATCCGAATTCGGGTGATCCCCTTTCGGGTGTTCTGACGCCGGGTGTTGAAGGTGCAACACGCATGTTGAGTGTGATAGAACTGCCCGTCGCTGCCCTTGATAACCTCGGGGATAATCACCAATTCGTAGAATCTGGCAAAGGCGTCGACACTGGGGTTGCAGTCGAAGGTCTTCATGATCCAAATGAATTTCGACACCTCAAGAAAAGACGTCGGCGAAAGTTGGTGGATCTTCACCGAAAAGGCATACAGAATAGCCGGCAGAATCGGGTCGCAGGGGAACCTGAGTCCACATATGAAGAAGTCACGAAAGACGACAAATTCTCCGTCCCTAGGGGTAGGGATTTGCTCATCAAGCGGGGCTCGCCTAGCGCCCGGAGGGAAGAATCCGGCTCTCTCATATTCCCGAATCATATTGGTTGTGACCTTGGATTCTCCGAAGGCAAGTGAGGGTGGCGGCGGGCCGGCTAGCCTTTACTTTAACCAAATCACCGACGCCGCATCCACATCCCCGATATCTTCGCCGTCATCGATTGGACTTCCCCGTCTTCACGACTCCCGGAGCCGCTCGGAGAGCCGCATCTTCGCTGCCGCAAGCATGCTCGGCACCTTCGACAACCGGGTCAACCGGGAGACCACTCGCAATAAGTTCTTCGGTAGTCATGGGTCCGGCGGTGCTTTTAACTCGAGCCACCTAACCAACAGAGACAAACATACGAATCAATAAGAACAACATTCGAGAATGAAGCTCATAGAACAAAGACACCACCGCAAAGCAAAGTATGACAAGTAAGAATTGAAAGAGAGAAATAAGATAATACCTTAGAGAGATGCGAAGAGAACCGGAAGTTCGCGAACTTTTCGTAAGAAGACGAAATTCCGTGAGCGGGAAAGATGCACGAATCATAAAAAAAGCAGGAAAGTCGTAAAATCTTTTAACGGCGGCAGCCTCCTATTTATAGGGGCGGGAGGGGTAGTTCCGCGAAACCCGCCTCGATCTAACCGTTCTAAGGTTCCCGGCGACACGTGTCCCCTCCGACGTTCCAAGGGTGACATTTTTTACTAAATTTCCGAAAGATTCGTGGAATCGGATCGTCGGAGTCAACCCGCTTCCCCGAGGGGCTAGTGTTGGGGAATTCGAGAAAACCCGTCACCCTCGAAACGTTAAGTTTGACAAAGTTCTTGAGACATGTTTTTCGAGAACGGTGAAACTCACGATTTTCGGAAGCCCGGAACCCGTGAAGCCTCGGATTCGCGAATGCGTGAAATTTGGGGATTGTGGTTCGGTGAAGAAGTGGAGTCACGAACATGCGGAAGCCCGGAACCTCGAGCCGGCGATGGCACGAACTTCGGAAGATGGCCGATTCGGGAAACTGTCGGGGACCGAGTTCGGGAGTCACGCGCAAAGACATGCATGAATCTTCGAAGAAGCGAAAGCCGAAGTCGGGAATCTGTCGAGGGCCTCGGTTTGGGAGTCACACCGAAGACATTCACGAATCACGGGAGAAGCAAAGTCAAAGTTGTTGTCCCAAAAAGTCCGGGTTTAGAGTGTGAACTATTGGCAGATTTGTAAATATGTTAGACGAAAAAGACATTCTTGTATGTGTTCACACTAGGAATATTCCCTGAGCCGGAGGGTGTTTTCGGTATGTAAAAGTCCCTTCGTCTCCCTATAAAAGGGGGCGTGAGGGCATGTGTAAACGGATTCAGACTTTTTTGGGACTTGTGCAATCAGCAGAGGGAATTATAGTCTCTCTATACTCTAACTGTGTGCTTGAACGTGCCAAGAACTCTCTCTCTCGCGTGTTCGGGGAATCATCCGAATTTTTCGGGTAACCCCCCCCCCCCCCCCCAACACCACTACTGTTGGTACTTTGTTCCACCAAATTGGTACTTCTCTTTAGGTATTTCCTGATACTTCCATTGTTTTCACCGTTCGGTTTGTCAGTATGGACGGCTCTTTATTTTCAAGAACTCTAAAATTCCTCAGTGCAGGGATATTATTGAACAACTAGTGTTGCCTAACCGCAATTATTAGCCACAATATTCAATACATGTTGAGAAAAATACTTTGGCAATCATCAAGAGATCAGTCATCCTGTTAGCCAACAAACTAAAACTAGTTACATAAATAGATTGTGGTTGTGCTGAGTGTGATGCAATCTAGTAAGAAATGCAATGTCTGCTAAAGATTTGTGTTCTTGTTCCTGGTAGATGCGGTAAATTAGTTTTGGAGATATTCCATCAGTCATTTCCATATCATTTAACTTGAAGGCAAATATGAGCATTCTCTGGATTATTACACTATCCAGGAATTAATCTTTCTTCACAAATTGCTGAGAAATAGGTTCATACACGATCCACCTCCCAATTCGAACAAGTATATATGTGTTACTTGCACACTGCACTTAGCTAAGCAGTAAAAATAGACCTTTGATGCTGGGGTGTGAGTGTGTGACCCCTGAGTTCCATTTGGCATCCTCGAAGCAGATGAGACCAACATCATAGGATAGGTGAGCGGTGGAGTCATGATATGCCTTGCAAATTGAATTCCCGATGCTTCCCAATCATGCATGGCTGTATGTTCTTCTACACATAATTTAGTAGTGATGATGAGCATGCAGTGAGCCTGGTCGAATCTCGACCAGTTATATATGACCATCGTCATCAGTATTGTATTGATGCGGCCAGCACCTGTGTACCGTCAAGGATGTGAGTATGTGACCACCATCAGTACAGTAATGATGAGTTATTGCACCAGTGTGACCTTGACATCACGTGGAAAATTGATTCACCTTTTTGCATATATCTTTGGGATTAGGCTAGTGAATAAATAAATAAATAAATAAATAAATAAATATAGGTAATGTATATTTAGCTGCCTGGCCGTGGAATAATATTTAACATGTGCTGCCCATCTGTTATTTTGGCTACTAATCATAATCACTAAAGAGTAAAATGCTTCCAATATTTACCCATGTAGCAATTAATTACATGGACCAATAACTATGCATGCATGCACACATATTAACTGAATACTTGGGACCATTTTAATTGATGTTATTAAGCCAATAATTAGAGTTTGGAAATCTGCACCTATCCAATTAATTGACTTAATCAACTCTTGCACGCATACAGAAATTCAAATTCATATAACTCCACTCAACTGGCTATAAATATGCATGCCATGGTCATGCATGTCTCCATTTGAGTGTCTCTCACGCCCCCTCTTTTCTCCTAGTTGATTGTTAGGTGATGACAACACGACGACATGGCTACGACCGCCTCGCACGGACCTACGTTTAATGGTGGCACGACTACATGGCCGTGGCGCTCGGCTTCTTCTACCCACATCGGCATTGCATGGCGGCACGACGACATGGCTATGGCCCTGCTCTGCATGCACGATGTGTCCAACTGCCCATACGGTTTTGCCCTGTTATTAATTGTCAAAATTGAAGCAACTGAGAATGTTTGCCTAGTTCGATTGATTCTTGTGCATCTTGTAGAGCCATGACGACCAGAATTTTATCCGGCAAGAAAGGATAGCAGCATGAGTGGGCATGGTTGATGCTCATTAGTATCTAATTTAGGAATTACTACTTGTTGGTACATTTGAATTTCTTTTTATTAATGTTTCTTCTATTTTGAAGTAGACTTCATATGATTTAAAATTGTAGTATCGTATTAAGATTACAAAAAATAGCATTTTTGGCTAGAGCTCTGACGAGGTCCTACAGCCGTAAAATATTATCGATTATGCAACCGTAAAAATCATATGCAAGGGTTTCTCTCACCTGGTTTATCTTGGTCTTCTAGCATCAGGAACAGTGATTTTTACATCCCGGTGGCTTGCCTACACTCTGGGTAGAAACACCACCAGCACATCCAATTCGAGAATTATTACTACTAGCGCGTTCGTCAAATCTTGGTGGCTTGCCTACACTTCGGGTAGAAACATCACCAGCACATCCAAGTCGAGAATTATTACTAACAACACGTTTGCCAAATAGAGAGGCTAGCTGTCTTGTTTATTGATGTAAATCAAATTAGGCAACTTCAATTGGTTCGATGACTTTTACTACCTTTGATGAAAATGTAGTAGGTAAGCTACCAAGACGGGACTCGTCAAAGATCCTACACATGTGCCACAACCATAGATAGTCATGAATCCTCGTCAGACACGTACCTAGTAGAATGATTAATTAAATCAGCTACAGTCATGTGGAGTCATCATGTAAGCAGTGTCAATTAGATCCAACACAAATTAAAATAGATGCCCAACATAGTTGGTATTAGATCGAATGGAGTAATTTTGTTGCTATGAGATCAAATGGAGTAATTTTCCTGCATGTTGGGCTTGCCGAAGCTCAGGGCGACGCATTGAATAATCTGAATAATCTTATAAAATAATAGTCATATACTTATACCAAAGAAGTAAGGAAAAAGTCTACTTCACCCCCAACCTATGAGGGTTGGAACACATCACCCCAACCTATGAAAATGGATTTTTTACCCCTTGAACTTTATAAAACAGGACAAATCACCCTAAAACAGTTTTGAAAAATTATAGTAAACCACAGAAAAATCATAAAATGAAAAATCTAACTGTGTTAGATTCTAAATGAGTACATCTACACAGTGAACATATAATATGATATATTTAGTATATATTTTTTACAGTTATGGAGAACAGCATAGATGTAAAGTTATAACAAAAAATATGTACTAAAGCATTTCATATTGTATGTTCACTGTGTAGAACTACTAATTTGAAGTCCAACGCAATTTGATTTTTCATTTTACAATTTTTCGTGATTTAATATGATTTTTCAAAATTGCTTCAGGGGGTGATTTGTCCCGTTTTAGAAAGTTCAAGGGGCAAAAAAAATCTATTTTCATAGGTTGGAGGGTGATGTGTTCCAATCCCTATAGTTTGGGGGGGTGAAGTAGACTTATACCAAAGAAGTAATTTGTCTGCCAGAGGAGTAAGAAGTAATCCAAAACAACTAAAATACAGATGTGCACATTGCTCTCCCAAATACAAATGTGCACATTGCTCTCCAAAAGTGTTGCTTACACTAATACACACCCATGCAAGTTTCAACAGACTCCCGAAATCCCTCTCTCTTGAATCTTGATGGATTTTAACAAGTAGTTAATGCTTACTTGCATGCATATTTTTAGGGAGTCGTGTATCATGCATGTTACCGTAGTAGTAAATTTCTTGTTGGATTCTTACTCCTCACAAATTATAAATGTCATTTGTGATACATGTAATTATCTTATCTCAAATATTACTTCTTGCTGTTCCCTTCTAAATTTCTTGTTGGATTCTTACTACTCGGAAGCATGTCAATATTATTCATGTTGCTCCCTAAAATCTCTCTTGCTGAAATAAACTTCCTCATATACGCACATGCATGCACTGGCGGACCCAGCGCCCGGCCACCCTGGGCATCTGCTCAGGCTCCAGTGAGCCAAAATGCACAACACCATAGCTTTGCTAAAAGCACATACCAAGGGCAGATCACACACAAAGCCGAAGACATTAGCTTCTGCCCAGCTAAGATAAAACTCTCGGTCCGCCACTGCATGCATGCATGTATTAACTAATATCTCATATTATGTATCGGTCAATACTCAATGACAAAAATGAGTAATTATGTGATTATGAGGTACACCAAATTGTGGAGTGAAATAAACCCATTCAAAGCCATGCGAGAATCTCTCTCAAATCCAGCTCACCCCTTGCTAGTGCGCATGCAAGCAAGCATTAATTGGATGTACAACCATAATGCAATCCACTCTTACTATTTGAACATGCAAAGGAGTAATTATGTGATAACTACAACCCACCGAGCTCCGTCCGTGCAAACGGTGTGTGCTGAATAATATTCACCACTCGCATGGTGAATATCCTTGTCATATATATATATAGACACACACATTGTATATATATTATGCACCTGGGTGCATTCTCTATAGCGAATGCACCCAGGCCCAACTAGCCGAACCATCCCAAGCCAACCAGGCTTCCTTAACCGGGGCGCGCGAGCCTGGTGGGGGCGCGGGGCGCGGAACTGACCGTGGCAACCGCACTCCCGCTCCATTATCCGCCGTCATAACCGCACCCCACTTCTCAAGCGTTAACCACCCACCTTGGGCCCGCTTATTACAAACTCCTCCCCGTCACTCTCTCATTCAATTCCCCCGACCCGTTACCACTCTCTCCACTTCCTCGCCTTCTCCGCTTCGGCGCGCCGCGCGGCGAAGAGAGGCGCAGTGGATTTCTCGTCGGCTTGAAGCGGAGCGATCGCCTTCGAGAAGCTGAGCGCTCGTCGGGATTCCGAGCGGCTAATCACCCCCGCTCGTGACGACCCACATCTTCGCGCCTTGTTCCCGCCCGCATCGGCTTCATCGCGCCTCTCTCCACTGCGCTGCGTTCCCATCATCTTCCTTCTTCTCCCCGCCGGGGGTGGGGGGCGAACCCGCGGGACGACTGTGGTGAGGCGGGAGAGACCCCATCGTCGATTCCCCACTGCGTTCACGAAACACATCTTCTTAGCTTTTTGCTTGCAGGTATGCCGTCCGACCTATCGCCCCCTTTTCCGCTTGCTCCCGGTATTTTTTTCCGTTAGGGTTATATGTGGCTGCGTGATTATTCATGTTTTCAACAGAATTTTGTTTTCGAGAGCCCCCAGTGAATGATTTTTGTTGTTCATTCAGATGATATTGCTGCTACTTTTTTCGTTAGGTTTTTTACTGACTTATTTTTGCGTTTTCCATTCATTGGATTTTTCAGTTTTGAGCACACGCGCCCAGGTGTAAAAATCGCATGTGCCCCCGTCGTGTCATTTTTTTACTTTTTCAGTTAGGGGGTTTTGATTGATTCATTGTTACCAACCGTTGCATCACAGAAGTTGCAATCGTCCTATTGCTGAATTTGCAACCGGTCAATTACACTAGCAACATTGTTGCAGGTGCTGTAGCTTTCTGTCACATTTTTTTTGCAATCTGTTAATTGCGGGATTTCCAACTATAATCACACGAAGTTGTCATCGTCTTAGTACGTAGGGTTTTGATTGATTAATTGTTAGCAACCGCCGTATTACAGAAGTTGCAATCGCCCTATTTCTGAAGTTGCAACCGGTCAAGCAGACACAGCAATACCGTTTTTGTAGGTGCTGTAGCTTTTTTGTAGCGTTTTTTTGCAACCGGTTAATTGTTGGAGTTGCAAACATAATCACAGCAGAAGTTGTAATCGTCGTAGTACACAGGAATTTTTTACGTATATATTTTTGCGCAACAGTTTGATATTGTGAGAACTGTATCCTATTTCTTATAGGTTGCAAGTATTTGCATTTACAGGAGTTGCAACTTTGTCTAGTATTAAACCTTTTTTTAGTAGCATTAGCAGTTTTTTGTTACTGGTTTTATAGGAGTTGCAATTGCCCTATCATAGAAGTTGCAAACTGTACAATTTTAGATGTAGCAATTGTGTTATTTTTGTGTTGCAACTTTATTTTCACATGAGTTTGCAATTTGTATTTTTTGTTAGAGAGTTGCATTTTGGTTTTCATTTAACACTAGCAGTTGTTCCATATAGGTTTCAAGCTTTTTTTTCGATGATTGTTTATGTTCATATATTTTTATTTTAGTCGTTATACTTTTTACAATGGAGCAAGGCGGTCAGCAAGGTGAACAACAAGGTGGTCAAAATACTCGATCTTCTCCTCGATTGTCTGAGAAGAGGAAGGCTGAAGAAGTACAAAGACTCCGTGAGAGGCGGAAAAGGCTCAGGTTGCCAACACCGCCACTGGCTAGCACTGCTGAAGATCAAGAAGATGAAGAAGAGCATGATGAAGATTTTGCCCCTGACGGTGAAGGCTCTGGACACGATGATGGAGCTGCTGGCGGCGATGATGCCGCCCTGGCCGCTGTCGGCGATGGTGATAAGTGCAAATCCAAGCCACAATCTATGCGATGCTCCCCTGCGAGTTTTATAAAGCTTATCAATGCTTTACCAAACGATCTTAAAGGTCAAGTAGTCGCAAAAGGTTTCGGGGGTCTTCGAATTTCAAGCCTAACTACCTTAAGAGGGACATTAGCAGCGGGCCGATGCGGAAGTTCCATCCGAGACAATGAAGCTTGAGATTGGTGGCGGCAAAGAGATCGATGTCAACGATCATGCTGTGTGGTGTTCCATGGAGATTCCAAATGCTGGAGGCGACCCGCTCCCCTTGTTTGATGCAGATGTCCGTGCTGAGCGGGATCGGCTTGGCTTACATATTGTTGGCCCTTCTTACAACTCCAGAAAGGGCATCACACTGAAACATATAACTGCTGGACTGAAGAACCGTTCATTGACTGGGGAGCTTGGCATAAGAGCTTTTTTCATGGCTGCTTTCCAGTGTTTGTTGTTCTCAAACACTGACACCAAGATCAGGCTTGATGATGTGAGATACACCCAGGATATTCAGAACATTGGCACTAAGAATCGGTGTAAGGCAGTTGTCGACAGGCTCAGCGTTGCTGCTCGCTTATACAAGCTGGATTACACTCAGAAAGGCATCAATGCACCCATTAGCGGATGCACGATCTTTCTAGTGGTAAGCTCAAGTCAGACATCCATTTTTTCATGTTCTCTGTTCATTGCTTTTTTTTGCAACTGTGTACATATTGTTGTTGCAATCATAAAATTTTCATCGTTGCAATCGGCATTGCCGTAAGTCTTGTTTTGCAATTTAGTTTTCTTGCTTCATCGTTGTTTTTATTCTTTTCAACCACACAGGTCAAAGTCGGGTTTCTTTTGCAACCACACATAACTCCTGGTTGCAATCACGCACGCCAAATAGTTGCAATCACACACTCGGTTCGGTTCTTTTTGTCCCTTTGCAGTCACAGAAATAAACCAGCAATTTTTGCAATCACACACTTTAGTTTTTGCAATCACTTACTACCCAGGCTTGCAATCATATTCCAAATAATCAAGTAGCTTTTCAACCACACAGACAAAGTCAGGTTTTTTTGCAACCACACATAACTACTGGTTGTAATCACGCACGCCAAATAGTTGCAATCACACACCGGTTCGCTTTCTTTTTTCTTTTTTGCGATCACGAAATAAACCGGGGAGTTTTTGCAATCACACACTTTTAAATAGTTTTTGCGGTCACACACTTTTAAATAGTTTTTGCAATCACACACTTTAGTTTTTTGCTTCATCAATGTTTTTATTGTTTTTTCGTAATTTTTTTTGCATATGGTATACGTCGACAACTTGCGGCACGGATTCCGGACAAGCCCTTTTGCATCCCCCCGTGCTCTTTCCGGCCTCGAAGATGATTCAAGCTATACTCAACGAGGACCACAGGGGGGATGTTGCTGGCGACAATGTTGAGTTTGGACATCTCAGGGTTTGTTTTCTTTTGCAATCACACTTTTCTTTTTTCTTTTATTTTTTTGCAAATGCACCACTGTTTTTTTACTCCAACTATGGTTTTTGCAATCTTGTCATTTTTTTGTTAATATTCACCTTTTTCCCTGTCGCTTTTTTTAATTTACTTGCAGCTGAAAAGTATTACGGACACGTGCTATGGCACTCCTGTGGGGTCTTTGACAGTACTACCCCCTCCCCATTCGGTCCTACCCAAGATGCGGATGTTGAAGGTCTTACCGAAGTAGGTGCTGCCCAACCCGCAAGCGGGACCTCGCGCCCCATTGGCCGCCGCCGCCGCTACATTTGCCGCCGAGGCTAGCGCATCCACCGCTTGCCGAGGGGCCGCCGCCGCCACGTCCGCTCCCCGGGCCTAGCACCTCCCATGATCCCGGCGGTCATGGGCCCCACGCAGCTCCCCTCCCGTTTACTACGAGTACCCAAGTTTGTGCACCGCATTTAGCCGCCGCATTTCGATTTAGTTGGAAGGAGCGAGGAAGGAAGACGCGCTAGCTATCTTGATGGAGTTTGACAAAAGCACTAAACGTGCACAGGAGTATGCAATGAAGGCTTCGAGTATGCAACAAGGTCACGTGATCTCATGGCGTTAGCTCATCGGGGAGTGCGTGAGCCGCATGAACAAGCTTCTTGCGGATGCCGCACTCGCCAAGCAAGCTTCCAAGCGTCGCGAGAGGAAGGCTACGAATGTCACCCAACCAAAGAATTGGTATGTCCTTTTTTTATATATTTTTTTTCATAATCATGTTGCTACCACATGTAAGCAGAAGATGCAATCACACACACAACCTTTTTGCAAACATACATCTCACATCACCTTTTTTCTGCTGCAAGAGAAACCAAACTGTGTGTGTTTTTTCCTTTTTTTGCAAACACACACACTAATTTGTTGCAATCACATGTAAACTTGTAGTTTCAATCACATGTAAAAAACTACAGTTTTTTTGCAATCAGTAAGTATGAGCTGGTTTTTGCAAACACACATTATTATTATTATTATTTGCAATTACATATAATCAGTACTTTTTTGCAATCATGCACACCCAAGGTTGCAAACACACTAATATAGCATTTTTTGCAATCACACTTTATTTCTGTGTTTAACAATAGCACCAGCAACAGAATCAAGTATGGAAGACATTCCTGGGGCAGACATGGATGATGGTGTTTTCGACGCTCCCCCCCAATTGAAATGGAGGTATACGAAGGCGGTGCGCACGATGAAAACCTTGCACGGGGTGATGTTGATAGCGTAAACGTCCAAAAAACACCACCTCACGGTCATGACAGTGAACAGGGTATTCTCGATAGAAGTAAGAATATATGTTTTTTATATTTAGTCTAAAGGGTCTGTATTTTATTTTTATTTACACATCATCCTTCTCTTCTCTTTATTTTTGCAGCCCCTCCACACCTTTCCGGGAACATTTCCAATGTCGATGAAATTCTTGGACTTTTTGATTCGCCTCCTCGCACAGGGAACAACGCAGACGAGCCCCCGCGTGAGCCAAGACACACTGTTGGAAAGAGGAGTGCTTCCTCAATATCTCCCTCTCCCCACCATTTTGATGTAAGCTCTTTTTTACACCCAGGTTGCAATCCCCTCTCAGGTTTTAATGGAGTCACACTGCACGGAAAGTTGCAATTAGTTACTCAATCTAGCAATCATAAGCATTTCACTATTTTTTTTCAATGTTGATTTGTTTGTTTTTTTTCTCAATCCTATCATCTTTAGCCTCAGCAGCAGCAGCCTCAGCAGCAACATCAGCAGCAGCAGGTTGTACCCCACACACCACCAACATTGCAGTTGGGTTGTACTTACAGTCGCAATCCTTTTTTGTCTTTTTTATTTTATTTCTTTCTGTTTTTTTACTGGCTAAACCACAACTATTCACTCTTTTTTTCCATAACACAAGGCACTAGAACTTATGCAACGAGGACCGACGGGGAGGAGAGGAGGCGAAACTCAAAGATGTCGAGGCCGAGAAGAATAATGTAGAGGAGGCGAGAAGAAAGGTGAAGAAGAGGAAGCCTCGAAGAGAGAGTCCGAAGCCGAGAAAGCCAAGAAGAATGTCGAAGACGAACGAGAGGAAGAAGGCCGAGGCCGAGAAAAAGACGTTGGAAGATGAGAGGATGAAACAAGTTGAGATGAAGAGGTTGGAGGACGAACGAGAGGAAGAAGGACGAAGACGAGAGGGCGAAAGCAAGCAGCGAGGTTTGTAACCCCGGTGATTTTTTACCAACATTTTTTTTTCGGTGGGGGTTTGCAATTACGATTGCAATTCGTGTCCTTTTTTTTGCTACTTTTTATCTAAAAACGAAACTTTGACTTTCTTTTTACTGCAATAAATTATGAAACTTGTAGCAGAAGTAAACCGAAAGGCGGAAGAACAAAAAAAAGACTGCTGAAGAGGAAGTTTTGAAGAGGGCTGCACCGAGGCGAGGCGCAGCAGGTTGTAACCCACACACCACCAACATTGTAGTTTGCTTGCACTTATAGTTGCGGTTATAACTTATTTTTTTACCGCGACATATGATGCACTCGGCAAGAAGCAGAAGCTAAGCAGAAGGTTGCCGAAGAGGAAGCTTCAAAGAGGGCTGCACTAAGGCGTGAATAAGGTTGTAACCCACACACCACCAACATTGCAGTTTGTTTGCACTTATCGTTGCAATTATAACTCTTTTTTTACTACCACATATGATGCACTCAGCAGCTGAAGCAGAAGCTAAGCAGAAAGTTGCCGAAGAGGAAGCTTCGAAGAGGGCTGCAGCCGAGGCAGCAGCAGGTTGTAACCTACACCCCACCAACATTGCAGTTTGTTTGCACTTATAGTTGCAATTATAACTCTTTTTTTACTGCAACATTGGACGCACTCAGCAGCTGAAGTAGAAGTTAAGCAAAAGGCTGCTGAGGAAGAGAAGAAAAAGGCTGAATTTCGAAGAACGAAGAAAAAGCTTGCTGCTGCAGAAGCTTTGAAGATGGCTTCATCTGAACAAGCTACGAAGGGAAAAGCTAGTGATGAACAAGCAACAACAGGTTTTGTAACCACACACTGGTCTAGGCTTTTTTTGTTTGCAATCATAAAATTATCATCTTTTTTTTTTCTTTTGCAATGAAAACACATAAAAGTAGTTGCAAAACAAAAACACTGTGCATTCATTTTTTTGCAATCACAACTCACCCTGTTGTTGCAATTACACATTACTCAGACTTGCAATCATAAATAACCAAATAACCAAGCAACTTCAACCACACAAACTACAGCCATGGTGCAACCACAAATAACTTCTGGTTGCAATCACGCACGCAAAATAGTTGCAAACACACACTGTTCAGGCTTTTTTTTGCAATTTATACCAAATAACCTGCAATTTTTTGTAATGACACACACAAAATAGTTTGCAAACACTGTACATGCTTTCGTTTTTGTAGTCACAATTTTTCCGTTGTTGCAATCACAGAACAAGCCATGCTGAGGAAGAGGGCTGAAGCTGAAAAAGCTAAGCAAGTAGCAGCCGAAGAAGCCGAGTCGAAGAAGAGGGCCGAAGCACAAAAAGGCAAGCAAGCATCGGAGGAAGAAGGCTAAGGCCGATAACAAGAGAAATCTCGGTGCTACCAAGAAGCTTGAGTCGAAGAAAAAGGCTACTACCGACAAGAAGGCCGAAAGAAGGAGAAGAAGATCATAGCAGAAATCCAGAAAAAGCTGGACGCGAACATTGCTGCTCTACAGAAGGAGCCCTGTGTATCAAAGATAAACAAGCAGGTGGAGATGCAACTGTCAAAGGCGTATGCCAAGAAACGCACTGATTATGAGAAAAGTTAGATTTTCTCCGCCAAGAAGCCAATGCTGTGTTGGAATCTGTGGAGGCACCTATGCAGGCAGCATCCCCCTCATCAGCTGACGATATTGAGTTTCCTCCGGAGTCCCAGGATGGCATTGCTAATTTGACCCCACCGATCCATCTTTCACAAGACGAAGTGTCTAAAGGTCTCGTCGATTACGGCAAGGTTCAGAGGCTGATTTTCAAGCGCCTAGGCGACAGAGTGATGAGGAGGCCTGCTGAGTTCGTATCTCCGTTCCAGATTAATCTCAAGCGCCCCGACATACCTGTTTCCAAAAGGTTGTTTATCTCGGTGCGGAAGATCATATCTCGAACATGAGCTTCAACAAAGTATGTTTCTTTTTTTACCGCATATTTTTCATGTTGCAATTGTTTTCATACTAGCATTGCAACCGTACTCCATGTTTTGCAATTTGTACACTATTTGCAATCACACATTCAAGACTTTTTTTTGCAATCACTCATACGGACCAATTTGCAATCACATGTTGTCAACCTAGTTGCAAAGCACGAAGTTGCAATCACGGTTAATAAGCGGGTTTTTGCAACCATACACTTTGTTTTTGGAAGTATCACACACAAGCGTTGCAACCACCGGAAAAGTTTTGCACCACATTTTTTTCATTTTGGATTTTTTTTGGTGCGGGAGGACTTTATTGGAGTTTGGCATTCTCACCGAATTTCTTCGGACAACAACTTATTGATAGTTTCTCAAATGACAAGCTGGGAGAGTCTTTCTTGATTGATTTCGTGGTGCATTGCATGCGACATGATGACATTGTGCAAAGCTTGATTCGTTCGGGTACGGGGTGTTTCTCACGACCGGTTTCTATGTAAGCCTTTTTGTTTTCAACTCTCTATTTAATACTCGTTTTTGTAGGTTTTGTTGTGACTCGAACTAGTTTTTGTAATGGGCCTTTCCCCCCCGTGTGCGTTGAAACATTCAGAGTTGCAACGCAGTCCTCAACGAGGATAAATCCGAGACAGAACAATTCAAAGTTGTCTGGAACCACCTGATGACCGAGTGCATAAACTACGATCTGTCAAGAGCAAAACTGGTTAGCAGATATCTTTTTTCCCAATACAGTCTGTTTTTCTTGTAACCTTTTTTTTTCAAAGTTGCAATTGCAAAATCATAATCTGCAACCCTTTTTTCATTTATATTTTTTTAGTAGTTGCAATCACAAATCATGTTGCAATGACACATCAACACTAGATGGAATCAATACACTAATCATTTTTGTTTCCTGCACTCTTGTTTTTTTGCACCAGATCTTTGTCCCTATCCAAGATGCAGGACATTACTTTGTGTATTGTTTCAACTTCATGCATAATCGCATTGATGTGCTGGACTCGAACGACTACTTCATGAAATGCACGGATCCTGTAGAACGTCACAAGCATGTGTTTGCAAAAATTCCAATCATAGATGCAGCTTTCCAGAAGGTGTCCAACTTCAAGCTGCCCAGAGTTAGTGGGTGGAGGAAGCCTTTCATTGAAGTCCCCAAGCAAGCCGACCCCAATGATTGCCAGTTTTTTGTCTGGAAGTACATGGACTACTATGACGGGAACAAGCTGACGGAGGAAATCAACCCGGTAATGCGTGATGTGAACTGATCCATTTTTTACATCTTTTCTTCTTTTTTTTATGTTTTCTGTATGTGCGTTTTTTGACCGTACTGTTGAAATGACTATTTTTTATGTGTGTTTTTTATGCTGCTGCAGTTCAACGGCGTCATATACAGATGTGAGATGGTGCACTATCAAATCTTCCACCCCCTCAACCAGGCTAATCTCCCTGCAATGCTGGACAAGTACAGAATTGGGGGACGCCATCTTGATCTCGAAGATGACAAGCCGATCCGTGAACTTTTAGGATCAGTGGGATAAAAACACATGTTATATCCGTGTGTGTTTATCTTGATTGTACGCGACATGTTATGCGTGGCGTGCCGAAAATACTCTATCCCGTGATGTGGCAACTTTTTACGTCCTTTTTTTGTTGAATTTGTGAATTGGAACTCGGCAATGTATTTGTGTACCTTCTTTTTTTATGCGGCATGGAGTGTTTTTTTTGCAATCGCATCTTTACCTGTTTTGCAATCACACTGCGATAAAATTGCAATCACGCACATGCTTGTTTATGCAACCGGGTTTTTTGCAATCGCAAAGCACATCGGTGGTTGCAACCACATCGTCAAGGATGTTTGCAATCACCGTATTTTCACCAGGTTGCAACCACATCAAGTAACGACCAATCTAGTCGCAATGCGACGTTGTCATGGCATTGAGCTTTTTTGAATCGGTTCATTGCAATCGCACTTTTTTACCTCGTTTTTTTTCAATCGCAATCACACTCGCTATAAGGGTGCAATCACACCGCGACAAGGTTTGCAATCACTCACATTACGGTTTGCAACCTGTCTTTTTTGCAATCACAAAGACATCGGTGGTTGCAACCACATTTAAAGGATGTTGCAATCACCTGTATTTTCACAAGGTTGCAACCACATCAAGCAAACACCAACCTAGTCGCAATCTTACAGTGTCATGGCATGAAGCTTTTTTTTAACTGGTTTATTGCAATCGCACTTTTACCTGTTTTTTTGCAACTGTTTTTTTTGCAATCGCAGCACATCAGCGGTTGCAACCACACCGTAATCGCACTTTACCTGTTTTTTTGCAACTGTTTTTTTCGCAATTGCAGTCACATGCTGTTTTTTTGCAACTGTTTTTTCTGCAAATCACATTGCGATAAGGTTGTAATCACGCACATGCTTGTTTTTAGGAACAACTTTCTTTTGCAATCGCCTAACATCAGTGGTTGCAACCGCGCTGTAACTTATTTTGCAATCTCCCGTATTTTCATCAGGTTGCAACACAATCAAGCAAACACTAACTTAGTCGCAATCTGACAGTGTCATGACATGGAGCTTTTTTGAACCGGTTTTTTGCAATCACAATTTTTTTACCCGTTTTTGCAACCGTTTTTTTTTTCAATCGCAATCACAAGCTATTTTTTGCATCCGCTTTTTTGCAATCAAACTCGCTATAAGGTTGCAATCACACTTGCAATAAGGTTGCAATTATTCACATGCGACAAGGTTGCAAATCACGCACATGCTTGTTTTTAGCAAACATCGTTTTTTGCAATCACCCGTATTTTCTCCAGGTTTCAACCACATCAAGCAAATACTAACCTAGTCGCAACCGACGGTGTCATGACATGGAGCTTTTTTTGAACTGTTTTATTTGCAATCGCAATCACATCGCTATGAGGGTGCACACTGCGACAAGGTTGCAATCACCTACATTTTCTGGTTTTGCAACTGTCTTTTTTGCAATCGCAAAGACATCGTTGTTTGCAACCACATGTAAAGAATGTTGCAATCATCCGTATTTTCACCAAGGTTGCAACCACATCAAGCAAACACCAACCTAGTCGCAATCGACGAGTCATGACATGGAGCTTTTTTTGAACTGGTTTATTGCAATCACACCTTTTACTGTTTTTTGCAATCGCAATCACACCGATATAAGGGTGCAAGCAATCACCTACATTCTGGTTTTGCAAGCTTGTCTTTTTTTTTGCAATTGCAGCACATCGTGGTTGCAACCACATGTAAAGGATGTTGCAATCACCGTATTTTCACAAGGTTGCAACCACATCAAGCAAACACCAACCTAGTCGCAATCTGACAGTGTCATGGCTGGAGCTTTTTTTGAACTGGTTTTTTGCAACCACACTTTTTTACCCGTGTTTTTGCAAATCGTTTTTTTGCAATTGCAGTCACATGCTGTTTTTGCAA
This sequence comes from Cenchrus americanus, assembly GCA_947561735.1. Taxonomy (NCBI): domain Eukaryota; kingdom Viridiplantae; phylum Streptophyta; class Magnoliopsida; order Poales; family Poaceae; genus Cenchrus; species Cenchrus americanus. Next base: position 240,406,307 of record OX387245.1, read on the forward strand.
CTGTTTTTTTGCAATCACACTCCGCTAAGGGTGCAATCACTGCGACAAGGTTGCAATCACTCACATGCTTGGTTTTAGTAATCGTTTTTTTTGCAACCGTAGCATATCGGTTGTTGCGGCCACACCGTAACTTATTAAGCAATCAACCGTATTTTTCACCTAGTTGCAACCACATCAAGCAAACATTAACCTAGTTGCAATCGACGGCGTCATGCAACATTTTTTTCTTTTTCCCAAACACACGTAAGCGGCGTAGCGAACCACACACACCTATGTTGCAATCACACACATTCATTTTTGAGGGCTGCAAAAACGGTGTTTTTCAAAGATTTGTAATCACGGTTGCAATCGGATAGTGTTTTTATCCAGCGGTTCTTTTTTTGCAAACCGGATGCTAGCTATTTGGATAAATTATATTGGATTCATTCGGATTCATAGTCATCCCCGTAGTCAACATTGCGCAAGGTAGCTCTTCCGATTCGAGCAATTGCGCCATGTGCTTGCGGACCGCGCACAACTACACCGCACTCGCATTGTTGTGTTTCATCCGCTTCACTTTGCCCTTCCTGATCCCCGTTTTGTCTGTTTTTTACTCTTAGGCGGCCTCTTTTTCTTTGAGCCCAACCTTCGCTTTTGCACCTCTTTTTTTGGCTTTGTTTTCTCTCGCTTTGCTTCGGTTTGGGTTTTGGGGGCATGTTGTCTTGTAGTGCCCCCTAACATGACAGGTTTGGCACTCCTTCACACCCTTACCTCCACCGTATGTCTTGTAAAGATTATCGGGTATCATAATGTTTTTGGAGGATTTTGCCGCGCCGATGCAGGGCTTCCTACCTTTTGTGCTAGACACGGGTGGTTCGACCACTATCACACCGCCCGGGGTAGTTGCCGAACCGGGCACATGGTTTGTTTTTGGTGTGGCGGGGTTACTAGGATTCATAGCGCTTTTCCACATCGGCGTAACCACTTTCATCCGTTGGTCGGACACAAACTAGATCCATTTCGTTACCCCCATTTTCATGCAAATCACCACTTTCCATCTCACATGCGGCTCTCGCCGTTTGTAGAAGCTCAATACCGGGAGTTATCACGTCGATGTGCCGGACGGTCTCGACGCATAAGCACGGTCGGATTTGCTTCTGCTCTACCCGGGCGCATTAACTTGGGCAAGCGGCTTCGACATTCTCGTTTGCTGTGTGTCGCATTAGTCGCAACCCGAACATCGTGCTCGTCCCATGGAACTACGGATCACGCATTACATGTGTAGCGCCGCGAATGTACTTCTCTGGTATGCTCGCACTTGCAGGTGGGTGAATGCTTTGATCACGTGCATGCAAAACAACCCTGTGTGCTCCCATTGCATGCATTCGCATTTATATATACCCTCTTTTTTGTCAGCTATCACCTTGAATGCGTGTTGTGCCCAACAGAACACTCCTGTTCCTTTTTCATGCTTCACCAAGTAACCGCATTCAACATCTGGATCGGGCTCAATCACAAACGTTGTACTCGTTACCATATTCCCTCTTGTATTCATTATACACGGCCCCGCGTGTACATCCTGCTGAGCTGCTCATCAAGCCGTGATTTGCATGCCCTGACAACCTCGGCCTGCACATCAGAATTTTGAATTTCGGTTTCATCATTACATTTTTATTGCAACCGCAGACATATCACAATGCAATCACATGTAACACGTTGTTGCAAATAGTCACAGGCTCATTCAACAGTTTGTGCTTAATACATTTTTTTAATTTTTTTCTGTAGATGCAAGCACATCGACTATATTGAATTCACAAAAAAAACAGGTTGTGCAATCACACACTTTAGTTTTCGCAATCACACACTACCCAGCCTTGCAATCATATTCCAAATGACCAAGTAGCTTTTCAACCACACAGACAAAGTCAGGTTTTCTTGCAACCACACATAACTCCTGGTTGCAATCACGCACACCAAATAGTTGCAATCACACACTGGTTCAGCTTTTTCCTTTTCTTTTTTGCGATCACGAAATAAACCGAAGCAGCTTTTGCAATCACACACTTTAGTTTTCGCAATCACACACTACCCGGGCTTGCAATCATATTCCAAATAACCAAGTAGCTTTTCAACCACACAGACAAAGTCAGGTTTTCTTGCAACCACACATAACTCCTGGTTGCAATCACGCACGACAACTAGTTGCAATCACACACTGGTTCAGTTTTCTTTTTCTTTTTTGCAGTCACAGAAATAAACCAGCAGATTTTGCAATCACACACTTTAGTTTTTGCAATCGCACACTACCTAGGCTTGCAATCATATTCCAAATAACCAAGTAGCTTTTCAACCACACAGACAAAGTCAGGTTTTCTTTTGCAACCACACACTGGTTGCAATCACGCACGCCAAATAGTTGCAATCACACACTGGTTCAGTTTTCTTTTTTTCAATCACACACTGGTGCAATCACTAACTAAAAAATTTTTAATTGCGGGGTTTTTAATCACAGGTTGCAAAAACACACAATTAACATGCTGCAATCATACATAACCTTTTCTCCCAGAGGCAAGCATACAAACCAAACATGTGTTTTTTGCAAATCCACAAATTAACATATTTTGCATTAAAAAACTATCAGGCTTTTTGCAATCACACACAATCAGTGGTTGCAAAACAGACATAGGTTTTCTTGCAATCACACATTAACCAAGTGTGTTGCAATCACCGAATTAACGAGGTTTTTGCAATCATAGGTTGGGTTTTTGCGGCTTTAGAATACCCGTGAGTAGTGTGACTCCCCAGCATCCATGTGGTCCGTGTGCCTTTGAACGAGTCAAGCACCCTCTTTGCAAACATATGCAATGTTATCACACCGCCAACATATCCATCTTTCAATACTCGTCCCGGCTCTCGGATCTGCGGGTTGAAGTCATTCTCCCGCAGTACATGCCCTTAAAATATCTTGCAATCCATCTTTTCCTTTTCACGCCACAATGCTACAATCGCTCGGGTGTTCCCCTGTGCCACTTTCATCCACTAGCTTCCCCCACTCTACCTCAAACCGTGTAGGACCCGGAGGATAATTTATAAGAGACTCTAGCTTTTCCTTCGATTTTTGTCCCTGTGCACCTTGTACAACTTCTCGAGTTCATAATCCCACATCCTCATTATGTGCCACCGACAATTTCGTGTTGTGATTTATCAAACACAATTTTTATCGCCTCCCTCATTGCCGCATCTTCATCTACGAAACATCAAATTTAAAAATCAGTTTTTTTCCCTGTGAATAAAATGTTTTTGCAATCCAAAACATACGATGGTTGCAACAAAAAAAATAGAGTTTAATGTTGCAAACGTTGCAACCACACTACACACTACGGTTGCTTTTTTTTTGACAAGCAATCATTTTTTTGCAACATGATTATAGAATAAATCGAATATACCCCCCCTCCCCTCTCCCTCAAAATATGCACTGTTAGAATCACAAAATGCCGCATGCCGCCCATGCAGCCTTTTGAATGACTCGAAGAGCCATATGAAAGTGTCGGTTGTCTCACCCCGAAGAAGCGCTTGCCCAAACGACACATTTTTCGGATTGTTGCCGCATCCGACAAACATCACCGGTGGCATTTTCTTGCCGTTAGTTTTGTGGGTAGTGTCAAAAGTGATGACGTCTCCAAAATCCACGTATTTTGCACGGCCGACTTGCATGGCTCCAAAAAATGCTTCTTAGCACTTTCGTCTTTGGGTCAAAATCAACATCCCGGTAGAATTCTTCATTGTTGTGCTTACACTCCCTAAAAACTCGGAATAACTTCTCAATGTCCCCATCCCCGTCCTCTCGCGTCCGCCCACTTTCCGCACCACAAGCGAATGAAAAAACATTTTAAGCACACAAAATAGGTTTTTGCAATCACAAACGACCTCGCTGTTTTTTGCAATCACACACTACCCGGGCTTGCAATCATATTCCAAATAACCAAGTAGCTTTTCAACCACACGAGACAAAGTTATTTTTTTTTTGCAACCACACATAACTCCTGGTTGCAATCACGCACGCCAAATAGTTGCAATCACACACGCAAAATAGTTTTTGCAATCACACACTACCCCCAGGCTTGCAATCATATTCCAAATAACCAAGTAGCTTTGCAACCACACAGACAAAGTCAGGTTCTCTTTTGCAACCACACACAACTTCTGGTTGCAATCACGCACACCAAATAGTTGCAATCACACACTGGTTCAGTTCTTTTTGTCCCTTTGCAGTCAGAGAAATAAACCAGCAGCTTTTGCAATCACACACTTTAGTTTTTTGCAATCACACACTACCCAGGCTTGCAATCATATTCCAAATAACCAAGTAGCTTTTCAACCACACAGACAAAGTCAGGTTTTCTTTTTGCAACCACACACAACTACTGGTTGCAATCACGCACGCCAAATAGTTGCAATCACACAATGGTTCAGTTTTTCTTTTTCTTTTTTTTTTGCGGTCACGAAATTAAACCGGCGGCTTTTGCAATCACACACTTTAAATAGTTTTTTGCGGTCACTTACGACCTCTGCTGTTTTTTGCAATCACACACCATCCAGGCTTGCAATCATATACCAAAATAACCAAAAATAACCAAGTATGACTTTTTGTCATCCGACATATGACTTACATGTTTTGGATGTCCTTCTTTGTGAATGGCCGAGTTTTGACGTCTTCCATACAATTTTGACATCACATTCATCGCAGCCTGGTTTGGCACGCCACTCCTTGACATGATTGCAAACAAGTCATCCATAGCGGCTTCCCTCTGCTTATGAGCATGCATATATCTAACCATCCTGGCTGATGGCTGAAGTTTATGGTTGTGTGCTTCCCCAATTCGGTCGAAGTACCGCATTTTGCGTTTTTTGTCCTCCTTCACTTTAGCATATGGCCGGGCAACCAATTCTCATCGATCTTTTATCGGTCGTGGTTCATCATTTTCCTTGCCTGGTTTCATAAAACCCTGACGGTTGCAAACCCAATGTTTAGTCTCTTTACTAGTCCTCATGGTTCTCACACTGAATCCAGCCATTTTTGCATAATCAAGGTAAAATTGGTGTGCTGCTTCTATTGAATCAAACTCCTGCCGCGCCCTTGGGACAAACACATCAAGCATGTTTGCATCATGTGGGGAGAAAATAACCAACCATAAGTTTTTTTGGCAACCAAGTTGCAACCAAAAATTGACAAGCAAGTTGCAACCATCGGGAGCTTTTTTTGCATGCAATCAACATCAATCAAGGTTTTTTTTTTCTTGCAAAAGCTCGGAACAATTTGTATTTTTGGTTTTTGTCGGTGTTTTAGACCGGCAACCTACTAAGGGGAGTACCCGAAGTAGACAAATGTGGCCTCGCCGAGATCGGTAACTCGAAGGAAGAGACACGTGGCACACAATTTAGACGGGTTCGGGTCGCGAGGTGCGTAATACCCTACGTCCCGTATGCCGCGTAGCTCGGATTGATAGGGTACGATTACAAGATGGTGTAATAGTACGCCATGAGATGAATTGGATGCTAGAGAAGGGTCCCCGCCTCGCCTTATATAGCCGGGGAGGCGGGGTTACGGAGTCGAGTAGGGAGAGAGTACTAGTCGAGTACGTCTAGGGAGCCTTCCATACGGTGCGGGACATGTACAACTTCCTAACCGAGTACTTCTCCTCCTCAGTCCTTGTGCTCCACGCCTTCAGGTGCCGTGTAGCGCAAGCCGGGTAGTCCCAGGGGCCCACCGAGTAGTCGGTCCTGGTACCCATCGAGGTAGTGGGCCCAGGGAGGTCCATACGACAAGCCCCCGAGTACTTTGTAGTCGAGAAGGATAGCTTCAAGTAGTCTTGAACGCTTTAACGAGTAGTCCTCAAGCGTCCCCGAGTTCTACAAGTCAAAAGTCCTCAAGAGTAGTCGAAGCATCCCGAGGCTGGAATGTACTCCAGCTGATATCTGAGCAATCTTGAAGTCTTCTCGAGTAGTCCCAAGCGTCCTCGAGTGCTGCCCTCGAAGGTCTTCAAAAATACTCGCGTTGTCTTGAAGCCGAAGCTGATATGGAAGTGCGATTTGCAAAAATCGCACTCCATATGGAGTAGCCCCCGAACCTTAGGTTGAGTCGTAGGCTCTGGCTGAGGGTCCATCTGAAGTCTTGGCAAGAATATCCCGAAAAATCCGGAGAGAGAAAAAACCGAAGGACACGTGGCATGGAGCCCCCGAGCCTTGAGTCGAGTACTTCCTCTCGAATTGAAGGGTCATCTTGTAGAATGTGTCCTGAGATGCTCCTGAGTCTTGTCGCTTCCCAGGTAGTCGAGTAGAAGTAGCCGAGCCCCCGAGGTGAGGTGCGTCGACTAGTAGAATGCGAAGAGTCACGCGCGGCCGCCGAGTCGGCCCGAGCGCGGGACTTATCCATCCCGGCCGCCGGAGGGCCGTTTTGACTTATAAATAGAAGCCAAAACCCTTAGGGTTTTGCACCCATCGCCGCCGTAGCCATTTCGAATAGATCTTGGCCGGAGTATCCTCCAGCGCACACCGCCGCCGCTGTAGATCTGAGCGCGCCGCCACCCAAAGTCGCCGCAGTAGCCCCCGAAGACACCGTGCACTTGGAGAATGAAGCCCTCGCCGTCCAAGTCCGCGAAGACCGCCGGGAAGAAGAGGGGCCGTGACGAGGCCACCGGGGCTGCCGCGGGAGCAAAGACCGCCGATGTCTCCACCGCGGCCAGATCCAAGCCGTGAGTGGAAAAAATCGAAGACGAAGACCAAAGATCCGCCGGCCCTCCTCAACGGCGGATTCATCCGGGAGAAGGAGGTGGATATGTGGAGAGCCGCCGGCCGGGGATCCGTACCCGATGGAGAAAGCCGAAGACGAGATCCCGATGTTCACGCGCTTCGCGGAGCGCGGGCTCGCGCTCCCCGGCGAGCGACTTCTTCAAAGGCCTCCTGGGGTACTATGGCGTCGAGTACCTCAACCTCAACCCCAACGGTATTTTCCATACCGCAGTCTTTGTCCACTTCGTGAAGCGTTCCTAGGGATCAAGCCCCACCGGATTCGTTCGGAAGTTCTTCCGGTGAAGCCGCAGCCGAGCGCCAGGAACCCGCGAGTAGTTGGTGGAGCAGGAATCCAGATGCGGGAGGATGCCGCCGAGCAGTACCTCTCGTACAAGCGCATCGACTCCAATCAAGACTGGAAGGCGAAATGGTTCTACGTCACGAACCACCACCCAGGGTTGCCGAAGCCGAGCGGGAAGCAACCCAAACATCGCGCCTGGTGGAACACGGAGCCCACGATGCAGGAGGGGATCCAGCTCCTCGAGCTGTTGGCGCGCATCAAGCCGTTGAGAGAAGCCGGGGCGAGGGCCGAGCATGTGGCCTTCGGCTTCATGAAGCGCGGGGATGCGCCCACCGATGGCTCGCGACACCCTGGGCTTCGAGTACACCGGCGACGACGACACGTCGCGGATGCCGAGGAGATGAAGTCGTCAACGATGACATCGTCGATGGGGCCGACGCGCATCTTCAAGGACATGCCACCGTACACGGCGTGCCCTGTCCCGGAGTACTCCGCCGCGCGGCCGCCAAAGGAGGTAAGTAGCCGTAGCCTCAGTCGAGTACCCATCCCTTATGAGTAGTCGCGTTGATGTCTTGTGTCTTGCAGGACGACTTGAAGAAGTTCATCTCCGAGCCGCAGCCGCCCCCTTGGGAAGTCGAGATCCCAGAGGAGGGAAAGACCAAGGCCAAGGAGCGGCGGGAAGTCGGCGAAGGAGATGACACCGTCATCATGGAGGACACGTCCGACGACGACGACGACGAGGAGACGCCGCAGACCGCTTCCGGTGGCGGTCGAGGTTCGGCCGTCCTAGCCTACCTTGTGTGCCCCTCGTGCAAGATCCGCCGGCTGGCACGGGAGGCTAGTCCGGCCGCGCCGCCACGGAAGCCGCGCAACGCCCGCAAGCGGGTGACGAAGAATATGAAGGTCTGCGAGACCACGCCCCAAGAGGTAAGACATCTTGAGTAGTGTAGTCGAGTACTAGTCTCTCGAGTTCACTTGCTGACGACTGATCTTCCTTGCTTGCAGGAGGTGCCGCCTACGGAGCCCGTTGATGAGGGCGACGAAGGCGAGTGGGACACGGTGGGGGAACCCGGCGGGGAGTCGTAGCCCGGCCCCCCCCACCGTTGAAGAGCTCTTGACGCAGGTTGGAGCGCCGGCCCCTCGCTCCTCAAGGGAGCACGGAGCCCGCGGCCCGCCGCCGTTGAAGAAGTGGTGGCCGCGGGGAGCGCGAGAGAGCGCCGCACCGCCGCCGTCGCCGCGGAGGAGGCGGCGGTCGCGAGGCGCAAGAAGAGGCGCCCGCCGAGGCCGGGGCCGGTAGACATTGCCGCATCCTCGGCGCCCGGACGGTGACGATAGTCCCGGTCAAGCTTGTAAGTGCGCATCTTCCCGAGTAGTACTTGGTGTAGTAGTCGAGCTTGATTGACAACAAATTTTGTGTACTTCGTAGGAAATCAACGGATCCGTCCTAGGAGGGGGATGAACCCTCTACGGTGGTGGCGAAGGAAGAAGCCGCGCCGCCCGCCGAGGAGTCCGCTCCCCGCCTCTCGGGCGAGCCCGAAGCGCCGGCCATGCGAGGCTACGTTGCTCGAGGCCGCCGTGGTCGAAGGTAAGTACTCTGCGAAGTTGTAGTGCTCCCCGAAGAGTAGTCCTAGTTGTTGATGCACTTGTCTTCTCCTTGACGGATGCCGAGGCCGAAGGGAGCGACATCCCCGGCGGGGTGCCCATGCGAGAGGTCGACACCGGGAGGTGCCGGAGGCCGCCGGGCGGAGCCCCCCGCGGATGGAGGTAGCCGCCGGGGGAGGCCGCCATGGCGACCGGAGGAGAGGAGGTCATCACGCCACCGAACCTCGCTCCGGAGGTGGTTGTCCGCTCCCGGAGATACAAGACGCAGAGCCCATCCGCTCTGCTCCGATGACTGAAGCCGCCACAAGTAGTCGTGGCGGGGTGGAGCTGCTGGCCGACGACTTGGTGGACCCGGCGACGGTGGCCAGGCACCTGGAGGCGGTCCGCCAGGCTGAACAATGGATGAAGGTGAGTAGTTTTAACTCCTGAGTAGTCAATCCTCTGTTGTTGAGTACTCATTTTGACATGTGTTGACTGTGCAGGACGTCGTGGAGAGGTCCCGCGAGAAGTCTAGCATGCTGCAAGGCTTCGGCGACGCGGTGCTCCGGGCTGAGGCGCTTGAAGATCAAATTTTGAAGTCGCGGAAGCACACGGCCGCCATGCAGTCCAAGTTCGACGCTGCCTTTGCCAAATATCACAATGATGTCCAGAAGATGCAGGCAAAGAGTGACGACTTGGTGCGGAAGAACAAGACACTCCGCAACAAGAACAAAGGTACACCGCTTGACTTGTTGGGTGGTTGTTGGAGGTCGAGAGGTAGTCTAACCCGCCGCGCCTTGTTGTTTTGCGAGCTTGAGACCGGGTGGAGCGGTTGAGGACTTCGAGACAGACATGAAGAACCTCTTCTACCGGGAGCGGGGGAGGCCCGCCGGGTACTCGAGCTTGACTATAAGGAGCTTGCCTTCGAGTGCGACAAGCACATGGAGCTTCGAATTGCTTCGACCGTGACCTCGTCAATCGCTACAAATCGTTGCGAGAAGCCGAACGAGGACCGCGAGGCACCGCGGGCCGCGGCGAAGGAGCTTGAAGAAGCCGCGCTCCCGATTGCAAGACTCTTGGTGCCTCATCCTGGCGGCCCCAAGATAGCACCGCTCGTAGATCGAGCGAAGGAAGCCCCCCGGCCGGGCGGCGGCGTACGTGAAGCATCTTGCGAAGTCGATCCCGACGCAGGTGCTAGCCTTCATGAAGTCCTACTTCCCGAAGGCGCCCGTAGATGTAGTCGCTAGCGGGGTAGCCGCCAACTGTACAGATGAGCAGTATGCGGAACTGCTGGAGCAGATGGCGCCCATTGGGGAGCAAGTCGCCGAAAAGCTTAACCTCCAGTAGTCCTGTAGTAGTTAGCTCATAGCAGTATATGTACAAGAACATTTGTAATGTAATTGTTCAAGTATGAATGAAGAAAAGTTACATCAATGAGTACTCGTAGTCGCGATCTTAGAGTCCGGAGTCCCACCGTGGAGTTGACGCGAGTAGTCGTACTCGGCGGTAGTCCCGTGATGGGAAGTAGACAAGTAAATAAGTTGATGAATGATCAAACTTTATTGCGAAGAAGTACACCTGGATGGCCGGGGCCATAGTTACGCAGTAATCGCCCGGACCGGAGGCCGCTTACAGCTAAGTGGTGCTAGGGCGAGTAGCCGCTTACAGCAGTAGATCCGTAGGTAGCCGTGTAGGCTGGATCTTGGAGTACATGGTCTCTCGGTAGACCGCTGCTAGAGTCCTTTGTCGCTCGTCGCAGCCCAGGATCCGTAGGTAGCCGCGTGGGCGGTCCCTCGGAGAGGAGTAGTCCGGAGACCGGAGCCGGGACCGGAGGCCGCTTACGGCGAAGGAGTAGTCCGGAGACTGGAGCCGGGACCCGGAGGCCGCTTACGGCGAAGGAGTAGTCCGAGACCGGAGCCGGGACCGGGAGGCCGCTTACGGCGAAGGAGTAGTCCGGAGACCGGGAGCCGGGACCGGAGGCCGCTTACGGCGAAGGGGTCTTGATGTAGTCGTGTAGACTTGAGCCCGGAGTAGTCGTGTAGACTAGGCGTAGAATCGACAGAGCTGGTCAACGTTCCACGAGTTGTTGACGTCTTCGCCTTCAAGTGTCTGGAGGCGGTAGGAGCCCGACCCGGTCACCTTTGCAATTGTGAAGGGACCTTCCCAGGGGGAGCTGAGCTTGTGTAGTCCTTCCGTGCTCTGAATACGATGGAGGACGAGATCACCGACGTTGAAGGAGCGTTCCTTGACATTGCGATCATGATAGCGTCGGATACCCTCCAGGTACCTTGCTGATTGGACGAGGGCAGCGCTGCGAGCTTCTTCGAGGCTGTCGATGTCAACTCGTCTGCTATCTTTAGAGACGCCTTTGTCGTAGTGCTCCACCGCTGGTGAGTTCCATATGACATCGGCGAGGAGGATTGCTTTGGAGCCGTAGACCGGGGAAGTAAGGGGATTGCCCCGTTGGCTTGGAAGGGCGAGTACATAGCCCCCGAGTGCGTTGGGTAGTTCCTTGATCCACTTGCCTCATTTAGCGTTAGCGACGTCGTGTAGCCGCTTCTTGAGAGCGTCGAGCACCATCCCATTGGCGCGCTCGACTTGTCCGTTGGCCCGAGGGTGGGCAGGCGAGACGTATCGGACGTCGATCCCGCCGTTCTCGCGGTACTCGCGGGCGGTGATTGTTGAATTTGGAGCCTAGGTCCGTGATGATGCGGTGGGGTAGTCCGTAGCGATGTACGAGTTCATCGGGAAGTCGAGTACTCTGTCAGCCTTGGGGCATGTGACCGGCTTGACCTCGATCCACTTGGTGAACTTGTCGATGGCCACCGGTACTCTTTTGAAACCCACGGCGCGGTTGGCGGTGGCCCAATCATGTCGAGCCCCCAGCAAGCGAAGGGCCAGGTTGGCGGTATGGTGACTAGCTTGTAGGCTGGGACATGTTGCGCTTGGCGAAGTATTGACATCCTTGGCACCTTCGACGAGTTCTTCGGCATCGCCCGCAGCCGTGGGCCGGTAGAAAGCTCGCCGGAAGGCCTTGCCGACCGGCATGCGGGAAGACGCGTGGTTGCGCGGACGCCCTTGTGGATCTCCTCCAAGATGTCCTTGCCTTCTTGCCGAGGGACGCACTTCATGAGTACTCCGAGAAGATGCGCCCCGCTTGTAAAGCTTGTCTCCGACGAGAATGTAGGACTTGGCGCGGCGGACGAGCTGCTCGGCCAAGTTCTTGTCCGAGGGAACCTTCCGCTCGGCCGAGGTAGTCGATGAAGGGTTGCCTCCGGTCCACGTCGATCATCATGACCTCTTGTCCGGCCACTAGGTGTCTTGGGGCAGTGGTCGGTGGCGCCGGCTCCGGGATGGATGGCGCGTGAAGCTCGTGAACGAATACGCCGCCGGTACTTGAGCGCGGGTAGATCCAAGCTTCGACGGGACGTCCGTTGCAACGTTGTTGTCGCGGACGATGTGGTGGAACTCGAGACCGTAGAACTTGTTCTCGAGCTTGCGGACTTCTAGGCGATGGCGTCCATCTTCTCCTTGTTGCGGTCCCGGGACTTGTTGACTTGGTTGATGACCATCGCGGAGTCGCCGTAGATTAGTAGCCGCTTGATGCCTAGAGAAGCCGCGAGGCGGAGCCCATGTAGGAGAGCTTCGTACTCGGCTTCATTGTTTGAGACCTTCCGAGAAGATCGCGGGACGTACTTGAGTTGTTCGCCGTTGGAGAGATCGGGAGTACCCCGCACTGCGTCCTCGAGGTTGAGTGAGCTGTCGAAGTACATCACCCAATGCTGCGGTCGCGTGGTTGGAGTAGGTAGGCGGTTCTCCCGCCACTCCGCCATGAAGTCGACTAGCGCCGCGACTTGATGGGCCGTGCGTGGCTTGGAAGTCGATGGTGAGGGCGCCAAGCTCGACTCGCCCACTTGGAGATTCTTCCGGTAGCATCTTGGTTCCGCGAGGATGTCGTCGAGCGGATAGTCGGTGACGACGGAGATCGAGTACTCCCGGAAGTAGTGTCGTAGCTTCCGCGAGGTGATGAGTGCGCGTACGGGAGCTTCGCACGGGCCGATAGCGTGCCTTGGACTACGACAAGACCTCGCCGACGAAGTAGGCGGGGGGCGCCGGGCCCGGGTAGGCGTGGCCGTCTTCCCCGCCCCCTCGACGATGATGGCGATGCGACCACATGAGTAGTCGCGGCGAGGTAGAGCGATGGCGCTCGCCTTTGCGAGGAGCCGTGAGGACGGGTGGCTTAGATAGGAAGTCCTTGAGCCGGGCAAGGGCTTGATCCGCCTCTCGGAGTCCACACGAACTTCTCTTGGTGCTTAAGTAGTTTGAAGAAAGGGAGCCCCCGTTCTCCAAGCTTCGAGATGAATCTGTTCGGGGCCGCCATGCACCGGTCGGCTTACGGACGTCTTTGATGCACGTGGGAGCTCTCATGCCGGCGATGGCGGAGATCTTCTCGGGGGTTGGCTTCGATGTCGCGGCGGGGCGATGATGAAGCCGAGTAGTTTGCCCGAAGGTACGCCGAAGACGCACTTGTTCGGGTTGAGCTTCCGGCGGTACTCGCTCGGGGATGCGAAAGTCTCTTCAAGGTCGTCGATGAGGGTATCGGAGTTTACGGTCTTGACGACCACATCATCCACGTAGGCTTCGATGTTCTTGTTGAGCTGCTTCTTGAAGCGAGCCCGGATAGCTCGTTGATAGGTGGCATCGGCGTTCTTCGGCCGAAGGACATGGTCGTGTAGCGGTATGCGCCAAACGGGGGGTGATGAACGCGTTTTTCTCTGGTCTTCTTTCTTGATCGCGATGCGGTGGTACCGGAGTAGCGGTCGAGGAAGCGAGAGCGAGGTCGCGGCCCCGCCGTGGAGTCGATGACTTGATCGATCCGCGGCAACCCGAAAGGGGTCCTTGGGGCGTGCTTGTTGAGATCGGTGTAGTCGACGCACATCCTCCACTCGTTCGAGTTCTTCTTGCGGACGAGGACAGGGTTGGCGAGCCACTCAGGATGGAAGACTTCTCTGATGAAGCCAGCCGCGAGTAGTTTGGCGAGTTCCTTCTTGATGGCATCCCGTCTGTCATCGGCAAAGCGTCGGAGGTGTTGTCGCTTGGGCGTGGCCTTAGGATCGACATTGAGGCAGTGCTCAATCAGCTCCCCGGGCACTCGGCATGTCCGTCGGCTTCCACGCGAAGATGTCGCGGTTAGCCGGAGGAAGCCGATGAGCGCATCTTCCTATTTGGGGTCGAGGCCGGCCCCGATGGTGGTGGTCTTGCTAGCGTCGCTCGTCCCGAGGTCGATCGTCTTGACCGGGATCTCCTCGGTGGGCGAGGCTTGTTGGAGTTGTCGGACTTCTCGGGGGATGTCGAGTTCACTTGTAGCAAGTTTCTTCGATGCGGCATAGACCTCCATCATCGCGTTGGGTACTTGATTTGTAGAGGCGATCTCCACGGCTTCGTGTCGCGGTCGTGGGAGATCCTCAAGTCCCCTTGGAGAGAGAGTACACCCCGCCGGGCTTGGCATCTTGAGTACCAAGTAGGTGTAGTGGGGCACCGCCATGAACTTGGCGATGGCCGGTCCGCCGAGGATGGCATGGTAGGAAGTCTCGAAGTCCGCGACCTCGAACTTGATGTACTCGGTACGGTAGTTGTCCCGAGATTCCCCGAATGTAGCGGCGGGACCACCGAGCCCGGTGGGATAGCCGCGTTACGGGGACGATGCCGTAGAAGGGCGTGTTGCTCTTGGTGAGCATGTGGGTGATGTCGAGCTTCATCTTCTTCAAGGTCTTGGTGAAAAGGACGTTTAGCCCGCTTCCACCGTCGATGAGGACCTTGTTGAGCTTGGAGCCCGCAACCACCGGCTTTAGGTCGAGAGGGAACCGTCTGGTTCGGAGAAGCTTGTTCATTGATCCACGCGGGAGAAGGTAATGGGTACCTCCGACCACCTGAGAGGGGTCGGAACCGCTGGTTCAATGCTCATGACTTCTCGACGGGTAGCCTTTTGCTCCCGCCTGCTGGGTAGTCCGCCGAAGAGGACGTTGACAGTCTTATCGGGTTCCTGGAAGTCGTTGTTGTCTCCGTCGTTCTTCTTCTTGCCCTTCTTGTCGTGAGGGTGCGGTGGCTCTGGCGTATCCTTGAGTGCATGCCTGAGTTGGTAGCACTGCTCGGTGGTGTGGTTGCCGTTTGGATGCCACGGGCACTTCTCCTTCAGCAAGTCTTTGAAGCCGCCGGAGTTCTTCTTCGAGTTCTCCTTCGCAGGGCGCTGGATAGCCGCGACAGTGTTGTCTGGCTTGCGCTTGCGGTTGGGACCCGAGTAGTTGTTGTTGTTGCGACCGCCTTGGTTCCCGTTGTTGCCGCTGCCGCCGCCCGTGTTCTGCTTGTTCTTGCCACGGATGGCGTCGTACTTGGCGTTGGCCTTGTATTCTTCATCCGCCAGGACGTGATCATGTCCTTGAGGTGGGGGATGGACTGGGGGCGACGACGACCGAAGTCTTCGAAGGTGCGGCGGTGGTAGAGGCCGTCTTGGAAGAGGTCGATGACCTCCTTGTCGGTGACGTCGACTACGGTAGCGCGCTTGTCGAAGAAGCGGCGCATGTACTTGCGGAGGGTCTCGCCTTGTTCCCGCTTGATCATGGCCGGGTCCATGCGAGTACCCGTCGGTCCATGGTGCCCGCGAAGTTCTTCGGTGAACTGCTCCTTCGGTGGTCCCACTTGTCGATCGAGTGCTTGTCCAGCGACTCGAGCCATGTGAGTGGAGCTTGGTCCAGGCAGAAGGGGAAGTAGAGGCACTTGGTGTCGTTGTTGCCGCCAGCGTTCTCGATGGAGAGGGCGTAGCACCTGAGCCACTGGATGGGGTCCTGCTTCGTGTCGTACTTGGTGATCCCCAAAGGCTTGAACTTGTCGGGGAGGAGCAAGTTGCGAAGTCGAGGTGAGAAGGCGGGGAAGCCGTCGTTGTCGCTGCGGTGGGCGACTTCTTCCGCCGCGGCTCCTCAATCTTCGGCGGGCGTCATAGCCGCCCGTGAGGCGCCGGAGGCGTGGGCGTTCGCGTGGCCGCGGCCGCCGCGGACTGCCGCCGCCGCCGGCCCTCCTGTTGGCTCCATGGTTGGAGCTTCCGTCGTCGCTGCCGCCGCCGTCAGGGTCGCGGCCGCCGCCGCCGGCAGGAGCACGGTGAGGGACGACCTCGCGGTTGCTGTTGCCACCCTGTGGAGGTCCGCCGGCGTTTGAGCGAGTACGGTTGGGCTGAGCTGGGAGCTCAGCTCGAGTACGGTTGGGACCGTGGTTGGCGCTGCGACTTGTAGCTTCGTTGTCGCGGTGCCTGGCGGGAGGAGGCTGGTTGACCCTGTTGTCGACCCGCATGAAGTAGGCATCTTCAGCGAGCTTGGCGATGACCTCTCCAGCGCGTATGCCCTGAGCCTGACGTGCGATCGCTGTGATCGACATGAGGCATTGCTCAGGGGTAGTGTGTACTCTGCTCTCGACCGCCTCGAGAGCTTCCGCGAGGTTGCGGATGGGGGAGGTTATTGTGACGCCCCAGGTTTTTAATTACCATCATTAACGCTAATGACCGGATCAGCCGGGTCAAACCAGTCAAACCCCGGTCAAACCTAGGTCAACCTGGGTCATCACCCGAAAACCTCGTCGATGAACCCCGATGAACCCTTGACCAAGCCTACACACACCCGTAGTCAACCCTTGGTCAAAGACACGGTCAAACCCCGCTTGACCGTTGACGTCAGCGAATGTCGTCCGGAACTTTTGCCGCGTTCCCCAAAATTCACCTAAACACTTCAAAATCTACCTTTATGAAAGTTGTAGGTCTTGTTGAGGGACACAACTTTCATGTAGAATGGCATTTCAAATTTGGAGAGGAAAATTGTGAAAAACCCCTTGCAAGACAGATTTTCCTGTTTTCCAGAACCGGCTGACATTCAATGTTGGCACGACGTTCCTGCAAAATCCGTTGAGAAAAACACTATATGGCCTTTTTGAAAGTTGTAGAGGGTAGCTAGATCTCTAACTTTCCTATTCATTGCCGGTGCACTTTTATTTAACTTTTTGGAGTTTGACACGTCCAAACAAGGTCACTCTGCGGCTTTCGGCCGGACGACGCCGCGCCGTGCGCGCGCGCCGCGCGCCGTGCGCGCGCGGCGCGCGCGCGCCGCCGGCGCCGCCCCGTGCCATCCCTCGCCGTACCCCCGCCCACGCGCCGCCTCGCGCCTTCCCAATGCAACAGCGCTCGCTCCCGAGACGCACGCACGCCGAGGGAGGCGGCCCTACCCGCGTCCTAGAACGTCGTGACGCCGTGGTACGGTGCGCCCGCCCCGCCCGCCGCCGTACCACCGGGCGCGCGCGCGCCCGCGCCGCACCGCCCGCCCGCGGTACGCGCGGCACTCCATAAAGGCGCGTGGCCCGTTTTCCCCGACGCGGCGACCCTCCCCCGCGGTCGAGCCGCCGCCCGCCGACGCGCGGCCATGCCGCCGCGGTGAGCTCCTCGCTCCCGGCCGCCACTTGAAACCCCGGTGCCTCCTCCACGCTCCTTGACACCTACCGCAGCTCCCCGGTGCGCTTTCCTTCCCGCCAAGCCGCCCATCACGCGGAACCCGCCGCGCGGCCGCCGCGCCGCCGGCCACCGCCGCCGAGCACCATCGTCGGCCGCGTTACCGCCCGAACCAAGCCCCAAACCCATCCTAGAGCACCCCTAGATCCTCCCCGGCGCGTTCCCGCCCGGCCAAGGCCGCCGGCCTCGCCGGAATTGCAAAACCCGCGCCGGCAGCCGCCATAGGGACTCAATTGCAAGCATTCAACTCTTTCCAGGGTCCTAACTGCAAGAAGGTAACTCCAATAGTAGATCCAAATTGCTGAATCTTGTAAATTGCATAGAAAATCGCAGAAAATTCAGAAAAATGTGAAACCAATTTTTTTGGATCCATGGTGATTTATACTACAACTTTTGTTATTCTAGCCTGAGCTAATTCCTTTTAGTTTTTGCATGAAAAGTACAAATGTGAAAACCCTAGATCTGCAATATCTCAAAAACCATAGGACCTCTGTATCTAATTTTTGGATATGTTGTGTGTTTGGTCATGACTAGCTCCTATGCCAAAAATTGCACAAAGTTACCATGTAAATCGTTTTATAAAAATGTTTTTCCATTTCCGGAAGAACTGAATAAAGGATTTTTCATGTTAAATATATTTATGTTCTTGACCCCAACTTGTGCACACTGTCTTATAATACCAAAATACATATCTTCTGAATTAATCATGAATTATGGATTAACATAAATAATTATTCTTGAATTATGCATGTTTTCCTTTGTAAATTAATAAACCAAGTTCAGTAGAGATTCCATGCAAACATGTGGGTTCTCTAGGCTTGTTTAGGACCAGAGAGCATGCACAAGAAAGTTTGGATCATTTTGATGCTTAGTTATTTTTATATGCATTTAAATTGAATCACTAGATAACCTTTGTTATTTTCCATAATATTTATTTTCCTAGCATCCAACCTTTACATGTGGGTCCAATGGACCAGTATAGATGCTAGTAGGCTTAAGAAACACCCCTTTAATTTTTGGTAATTTAATTGCTTGATAAAGAGCTTAGAAGCCCTTTTTCTATTAAAGGGAAATTAAATAAAGAAAAGCCCTTATTTAATTCTTTTTCCATTTTGAAAATATTATCTAATTCAATTAAAAGATAATTAATTCTAGATGCTGATAAGAAATTAATTCAAGGATAAAAATATCATTTATTCCTTTACTTGTGAAAGGAAAATGATTAAAAGCTTTTACATGAAATGACAAGTATAAAGAAACCTTTATTCAATTGTGCAATAAAGAGAAATCACCCAACCACCCATGTAACTTGAGTGTGGTTGCAAATCATGTTAAAAAGGTTAAATGTACCTACCCACTACTGTTGATGAAGTTAAATTATTTATATATATGTACACAGTCACCATCAAAAAGGATAATTAATAAAGAATGCATATTGTTCCTTTATGGAAGAGTATGCTGAATGTATTCTTATCTAGGTGAATGTGCCCGACAAATACACCCCTTGATTGTCAAAATGGTTCGTAAGTAATTAAAGTAAAAATCGTCGGATAAATCTTGCATCTGCATCTTCGTGTAGATCTTTCCGCCAGTAGACGTACACTCGTGCCGGAAGGAGGAGACGAAGGTGCCGACAAAGAGCTGCCGTACGTGAACGTAGCTCAAGACCTGGACCCAAGTCCAGAAGGGCCCAAGGCCAACCTTGCCAGCGAAGGCAAGCCCCGGATCATTAACCCCGCCTTTTAAAAATTCTGCAGTTATGCTTGCTATGATTGTGCATTTACGTTTCAGGAATTGAATTGAAACCATAGATGCATGATCCTTAGGTACCTATGCTCTATCACTAGTATGCTAGGTCGATAGCTGCCATGCTATAGGACCGATAGAAGTCGAGTGATGTTCGTCACTCGCGAGAATAGGTTCCTAGATAGGAATCATAAGATATCCTTAAATGGATCGCTCACGTGGTAAGAGCATGGGATTGGGCTCCGGTCCAGTGGGCATGTGGGCTAAGCTTTTGAACGTACTAAGCACATGTCGGGAATGGGACCGGTAAGCCTAGTACCTTAATGAGGCGGCACGGGATCTTACTATTACTACTCTTGAGAAATCTCCTTACCGGCTAGCTACCGGAAAGGGTGGTGTATGGTGCTCCGGGTATCTCGCGGGGTATGCCGGATAGCCTGCACCGGGGGACCGTAAGATTCGATCCCAACCCGAAGATTTATGGGGACGGCCCGGGGAGTTGTCCTCGCGGGGGCGGCCCGACCGTGTGTTTGGGTCTACCTTGCAAGGTTTAAATCAATCGATTGTCGGCCTCTCACCGTTATCCGAGACTCGCTTAATCAATCGACCATGATATCCCATAATGACGGAACCCGAGAAATATGGTTGGATGAATTAATTGCTTGTCCAATTCTTGATTGGATTAGATGGCACATTTAGAAATGGTAATCAACTAGAACTTGTGCTAAAATATTGAAAGTAAGGATCCACTCTTAGTGGCTTTCCAAAGCAAAAGAACTCCACCGGCCAAAAGCCTTTCATGTCTAGAGGTTGGTGATGTAGTTATCACCCAATGGTTAAGTCTTGCCGAGTATTAGTATACTCGGCCTTGCTTTAAAATTGTTGATTGCGGGTGTTGTTGATCGAAGGGTGACGACAAGTAAGGACATCACGGATGGCCTCCGAGATGTTCACCGTTTCGCTAGTTTAAATTATTTCCGTTGTAGTTTCAAACTCGAACCTTTACTCCATGTCATGAACAATGGTTTGTAATAAAATGTTTAATTCATGTTGTACTGCGGACTCTCCTTCGCGTGAGTTTTAATGCATGTGTCGATCCTCTCGCTCGATGTTCAAGTAATTTACCGGGCGTTAACCGGCAACCAACGACAGGATGATACTTTACTATGGCCTAATGACCAAAGTGGATCGGTCTTAGGCGATAGTACGGTATTTTCCTAGGCGGGTTGTCACAAACCGGTATCGTAGCGACTGCATGCACCAGAGTTTAATTAACAACTCTAATCACATGATTTTCGAATAAAATTTGCCAAGATTGTTTGAATTGCAAAACACGTTGGTCCGTTAAGGATAAACTAGACCGAGAGGCCCTAGAGGGAAATTTTTGGTTTCTTTCGGGCGGCTTATTAATCTATGGTATATTTTGCTAACTCCCGGCAAGACGTTACTTTATGTCGACTTACATTCTCGCACAACCATACTAGTTCATCACGTTTTGCCACACGTGGTGGTACCACGGGGAAAGTCTGTGAGGGATTAATGGAACCTATTCCAATGGGTGCCACGTCGCGTTTGAGTCTCGTCACGTTTTTCCATACGTGATGGTACCACGGGGAAAGTCCTTGAGGGATGAGTGGGGCCTAATCCCATGGGCACTCACGTCGCGTCGAGTCTTAAATAGGACGCCGTCCATGCAGCGACTCAACGCATGGGTGCCGTTTCTATAGTGAATGGTAATGTATGTGGACGCTTTCATGAGTGCCGGCATGAAAGTTTCGTTGTATTCTCGTGATCTTCGCGGTACACTAACCCGTTCCGTAAGCTCGCTAAGTAATAAGCATCGACTAGACCTCGACTAGATATTGTAGGGAGATACGCGTATGTGCCATGCCACCGGCGCTAACTCCGAAGTTTGGCTTGATTGCCTTGTGAGGACGAATAGGACGTCTTGCATAATGTTAAAAATCGAGAAAGAACCTAAACTGAACTCATGTATGTTTTTGTGCTCTCTCGAAGTAAATAGTGATAGCGTGTTTTGTTCGTTTAGCCTCTTTAGGCGTAGGTGTGTTGCCCTCGCTTTAATTTAATAAAAGTATTACTTAAAGTTGCGTTGTTCTTGTCCAAGAATCTTTCGTCTAGATGATCTTAACCTAGGCCGCTTCAAATCTAATCCCGACCTGCTAGCCCCGGTTCGTGATCATACCTTGGTCTACGCCACGGAGTTATGCTTGGTAGTCAACCCGTCTTGACATTTCCCTAGAACCTTTGAACCTTGCTTGGTTCAGCACCTTTCTAGTTCCCTCGCTCAACCTTGAGTACCCAACTTAAGTTTCATAACCTTGCTAAGTTGCTACGCCAATTGGGAAAGTGTTGAACTCTGGTTTGAGTAGGATGTTCAGCTCCCGATTGCTAGACCGTGTATCATTGGTATGCCCGCTCGTTCGAGCTCGGCATACGATGGTATTTAAGTATGCATGGTTACCCCACACCTTGACCCTACCGTATTCGTGGATCGAGTTAACTTTGTACACTTGCACCCGCCTGATTCTCACTTCTATCATTATGTCCAGATGGACAACGCTGGCTCTACGTCGGCTGATGTGGAATCATGGACTCCCGTCAACTACCTCGAGGAGGGTGGTTTTCCTGCACTTTTGTGGGACACCCTAAAGGACTTTGGGTACACCACTTACCCAGAGTACTCGACACGTGAGATCATGACCACAGGCCAACTCCTTCGTTGTGAAGTAAAGGTGAAGATTTCAGCGTGCCCGACCAAACCTGCTTGGGATGAGTGGGAGTGTACGGCACACGGAAGAAACTTGTCCGACACAGTGCAGAAGGCTGCTCTCGAAGCACTTACAACTTTCTGTGGAAAGCACCCTGCCGAGATAGCCAACTCTGCAGCTAAAGTCATTCCGGTACCCGAGCGACACATTGCGCCAGGTGGTGAACGAGAAACTATCCTTCCAGTCCAGAGCAACTCTCACATAGTCCTGACCTTGTCACCTCAGTCCGCTTCTCAGAAGCCATGTACGACACCTACCAACGAATGGTGGGAGAAAGCGTATTCTATAGACATCAAATCTATAGATACAAAGTCAAGGAAGTAGAGTGTTCGGCTCGGGCCTTGAAAGAAGCCCGAGCAATGATCGCTACTCTCAGGAAGGAAAGACGCAAGGACAAGGCAAAGATACAAGAGTTAACGGAGATCATCCATGAGCAGAATTTCTTGTTGCAGCATAACGATCAGTATATGCTTGAACTAGAGAATCAACTGGAAGCTCTAGCCGTTCCACCCCCAGAACCTGTCATTCCTGGACCAGCGCAAGAAGAAGAGGTTGAAGATATCCAGGGTGAATCTGGAATTGAGTCTGGACCTGAGTCACCGTAGACTTTCAGAGTGGAAGATCCCAGCCTTGGAAGTTGGTCCGTCAGGAGTAAAATCCAGTGGTGTGAGGAATCCTAGTGTACCACGACCGCGTTTGGTTAACTATCGCTGTCAGATGGACCGGGAACCTTGTCATCGCGGCTAGTCTGCTTTGTAATCCTAAATGTTGTTGGTAATTCTAAAAACTCTCATCGATGTACTGCCTTGATTAAACATCCCTTTCAGCAATGATGTTCGTACGGCATTGATTATGCTAATTTGTGATCAATCAAGTTCTATGATCCACCAATTCTGTGTCAATCACAGATCTAATCATTTCCTAAACCCTGAACTTGTTCTTTTCGGTCTTGCTCAAACCTTGTGATTTAAATTAAAATGCTGCTTTTGAGCATGCGCTGCATAGCATATGCATTTGGGAAGTATGGGTATACTAACGTTCATTCGCATGAAATCCCGTACCCCTACTCTACCTCTCTCGTTTGGTGATGTTATTACCCCATAGTCTAAGGTGCCGCGACGGAACCTAGGGTATCGTGTGTGCTGCAGCCACCCGACTGCCACTAGGAGCGCGCTAGGTATCTTGGTTGTGAGACAGCAACTCGTCACACAGATCCCCTCCCTACTATTGATTGCATTTCCAATCATCAATGCATATGGGTAACCGAGTCATTCTAACGTGCATCATGAGCACACACTGCACAAGCATATGCATCGCGTCAACTTTGAAAAGTGTTACACTTTCAAAACAACAAGTCGTCAAAACCTCAAAATTTGCGAAATAAGTAAATGTGTGAGCAAGATTATTCCTTGAAGTTCCCACTTGAAGTCACCTTTCGTACAGGAGCTTGTGGAACTCTGTCGTTATCCTTCCTTCCTTGGAATGGCCTATTGGGAATCCTTGACCAATTGGTCCCTTGCCGTGAATCTCGACGATCTTGCAGCATCAATTCCCTTCCTGCTAGCCAAGCGGAAGTCTTAGACGTAGAAATCCTTTCGAGCAGTCAAGGTTCTCGAATAGTCAACTTGGAGAAGTCATCCATCGTGTATTCATCCTTGGTCCGTGCTCTTAACTTTCAAATTCTCGGAATCGAGCAAGGAGGTACGCCCGGGATCGATCAAAGCTTTATGCTACGCTCCTTAGTGTTGCTATCACAAGCGTGAAGCGTAGTACACCGAGTTTTTTTTCTCATTTTTGCTCCCCATCACGGTCGATTATTTAGACCGTTGAGCCCATCGTCATCAGTGTCACGGTCACACGACGCCATGACGTCGCTCTACCATTGATTTCCGCAACCGTATTCACGACGTCGTGATCGCGTGAGCTGACCTTGTTGAGCTCCGTGTTGAATACACCGGATAACCAACCGGGTCAAGCGACCGTTACGACCCCGCATCGGCTATAAAATGGAACCTTTTACCGGAACCGCCGATACGAAAGCTCCATTTCCATCAGAGCTCGGCAGTATCACCGTTCTTGTTCTTCTTCTAGCTAGCCTAGCTACTTGCCACTAGAGTGCCCCTCCCGGCCTACTTCGATCTTCCCGAGCAAACCGTTCTCCGTCTTCATTTCCGACGTTGAGAAGAAGTTCGGAAGCGCATCGAAAGCGAGAAATCAATCCAAGCCGCCACCCATGACTCCGTCTTCGGAAGAGCTCGAGTCTTTTCGCTGGACAGTGTTAGGGATGTACCTCTGTATCGTAGGAGGATTATGTCTGCTCTTAGCTGTGCATGTGCACATTCATCGTCCGCTTCCTCATGAACGGCGATGAGATAGTAAGAGGACACACCTTGTACTTTTGTTCCATCTGCATTCCCGATCATGGGATGTGTGTAGGCAAAGTTTTACCGAATTGATATTGTGACTATTGGGATGTCCGGTTTGCATTGCTTACCGTGAACGAGTCTCGTACAATATGTCCGAATTATAAGCTTGGGTGAGATTCCGATCATGCGCTAATTAGGGACTCAAATTTCAGATGTTCCGACCGGCATGGAATAACCCCAATGATTTTGAAGCATCGGGTAGTGGCGATCGTACGCAACCGCCGCCCACAATGTTGACCGAAGCTTTCGTAGCAAAGACATACCGAAGTGTTGTGCCAACTCCTACGGACCCAACAGCAAATGGCTCAACAACTACAACAAATGCCACCGATGCAATCAAAGCTTCAACCTTCCAAACCCCGTTCACCGAAGTACCCACCCCGAGGGACATCAACACCATTGTCGGCGCAACTCAAGCGCTAGAAGGGCGAATTCCGTGCCGAATCGGGTGGTGTACGATATCATCCAAGGACGTTATGGGAAACCATATCGAATAATTTGGCGATCCGTCTCTCTCGGTCCTTATCTCGCTTCTATGGTCGAACAAGCCCGTTTGTTCAATCTCGTTGGAGGAGTATGTTAATCAAGACCAACCCGAAGCCTCCGACTCCATATTACCACCTTCTCGACTACCAATGGATCTTAGAGCGAGAAGAGGATGCAATCCGAGGCCACAAACGAGGATTATCTGAGATAGATGTAAGTGAGTGGGAGATTACCTGTACGGAGACTTGTCCGCGTGAAGGCAAACGAAGATGTAACCCTAGTAGTGCCGCTCAATCCCCTGCTAGTGAAACACCTTCGCGAACCACGAAGAGGGCAAAGAAAAAGGAGAGAAAGAGGCTCCGCCTTATCCAGGAAGCCCAACAACCGATCTCCAAACCCAAAGATCTTCCACACCGTTTGTGCTACAATTGTAGGCAGCCCGGGCATTTTGTCAATAAGTGCCCGAAACCCGAGCGACGAAGCCCCAACGGCGAGGCAGAACCCCGGATCTGCTATCAACGACAACGAGCCAAGCCCTCAAGTGGAGCAAAGCCAACTGAATTTCGTAGGTAACACTTCTATCCAGAATCATTTCTCACCTCCCCTTGTAATTTCGAATCTCGGGACGAGATTCCTCTTAAGGGGGGTAGACTGTGACGCCCCAGGTTTTTAATTACCGTCATTAACACTAATGACCGGATCAGCCGGGTCAAATCAGTCAAACACCGGTCAAACCTAGGTCAACCGGGTCATCACCCGAAAACCTCATCGATGAACCCCGATGAACCCTTGACCAAGCCTACACACACCCGTAGTCAAACCCTTGGTCAAAGACACGGTCAAACCCCGCTTGACCGTTGACGTCGCCGAATGTCGTCGGAACTTTTGCCGCGTTCCCCAAAATTCACCTAAACACTTCAAAATCTACCTTTATGAAAGTTGTAGGTCTTGTTGAGGGACACAACTTTCATGTAGATTGGCATTTCAAATTTTGAGAGGAAAATTGTGAAAAACCCCTTGCAAGACAAATTTTCCTGTTTTCCAGAACCGGTTGACATTCAAAGTTGGCACGACGTTTCTGCAAAATCCGTTGAGAAAAACACTATATGGCCTTTTTGAAAGTTGTAGAGGGTAGCTAGATCTACAACTTTCCTATTCATTGCCTCGATGCGCTTTTATTCAACTTTTTGGAGTTTGACACGTCCAAACAAGGTCACTCTGCGGCTTTCGGGCCGGCCGACGCCGCACCGTGCGCGACGTCGCGCGCGCCGTGCGCGCGCGGGCGCCGCGCGCGCCGGCGCCGCCCCGTGCCATCCCTCGCCGTACCCCGGCCCACGCGCCGCCTCGCGCCTTCCCAATGCAACCGCTCGCTCCCGAGACGCACGCACGCCGAGGAGGCGCCCCTACCCGCGCCCTAGAACGTCGTGACGCGGTGGTACGGCCGCCCGCCGCCGTACCACCGGGGCGCGCGCGCGCCGCCCGCGCGCACCGCCCCCGCCCGCGGCACGCGCGGCACTCCATAAAGGCGCGTGGCCCGTTTTCCCCGACGCAGCGACCCTCCCCGCGGTCGAGCCGCCGCCCGCCGACGCGCCGGCCATGCCGCCGCGGTGAGCTCCTCGCTCCGGCCGGCCACTTGAAACCCCGGTGCCTCCTCCACGCTCCTTGACACCTACCGCAGCCTCCCCGGTGCGCTTTCCTTCCCGCCAAGCCGCCCATCACGCCGGAACCCGCCGCGCGCGGCCCGCGCCGCCGCCACCGCCGCCGAGCACCATCGTCGGCCGCGTTACCGCCCGAACCAAGCCCCAAACCCATCCTAGAGCACCCCTAGATCCTCCCCGGCGCGTTCCCGCCCGGCCAAGGCCGCCGGCCTCGCCGGAATTGCAAAACCCGCGCCGGCAGCCGCCATAGGGACTCAATTGCAAGCATTCAACTCTTTCCAGGGTCCTAATTGCAAGAAGGTAACTCCAATAGTAGATCCAAATTGCTGATTCTTGTAAATTGCGTAGAAACTCACAGAAAATTCAGAAAAATGTGAAACCAATTTTTTTGGATCCATGGTGATTTATACTACAACTTTTGTTATTCTAGCCTGAGCTGATTCCTTTTAGTTTTTGCATGAAAAATACAAATGTGAAAACACTAGATCTGCAATATCTCAAAAACCATAGAACCTATGTAGCTCATTTTTGGATATGTTGTGTGTTAGGTCATGACTAGCGCCTATGCCAAAAATTGCACAAAGTTATAACGTAAATCGTTTTATAAAAATGTTTTTCCATTTCTGGCAGAACTGCATAAATGATTTTTCATGTTAAAAATATTTATGTTCTTGACCCCAACTTGTGCACACTGTCTTGTAATACCAAAAGGCAAACCTTGTGAATTAATCATGAATTATGGATTAACAGAAATAATTATTCTTGAATTATGCATGTTTTCCTTTGTAAATTAATAAACCAAGTTCAGTAAGGATTCCATGCAAACATGTGGGTTCTCTAGGCTTGTTTAGGA
The DNA here is from genome assembly GCA_947561735.1 of Cenchrus americanus. Taxonomy (NCBI): domain Eukaryota; kingdom Viridiplantae; phylum Streptophyta; class Magnoliopsida; order Poales; family Poaceae; genus Cenchrus; species Cenchrus americanus. The sequence goes on from OX387245.1 coordinate 240,433,457, forward strand.
CCAGAGAGCATGCACAAGAAAGTTTGGATCATTTTGATGCTTAGTTATTTTTATATGCATTTAAATTGAATCACTAGATAACCTTTATTATTTTCCATAATATTTATTTTCCTAGCATCCAACCTTTACATGTGGGTCCAATGGACCAGTATAGATGCTAATAGGCTTAAGAAACACTCCTTTAATTTTTGGTAATTTAATTGCTTGATAAAGAGCTTAGAAGCCATTTTTCTATTAAAGGGAAATTAAATAAAGAAAAGCCCTTATTTAATTCTTTTTCCATTTTGAAAATATTATCTAATTTAATTAAAAGATAATTAATTCTAGATGCTGATAAGAAATTAATTCAAGGATAAAAATATCATTTATTCCTTACTTGTGAAAGGAAAATGATTAAAAGCTTTTACATGAAATAACAAGTATAAAGAAACCTTTATTCAATTGTGCAATAAAGAGAAATCACCTAACCACCCATGTAACCTGAGTGTGGTTGCAAATCATGTTAAACAAAGGTTAAATATACCTACCCACTACTGTTGATGAAATGAAATTAAATTATTTACATATATATGTACACAGTCACCATCAAAAAGAATAATTAATAAAGAGTTGCATATTATTCCTTATGGAAGAGTACGCTGAATGTATTCTTATCTAGGTGAATGTGCCCAACAAATACACCCCTCGATTGTCAAAATGGTTCGTAAGTAATTAAAGTAAAAACCGTCGAATAAATCTTGCATCTGCATCTTCGTGTAGATCTTTCCGCCAGTAGACGTACGCTCGTGCCGGAAGGAGGAGACGAAGGTGCCAACAAAGAGCTGCCGAACGTGAACGTAGCTCAAGACCTGGACCCAAGTCCAGAAGGGCCCAAGGCCAACCTTGCCATCGAAGGCAAGCCCCGGATCATCAACCCCGCCTTTTAAAAATTCTGCGGTTATGCTTGCTATGATTGTGCATTTACGTTTCAGGAATTGAATTGAAACCATAGATGCATGATCCTTAGGTACCTATGCTCTATCACTAGTATGCTAGGTCGATAGCTGCCATGCTATAGGACCGATAGAAGTCGAGTGATGTTCGTCACTCGCGAGAATAGGTTCCTAGATAGGAATCATAAGATATCCTTAAATGGATCGCTCACGTGGTAAGAGCATGGGATTGGGCTCCGGTCCAGTGGGCATGTGGGCTAAGCTTTTGAACGTACTAAGCACATGTCGGGAATGGGACCGGTAAGCCTAGTACCTTAATGAGGCGGCACGGGATCTTACTATTACTACTCTTGAGAAATCTCCTTACCGGCTAGCTACGGAAAGGGTGGTGTATGGTGACTCGGGGTATCTCGCGGGGTATGCGGATAGCCCGCACCGAGGGACCGTAAGATTCAATCCCAACCCAAAGATTTATGGGGACGGCCCGGGGAGTTGTCCTCGCGGGGGCGGCCCGACCGGTGTGTTTGGGTCTACCTTGCAAGGTTTAAATCAATCGATTGTCGGCCTCTCACCGTTATCCGAGACTCGCTTAATCAAGCGGCCATGATATCCCATAATGATGGAACCCGAGAAATATGGTTGGATGAATTAATTGCTTGTCCAATTCTTGATAATTAGATGGCACATTTAGAAATGGTAATCAACTAGAACTTGTGCTAAAAGATTGAAAGTAAGGATCCACTCTTAGTGGCTTTCCAACAAAAGAACTCCACCGGCCAAAAGCCTTTCATGTCTAGAGGTTGGTGATGTAGTTATCACCCGACGGTTAAGTCTTGCCGAGTATTAGTATACTCGGCCTTGCTTTAAAATTGTTGATTGCGGGTGTTGTTGATCGAAGGGTGACGACAAGTAAGGACATCACGGATGGCCTCCCGAGATGTTCACCGTTTCGCTAGTTTAAATTATTTCCGCTGTATTTTCAAACTGCGAACCTTTACTCCATGTCATGAACAAAGGTTTGTAATAAAATGTTTAATTCATGTTGTACTCGGACTCACCTTCGCGTGAGTTTTAATGCATGTGTCGATCCTCTCGCTCGATGTTCAAGTGATTTACGGGCGTTAACCGGCAACCAACGACGAGGATGATACTTTACTATGGCATAATGACCAAAGTGGATCGGTCTTAGGCGATAGTACGGTATTTTCTGGGCGGGTTGTCACGGTTATCCCGGAGATGCGGCGCCGTTCGCCGCGCTTCCTGTTGCGCTCACGTCGTGCTTCTTAGTTGGCGGGGGGTCTCGTCTGGCGTCGGTGCATCGGCGGACGCGCTCGTCGGAGGAGATGTCTTGAAGGTACTTGTCCCGAGCCGTCCTTGAAGGTCCCGGTGTGTCGCCGACAGCCATGAAGACTTGGCGATCAGGGGTGCCAAGGCTGGACTCGAAGGGCGCCACCTCAGTTGGAGTGTTCGAGTCAGCCCGGGCAAGGGGTGTTCCCTCCTGAAACGGGAGCGAGTCGATGTAGGTGACGTAGCGTGAGTCCCCGCTTATCAGGTCAGCAGGCTTGCGGTCTGGCCAGTAGACGAATCTGTCGGCCGGTGTAGATGTTATAACCAGCCCACAGGCCGGCCCTGATAAGGGGTGCTCAGTAGAGTTGCCACCGGACTCGAGATCCTCTAGGTCCGACCCGAAGTCGAACTCGTATGCAGAGTCTGAGTAGAACTCAGAGAGGGGGTTGGAGTCCGAAGCGTGTCCGGGGGCGGTGTCGGAGTCCGAGTTGAGCTCGGGCACGGGTTCCTTGCCGGCCGGCGCGAAGAAGGAGCCCCCGTGGGGGCTCGGGCCGAGGATGCGGGGACCACGCGCGGAGCGCTCGGGGGGTGAGGGGACCGCCTGCGATGGCCGAGCGGCGGCCGGCTCGCATGCGATGGCCCATGGAGACGTCGAGTCCGAGTTGGAAGCGGACTCGAGGTCGAAGTCGCCGTGATGGTCGAAGAGCGAAATTTCGCCGAACTTGCGGTGAGTTCGCCCGTGACAACTTCTGGAAGCGTCACGAAGCCGGTCTCCGGGTTGGGCGGCATGGTGAGGCGGTGTTGGAAGGATCCCGCTCCGTCGGCGGTGCGGACCCGGGGCGCCGAAGACAAAGGTGTCACCGTGGTTGAAGGCGACGGTTGGCTTGAAGTAGACGGGAGCCGTCGAGTTCGCCATGTGATCTCGGGCGAGATCCCCTACCCGGCGCGCCGGTGTCGGTGTTTTAGACCGGCAACCTACTAAGGGGAGTACCCGAAGTAGAGAAATGCGGCCTCGCCGAGATCGGTAACTCGAAGGAAGAGACACGTGGCACACAATTTAGACGAGGTTCGGGTCGCGAGGTGCGTAATACCCTACGTCTGTATGCTGCGTAGCTACGGGATTGATAGGGTACGATTACAAGATGGTGCAATAGTACGCCGTGAGATGAATTTGATGCTAGAGAAGGGTCCCTGCCTCGCCTTATATAGCCGGGAGGCGGGGTTACGGGTCGGAGTAGGGAGAGAGTACTAGTCGAGTACGTCTAGGAGCCTTCCATACGGTGCGGGACATGTACGCCTTCCTAACCGAGTACTTCTCCTCCTCGGTCCTTGTGCTCCACGCCATCGGGTGCCGTGTAGCGCAAGCCGGGTAGTCCCGGGGGCCCACCGAGTAGTCGGTCCCGGTACCCACCGAGGTAGTGGTCCCGGGGAGGTCCATACGACAGCTTTATTTTTTTTTCTCGCAACCCCCCCACACGACTATGATTTTTTTTGCAGTCCACACAAACTTCTTGTGGCAACCAGACAACATTATACTATGCAAACAAGCGCAACAAAATAATTGCAGATTAGCACACACATCAGACTACTACCCTTTTTTATTTTGCAATGCACATGGTAATCATGTTGCAACCAGACAGCATTATACGTTGCAAACAAGCGCAACAAAATAATTGCGTGATTAGCACACGCAACGCAGAGTACTACCCCTTTTTGTTTTTTGCAATGCACATGGGAATCATGTTGCAACCGAGACAAAGCATTATACGTTGCAAACAAGGGCAACATAATAATTGCGGATTAGCACACACAGCAGAGTACTACCCCTTTTTGTTTTTTGCAATGCACATGGGAATCATGTTGCAACCAGAGGGCACCATACGTTGCAAACAAGCGGGACAATTTGTTCCAGCGGCAATCTACCAGACAATGAAGTTTTTTTTGCAATCGCACGCGAGATCTCTATTTGCAACCAGAACCCACGTTTGCAAAATTTCGCAACCACAAAAACTTTCGCAACATTCTACACAAAACACTGACAATGAAACCACAAATCATACTGGATCTATGGGTTTTGCAACCAGAAGTTGCAAGCCAACAGCAAACTAAATAGCAGAAACGAGCTTAACGTTTCTGTGTGTGATTTTTTCCGTTACCAGGATGAACAACTCCGTCGGATCAAGCGTGATCATTGAGCCAGGCGGAATCGATGGAGGAGGCGTCAGCAACGTCGCGTGATGCAAGAGATCACCCGATCGCGCCCGCGCGCCCCCGTCGTGGGCGTTGCGACGTAGGAGGTGCCGCGGCGCGATGCAATCGGCGGCGGTGCCGACGATATCGGCCGAGACCCGGTCGTCGTAACAACCGCCATCCGCTCCGAACCACGTTCGCCCCGTCCGTGGTGATTCCGGGCGTGGAAGCGACGGTGGAGCCATGGGTTTAGGCGAGGAGCGGCTCGGCGATCCGAGGCGTGGAGGAGACGTCGGAGCCATCGGTTTTGATTTGGGGGGGGGGGGGTGGGAGACCCGATGTTGATTTTGTGAGGGGGGGCATTGTCGGAGGTGGGGAATCGCGCTCGGTGGGGTCGCCTGGTCGGACCCGGTCGGGGCGGGGGGGGGGGGGAAGCGGGGCTCGGTGGGTGGGGTACGTGCATCGGCGAACTAAAATGCATTTTAGTGTCGTCGTGTGTGTGTATATATAGATACATACATACATACATACAAATTAAAAACGACTTATCTTTCCTTCGGTTCCATTTACTGCAAGGTCTCTGCATTTTGAGTTAGTTCCTTTATTACATCTACTTTTACAGATGTGCCCTTCATCCTTTTATTCGAGTACCCACGACGGGTGGCATCAACGAGCTTTGTGGGCGGTACAGCTTGGCGTGCAGCTGGTTCAGATGTTAGGCTGGTCGCACCGCGGAGCTGGAAAGCGATCGGATCTGCAATCCTCCAGGTCGGAGACCTGCACCGCGGAGCTGCAAAGCCTACGGTGTCCTCCAGGTTGATACAGTGCACCTGGATGTCTAGCGTTCCCACGGCTCGTCTGTATGTTCTCTCTCCGCGGGTCCCGCGGGTGGTGTTGCTCTTGCTGCCCAACACGTGCCCAGCGCCCGCCGAATAATTGAAAGCTAGAGCATCGGGCGCGCCCAAAGTGGATTTTGGCGATGCGGATACAGGCCAGCGGCCGCAGCTCTCGCTCGAAACCGACCTGTAAACCGTGGTGGAGCCCACTGGGCCATGCCCTTCCCGTTCGTGATACCGATCCGCGCGGTGCGGTTAGCCTTAGGCGGCTTCGCGGGTGGTGGTAGTGGCAGGAAGCTTCGTTGATGTATCCGCCTGAGCTGCCGTCACCGGTTGGAGATTCACCGACATCCAGTAGTCGTTCTCACATCTGACAATCAGCTTGTCAACGTTCTCTCTCCATATCCATGTAGCTTTTAAGCATGCGCCGCTCTTGAAATTTTGAATAAGACTTCCCCTGAAGCCTCCCAATCCCAACCATTTCTAGACTCTTGTCACGCATCTCGGTCTTGAATTTGTTTACATCCACTGAATTATCTACGTTATATTGATGCCTGCGCTGGCAATTTGAAGAAATGTGGATTAGGATATGTAAGGTTCGTGACATTTTGACTCTGACTACAGGAATGCCTAGCTCATCGAGCCGGCATTGAGAAATTTATATACTGTTCAAGAGAGCAGCTAGTGGAAAGAGTCCAGAACTGATTTTGTGGTCTCTGAGAGGTATATAAATTTTCTGGTACGTTTTGGTACCGTAAAAAGGACTGCTGTCGTGTGCAGGTTAGCATCATTTCTTAACTTTTACTGTTCTTTCAGTGGAAATTATCGAGAAGTGTACCACAAAACTATTAAGATACCTCTCAAAGACCATAAATGTACAGAGCACATCACTAAGATACTATTAATTGACTCATATGTAGAGACCACAGAAAGTGTTGAGGGATCATTGCCCTCCATTCTGTTTGAACATGCTGGTCAAGACCACAGAAAGTGTTGGGGGCAGGTTGTGGGTTCAAATCACATTTCCTCATGTTTCCCAGTCCTAGACGGCCACACTCATTGTCGTTATCTACAAGGCATGTTGATCAACTTACCTAGCACTATGTAACGCCCGCGTTTTTAGCTCCAAATAAATCACCTAATAAATCATGTGTATTTTCAAAACTGACCCGCCGAGCTCAATTACCATTCAAAATCCTAGCCACTGCTCTCCCTCTCCCTCTCCCTCTCTCTCTCTCTCTCTCTCTCTCTCTCTCCCTCTCTCTCTCTCTCCCTCTCTCTCTCTCTCCTCTCTCTCTCTCTCCCCGACGCGCGTGCCGCGATTCCCGCCGGCACCGCACCTCGGCCGCGCCCCTGCGCGCCTTCCCAACGCTGCGGTCGGCCACCGGCCGGGAATCCCGCGCACGCCGCGGTCCCGCCGGCCAGTCCGCCTCGCCATCACCGTCGTCCTGAAAATCACGCTGACGCCCGGAAAATTCTTCCAAATAAATCACATGTTAAATCATTCGTTAAAAAAAATTATTTCAAAATCTTTTCATAGTTTGAGCTCAATTCTTGTCCATTCATAAACCATTCAATGTCTAATCTCTCCTTAATTCCGTTGCCTCCCCAAATCAGCGCTCATGATTTTCCTTTAACCTTTGTTTATTCCTAACCCATGCTCTCACGCATGCCCAAACTGCCACCTCTCTGCTAGCATCTCCTAGCTAGGCACGCACACAACATACACCGCACGTAAGCACGTACAAGCTAGATACACATGGATGTAACAGCAGCTCGCAATGACAAGAACCTCGCCATGCACGCCGTCGTCTCCTTCCTTTAATCAGAAAGCCACGCACAAAACAACATGCAACAGCAGCAAGCAAGCTCTCATGCCAGGCACACCTCGCCATCCAGCATGCATGCAAGCTTGCAACACAAATCCTTGCCACGCCATGCACTGACACCAGCAAACGACACACACAGCAACACAGACCAAAGGCAACAGTAGCACGAAAGGTCTCCCTGCCAGCAGCATAGCGCGAGCGCACGCGCAAGCGGCAGCACCCCGCCGAGCTCGTCGTGCCATTCCATCACCGTGCACACCGCGCCGCGCCAGGCCGCGCATGCCGACTAGGCCGCGGCCTCGCCGTCTGCGCCGTCACGCGTTCCACGCGCAAGGCCGCGCAAGCACACCATCGCCGGCCACCGGTGCGCCGCTGCCGTCGAGTCGTCACCTCGGTTGCACGGCGCCGCCGTGTCGCCGAGCTGCAGGCCGCCTTAACTCCGGCTCGTCGGCACCGCCGCCGCTCACGTCTCGTCGACGCCACCGCCCGATGAGTCTCATCCAACAGCAAGGTTGCAGCAACGCAATTACTCCGCCACGGACGCGCCGGCCGAACCGCCATTGCGGGCGCACGAGCTCCGCGTGCGCATCCCTCCGGCCGGCCGAACCGCCTTCCCGCGGCTATAAAGAGACCCCCCCTCGCTCTCCACGGCACCACGCACCTCCCCGGCTTGCTCCCTCCCTCTCCCTTGCCTCGCGGGCGCCGCCACCGAGTCGCCCACCTCCCTCCTCTCGTTCTTGCGCGAGAGGAAAGTCGCCCTCGTCGATCTCCCTCTCGAGCCGCCCCTGCCCAAGGTGAGCCGGGACGAGCATCCCCATCCACTCCTCTCTCTCCCTATGCCCTTGGATTTGAAAATGGTGGCCGGAATCAGCCTACGACCGAAGCTCCAGTGAGCTTCGCCGCCTCCCATGGCGGATGAGCCCGAGGAGCACGAGCTCCTGTCTCCCCGTGTCCCTCTATCTCCCTGTCTGTATTTTTCCTTCCTAGAATCGGGACACTAATCGATCCTATAGGGCTATAGCCCATACACACCACCTCAGGCCCAACACGAGCACATAAAGGCCGGTGAAACACCCACTCAATTACGTTAATCCAATTTCGAAATTAACTAACACCCAATTTTACAAATGCCATATCTCGCCCATCTAAACTCCGATTCACTTGATTCTTTTTCCTAAATTCCTATAGAATCATATTCTAGCAATTCCAACTATTTTTCCTCCCTCTTTAACTTATCATGTATGAACGGTTCTAGTCCCAAACTTTGCCACATCTTTTCCGAGATTATTTCCGCTGAGCCATATATCCATAAATATATTTACTCCCTCACTATCTATTTATTTTCCCTCGAGCTCGGCCGATAAATCTTGTATGCTTGTATTGATTGCATGCTTGTGTGCGCGCGATAGCCGACGAAGTGAACGAGGAGGAGCGACCGCGAGTCGGAGTTTGGTGCCGACTACCTGCGAGCGAGGAGCCCGAGATCCCGAACGCCGAGCCGGAACTCCCCGAAGACTTCGAAGACGGCAAGTTCAACCTCCCCCTTTGATGCATGCTTCTGTCCTAGTTTTATAAATATACCCTTATACCCGTTTTATAAATTGCATATTGTTTTACTGCAAAACATGGTAGGATAGCCACCCATGATTGCTATGATTGAACCTTATTTTGGCCTAAATGAGTGCTTTAAAAATGTGTGAGTGCTTTCAAAATGTGTGAGTGCATTAAAAGTGGGAATGGGATATTTTTGGAAAATGAGTACAGATCTGGGTAGACGGGATGGACGTGTGTGTCGGGAGTATGGGTAAGCTCGTACCGTGTGGTTGAGCGTGTTGGGAGTTGTCCATCTTGTCGGTTAAGGACCGGGTTGCGTGACATCTCACCCGACCCAAATCATCGTACAACCACTCGACCGTTGTATGTGGCAACGGCTTAGCATAAACCCCACTAGTTAATCTACTTGCCATCCGGTGTGCGGGTGAGCGGCGGGAGACCAAGGAGTCGGGGTACGCTCCGTGTGAGGTACGCCCCGGTTATGTGGGATAACCCCTTGGGGTGCCTCCGTGGTGGCTCGTAGCGTTAGCTAAGGTGGGTAATGGCTATGATAGGATCCGTACCGGCACTAAGGTGTCCGTGTGACGGTACCCTACTTGTGGGTAAAGATGTACAACCTGCGCAGTGTCAAACCTATTCGAATAGCCGTGTCCACGGTATTGGACGAGTCACGGTGTGGTCACAAAAACTAGTGTTTGGGGATGGGATGATTTCTGGCGTGAGTTGTTTTCCAGTGAGGTGTGTGTGGCTGTGTGCCTGGACTACGACGGACGGGGAGTCCGGTAGATCCACAGTGGTTTTCCTAAAACAAGTGAGTTACTTGGGTTATGAAAATGATTTGCGAAAACCTTTTTAAATGAACCCCTGCATGTGTAAGTTTGCTAAATGATCCTTAACCTGATCCTTGTTATACCTTATGCATGATTCTGCTTATAAGCCCCTCCGTGGGTGGGGTTGGATTTGCTGAGTACGTATGTGCTCACCCTTGTATTACTAACTATTTTACAGAGGAGGATCCCGATTACATCCCAGAAGACGTTGAGTAGGTCATTGTCCTACACCCAACCGTGCCTGTGTACCAGGGCCCTACCGAAAGCTTCCATGGTGTGGTACTCTGAGGAGGCTATGGAAGCCTTTGCTATCGTAGTGTGGTCGCTAGCGTTTGTGTTGTTCATTGTAGCGTTGGCACTACCGTGCCCCTTCTGTAACCGGAATGTAAAAGGCGATTCCACCTGTTGTAATAAATGTGCTACCGCCCTCCGGGACCGGTATTTGTGTCACATTTGGTCACCTCGGATGAGGGGACGCTTCAGGTGGTATCAGAGCCGTAGGTTGGCCGTAGGACATGACCCCTAGGATACGAGACCTCCTCTGGCCCTCTCTAACCTTTCCTTTGCTAAGCTCACCTTTTCCCAAATCCTTACCTTGATTCTTGCTTGTTTCCAGATGCCTAACCCCGAGTGGAACGGAGGAATTTGCCCCATCCAGCCTGGCCTCCCTAACTTTGTTGCTACTCGGCCTAGAGCGCGTCGGAGTAAGGGACCCGCCGAGTTCGTCTACGGGAGTACGAACGCTTCGGCACCCTTCGGTGTAAGCCGCCGATCTTTGTGGGAAGAAGCACGCTTTACCCCGACATTGAGCCATGGTTCGTCAACACCACCGGTTTTCGCTTTGCCGACACCTACCCCAAGGCCGCTCGGAAGGCCTGCGTCGGCTACGAGTGGTTTATAGACAAGCACCTCCGAAGGACTCCAATGGGATTCTTTCCACCTTCGGAGGAAGAGGACGCTCGTGGATTGATCGCATGAGAGGTTTGGAACGAGAGGAAGAAGACTTAGAAGAGGCAGTTTCCCACCTATCCATATACCTCAGAGGCCTAGACCACCTTTATCAGGAGCAAGCCCAAAGCAAGCGAAGCAGCAGATCGACAGAGCGGAAAGAGCAGAACAGAGGATAGAACTAGAAAGGGTAAAGACAACCATAGCAGAAGTTGAGCTGCACAACATGAGGCAAGACTACTTCAGGGAAAAGGAACGATCAGAGATGCTCCACAAACAGCTATGGGATGAACTAAAGGAGCGAAGAAGCGAGAGATGAAGGAGCCGGAAGCGAGAAGAAGATGAACCCGAAGAAACCCACTGGGACAAAGGGACCCAGACTGAAGACGAGATACTGGAGCAAGATCTTCCACTAAAGAAGCGCCGTATCCAGCTAGAGGAAGAGTCGCCATGAGGATGAGACTAGGGTGTTTAGGCTAGAAGTCGAGTCCTAGCAGTAATAAGTGTACCCCGAAGGATGTACCCCAACCTTCCTACTGAATAAAGTTATCCACCTCTTGTACCCCACCACAACCTGTTCAACTCTATCTTTGTTTTCAGATGGCGGAAGATGGATGGACCCAAGGCGTGTGCCAGGAGGAGCCTGGTTTTGCTCGCCTGCTCATCCACTCCCTGGAGCGCCTCGATATCACTGAGCGCCCTAGGTACTACAGCAGAGAGTACGAGCAACTCGGCACTCTTCGCTGTAGAGTGGTCCTCTCCGTCGCTAGAAGCAACCGCCACACCAACATCGAGCCGTGGCGCGTGACCGCCACAGGGTTCCGACACCGGGATACCTATCCTTTGGCCCTCAGAAAAGCCCTCCGCTACCTGTGTCGAATCTACGAGGAACACCTCGTCCCCACACCGATGAGGTACTTCCCTCCCGCCATCAGGACCCCAGTTTGGCAGGCCCGCATGAGGAACTTGGAGCGACGCCGCCACCAAGAAGACCTGCTATACCACGTAGTCGCCTACCTTGTCTCCCTGGACAAGCTCTTTGATGACCAGACCAGACACTTGAGGGGAACGGATCGGCCGGGCCGAGCAAGCCGAAGTCACGGTGCGGATGCACCAAGTCCGAGTGGCTCAAGGCCGAAGCGAGGACCGCGGCGGCCATAAGCGGTGAAGCCGTTGCCCGGGGAAAGCCTCGAAGGATCCAGGACCAACGCATGCAAGAATGGACCCACGGCGGAACGCCAGTTCCAGCCATTGGAGAACCCCAAGTCCTGCTGGGAACACCCCTGGTAGGATGGGGAGGAGCCATAGAAGTCCCACCAGCACCACCAGCAGTCACCGAACCACCAACAGCTACCACCGAAGCCGCGGCACGGCCCTCGGGGAAAACGGAGACCCCGAAGGCGGAAACGATGACGAGTTGCTCATTCCGCCGGGAAGAACACTCGACCCCGAGAAGACGGCTCCCCTCGCGAGTAGTGTGCCCCAAGACCCAGGGAATGAAGCCGTACCGGTCCAAGTCGCGCCCTTAGTCCTTAGCCGTGTAATGTGTCCGCGTAGTCGTGATGTATCCTCCTCGCTGGTTTGTAATAAAAACCTGTTTGTGCTTGCTTGATTGCTATGTGCTTGTTGTGTGCTTTCCGGCAGAATAAACCCTGCCTTTTCAAAAAGAAATCCGTTATAATCCACTTAAACATCACATAAAACTAGACCTCTTATAAAACCCATTTCTCTACAGATGGTTTCCAGGCGCCCTGTCAGGACCCACCGGTCGGACGCTGAGGGATCGCAAGCCGATCGGAGGGAGCGCCTCCACGAACAGGAGGTTAACCAAAATGAAGAAGGAGGAGAGAACGTGGTCCTGCCACCACCACCCCCTCCTATTGACTTGGCTCAAGTCTTAGCCAACCAGACTGTCTTGAAGGAGGCTATCTTCAATGCCATCAACCGCCCAAGACCCCGTGCCATGAGCATGAATGAGAAGCTGATCGAGTTCCTCAGGACTAAGCCGCCCACCTTTAGCGGGTCGGTGAATCCTTTGGACGCTGACGATTGGCTGAGAGCCATCCTGAGGGAACTGGAGCCCCTCCCATTGCGAGGACCATGACAAGGTTCTCCCGGCGGCTCACCAACTCACGGGACGCCCCTAGCCTCGGTGGGAGAATTGCTCGCGCCGCGCCCAAGGATCCCTCCGCCATCACATGGGATGAATTCGTGGAGGAGTTCCGCCGCTACCACATCCGGAGGCCACACCGAAGCGGAAGGCGGATGAGTTCCGCGAACTCCGCCAAGGCAACATGTCCGTGGAGGAATACACGTACCGGTTCATAGAGCCGGCACGCTATGCCCCCGAGGAGGTGGATAAAGACTCCAAAAAGCAAGAGATGTTCAAGAAGGGGCCGACTCGGAACCGAGGACACCGCCGACTCCTCGGATTTACCCGGACTTTAATACCCTTATGAACATGGCAATCCTCACGGAAAGGGCAAAGGCCGAAGAAAAGAAGGAGAACAAGCGCAAATTCATGGAACACAAGGCCAAGCGACAAGAGCGGTCCCGGAGGCCGAGAAACTTTGGACACCCCATGTCCGGGTTCCAAGCTCCGATGCAATACGAACCCAAACCCAAGCCACAAGCTCACAAGCCCCCGAGCCCAGTTCAAGCCCTCCTACAACCGAGAATACCATGAAGCCCCCACGAGAACAACACCGGCCCGGATCACTACCAACAACAACAACAACGACTCCCGAGTGTGTTTCAGCTGGCAGGAAACCGGGCACTTCATCGCCAACTGCCCCTATGCTAAAAAGCCAGCCACCACCACCTACTCCAACTCGGTAAACGGACCAAGGCCACTTGCGTCAGGAGCCAACCGCATGCCAGTGCGCAGCAACAACAACTTCGGCAACAACACCAACAACCAGCAGTCGTATGGACGCGCCCGGGTGAATCACATCAATGCGCAGGAGGCACAAGAAGCAAAAGGAGTGGTACTCGGTGAGTTCCTGGTCAGCTCAGTTTTGGCTACCATACTGTTCGATTCGGGAGCATCACACTCAATCATATCCTCGAGCTTTGTGGAAAAGCATAGCATACCCACAGTACTACTAAAAGCACCCCTAATAACTCGAACGCCCGGAGGTGACATTAGCTGTCGTCAACCGGGATGCCCCCGGTAAGGATTATTTTAAGTGGGGTAGAATTCCTAGCAGACACCGGTAGTACCGAAATCCAAGGGGATAGATGTGATCCTTGGTATGGACCGGTTAAGCCAACACCATGGCCTCATAAGTTGCGCCGATAAAATAGTACACACGACCAACCCGGACGGGATACAAGTGACACCGCCACACCGGGGACACGGGCGGATATAATGGTTTTCAACATAGAAGCCAAGTCCATAGAAGATGTCCCGAGTAGTACGAGAATACCCGGATGTGTTCCCCCGAAGAGCTCCCTGGAATGCCACCAGACAGGGATATAGAGTTCGTAATCGACCTTATCCCTGGAACCTCTCCCATAGCCAAGAGGCCCTATAGGATGGCAGCCCCTGAGTTGGCAGAATTGAAGAAGCAGCTAGCAGAGCTTCAGCGAAGCGGGTTCATCAGACCAAGCTCATCACCTTGGGGAGCCCCAGTGCTTTTCGTGGAAAAGAAGGATAAGAGCATGAGGATGTGTGTGGACTATCGCTCGCTGAACGAGGTCACTATTAAAAACAAGTACCCTCTTCCCAGAATAGATGACCTGTTTGACCAACTGAAGGGAGCCAAGTATTTCTCGAAGGTGGATCTAAGATCGGGGTACCACCGGCTCAAGATAGGGGAAAGTGACATCCCCAAGACCGCCTTTGTCACTCGCTACGGGCAATATGAGTTCACGGTGATGTCTTTTGGACTAACCAATGCCCCAGCGTACTTCATGAACCTCATGAATAAGGTGTTCATGGAGGAATTGGACAAGTTTGTCGTGGTCTTCATTGACGACATACTTGTTTATTCCAAGAGCGTGGAGGAGCATGAACAACATCTTCGAGTAGTGCTGGGAAAATTGAGGGCACACAAGCTATACGCCAAGTTCAGCAAGTGTGAATTTTGGCTAGAGAAAATATCCTTCCTTGGGCACATACTTACTGCAGAAGGAGTAGCGGTAGACCCCGGAAAGTTGAGACGAGTCTCCAACCGGCGGCAACCAACCAACGTGAGCGAGATCGGGAGTTTCCTAGGTTTAGCGGGGTACTACGGAGATTTATCGAGGGATTCTCCAAGATCGCCGGCCCATGACAGAGCTGCTCAAGAAAGAGAAGAAGTTTAACCGGACCGAGGCTCGCGAGAGAAGTTTCCAAGAGTTGAAGAAGAGGTTGACCACGGCCCGGTCTTGCCGACCCCCGGACATCCAACGGGACTTTGTCGTGTATTGCGACGCCTCCCGACAAGGGTTGGGATGTGTTCTCATGCAAGAGGGGGAAGGTAGTGGCATATGCCTCTCGCCGGCTCAAACCCCATGAGCGAGAACTATCCCACCCATGATCCGGAGTTTGCGGCCGTAGTGCATGCCCCGAAGATCCGGAGACACTACCGATCGGGAACAAGTGTGAAATCTACACCGACCACAAGAGTCTAAAGTACATCTTCACCCAGCCCGACCTGAACCTAAGGCAGAGAAGATGGCTAGAGCTAGTCAAGGACTATAATCTAGAGATTCACTACCACCCGGGGAAGGCCAATGTGGTAGCAGATGCTCTAAGCCGGAAAACCTATGAGAAGGCGGCACCCAAGAGTGCCCAACTGCAAGAGGAGATGGCCCGACTCAACGTACACATCGTCCCCCAAGGCTACGTCCGCCAGCTGAGTGTTCAGCCTACCCTAGAAGAGGAGATCCGGAAGGCCCAAGAGACCGATGAAGATCTGATGAAGATCCGCAAGCATACCGGAGAAAACAAGGCCCCCGACTTCGGGGTAGATGACCAAGGCACCGTGGTACAAGAACGAGGATATGCGTGCCCGAAGGTGGAGATTTTCGACGGGACCATCATGGATGAGGCACACAACTCGGCATACTCCATACACCGGGATCCACCAAGATGTACATGGACTTAAAACAAAAGTACTGGTGGAATGGGATGAAGGCGGACATTGCACGGTTCGTCGCCCCATTTGCGACACTTGTCAGAGGATCAAAGCCGAACATCAGAAGCCCGCAGGACTGTTGCAACCTCTACCAATCCCAGTATGGAAGTGGGACGAGATAGGTATGGACTTCATAGTAGGGTTGCCAAGGACTCAGAAGGGACATGACTCCATATGGGTGATCGTGGACCGACTCACTAAGGTCGCTCACTTTCTACCCGTACGGACCACCTATGGAGGAGAAAAGTTGGCAAAACTCTACATAGAGAATATAGTAAAGCTGCATGGAGTGCCCGGCGGAGAATAGTCTCGGACGGAGGGACCCGAGTTCACCTCTAGGTTACGGGAAAAGCTCGCACAAAGCCATGGGCACCAAGCTAGACTTCGACTCGAAGATACCACCCACGGACGGACGGACGGTACCGAAAGGGTGAATCAAATTTTGGAAGATATGTTGAGAGCATGCGTCCTCACCTACGGCAAAGATTGGGAGCGAGAGCACTCGCCATATGCAGAATTTTCCTACAACAATGGCTACCAAGCAAGTCTAGGAATGTCGCCATTCGAAGCACTATACGGGAGAAAATGCAGGACACCCCTGATGTGGTCAGAAGTAGGAGAGCGTGCCCTGGTTGGGCCCGCACTCATAAAGGAAGCCGAGGAGCGAGTAGCTGATATCCGAGAAAAGTTGAAAGCCGCTCAGTCCCGACAGAAGAGCTACGCAGACAAGAAAAGGCGTGAAGCGAGCTTCAACCCAGGAGACTTCGTCTACCTCAAGGTTTCACCTATCCGAGGGACTCGAAGATTTCAAGTGCACGGGAAGTTGGCCCCTCGGTACATCGGCCCGTATAAAGTGCTCAAGAGAGTCGGAGCAGTAGCATATCGGCTGGAGCTACCCGAAGAAATGTCAGATATACACCCAGTGTTCCACATCTCCCAGCTACGCCGATGCTTGAAGGTTCTGGAAGATAAGCAAGTACCGGTGGAGGCCATCGACCTACAGCCAGACCTCAGGTACCAAGAGGTGCCCGTCAAGATCTTAGACACTGTGGTCAAGCGGACAAGGACGTCAGAAGTACGGGTGTGCAGAGTCCAATGGAGTAGACACGGGGTGGAAGAAGCTACGTGGGAACGAGAGGATGCACTGAGGAAAGAATTTCCCCACCTATTTGAAACCTAGCCGAATCTCGAGGACGAGATTCATTTTAAGTGGGGTAGGTTTGTAACGCCCGCGTTTTTAGCTCCAAATAAATCACCTAATAAATCATGTGTATTTTCAAAAGCCGACCCGCCGAGCTCAATTACCATTCAAAATCCTAGCCCTTGCTCTCCCTCCCTCTCTCTCTCTCTCTCTCTCTCTCTCTCCTCTCTCTCTCTCTCTCCTCTCTCTCTCTCCCCGACGCGCGTGCCGCGATTCCCGCCGGCACCGCACCTCGGCCGCGCCCCCGCGCGCCTTCCCAACGCTGCGGTCGGCCACCGGCCGGGAATCCCGCGCACGCCGCGGTCCCGCCGGCCGGTCCGCCTCGCCATCACCGTCGTCCGAAAATCACGGCCGACGCCCGGAAAATTCTTCCAAATAAATCACATGTTAAATCATTCGTTAAAAAAAATTATTTCAAAATCTTTTCATAGTTTGAGCTCAATTCTTGTCCATTCATAAACCATTCAATGTCTAATCTCTCCTTAATTCCGTTGCCTCCCCAAATCAGCGCTCATGATTTTCCTTTAACCTTTGTTTATTCCTAACCCATGCTCTCACGCATGCCCAAACTGCCACCTCTCTGCTAGCATCTCCTAGCTAGGCACGCACACAACATACACCGCACGTAAGCACGTACAAGCTAGATACACATGGATGTAACAGCAGCTCGCAATGACAAGAACCTCGCCATGCACGCCGTCGTCTCCTTCCTTTAATCAGAAAGCCACGCACAAAACAACATGCAACAGCAGCAAGCAAGCTCTCATGCCAGGCACACCTCGCCATCCAGCATGCATGCAAGCTTGCAACACAAATCCTTGCCACGCCATGCACTGACACCAGCAAACGACACACACAGCAACACAGACCAAAGGCAACAGTAGCACGAAAGGTCTCCCTGCCAGCAGCATAGCGCGAGCGCACGCGCAAGCGGCAGCACCCCGCCGAGCTCGTCGTGCCATTCCATCACCGTGCACACCGCGCCGCGCCAGGCCGCGCATGCCGACTAGGCCGCGGCCTCGCCGTCTGCGCCGTCACGCGTTCCACGCGCAAGGCCGCGCAAGCACACCATCGCCGGCCACCAGTGCGCAGCTGCCGTCGAGTCGTCACCTCGGTTGCACAGCGCCGCCGTGTCGCCGAGCTGCAGGCCGCCTTAACTCCGGCTCGTCAGCACCGCTGCCGCTCACGTCTCGTCGACGCCACTGCCCGACGAGTCTCATCCAACAGCAAGGTTGCAGCAACGCAATTACTCCGCCACGGACGCGCCGGCCGAACCGCCATTGCAGGCGCACGAGCTCCGCGTGCGCATCCCTCCGGCCGGCCGAACCGCCTTCCCGCAGCTATAAAGAGACCCCCCCTCGCTCTCCACGGCACCACGCACCTCCCAGCTTGCTCCCTCCCTCTCCCTTGCCTCGCAGCGCCGCCACCAGAGTCGCCCACCTCCCTCCTCTGTTCTTGCGCAGAGGAAAGTCGCCCTCGTCGATCTCCCTCTCCGAGCCGCCCCTGCCCAAGGTGAGCCCGGGACGAGCATCCCCATCCACTCCTCTCTCTCCCTATGCCCTTGGATTTGAAAATGGTGGCCGGAATCAGCCTACGACCGAAGCTCCAGTGAGCTTCGCCGCCTCCCATGGCGGACGAGCCCGAGGAGCACGAGCTCCTGTCTCCCCGTGTCCCTCTATCTCCCTGTCTGTATTTTTCCTTCCTAGAATCAGGACACTAATCGATCCTATAGGCCTATAGCCCATACACACCACCTCAGGCCCAACACGAGCACATAAAGGCCGGTGAAACACCCACTCAATTACGTTAATCCAATTTCGAAATTAACTAACACCCAATTTTACAAATGCCATATCTCGCCCATCTAAACTCCGATTCACTTGATTCTTTTTCCTAAATTCCTATAGAATCATATTCTAGCAATTCCAACTATTTTTCCTCCCTCTTTAACTTATCATGTATGAACGGTTCTAGTCCCAAACTTTGCCACATCTTTTCCGAGATTATTTCCGCTGAGCCATATATCCATAAATATATTTACTCCCTCACTATCTATTTATTTTCCCTCGAGCTCAGCCGATAAATCTTGTATGCTTGTATTGATTGCATGCTTGTGTGCGCGCGATAGCCGACGAAGTGAACGAGGAGCAGTACCGCGAGTCGGAGTTTGGTGCCGACTACTGCGAGCAGGAGCCCGAGATCCCGAACGCCGAGCCGGAACTCCCCGAAGACTTCGAAGACGGCAAGTTCAACCTCCCCCTTTGATGCATGCTTCTGTCCTAGTTTTATAAATATACCCTTATACCCGTTTTATAAATTGCATATTGTTTTACTACAAAACATGGTAGGATAGCCACCCATGATTGCTATGATTGAACCTTATTTTGGCCTAAATGAGTGCTTTAAAAATGTGTGAGTGCTTTCAAAATGTGTGAGTGCATTAAAAGTGGGAATGGGATATTTTTGGAAAATGAGTACGGATCTGGGTAGACGGGATGGACGTGTGTGTCAGGAGTATGGGTAAGCTCGTACTGTGTGGTTGAGCGTGTTGGGAGTTGTCCATCTTGTCGGTTAAGGACCGGGTTGCGTGACATCTCACCTGACCCAAATCATCGTACAACCACTCGACCGTTGTATGTGGCAACGGCTTAGCATAAACCCCACTAGTTAATCTACTTGCCATCTGGTGTGCGGGTGAGCAGCGGGAGACCAAGGAGTCGGGGTACGCTCTGTGTGAGGTACGCCCTGGTTATGTGGGATAACCCCTTGGGGTGCCTCCGTGGTGGCTCGTAGCGTTAGCTAAGGTGGGTAATGGCTATGATAGGATCCGTACCGGCACTAAGGTGTCCGTGTGACGGTACCCTACTTGTGGGTAAAGATGTACAACCTCTGCAGAGTGTCAAACCTATTCGAATAGCCGTGTCCACGGTATTGGACGAGTCACGGTGTGGTCACAAAAACTAGTGTTTGGGGATGGGATGATTTCTGGCGTGAGTTGTTTTCCAGTGAGGTGTGTGTGGCTGTGTGCCTGGACTACGACGGACGGGGAGTCCGGTAGATCCACGAGTGGTTTTCCTAAAACAAGTGAGTTACTTGGGTTATGAAAATGATTTGCGAAAACCTTTTTAAATGAACCCCCGCATGTGTAAGTTTGCTAAATGATCCTTAACCCGATCCTTGTTATACCTTATGTATGATTCGCTTATAAGCCCCTCCGTGGCTGGGGTTGGATTTGCCGAGTACGTATGTGCTCACCCTTGTATTACTAACTATTTTACGAGAGGAGGATCCCGATTACATCCCGAGAAGACGTTGAGTAGGTCATTGTCCTACACCCAACCGTGCTCGTGTACCGAGGGCCCTACCGAAAGCTTCCATGGTGTGGTACTGCGAGGAGGCTATGGAAGCCTTTGCTATCGTAGTGTGGTCGCTAGCGTTTGTGTTGTTCATTGTAGCGTTGGCACTACCGTGTCCCTTCCGTAACCGTAATGTAAAAGAGCGATTCCACCGTTGTAATAAATGTGCTACCGCCTCCGGGGACCGGTATTTGTGTCACATTTGGTCACCTCGGATGAGGGGACGCTTCACACTATCACCCTCAAGCTAAGGTCAAGGGACTATGGTATGCTCCCCTATATATTACCTCTCTTGTACCCAGCCAGCGGCAAGCACTCGATGGTAGTTGTGGTGCTAATGGAAGTGGCATTCGCGGTGGCTAGGGTGGAAGTTGCGGTGGCTACGACTATTGTGTTTAGTCCCATATCAGAAATTGATAGTGGGGGAGCACAACATATAGGTGGGGCATTCCTCACCCATCAGGCTAGTCTTTTGGGTTGAGTTAGACCCAGAATCTTGTTGTTGTGGGCTCCGGTGGACCTAGACCTGGTGGGGCGTCGGCTCGTGGGTATAGCTGCCCGAGCCGAATTCAGCTGCGCACTCTAACAAGCGGCTATCACGGCCAAAGGTCGAAAAAACGTAGGAAAACATCTGCGGGTCACATGGTGATGGAGGAGCCAAAGGTCGAAAAAACCTAGGAAAACATCTCGCGGGGCCGAGCCGAATTCAGCTGCGCACTCTAACAAGCGCTATCACGGCCAAAGGTCGAAAAAACCTAGGAAAACATCTCCGAGCCACATGGTGATGGAGGAGCCAAAGGTCGAAAAAACCTAGGAAAACATCTCTGGGTCACATGGTGACGGAGGGGTTATGATTGTAGAGTTGGAGCCAAAGGTCGAAAAAACCTAGGAAAACATCTCCGAGCCACATGGTGATGGAGGAGCCAAAGGTCGAAAAAACCTAGGAAAACATCTCTGGGTCACATGGTGACGGAGGGGTTATGATTGTAGAGTTGGACTCAAGGCATCTTCGGGGGAGATTACATGAGCTGTACTTGATGGAGGAGTAGGATAAAGATTGTTGGGTTTTGTCCCACATCGGAAATTGATGGTGGGGGAGCACAACATATAGGTGGGGGCAGTCCTCACCGATTAGGCTAGTCTTTTGGGCTGAGTTAGACTCATGACCTTGTTGTTGTGAGCTCTGGTGGATTTAGGTCTGATGGAGAGAGTCGGCTGGTGGGTATAGCGGGCCGGGCTGGAAGCCGCTGTGCACTCTGACAACGATCGTAGCGGTGGAGATCACATGGGTTGTATGTGATGAAAGAGTTGGAAGAGTTGGACCCAATGTGTGACGGGGGAGATTGTTGGGTTTAATCCCACATTAGAAATTTATTGTGAGGGAATCCAACATATAGGTGGGGACAGTCTTCACCCATCAGATCAGGTTAGTCTTTTGGGTTGAGATAGGCCCAGGCCCTTGTTGTTGTGGGCTCCGGTGAATCTGGACTTTACGAGGCACCGACTTATGGGTATAGCGAGCCGAGATAAAAGCCGCTGCGCGCACTCTGACAATGATCGTAGCGCTGAAGGTCTGGGCGGTACGGGATATGATCCCACTGTTAGCCGCATAGGGAAGGCCAACGAGATGCACCTGAAACAAGCGACGTCACCAACCATTCTCTGGTCTCAGCGACGAAGGGAAGGACTGGGCTTCTTCCACATTCCCTTCATGGCCCTAAGCCTGTAGCTGCATTCGTGGTCTCGTCGGGGAAGGAAAGGATTGGGCTTCTTCCACATTCCATCATATGGTGCAAAGGTCACTGCTCCACGGTACGTATGATGGCTACAACCCTGGTTCGTGTCGAAAAATGGAAAGTTTCTGCTGAACTTCTCAAAAAAGAGAGGAAGGACTGGGCTTCTTCCACATTCCATCATATGGTGCGAAGGTCACTGCTCCATCATTTATCGCGTATTTTGTATGTTGGGCAATATGGTGTTGTCGAAATGATATTCTTTGATAATGTTAAACAGTCTTGACTGCGATTGCGGTCAATATTGCAGTGTAGAAGACAAAGAAGCTATTCATGAAGACAGACACTTATTCGGAGATGGTAGCCTTAGAATTATTTGGGAGTCATGGATGGAAGTATAATAATAGAATTTGTCAGACATAATTTTGCTTTTCGATTCCCCTTTTAACTCAGCGAATGAAGCTGAGAGGATGTAATAATTGAAGGCTGTATACGCGAAATAGTAGAGGCCGGAAAATTCCATTATCTAAAAAAATGGGAAAATTTTGATTCACACCTAAGAAGTAGACTGTATATAGCATCTGCCGATTTCTAAAAAAATGACAATCCAGATTTCATGAACAATCTTAAAAAGGTCATACTAGCTATGCCGTGGAAAGAAAAGCTATTTCTTATAAAAATAATAGGACATGTTCTCATAATCGGTTTTACAGTGAAATTGATCATTTAAAGTTTATTTTAACAGGAACACCAAGGGAATTTGGAATAAACACTCAAGAATCTTGAGCTACTTGTCGGCTGGACACCATGTTATGTGTCCAACTGAAAGGAATCGGATGCTCGTTAGCCTAAGAGGGGGAGAGGATAAATTAGGCAACTAAAAAACTTAACCTATGGCTTCACTATTTTTGCACAAAGATAAACTAGAACATACTATCTAGATTTGCAACTAGGGTTGTTCTAGTGTGAAGCTCCCGTCCCAAAAGAAGGTTTGCAACCAATAGCTAATCCTAGCATGATACTACTCTAGGAAAGTAGAGAGCAAAGATTGCAATAGAGTAAATGCGAGAAACGTAAAGGGGGTGAGAGGAAGCAAACTCTTGACACGCGATTTATCCCGTGGTATCGGTAGGCACTAAGTCACCCCTAGTCCACGTTGTTGAAGCACTCACGCAAGAGTATTGCTTCCCGGCCACCAAGCCTCTCCCAAGAGCACCACTTGACTCGCCACAAAGGATAGCCACTTAGGCACTTGTCAAGCTCCCTTGGTCACCTTAATGCCGCCTCCACTAAGGAGCTTCTCCACCAAGGGAGGGGGTCTCCACGTCCCCCGCACAAAGTGTCCTCGCCACTCCACACCAAGCCGGAGGGTCGATGACGATTACAGGTGAGCCACTTAAGCCCCAAGGCTTCCGGCGAACCTTGTACAACTTGATTCACTCAAGAATCACCTCACGAGGTTGGCACAACCTTGCACTCACTCAACTCTAAGCTAAGCCTAGCACTAAGCACATACACAAAGCATATGCAAGTCTAAGGATGAGCAAATAAGCACTTGGATGGATTGGATATGATCTTCTAGGTGTCTTGCACTCTCTTGCACTTCCACACAATCCAGCAACCTCAAATGGGTGAGTGGAGGGGGTATAAATAGCTCAAGGCATCCAAAGAGATGTTGGCCAATGACCACTGAAAAAGGTAGCGTCAGATGAACCGATGCTATGCATTTTCTAGGCGTCGATTCATCCGGTGCCCTCCGCGTCACTTAGCTGCTGAAGATCTACTGACACAACTGCTCCGACGCATTACACCGATGATGCGTCGGTTCATCCGGTGCTGAAGACCCAGCGGCCAAAACGTCTCTGTTAGCTTCCATGCGATCATCGAATAGACCAACGCTTCCCCTTGACCAAGGCGTCGGTTCATCCGGCGCTGAAGACTTCGTCTTGGCGCATCTCTATCTTGTTTCAAACTGAGCGTCAAATAGACCGATGGTGTCCTCTCTCAGACCGTCAGATCATCCGGTGCTACTATCTTCGTTGCTCCTCCTCTGCAACTCATCCGGCGCTACTAAAATATGGACCCTCGGTTCATCCGACGGTGCCAATCCAATCTGGCTTTCTGCGCAGTGTACCAAGTGCACCGATGCTTGCTTCTACGGTACCGTCGGTTCATCCGACGGTGTCTTTTCTTCTCTTTTTCTTTCGCGGTTTTATGTAGTATTTTGGCATCCTTGGGACCTAGAAATGTCTACAAAGACATGCTAAACAATATGGTTAGTCTCATTGATCATGTTGTCATGAATCACCAAAATCAAACTCGAACTAATGGCACATGGGGATATGTTCGCTACACCAACACTGCACTTGCTGTCTGTGGACACCATGTTCTGTGTCCAGGTCCAGAACAGCCACTTTGGAGCAACAGAAGTACAGAGTCGCCCATGCGTGGTGGCTCACGCAAGCATCTGGTTCACTTTGACTGATTCAGATCCCCCAATGAAACTTCCCCTGACGCCTCCTAATCCTACAAAATTGTAGACGTGTGACTCATATCCTTCTGCTGCATTGGATAAACTCATCATCAAATCGAAAGAAGCTCGATTGACCTGATGTGTCCAACCATGCATGTTATCTCTGTATCTATGTTGATTTATATGGCTACTGTACCTACAGAAATATGGCTTAGCTTCAGGATGTAATGGACATATTATCACCATTTGTTTTTTTGAAAGTTCAACGAAGGGGGAGAGAATCCCCACCAGATTCATTGATGGCCCCTAACGGCCCGCATGATGGAATTTTATAGGGTTTACATATTTTGGATTACATTGCCGTTGTAAATAAATTACACCAGTCATCACACACCGAGGCTTCATGGGGCTTCATCCTGCAGCGCCACAAGGCTGCATCAGCCTTGCATTCCATCAGCAATTGCCTCAATGTCAGTTGCTCCCCCCGGAATACAACTCCATTTCTTTGCTTCTAGAACCGCCAACAGCAAACGAGCACCAAAGTCTCAAACTATGCGTGTGGGACATGGGCTGGGCACGGCCACCGTTTTATATTCCGGGAGAGAAAAAATTGGGACCCAGCAATGAAGAAGGGATTCCGGGAATTTCATAATAACAATAATTATTTCCCTATTTTTTAACTTTTAATTTATTTTTTCTAAAAAAATATTAAAATATTAATTTCGTCCAAGAAAAACTTTCGGACCCCACTAGGAAAGACGAAATTCTGGCCGGGATTGTTTTCCCTGGGCACGTCAGCTCATCTGGCATGGCGGTGTCGACGTCCTCTAGCAGAACAAATTGTAAGGCCCACCAGAAGTCCTGAGCAAAAGGCACTCGAAGATGATGTGTGTTGCCGTCTCCTCATCCACACCGCACACCTCACATGCCTCCTCTTAGACGATTAGCCCGACATTGGATACGACCTTGGACCTGTAACCGAGCGAAGAACTGTACCTGTGGCAGCGCCTTGTCTTCCAGACGAACTTGGAGATGGAGGAATCAGTGCCTTGCGCAGCCATCAAGAGTTGATCAAGCATTTTGTGTTGTTTCTCTCTCACGAGGACCTGCGCTCTCTGCTTCTGACGGATCACCGGTCGCTCTATTTGGGTGTGGTCGTGGATTCTTTGGTGCTTTCTTCGGTGCCATTGTGGTTTCTAGTGATGAGACATGGTGGACGCCAAAACTGTTGGGGTGAAAACTTCCCCGAAGAGGGGCCAACAACTATAGAAACTAAAACGCAAGAAAGTAAAGAACACTGAAGACAAACTAATAACCTTGACTCCGGCTGAGTGTAATGAAACTCAGCCTCCGTCCAATCGCCACTTCTTCATTCCCATCGGGTCCCTTGTATAGACCTGTAATAATTTCACTTTACATCTCATACCCACACTTATTCTCCTCGTGCAAAGCATCTCAAGGGTATTTTGGTAACCTTGCAAGGTCCGTACAAGATTCACTTTACAACTTAGCACTTTACACATCGTTAACCTATGTGTCCATCCACGTGGAGTATCGACCTTCGATCCGGTGCCTTGAGGCCTTCACCCCTTTCTTCTGCTAACGCATGTCACACCTTTTCGAGCGTTGGTCTCGATTCTGCCGAACTTATCTCCATGCGAAGAATCACTCTTTGCATCAAGAGCTCGGTCTTCTTCAGTCTTTTTGGCCCAAGCTGTCTCTCTACTTCGCGCCTCTGGCTCTGCATCTTCGCATCTCACACTGCATCTTCGCGTGCACCCTCCCGCGAAGAGTACACCCATGTGCCTCAGTCCATCTTCTGCAGACGGTCACTAGGTCACCACTCGCCACTTTCAGTCTTAATCTTGAAAGCATCAGTGCAGTGACAAATACAACGCCTGCTACCCTTCGGTGAGTAGAGATGAAAGGAGGGGGTTAGTAACGAAACATTTACCCCAACATTTATCTATAGTAAGGTAATATTCATAGGTCGTATGAGTAGTATAAGGGTATTATCAAATATGTAAAATGATATTGTTGTAATATAGGAAATTAAATATATGAGTTGGGTACATCTCGGCTGAATGGGCAGCGGGGCAAAATTTTCAAATAATATATTTTGAGAAAATTAACATTTTACCCATTGTAAATAAACCGGTTCGTATCGTGCGCTGTAAAAGACCTCATAGATAGATGCAAATAGAGGCAGTATATCTCTGGTTGGTACAATGGAATTTGTATTCCTGGGAGGACAAAATGGAAAGAGTTAATGCAATAAGGTGATGCTAGCATGCACAACAGTTTTTAGGCCTATTTGGTTCCAATAGTTTTTACAACTACCCATCATATTGATCTTCGAACACTAATTATGAATATTAAATGTGAATTAATGACAAAACTCATTCCACAACCCCTAAAATCGCGAGACGATTCTAATGAGCCTAATTATGTCATGATTAGAGAATGTTGTGCTCCAATAAATAATCTCTAATGACAAATTAATTGGGCTTAATGAATTAATCTAACGATTTTCCGTCAATTCATGTAATTAGTTTTGTAACTGCTCTATGTTTAGTTCTCCTAATAGACTTTGGAAGGGGCCCAAAATGTTTTGTCTAAAAAATTTGGATAACTGAACGGGCTTGATGAGTGAAGAGAAAAAAAGTACGGTGTGCTACATCATTTTAGTCACTTTATTTTCAATGAAAAAAAGAACAGTCATCTAATTATTTAATATAGGCATCCACTACATTGAGAATTCTGGGTGACTAAAACTAGTTACGTGACTGGATTGATGGAGTCACACCGATAGCCTGATGCAATTTGAGAACAGCAAAATGCGTGCTGCAGATTCCTGCTCTCTGTTCTTGCATGGTGGATGCCGTATAGTAGTAATTTTGGACATTAAATAGCTAATGCTAAATACATAAACATCCGGGATGGTTCATATTTGTCCTATATCTATTACCAAGTTAGGAATTTCCTATCTACTGATTGCTGAAACAGACACTGATCTACAGATTCCCCCCAGCAGGTTGGCGATCTCTACCTATTCCACACTCAGTGCAGATGACGTTGACAAAAAGAATGCAACTTGATTTGGTGATGAGATTGAGATCAGAAAAGGAAGCACACAGTTGTGAATCTGGCCTCCTTTTTTCAGGTATGACCACTAGCACACGGCCTTTTGCCATTGCCGTCATGGTTCTCAAGGTTGTGGAAGAGGCTTGCGCGAGGAAGGAGGCACGGTTGCCTTTCAAGTTGAAATTCCATTCCCTGATGCGCCTCAGTCCTCTCATAGTTATTATGCATGGTAACACTTGCAACCAACAAAAATGACAAACGCCCATATATGACTATATGAGTACTATAGTAGTATAGTGGTAGTATTTATCAAGGGAGGACCATAATAGCTGGATGAGTTATTGCGTGCATTGGTTAATGAGAGACAATGAGAATTTTATGCACTTGTAAAAGTACAACTAAACGTGATATCTTCACATTTATATCAAGATCGAGATTAAGGGAAGCTCAATGATGTCTTTTAAAACAGTCTCATATATGGTATTTTAAATACTCCTGGAAGGAAATACGTTAAATGATATTATTGTAATGTACAGATTATTATCATATCAATATTTCATTCATTTTACTCATCCTTTCATTTCTGGAGCATTGAGCACTAGCTGCCACGACGGCGAAGGAGCGACGGCCGGCGGCGACGGCGGTGGCCACGACTACCCACATCGGCGGCTTCGGCGGCCAGGTCTCCCGCATCGGAGGTTTTCCCGGCCACGACTCCCGCATCCGTAGAGGCGACAGCCACGACTTCCGCATCCGCGGCGGCGGTCAGGTTGTCTTCCCGGCCATGAGTCCCCGGGTCGTCTTCCTCCCGCATCTGCGGCGGCTGCCTGGGCGGCCACGACTCACTGGGCCATCTGCCCCACCGCCATCAGCGCGGGCGCCGGCCAAGAATCCCCGCCCTATCTCCATTCGCATCGGCGCCGACGGTAGGCCAGGCCTGTCTCCCTCCCGCATCGGCGCACACCCCGCACGAGGATTGCCCACCGTCCGACTGTGGCCCGTGCTGGTGTAGCCGGATTGGAGCAGGGTGTGCCAAGGCGGGCAGGCGTCGACGTTGAGCCCCAACGGGAAGGCAGTGGAGGCAGCGCGGGTAACCTAGCCACTGATGGAACAGGCTCTAGCGCCAGCCATGGACTTTGATGCAAGAGTAAGTGTTCCGTCATTCTGAACTGTAAGCATCGTCGAGCACCAAATCACAACTCAGGTGGCTGCCGACTGAAGAAGGATGGCATCAGCTCTGAACAGGATAAAAGAATGGTTGCTGCATCTCAAAAAGGACAACAAGAATCGATTGATGAACCTCTCAATGCCCTCGGCCAGATACAAATTAAAAATAGTTC
This sequence comes from Cenchrus americanus, assembly GCA_947561735.1. NCBI lineage: Eukaryota > Viridiplantae > Streptophyta > Magnoliopsida > Poales > Poaceae > Cenchrus > Cenchrus americanus. The sequence continues at coordinate 240,462,173 of OX387245.1, forward strand.
AGTTTTGCTATGCAGTTTGGTCTTTGAAAACATGTTAACAGTAGTTCTCTGAAAATTCAATTTGATCTGTAGGATGTCATACACCAAGATATTTCTGGTTCTCAGCTATTGCCACAACTAAGCAGCACTCAGTTAAGCCTAATGATGCAAGATGTGACTGAACAACATTTTCATTCTTTCAAACGTATGTTTTTCTTTTAAAATGTGATAATCCAAACAACATCTTAAATACTTTGCTTTTAATTCTTCAGGAACCTCAGCCTAGCTTGCTCTCAGCCAACAGGGCCATTGCCTGATCCAAATTCATCATGACCAACAGACCCATTGCAAGACTTGCTCCACTCACCGAGGAAGGGAAAGCTGCTGCCAGCCTGCCACAAAGAAGAGAAAGGCCGCAAACAAATATGGAACTCTACATGTAAGAAGAAGAAAAAGAAGGCTGCAACTAGGACCGGGAGTGATTGATGCAAATCTTAGAAGATGAAGCAATAATTTTGTACATGATAGATAGTTCCTTTTGTGAACAACAGATAGGTGTTCCCTCATCTTTTGTATTCAAAGGGAATGTTTCATCTGTCAACAGTTTCAGTTGCAAAAAATACAAAATGTACGTAGGCACCACTGATCTTGCAACGATAATCTGAACTTGCATACAAGATACAACAGTTAGCTCGTAGGAAACCTGGCAAAACAAATTAAATAATGACACATTAATTCCTTGTCCAAATTAAATATTCTTGTATAGCTCGCTCAACGTCAAATACATCAATCCTCAACACCTTCAAGAACTGAACACAACATCTATCCCTTGCCCTGACAGCAAACACCTTCAGGCTTTACCTTCAAAAAAAAACACCTTCAGGCTTCAGCTACTGGACAGAAACGCCAAAATTGTGAACCTTGAATCGACAGATAGCAAACATGTATTTTATTTGAATTAAAGATACAACAAACACATATCCCTTGCCCTGGCAGCAAACATGTTGCTGAAAGTAAAATTGTTGAATCTACTGCCTCTGCACCTGCATAGGAAAATAAGAAGTCAGTTTATACATGATCGACAAAAGCAACCTCCCGGGTCATTATGCACTTTAACTTAAATTGCTACTGGGTGTGACTATATAACAATTGCGTGTTCAATCAGTGCAAAAACTATGAAAACTTTGTGAAAAAATAATATCACATGACTCCACTAAACTTGGATAGGTAACAATTGTTTTTAGTACCATCATGGTACTACATGACTGAACACATTAGTTCTTTACAAAGCAAACCTTTGTATCAAACGAGGACATTACTGAAGTCCTACATCCCAACCTAACCAACGCTAATCACATCTGTTGTTCACTAACTTATATTAGCACATTAATCGGACTTGGCAATCAGACTTGGCAAACGTTTCTTTTGGGTCCAATATACATCACAAACAATAGGACAATCAATTGACAAAAAATGTTAAACCATTCATATACATTGCCACTTTGCTGTCCAGAAAACAATAACAAATCCAAATGTACAGTGTTGGGATAATAATCCACTTAAAGATAAAATGAGGCTTGAAAACTTCAGCCGGGCAGGAGCTGCATGCGGGGGGCCCTGGAGTGCTGGCAAGCAGGGGATGCTCAAGGAGCCCTCGATCGGCAGCAAGACGGGCTGACACACGGCCGACCACCACAGAGATAGGCAGCCCTGCAAAAGGGAGAGGCCGCCGGCCACGCCCAAACGACAATGACGAGGCGGCAGCCCCCAGAGATGGATGACATTGGAAAAGGGAGCGGCGGGAGGCGGCACAACGAGGATGAGGAGGCGTGTCCCGGCGACAGCGGTGCAGCGGGAATGGAGGGAGGTGTGTCCCGGCGGCGGCGGTGCACCGGTAACGGAGGGAGTTGTGTCCCGGCAGCTGTGGCGAAGCGAGAATGGAGGGAGGGGTGCCCCGGCGCCGGCGGTGCAGCGGGAAGCCGGGAATGGAGGGATCCGTGTGCGCACGGGTGAAAGGCAGCGGAGATTTTTTTTCACAATAATTTATACATGGCAAATTACCATTCTACCCATATCAAAAAATTAAATAAAATTAATAATACTACCGATAGTATTGTGCGTCGTAAAAGACCTCCTTATAAAAGTACAACTAAACGTGATATCTTCACATTTATATCAAGAGATTAAGGGAAGCTCAATGATGTCTTTTAAAACAGTCTCATATATGGTATTTTAAATATGCATGATAACTCAAAATTTGGCAAGATACAAACGGGTAAACACATAGCGGCATGAATTTCAAGAGTTCATCGACATTATTTTTTTTGCGGCTGAGTTCATGGACATTTGAAAAAAAAAGGTGAGGTGGTGTCTTCAGGCCAAGAGTGAAGCAAAGTGCAACATTATTTTAGTGGGAAGTACATTTGGAATAATCAACTCTCCAGTGCAGGTTTGCCAGTTGCGCCTCTAGCCATTCTGCTGGAGTAAACTGCATACGCTAAATCGGATCGCCATGTGAGCATCGCTGAAGTCCACGACGCGCGGTAGTGCGTGCAGCCCCGAAAGCGCCACTTTGCGACAACACCAATCCTCCCAATCCATAATTGCACGCACAAGTATGTAACCTCTTCAAACTCTGAATAATCTGATGCCTCTCAATCCCAAAGATCTGAATACAACCATCCTTTGGATTTCTTATAAAGATCTGAATAAGAGGTCTTTTACGGTGCACAATACGACCTTGTACTACCGGTTGAAAATGACTCGTATGTAATAGAAAAGGAGATATATGTAAGAATCTGACGGCTGAGATTAATTTTGTACTACCGGTTTTTTTAGCTGTAATATGGGTAGTATTGATAGGTAGTATGAGTAGTATATGGGTATGGAAGGAAATATGTTAAATGATATTATTGTAATGTACAAATTAATGTTGGAAAAAACAGCCTAATTATGAATAATCCAGATTTAATGTTGAGGAAAAGCATATTGACTAAAAATGATGCAATCACACAACACAAATGAACAAGCCACATATTAAGAAATTGCTCACGTTCTTGCGCGGTGAGTTGACGAACGCGTCGAAGAAGTAGTTGCCGATCCACCAAGCGGTCGCGTGTGACGCTGCCCAAAAACCTCGATTACCGCCCCGTGCGGGGAATGTTGCGGTAGTGGTTTCGGAGATCCCACTTCCTCCAAGCCCGGTGCACGCCGAGGTCGAAGGTCGACGAAGCGCGGCGCCTAGCGGTCGAACGGCGAACGCGTGGGAGATGAAGTGTATGTCTACTCGTGTCACACCCACCAAGACGTCTCCTGGTGTTTATAGGCTCCAGCCAACGTTTCATATTCCTCTCATCAACTAGGCCCGATAATCGCTCAATTGATTCAAGCGTAAGCGCCACCTTTATCAAGCGGCCGAAAGCGCCTATTTGATTGCGTAAATCTGTCACCATTAAGCGATCGAAACCGAAACGTCATTGACACAACACAAAAATTAAAATGCACCCGTAATAGCCGAGTTGTACACGTACGCGTCGCGCTCGCCCCAAGTCACAAGTCACGCAATAATTTACGCGTAAATACGCGGGCGCGCGTGCGTGTATCAACAGTCTTCTTTTCTCTCACATGCATCTATTTTGCTATGATAGGAGACTCCCATATTTAAACAAGGCAACCTCTCCTTGTCTTGGCAATACGGGACTATTATTGTGCATACTTTAGAATTTGCTAAATGGGTCACATGGACCAAATTCCAACATTCCCCCACCAATTCTAAAGCGATTCTTCGTTCTAAACCACTTTTATATACCGGAATTTCGGTACAAGTCCCGTACGGGTTGAACTTACACCTAGATCAACAAGATCCATCTTTCGGCAGCTTGTGGATGGACTAAGCCTTGAATTCATAGCTTTTTGCTATCGGATTTCTCTTGAAAATCTATCTAGTACTAGACTACCGTAACGCCAAGTCTAAACGGAGCTTTAAAGGCCTTGCTCCCCGATCTTCTCATGAGCTTTCTAGAAAGCACCCCACTCTCATAAACTCGCGACCCAACAGGTTGAGCTCACATAGGTGTGTTCATTATAGGTATCCCGTAGGACGATACCTTTTCTCTCGGTAGACACTAGAACACATTAAGGTATTATAGCCAACCTTCCATACGAGAAAAGAGTACATATTATGAACATGGGTAATTTAAATGAATTGTACTCCTTGTTACAACAAGTAACTTTGTTTTTCTCATTTTCCAAATAAGGGATCTCCTTTCGGAGGAAGTGAGTTACCATTACTTTGCAACTAAATGGGTCTCGGTCCCATGTCCATACTTGCAACAGATATCGTCGTCCGTGCAAGCCCTTTTGTAAAAGGATCTCGCTAGATTTTTCTCACCGCGAATATAATTCACAAGCAATTACTCCGGAGTTTTTCAGCTTTCTACCGCATTTAAGCCTCCGCTTCACATGTCTCGAGGACTTCATGTTATCCTTAGTACTCATTATCTTGGCCAAGACTGTTTGATTATCACAATATGTAAGGATAGCAGGAACTGGTTTCTCAACCAGTGGCAAGTCCATGAGTAGTTCTCTCAACCACTCGGCTTCAACTCGTAGCCGTGTCCAAGTGCTACAAGCTCATCTACCATGGTTGATCGCGTCAAAATGGTCTGTTTACATGACCTCCATGAAATTGCAAGCACCTCCTAATGTAAACACATAGTCACTCGTGGCTTTAATCTCATCTGCGTCAGAGATCCAATTTGCATCACTATATCCTTCTAGTACGGATGGATAACCGGTATAGTGAATTTCATATGCGATTGTTCCTACTAGATAACGTAGCACTCTCACTAGTGCTTCCCGGTGATCCTTCCCTGGATTGGAAGTAAATCGACTTAATTTGCTCACGGCAAAAGAGATGTCGGGACGTGTTGCTCCAGCCAAGATACAAGAGGGAACCAATTATTTGTGAAAATCTCAATTGGTCCAACCCTTCGCCCTGATTTTTTCTTAATTTTACACTCGCATCATAGGGTGTAGGGGCTACTTTGGCATTCTCAAAACCAAAGCGACACAACATTTTTTCCACATAATGAGATTGATTTAAAATAATCCCATTCTCATTTCTTGTCAACTTAATATTTAGGATAACATCTGCTTCTCCCAGATCCTTCATGTCAAAGCATGAGGACAAGAATGATTTGACCTCGTCAATTACTGCAGTATTAGTCCCAAATATAAGTATGTCATCCACATACAGACATAAGATCACCGTTTGACCCCCACCATGACGATAATAAACACACTTATCTGCTTCGTTTGCAACAAAACCAACAGATGTTAAAGTCTGATCAAATTTCTCGTGCCATTGTTTGGGTGCTTGTTTCAGACCATACAAAGATTTTAGTAATCTACACACTTTACTCTCTTGACCCTTAACCACAAAACCATCAGGTTGCTCCATATAGATTTCTTCCTCCAACTCTCCATTAAGAAAAGCTGTCTTTACATCCATCTGATGAATGTGCAGACCATAGGAAGCAGCTAATGCTATGAGGAGCCTGATAGTGGTTAACCTGGCCACAGGTGAATATGTGTCAAAATAATCTTCACCTTCTTTCTGTGTAAATCCTTTGGCCACAAGCCTCGCTTTATATTTGTCAATCGTGCCATCTGGTCTCATCTTTTTCTTGAAAATCCATTTACATCCAATGGGTTTACACCCAGCTGGACGTTTAATGACTTCCCAAGTCTCATTTGTCATGATGGATTCCATCTCGCTTCGAACCGCCTCTTTCCAATACTCTGCATCCGAAGATGCATAAGCATCAGCTAGAGTCTTAGGCACGTCATCCACAAGGTATACAATAAAGTCATCTCCAAAGGATTTCTCGACCCTTTGTCTCTTACTCCTGCGCGGAGTGATGACTAAATTGTTGTCTTCCTCATCATCATCCTCTCGCAGAGGTATGTTCTCTACTTGTTCACAATGAGGAAAGTCTGGAACGACTACATCCACATTTTCTAAACTACCGCTAGTCTGTCTCATAGGAAAGATATTTTCAAAGAAAGTCGCATCCTTAGACTCCATTATAGTATCAACTATCATCTCTGGAGTTTCAGATTTAACTATAAAAAATCTATAGGCAGGACTATTCTGAGCATATCCTATAAAAATGCAATCGACTGTTTTTGGCCCAAGCTTTCTCTTCTTTGGCTCCGGAATATTGACTTTCGCCAAACATCCCCATGTTCTCAGAAAGTTGACATTGGGTTTTCTTCCCCTCCATGCCTCGTATGGAGTTATGTCACTTCTTTTCGTGATCACTCTATTGAGCACGAAATTTACTGTCAGGATTGCTTCCCCCCACCACATGTTAGGCATACCGGCACTTTGTAGTAAGGCATTCACCAAATCTAAAAGCGTCCGATTTTTCCTCTCAGCTACACCATTTGATTGTGGTGAATATGGTGGTGTAAATTCATGGATGATCCCATGCTCGGAACGGGAAATTAGAAAAGTCGGTAGAGGTATACTCTCCTCCTCTATCATCTCTCGCCTTTTAATATTTCTTTCTAATTGGTTCTCAACCTCTTGCCTTATAAATTTTAAAATAGTTGAGCGCTTCATCTTTAGTTTTCAGCAAGTAGACTTGGCAGTAACGTGTTGCATCATCAATAAAAGTAAGACAATATCTTTTTCCTCCTTTAGTCAAAACACCATTCATCTCACATAAATCAGTGTGAATTAAATCTAGAGGTGCCAAAACCTTCTCAAACTCTAATGCTTTGAAAGGTTTTCGAGGTTGTTTTGCTTGCACACAAGTTTGGCACTTAGAATTTTTGACTATGTCGCACTTAGGAATTAACTCAGATCTGGACATTCTAGCAATTGTATCAAAACCAACATGACAGAATCTCGAATGCCACACATTAGCAAGATTTTTGTTCAGAACAGTATTAATATTCATCTCATAACAAGAATCAACTGTACTTAGGCGGAACAAGCCTCCGCTATCATAGCCTTTTCCTATAAAGGTCCCAAACCTGGACACAACTAATTTATTTGACTCGAAAACTAGCTTATAACCACTCCTACACAGGAGAGACCCGCTCAACGAGGTTCTTGTTTATGGCAGGCGCGCTTGGACATTCTTCAATTGGAGGGTTTATTAACACCAAAATTTGGTAAGGAGTCGACTTGTGGGTCCGGTTCGATAAAGAGTCCGTCCGGTGGAAGGAAGGATATTTTCGAGAGATATTCGGCAAGAAAGAGATCGCGGTCGGCTATCCGTTCGGTTCGGCAAAGGAACAAGAGAGCTGATTTTGCGGGATTGGACGGTGACGTGGCTCGATCGGGGGAGACGAATGGATGGACAGCGATCAAGTTTAGAGATAAGTTAGGCAATGAATCCATTCGAAGTTGTACTCAACGGGGTATAAATATGACCCCCGAATGTATGTAACGGACACAATCATTCCTCAATACACACCGGCCTTACGCCAAACCCTAGAGTCCTTGTCGTGTCGTCGAGTTCTTCGAGAGGGCCAATCGATCCGTCGACCTCCGTGAGTACCGGCAACCTTGTATCATGTCTAGTATCATGCGGTGGATTTAGATCGATGCAAGTAGTCTTGTTACCATGCTTCGTGTCATGCGGTAGATTCAAGCTTGGTTCAAGAAGGTTTCTTGTTAGATCATGAGCCATGCGGTGGGCTAAGATCTAGCTTGAAGCTAGTTATCGGCTCTATTGGATTTTGGCAAGATCCGATAGATTCATTAAGTTACCCCGTGTTAGCTTGAGTTTTACTTTATGTTTAATTCATATAACACACTTTTGCCCAATCTAGATGGGTTTGGATCGGCTCTATCTCTTTTATGATCCTTGTTCGAGTAGATTTCATGTTTTAACGTGTGGATCTTGTGCTTTCCGATAGCCAAAACCGAATCGATCTAGGTTGTTACGTGTTGCGGGTTCAAGCTTGCTAATGTTCGTATAAATCTTGAAAGAGCCGGGTATCATGCGGTAGATGCAGGTTTTTGGGTTGCTTTGGAGCTAGTCGTCCCGTGGATTAGATTTCTAAATCAATCGATAGATTTGTTCACTTGGTAATGTTTGTTCCTTCTTCATGGACCCGGATCGGTACTGTTCGGCCGTATTCGGTTATGTTTCTTCACGAGTGGAACACGTGCGTTATTCATGCTTTGAATGATGTATGCTTTTAGCTTTCCATATTTAGATTGTATCATGCGGTGGATAGATCTATTTGTGGAAAGTGGTACGGTTTTTCATGCAAGTTGTATCATGCGGTGGATAGATTTGCCTGATATCGTACTTGACGGGTTTTAAAGTAGCTAGACATGCGGTAGACTAGTGCTTTGGATCTATGCATACTTGTTTAATACATGATCATGTCCGTGCTTTACTTTATTTATTTATTTAATGCTAATCTTCATGGGGGTCGGTCATGGCCTCGTGTGCATGCATTCTTGTTCAAACAAAGACCGATCGCCGTCATGCTTACGTCATCCATTCGGCGGTGTTATGTTTTCCCTTTACGGTTTCCCGAATGGTTGTGGTTTGTTGGCGGATAGCTTTCTATAGCTATGTGTCATCTCATTTGGCTTCTCGGCCGTAAATATGGAACCGTTCGGTACCACCCGGCAAGTTCCAAGCTTTGGTATCTAATTGCTTTATCTTTTGTTAATTTTCGGGAAAAATTGATCGGCACGTCTTTTGCTCTCGCGCGTGTGAAGCCGCCTTTGTTCGGCTTCTTGTGTGATTGGCGTTGAGTGCACTTTTCGCGTCAACACACTTTTTGGCACGCCCAGTGGGACCACAACCGAATAGGTTCAAGATGCCCGAAATCGCAGACCTTATGGACGTCAACCTTGAAGATCTTTCCCCAGAGCAGCGGCAGCAACTCCAAGATGTCGTGGACCGGTTTCAGCAGAAGTGTCTGCTGTCGTTTAAGAAGAATAGAAGCGGCGTCCCGTATCCGAAGAACGAGATGCCCGGGTGCCGCCGCCGGGGAAAGCGATGCTACGTCTCGGCGGGGAAAAGGAGGAATGCGCACGAGTATTCCAAGAATCGCAGATTACATGCTTAGCAAGCACAACAAGGCTTTCCTCGGATCGCTTCAGCAGATGATGGTGGCCATCTTTGGCCGGGCATGGAGCAAGCGTTCGGCAAGGCACCCGTCCAGGGGAAGACCGTGGAGCCGGGTGAATCAAGCTCGCGCCGCCGTTGCGGAGCCGGCCGCGGCCGACCTCCTCCTCGAGCTGCGGGAAGCCAAGCGTTCCAGCCCCCTCCGCAGGGCACTGGGGGGCAGCCAGCTCAGCCCCCGTTACAAGCTTCGGGGAGTCGGCCCGGTTCCCGCCGCCACCACGGAGCAAAGCACAGGTCAGCCTGTGCAACAGCCGAATCCGTACCAGCCTACGTACGGAGACATAGCGTTCGGCTCGTCTGGGGCCCCACTTGATCCTGGCCGGAGGATTGCTCCATCGACCAACCGGGCCGCGAGAAGAATTTGTACGGTGGTGGTTATCATGAAGTGGGAAACTACGGAGCGTTCGACGCCTTCCCGCACCCAGGATACGCGCCGGCTGCAGGCACGCAAGAAGACGACGCCCTGGCGCGCAAGATGGCCGAATTGATGCAGAATCAGTTCGGCCTCAAGCCAAAGATGCAAGGGCCCGCCTATAGGCCGCCGTTCCCTGAATGGTACTACAACGTGCTCTTGCCGCCAAGAGTGAAGCCGCCAACGGAGTTCACGAAGTTCTCAGGGCAAGACGACACGAGCACGGTCGAGCACATCGCTCGTTACCTCATGCAGCTCGGGGAGTGCTCGGCTGAGGAGACGTTCAGGGTCCGCTACTTCGCCGCATCGCTGACAGGTCCAGCGTTTCAGTGGTTCTCGTCCCTGCCCCCTGAATCAGTTGCCAGATGGAAGGATTTAGAGCGGAAGTTCCACGCTCATTACTTCAGCGGCAGCTCGGAGAAGAAGCTGATTGACCTTGCGACCATGAAGCAGAGGCATAGCGAGACGCCGCTGGAGTTTCTCCGGAGGTTCAGGGAGGTCAAGGGCATGTGCTTCTCACTTAACTTGCCAGATGACCAGTTGGCTGACATGGCTGTCGCCGGGATGCTGCCGGCCGTGCGCGAGAAGTTGTTTGGGATGGAGTTTGAGAACCTGGGCCAGCTATCGCAGAAGCTATCGCTGATGAGCAATCAGGCGTATGGCTTCAAGAAGGACGCCAAATTTGGCAAGCAGCACGACGTCGCTGACGTCTACAACCAGTTCTTGGACAAGGCTGATCTGTTCGAGGACTCTGACGATGAATTGGATGTAGCCGCAGCAGAGATCTTGTGGGGGAAGGAGCCTTTGACAATGAATCAGCGCTGGGTCAAGCAGACCAAGGGCACTTATGACTTTGATATTACAAAAGCTGATAAATTGTTCGAGCTCTTAGTGAAAGAAGGCCGAATCAAGCTGCCCGAGGGGCATTCCATGCTTCGGCCCGATGGAGTTAAAGCAAAACGTTACTTGTGGCTTCCATGACGGGGATTCACACTCCATCAATGATTGCAGGGTCTTCAGGATGAGGATCCAGAAGGCCATCCAGGAGGGTCACCTCAAGTTCGATAACAAGATGAAGGCCCGGATGGCCACCCCTTTCCTCAGAACATGGTGGGCTTTTCTGTCAATATGATAACAGCCGAGGAGAAGGGGAAAGTCAAGGTCTTGACCTCGGCCCGGGTCTAGACAAGGTGGAGCGGTAGACCCGGAGCGCCAAGTGACTGCGGAACGGGTGCAAGGTGACGCCCCCCCGCATTCTTAAGAGTCACATCGAAGTTGGGGAATCATCCAGAGCTAAGCCCAGGGTGACATCGCGCATCCTCCTCAACAAATGGCAGCGCAGATAGAGAAAGAGCGCTACCAGAAACGGTGCTACGAGGAGGAGCAGCGCAGAGCCGAAGAAGAGGCGCGCAGAAGGGACCAGGAGCAGTACACGCGCGAGCAGGAGCGCGCACACTGGGGATGCGCCTTCTTCAGGCATTGCTGGAATGAGGGTTTAAAGCTGCCCACGTTGAAGAACTGTCCTGAATGCAGTGACAGGTATGTTGAGTACAGGCAGGAAACTGCCAATCGCCGATCCGTCCACGAGAGACTTGGAAGGATCCACCCTAATGGGGATCGGCGCCAAAAAATTGAAGTCATCGATCATCCCAGGAAGCGCCAAGCTGATCTCAGGTGGGCTGATCAAGAGGAGGACGAAGATGACTACATCTGGCAGAAGGGGCAATGGTGCCCGCCCGGCCTAAGGAGAAGCCAGAAGAGACGGGTCCAGCGCTTGAGGAACCGCGAACTGAGGCAGGCCGGAATCCAGACGCGCCAGGTGTGGCGCCCCAAAGACCAACCGGAGGGATCAAAACGTTCGGCTCCAGCGTGCATGGTATACTTTCTGCCGAACGAGTTCATGGCTCCTGCTAACCAGGCTATGCAGGAGGCAGCTTCCTTCGATGATGAGCGGACCGAGGGGATGATGGCCCAAGCGGTGGCGGCCAAGCAGGCCATCTTCGACAAGCCGGCCAAGAACCGTCATATGAGGCCGCTGTACTTGAGGGGATACGTCAATGGCAAGCCATTGACCAAGATGTTCGTCGACGGTGGGGCGGCAGTCAACGTAATGCCGTACACCACCTTCAGGAAGCTTGGTATGGGCCCGAGCGATTTGACACCTACGAGCATCATCTTGAATGATTTCGCCGGGAACCCCTCAGACACCAAGGGATGCGCTCACGTGGACTTGATGATCGGGTCCAAGATGCTGCTCACCACCTTCTTTGTCATCGAGGGCAAAGGAGCCTACAGCCTGCTGCTTGGGCGGGACTGGATTCATGCTAACTGTTGCGTCCCATCCACCATGCATCAACAGCTTATCCAGTGGGTGGACGACGAGATCGAGGTCGTCCAAGCAGATGATTCCGTGAGTGTGGCCAACATGGAACCGGCTTTACGGGAGTACCGGGGGATTGATTGCTTCTCGGGCAAAAGGCGGGGGGAAGGTCTGTTGAACCTGTCAGCAGTGACCAACAGCCGATTCAAGCAGTCGGCTCTTATAGCAATTTTTAATGGAGAACCCCGTGGATGGCACTGATGGCAAATTAGGGCGAGGATTCATGTCGGCTGATAAACTGGAAGAGGTTGACATTGGAAGCGGTGATAAGCCAAGGCCGACGTTCATCAGTGCAAATTTGCAGCCAGACTTCAGGGGGAATCTGATTGAGCTTCTCAAAGAATACAAGGATTGCTTCGCCTGGGATTATTCGGAGATGCCTGGACTGGATCGTTCCATCGTCGAGCATCGGTTGCCAATCAAGCCTGGTTTCAAACCATATAAGCAACCGCCCGGAAAATCTACAAGGATGAGGTATTGGCCGATGTGAAGAAGGAAGTTGAAAGATTACTTGATGCAAACTTCGTTCGGCCATGCAGATACGCGGAGTGGATATCTAACATCGTCCCTGTGTACAAGAAGAATGGAAAAATGAGGGTTTGCATAGACTTCAGGGACCTGAACAGAGCTACTCCGATGGATGGATACCCGATGCCTATTGCCGATTTGTTGATTGACGCCGCTGCCGGACACAAGGTGATTAGCTTCATGGATGGCAATGCGGGATACAATCAGATCTTCATGGCAATAGAAGACATATCAAAGACGGCCTTCAGATGTCCTGGTCATATAGGCCTGTTCGAGTGGATAGTCATGACATTTGGGTTAAAAAATGCCGGTGCAACCTATCAACGGGCCATGAATTACATTTTTCATGAGTTGATCGGCAAAGTTGTGGAGATCTACATTGATGACGTGGTGATCAAATCCCTAAGTCATGACACCCATCCGGAAGATGTGAAGAAGACCTTAGAGTGCACCTCGGAAACACGGTTTGAAGATGAATCCAAACAAGTGCGCTTTTGGGGTATCAGGTGGAGAGTTCTTGGGGTTTTTGGTCCACGAGGGAGGAATTGAAGTTGGCAAAAAGAGCATGAAGGCTATCGATGAAGTTGTTCCTCCAACTAACCTCAAGGAGTTACGATCACTTGCTCGGCAAGATCAACTTCGTGAGGAGATTCATTTCAAATTTATCACGAGAAGGTGTTGCCATTCTCTCCATTGCGTTGAAGCGAGAAAAAAGATCGAAGTTCACATGGGGCGACGAACAACAAAAGGCTTTTGATGAGATCAAGCAGTACATGAAGGAGCCGCCGGTGTTGGTTCCTCCTCAGTTAAACAAGCCTTTCAAGTTGTACGTGGCGGCCGATACCCAAACCATTGGATCGGCCCTTATTCAAGAATTTGAAGGAAAGGAGCGGGTAGTAGCTTATCTTAGCCGAAAACTACTTGATCCTGAAACCAGGTATTCGGCTGTAGAGAAACTGTGCCTTTGCGTGTACTACTCGTGTACAAAGTTTCGGCACTACCTGTTGAATGCCGAATGCACTGTGTATTCCAAGTTTGATGTGATAAAACATATGTTATCTATGCCAATTTTGAACGGCAGGATTGGCAAGTGGATTTTGGCTCTATCAGAGTTTGAGTTGAAGTTCGAATCGGCAAAAGCCATCAAAGGTCAGATCATTGCCGATTTTATAACTGAACATCGTGATCCGTCAATTGATCTGCTTGAAATTACCCCTTGGGCTTTATTTTTTGATGGATCATCGTGTGGTAAAGGTGGGGGAGTAGGGATCCTACTGATTTCGCCCAGAGGTGAGATGTTTGAATTTGCCATTCCTATACAACCCACTGTCACAAATAACCAGGCTGAGTACGAGGCATTACTTCGAGGGCTTCAATATTTGAGAGAAGCTGGGGCCGTTTCAGTTGAAGTCTATGGAGATTCAGAGTTGGTAATCAAGCAATTGAACGGCCAATACGAGTGCAAAAGTGAAGCGCTGAGGAGTTACTACGAAGAATGCAGGGAGATCTTGAAGAGCTTCCCATTGGTAACTCTGCAGCATATTCCTAGAGAACATAACGAAGAAGCAAACAGGCTGGCTCAGAGCGCCTCTGGTTACAAAGAGAGTCAAGAAGCGTTTGCTGCAGAAGTGCTTGCACTAGGGGCGGATCTTGCAGAAGATGATTGGAGGAAAGAGATCGTTGATTACTTGAAGGATCCATCCCGAAAGGTCTCTAGGAAGCTAAGGTACAAGGCCATTAAGTTCGTTCTTCTGGATGATAATTTATTCTATAAATCATTAGATGGGGTATTACTACGATGCCTGGGTCCAGAAGAGGCCAAGAACATGATGAGCGAAGTGCACGATGGGATATGTGGAGCACACCAATCGGCCTACCGTATGAAGTGGGTTATTAGACAAGCTGGGTGCTTTTGGCCGACGATATTAGAGGACTGCTTTGAATATTACAAGGGATGTCAGGATTGCCAAAGGTTTGGGAATATTCAAAGGGTCCCTGCATCAGCATTGAATCCCATCATCAAGCCATGGCCATTCAGGGGCTGGGGTATAGACCTGATTGGCCAAATTAACCCACCGTCTAGCAAGGGGCATAAGTTCGTGCTTTTGGCCACGGATTATTTCACTAAATGGGTTGAGGCGATACCACCGAAGAAGGTGACGTCGGAAAACATGATTGAATTCATCAAGGAGCACATCATCTATCGATTTGGGATCCCTCAAACGATTACCACTGATCAAGGGGCACAATTCGTGTCACTGGAGTTCAGAGAATTTGCCGAAAGCATGGGGATCAAATTGTTTAACTCCTCTCCCTATTATGCCCAGGCTAATGGTCAAGCGAGAGGCTTCTAATAAGATCATGATCAAGTTGATACAAAAGAAGATCGATCGAAGCCAAGAAGGTGGCATTCGGTTCTCAGCGAAGCACTGTGGGCTTACCGAATGGCCCCCCATGGAGCCACGAAGACTTCTCCTTACGAGTTGGTTTACGGGCATCACGCAATCTTGCCCTAGGAGATGCAATCGGATTCGAGGAGAGTGGTGCTGCAAAATGAGTTAAGCTCCAAGGATTACAGTGGCCTAATGATGGATGAGCTAGAGGATTTACATATGATCCGTCTTAGGGCCCTGGAAAACATCGAGAAAAACAAGCTGCGAGTTGCCAAGTACTACAACAAAAAGGTAAAAGTAAGGCAATTTGCAGAGGGCGATCTAGTATGGAAAGCACTATTGCCGATTGGAACTAAATACAGTGAATTCGGCAAATGGTCCCCTAACTGGGAAGGACCTTTTCGTGTGGTCAGATGCGTCCCTGGTAATGCATATGTATTGAAAACTTTGCTAGGAGAAGAATTTTCCGCAGCAATAAATGGAAGATATCTGAAGAAATATTATCCTAGCATTGAGATTGATCGATGATTACACACATCTGGCACAGAGATAGCCGGCGCTCAAGAATGAGGCCGCCTTCAGAACAAAAATCCTCGAACAGGAAAAATGGCCAGTGCCTAGATGCATTGCCCTTAGCACAAAACTACATTACAACTGCTTCTTGCAGGATTACATCGAACAACCCTGGTGGTCAGATCCCCGAGGAGGTGGGAAGCAGAAGGCGTGGAGGAAGAAGCGAAAGTATGATTCAATCTTTTCTTTACTTCTTCGGCTGCTCCCTCTTCAGTTGTTCCAGGACCACCGTGACGGCAACTTGGAACGCATGGGGGTGACCACGATTGGCGGCCTCCACCAAACTATCCCGGGCCGCCTTCGGGTTGTTGTACCGTCGAGACATCCGAAGCGGAAGAATCAAGGTTAGGGGCAAGGAATCCAAGTGCAAGCACGCGATCAAGAAGGAGTCAAAAGTGCTTACCCCCTACTAGTGCTTCCGAGCCATGCGACGCTCGCGCTCGGCTTGGCAACGGGCGGTGATGTCCCCGAGGCCGTGCTCCGGATGCCGCACACGGCGGCGCGGCTCGATGGTTGGTCCTCTGTTCAAGCGTGGCATCCTCTCGCTTCGAGGGAGGAATCGGAGGAGATGTACTCGAGCACATCTTCGGTCCCGATGATTTCTTCGGGGAGCAAATCAAGGCCGGAAGAGGGCAAGAAGAAAACATGAAGCACGAGATCATGCGTAAGAACGAGGAGTAGATCAAGGGAGAACTCACTTCCGAATCGTACGCTTCTTTGATGAGCTGCTCTCCACGGGGTTGCTTGCCCTTGTCCATAGCTTTGGGGTTTTCCTCTCTAAGGACAGGAGAGGAGATGAGAAATGATGGATGAGTGCGCGAGTGAATTTGCAGGGCATCCCGGCAGGCTATTTTATTGACCAAGGAGTGCATTGGGAGTGATGACCGGCCAGTACACACTTCTGGAATACCAAGCGGCAGGGTTTTCTCCCAAATGCGAAGGGTTTTCTCTTGAACAGTATTTATGGATTGCCGAATCGGGATTCTTTGTGGATTTTGTGCCAAGGGGCAATTGTTCTCGCGCGTTCGGCTCAAGATAGCTCCCGAATGCATTCAAAGAAAACAAAATTCACAGATGCAAATGCAAAGGGAGTCATCACAAAACAAGCACAGGATGCAAAAGTTCTTCATCTATTGCCGATATTTACACATCCCTAGTACAATCTAATCGAAAAGCCTATTCAACACAGATTGGGGATGAGTAATTTCGGCAATGGCGTCGCCGTGGCCATCGAGGCGCTCCAGGATGAGCTCGATCTCGTCGATGTCCTCCGGCGCGCCGCCCCGGAAGCCGCGCGGCCTGGTAGAGTAGTCGACGTCCGTATGCGTCGCCATGGCAGCCAGGCCCAAGGTGGTGCCCAGACGAACGCCATGGACGGCCACCTCGTCGACGCGGTGCTCCACCGCGGCAAGGCGCTCCGCCGGCGTGTCACCGCGGGCGTTCACCTTTTCAGCCAGCTGCTCTACCAGCTCCTTCAAATGGTTGAGCTCAGCATCGCGGGCTGCAAGAAGCAAAAGAGCAAGATTAGCATCAAAAGCCGGGTTGGATCAAGAATCAATCAGAGCCGTACCGTCAATGGCTTCCAGCAGCTGCTTGCGCTGGTCCTCCCATTCCAACTCGGCTAAGCCCGCCTTCTTGGAGACATCCTCTAGCTCACGCCGGGACGCCTCCAGCTCCTCCTTGAAGCGGAGGGCATCAACCTCCCCGTACGGCACGGGGGAGTGGCCATCGGACTCCGAGGAGTCGTCAGGAAGGGGTTGATTGGCCGGCGCAGGAGACGGATTCCACTGGATTAATCTGAAAAAGGGGATGATCGTCAGGGTCAGAAGAAAATCAAAAGTCAAATCAAAGAGGAGGAATTGACGATCATTGCCTCCGGCGCGCGTTGGCGCTGCTCCCCTCTCGCCTCGTCGGAGGCACGGCGGCGGTTGAGGCGGCGCACCATGATGGTTTGGGGTGTGCCTTTGTTTGCGGAGAAAGGCCGAGATTGGCAAAGATTCGAGAGCTAGAAGGCCTGGTGGAGAGCTAGGGGCACCTATGGTTGCATTTATAGGCGCCGGGCAGATGAATCGTGGCTTTGGATCGTGGCGCATATCCCAAGAAAATCGGAAGGTGAAAAGGTTTGCTTGGCCAGCCCGCCGACGGGTCGCTTGGAGTTCTAGGCTGGACCGTGTTCAGTTGATTGGTTCGGCTAAAAAAATCAAAGTGCCATTCGGGAGTTGACGTTGCTTTGCTGAATGGGTCGTTCAGCATTATATTTGAAAGTGCACAGAAGAAAGGAAACAAATTTGCAAGAAAATATTACAAGGACGACCAGTTCGGTTAATACATCACAAGGGCATTCAAATGTTCAGATGTCGCGCAATCACACCATGAGCATTGGATGTTATTAGACGGGAGTTGTCCAGCAGCTCCTGGCAATCTTTTTGAGTGCCAGACAGGTCGGTGAGTTCTGCATCGCATTGCTCTACCTTGGTGATAGCCGATTTTGCTTCCGCTTGGATCTTTTCTATCAATCCGGGAGTTCGGCTATTTTAGCTTTGTCGGCCTCTATCTCCGCCGACGGGCTTCTCGCCCGCTTCTAGAGCAGCTTTCCGGCAATCTTCGGATCACAAGAAGCCCGCAGGGTTGGCCGGTGTATCCTTGTGGCTCTCTACTTGGGATTGCGCCCGGTCATGGCATGTTCAGCATCGGCTTTCTTCTTTTCAATAGTCGGGCGGGAGCGCAATTTCCTCAAGGCATGCTTTATGGGCGCATAGAGGGTGTTTAAACCATAAACAGATGATAGAGGAATTCTGATGTCTTCAGGAAGTTCCTGGCTGATGGATTCAAACATCTCCTCGAAGTGGTCAAGATCTTTGAACTGATCTTGTGCATCCCTTTCTAGCCAGGCAACGATTTCTTTAAGCCTTGATAGCACTTCATCTGACAAGGGTTGATGTGCCCTTCCCATCACCTCGGCAGTTGGATTGATCTCTGACGGCGGGCTTGATAATGGTGGAGCTTGATCCTGAGAAGCAGTATTGCCGAGTTAAGAATGCTAAACGTGGAAGTAGCAGAGTTAAGCGCAGATGGATACCTCATGGCTGGTTTCTTGAGCAGGGGCAATCACAGGTGAAGGAGGTGTTCCAGGTAGAGCTGAAGCTTCCGAGCTGGGAGGTGTCGATGCAGCTGCTGGTAGCTCGTGGGCTTCTGGCTGATGAGAAGTGGAGTCTACCTCTCGTTGGGACCGTTGTCTCCGCATGACCAACGGTGGATCGCGCCCTTGGAGGACTTGGTGGCTCCGGCTGGATTGGGAGATTCATCTCTGGAGAATGTATTGCTTCTGCAGAAGGTGATGAAGATGAGATCTCCACTGGGATAGGTAATTCAGCTCCGGATGGACTTGCTTGCTGGACCACTGGGACATTTACAAGCTGCTCTTCCGTTGTTCCTTCGCAAATGTCAAATTGGAAGGGTAAATGCCGGTGCTCATCGTTAAGAAAAAGACAGTAAAGGTCATACCAGTGGATGGGGCATTGGCGGGGAACCGGTTCTCAAGACCGCTGGGCTCGGTCCGAAAATGCACAATAATATGATTCATCAAGAACAGAGTAACCTAGTAATCAAGAAGGTAAAGGATTTTACCTCAATGAGCACTTTCTTGACAGTTCTCCTCCTCTTGGCGTTGGAGGGGCAACCGAGAGAAAGACCCCGCCTCTTGTCGGCATCGAGGCTAGAGAGGCCGGGATCCGCCGTGGCATACCCGGCCATTAGTTGAGCCGAGTTGTGGATTTGAATCCCGATGCTTTCGAAATTGGGCCTTCAGCATTGTAAGCAATTTCCCCGGCTCGAGGGGCGAGCACCGTGTTCGCGGACAAGAAGATGAAGGTCGGGATCATGAATAAAGAGGGCATGTCCGATCCAAGGGTTCATTGTATTACCTCCGAAGTTGGCAGGAAATCGAGCATCAACTCGCACGAACACATGGACAAGGCTCACCGAAGATGTGATCATGAAATTCTTGCCACCAGGAGTTGAAGTTGGGGTGAGCTATGGTTGTGGGCACGAAAGGACATGTGTAGACGGTTGACCGCACACATAATTGAAAACCCCCGCCGCCCGCATCGCCTCTTTGATTTCCTCTCTGGGCTTGAGGAATTCGTGCAGGAACAATCTTGGGGGCATCTGTCCACATCCAATTTGCCTGGCCATTACATTGGGCTGATAATACTCATAAGTGCTAACATTCAGCCGTCCTCCATTGAACTCAGCCGGCAGTATGCATGGGCGGATTATGATGTTGAAGATCTCTAAGAATCTCCCATCTTGACGGCCGGGTTCAAAAGAGAATTCAACGGGGAAGGTCAAGGTGTCATTGTCCGGATAAGGGAGCCGAGAGGATTGGGGAAACCTTTGAAGAATAGCTCGAAAAGCCGGCCGATGTCCCGCCGAACAAAAACGATTGAAGCCGCTTCCCCGTAATTCTGGCATCCTCTGGTAGCTTGAGGCTCTCCTTCAGGGTGATTGGACAAGGGGAAGAACCTGGAGTTCAAATCGACACCAATGATCTGATGCATGTGGAGTTGCAGCCACATTTGAACGAACCACCAAGGGCCGTTGACGCATGTTATCCTTTGGCTGGTATACATTTGGGTAACAGTCTGATGAAGCATATGGTATACGCTGCCCAAGAAGAATTTTCCCAGAGGGAGGCGGTTGCCACTAGCCAGATGAGTCGCCATTGCGATGTGGTTCAAGGTGGGCTCGTTGGCTTTGCCACGTAAAAACAAATCCGCACGCCCACATGTTCGAAAGGCTCGTATTCAACATCACCAAGGGGGTTGTCTTTCATATGCTTCAAGATATAATTCTTGTATCCGTTCCCTGGTTTTACCCCCGTCCGGCGTGAAGAACCTTTGAAATTCCGGGGCCGGACGGACCCTATGATGTCAAGGCCGGTGATCATATACACATCGGCCAAGGTTGGAGACATTGGGCCATGCCCAAAAAGGAAGGCGTTGACGCCATTTGACCGAAGTGGCGGGCGGCTATCGGGAGATCTTCGTTCTTTGGGGTCTCGGCCACGGATAGCTCGGAGCACCGGGCAATACGGAGGGTATCCAGATTGGTCGGTCCACTCTTGTCTGCAAGAATCCTCCGATACCAAGTTCTCCAGCCTGCAATTGGAGGTAAAGGCCAGTTCTTGAAAGCGTCTTGCCATTGAGCCGGTGGAGACAGAGCTGCTTTAAAGGGGATTCTCTGAGATTCAGCTGCTATGAAATCTCGAGGGTCAGAGTTCCCCACGGGACCAAGATAATAAGACCTCGAATTGGCCTCGGTACGAATCAAAAGCGCAGTAGAAGGCTCCTGAAAGAAAAGCGGAAAAGGAAATCTCAGGTAAAATTGAAAACCTAAATGCCGAACGAGGCTTGCGGGGGATGAGTTTACCCGAGCATCCGGGTTCCGAGCGCCATTGGAGATCCGAGCTTGGAACAAGGGGATCTAGGGTTGGATCTGGATGAAGATTCCGGCGGATTGCGAAGAACAGGTGTTGACAGATTCGATTTGAGGTATTCGTGGCTGGAGTCAATTGTGGAACAAAATTACTTTTATCCCACAATTGAAGGGGCATGTGTTAACACCAAAATTTGGTAAGGAGTCTGACTTGTGGGTCCGGTTCGATAAAGAGTTCATCCGGTGGAAGG
This sequence comes from Cenchrus americanus, assembly GCA_947561735.1. NCBI lineage: Eukaryota > Viridiplantae > Streptophyta > Magnoliopsida > Poales > Poaceae > Cenchrus > Cenchrus americanus. The sequence goes on from OX387245.1 coordinate 240,483,292, forward strand.
AAGGATATTTTCGAGAGATATTCGGCAAAGAGATGCGCGGTCGGCTATACGTTCGGTTCGGCAAAGGAACAAGAGAGCTGATTTTGCGGGATTGGACGGTGACGTGGCTCGATCGGGGGAGACGAATGGATGGACAGAGCGATCAAGTTTAGAGATAAGTTAGGCAATGAATCCATTCGAAGTTGTACTCAACAGGGTATAAATATGACCCCTGAATGTATGTAACAGACACAATTATTCCTCAATATACATCGGCCTTACGCCAAACCCTAGAGTCCTTGTCGTGTCGTCGAGTTCTTCGAGAGGGCCAATCGATCCGTCGACCTCCGTGAGTACCGGCAACCTTGTATCATGTCTAATATCATGCGGTGGATTTAGATCTGATGCAAGTAGTCTTGTTACCATGCTTCGTGTCATGCGGTAGATTCAAGCTTGGTTCAAGAGGGTTTCTTGTTAGGTCATGAGCCATGCGGTAGGCTAAGATCTAGCTTGAAGCTAGTTATCGGCTCTATTGGATTTTGGCAAGATCCAATAGATTCATTAAGTTACCCCGTGTTGTCTTGAGTTTTACTTTATGTTTAATTCATGTATCACACTTTTGCCCAATCTAGATGGGTTTGGATCGGCTCTATCTCTTTTATGATCCTTGTTCGAGTAGATTTCATGTTTTAACGTATGGATCTTGTGCCCTCCGATAGCCGAAACCGAATCGATCTAGATTGTTACGTGTTGCGGGTTCAAGCTTGCTAAGGTCCGTATAAATCTTGAAAGAACCGGGTATCATGCTGTAGATGCAGGTTTTTGGGTTGCTTTGGAGCTAGTCATCCGGTGGATTAGATTTCTAAATCAATCGATAGATTTGTTCACTTGGTAATGTTTGTTCCTTCTTCATGGACCCGGATCGGTACTGTTCGGCCGTATTCGGTTATGTTTCTTCACGAGTAGAACACGTGCGTTATTCATGCTTTGAATGATGTATGCTTTTAGCTTTCCATATTTAGATCGTATCATGCGGTGGATAGATCTATTTGTGGAAAGTGGTACGGTTTTTCATGCAAGTTGTATCATGCGGTGGATAGATTTGCCTGATATCGTACTTGACGGGTTTTAAAGTAGCTAGACATGCGGTAGACTAGTGCTTTGGATCTATGCATACTTGTTTAATACATGATCATGTTCGTGCTTTGCTTTATTTATTTATATAATGTTAATTTTCATGGGGATCGGTCATGGCCTCGTGTGCATGCATTCTTGTTCAAACAAAGACCGATCGCCGTCATGCTTACGTCATCCATTCGGCGTTGTTATGTTTTCCCTTTACGGTTTCCCGAATGGTTGTGGTTTGTTGGCGATAGCTTTCTATAGCTATGTGTCATCTCATTTGGCTTCTCGGCCGTAAATATGGAACCGTGCGGTACCACCCGGCAAGTTCCAAGATTTGGTATCTAATTGCTTTATCTTTTGTTAATTTTCGGGAAAAATTGAGTCGGCACGTCTTTTGCTCTGCGCGTGTGAAGCCGGCTTTGTTCGGCTGGCCGTGTGATTGGCGTTGAGTGCACTTTTCGCGTCAACGGGGTTTTCCCCGAAGTTAACTTCGGATCCACCGTACCAACACCAAGAACGAAGCACGCGATCCGTTCCCCATCGGGACGCCGGGAAGCCCCCGCCGCCCGATACGGAGAAAACAAAGAAATATCGAACACACGTGAACATTTGCACCAGTATCGACCCACCGGTCAATAGAATGAAATGCGGAATAGACAACAAAAGGATTACCATACCCTTCGAAGTAGAGGCCTCGCCTATGGTCACATGAGTGAACTTTTGTCTAAGTTCTCGTGGTCCTGTCCTTGCGGTCTTTACAATCCTTGGCAAAGTGACCAGGATTACCGCACACGAAACGAGTAAGGTTCTTCATATCCTTCTTCTCTGTTTTCTTCTTTTTGAAGCTAGTAGTTTTGTTCCGCTTGAGACCCATTTTCTTGTTAAATTGTTTGTTCTTTTGAACAACGTTGGCACTTTGCTCCGCACGTTCTTGGTCCGCGCATCTTTTTCCCTTGCCTTCTCCTCGACATCGAGAGCCGCAATGAGATCCTCCATAGAAATCTCCTCTCTTTTGTGCTTTATAGAAGTAGCAAAATCACGCCACTGCGTGAAAGTTTTGCAACTATCGCAGCCGCAACAAACTTTGGAGGCAAAACACATCCCAAATGTGCAATATCGCCAACCGGAAGCCGGAGGTCGTGTGCTTGAGTCACAATTGATTTAGCATTATCCATGCTGAAATCAAAGAACTTTTGACACACATACAACCAGCGACTAGCTTCGGCTTCCGCATATTTTTGCTCCAAAGCATCCCACACAAGCGGTGGCCGACGTGTAATTCATATACACATCATAGAGTTGATCCGTCGGGATGGTGAGTAGACGGACCAATGCGGTGTTATTCGCATTCTCAACCGGGCTTCCTGTTCCTCTGGAAGAAGAAACATCGGGTGTATCACCCACCATAATCCCAACGACATGAGCCAAAACTTGGCCCTTGTCTGCCATCTACGGAAGTTTTCACCTCCAAACCTCTCAGGTTTCATGGCATCAGATGCTTTTGCCATTGCTAGATCATAAAAATAGGCGTAATCAGGTTTTTGGATTGTTGGAAAAAACAACCTAATTATGAATAATCCAGATTTAATGTTGAGGAAAAGCATATTGACTAAAAAAGATGCAATTACACAACACAAATGAACAAGCCACATATTAAGAAATTGCTCACGGTTCTTGCGCGGTAAGTTGACGAACGCGTCGAAGAAGTAGTTGCGGATCCACCAAGCGGTCGCGTGTGACGCTGCCCAAAAACCCGATTACCGCCCCGTGCGGGAATGTTGCGGTAGTAGTTTCGGAGATCCCGCTTCCTCCAAGCCCGGTGCACGCCGAGGTCGAAGGTCGACGAAGCACGGCGGCTAGCGTCGAACGGCCGAACGCGTGGGAGATGAAGTGTATGTCTACTACGTGTCACGACCACCAAGACGTCTCCTGGTGTTTATAGGCTCCGGCCAACGTTTCATATTCTTCTCATCAATCGGACCGATAACTCGCTCAATTGATTCAAGCGTAAAGCGCCACCTTTATCAAGCGGCCGAAACCGCCTATTTGATTGCGGTAAATTTGTCACCATTAAGCGATCGAAACCGAAACGTCATGACACAAAGGCACAAAAATTAAAATGCACCTGTAATAGCCGTTGTACACGTACGCGTCGTGCTCGTCGCAAGTCACAAGTCACGCGATAATTTATGCGAAAATGCGCGGGCTGCGCGTGCGTGTATCAACAGTCTCCTTTTCTCTCACATGCATCTATTTTGCTATGATAGGAGACTCCCATATTTAAACAAGGCAACCTCTCCTTGTCTTGGCAATACGGGACTATTATTGTGCATGCTTTAGAATTTACTAAATGGGCCACATGGACCAAATTCCAACATTCCCCCACCAATTCTAAAGCAGTTGCTGTTCTAAACCACTTTTATATACCAGAATTTCGGTACAAGTCCCGTACGGGTTGAACTTACACCTAGATCAACAAGATCCATCTTTCAGCAGCTTGTGAATGGACTAAGCCTTGAATTCATAGCTTTTTGCTATCAGATTTCTCTTGAAAATCTATCTAGTACTAGACTACCTGAACGCCAAGTCTAAACGGAGCTTTAAAGGTCTTGCTCCCAGATCTTCTCATGAGCTTTCTAGAAAGCACCCCACTCTCATAAACTGCGACCCAACAGTTGAGCTCACATAGGTGTGTTCATTATAGGTATCCTGTAGGACGATACCTTTTCTCTCGGTAGACACTAGAACACATTAAGGTATTATAGCCAACCTTCCATACAGAAAAGAGTACATATTATGAACATGGGTAATTTAAATGAATTGTACTCCTTGTTACAACAAGTAACTTTGTTTTTCTCATTTTCCAAATAAGGGATCTCCTTTCGGAGGAAGTGAGTTACCATTACTTTTCAACTAAATGGGTCTCGGTCCCATGTCCATACTTGCAACAGATATCGCCGTCCGTGCAAGCCCTTTTGTAAAAGGATCTGCTAGATTTTTCTCACTGCGAATATAATTCACAGCAATTACTCCGGAGTTTTTCAGCTTTCTAACAGATTTAAGCCTCCGCTTCACATGTCTCGAGGACTTCATGTTATCCTTAGTACTCATTATCTTGGCCAAGACTGTTTGATTATCACAATATGTAAGGATAGCAGGAACTGGTTTCTCAACCAGTGGCAAGTCCATGAGTAGTTCTCTCAACCACTTGGCTTCAAGCCGTAGCCGTGTCAAGTGCTACAAGCTCGGCTTCCATGGTTGATCACGTCAAAATGGTCTCGTTTACATGACCTCCATGAAATTGCAGCACCTCCTAATGTAAACACATAGCCACTCGTGGCTTTAATCTCATCTCGCGTCGGAGATCCAATTTGCATCACTATATCCTTCTAGTACGGATGGATAACCGGTATAGTGAATTCCATATGCGATTGTTCCTACTAGATAACGTAGCACTCTCACTAGTGCTTCCCAGTGATCCTTCCCTGGATTGGAAGTAAATCGACTTAATTTGCTCACAGCAAAAGAGATGTCGGGACGTGTTGCTCCAGCAAGATACAAGAGGGAACCAATTATTTGTGAAAATCTCAATTGATCCAACCCTTCGCCCTGATTTTTTCTTAATTTTACACTCGCATCATAGGGTGTAGGGGCTACTTTGGCATTCTCAAAACCAAAGCGACACAACATTTTTTCCACATAATGAGATTGATTTAAAATAATCCCATTCTCATTTCTTGTCAACTTAATATTTAGGATAACATCCCGCTTCTCCCAGATCCTTCATGTCAAAGCATGAGGACAAGAATGATTTGACCTCGTCAATTACTGCAGTATTAGTCCCAAATATAAGTATGTCATCCACATACAGGCATAAGATCACCGTTTGACCCCCACCATGACGATAATAAACACACTTATCTGCTTCGTTTGCAACAAAACCAACGGATGTTAAAGTCCGATCAAATTTCTCGTGCCATTGTTTGGGTGCTTGTTTCGGACCATACAAAGATTTTAGTAATCTACACACTTTACTCTCTTGACCCTTAACCACAAAACCATCAAAGTTGCTCCATATAGACTTCTTCCTCCAACTCTCCATTAAGAAAAGCTATCTTTACATCCATCCGATGAATGTGCGTACCATAGGAAGCAACTAATGCTATGAGGAGCCCGATAGTGGTTAACCCGGCCACGGTGAATATGTGTCAAAATAATCTTCACCTTCTTTCGTGTAAATCCTTTGGCCACAAGCCTCGCTTTATATTTGTCAATCGTGCCATCCTGGTCTCATCTTTTTCTTGAAAATCCATTTACATCCAATGGGTTTACACCCATGGACGTTGAATGACTTCCCAAGTCTCATTTGTCATGATGGATTCCATCTCGCTTCGAACCACCTCTTTCCAATACTCGCATCCGAAGATGCATAAGAATCGACTAGAGTCTTAGGCACGTCATCCACAAGGTATACAATAAAGTCATCTCCAAAGGATTTCTCGACCCTTTGTCTCTTACTCCCCGCGCGGAGTGATGACTAAATTGTTGTCTTCCTCATCATCATCCTCTCGCAGAGGTATGTTCTCTACTTGTTCACAATGAGGAAAGTCCGGAACGACTACATCCACATTTTCTAAACTACGGTAGTCCGTCTCATAGGAAAGATATTTTCAAAGAAAGTCGCATCCTTAGACTCCATTATAGTATCAACTATCATCTCCGGAGTTTCGATTTAACTATAAAAAATCTATAGGCAGGACTATTCCGAGCATATCCTATAAAAATGCAATCGATCGTTTTTGGCCCAAGCTTTCTCTTCTTTGGCTCCGAATATTGACTTTCGCCAAACATCCCCATGTTCTCGAAAGTTGACATTGGGTTTTCTTCCCCTCCATGCCTCGTATGGAGTTATGTCACTTCTTTTCGTGATCACTCTATTGAGCACGAAATTTACTGTCGAGATTGCTTCCCCCCACCACATGTTAGGCATACCGGCACTTTGTAGTAAGGCATTCACCAAATCTAAAAGCGTCCGATTTTTCCTCTCGCCTACACCATTTGATTGTGGTGAATATGGTGGTGTAAATTCATGGATGATCCCATGCTCGAACAGAAATTAGAAAAGTCGGTAGAGGTATACTCTCCTCCTCTATCATCTCTCGCCTTTTAATATTTCTTTCTAATTGGTTCTCAACCTCTGCCTTATAAATTTTAAAATAGTTGAGTGCTTCATCTTTAGTTTTCAGCAAGTAGACTTGGCAGTAACGTGTTGCATCATCAATAAAAGTAAGACAATATCTTTTTCCTCCTTTAGTCAAAACACCATTCATCTCACATAAATCAGTGTGAATTAAATCTAGAGGTGCCAAAACCTTCTCAAACTCTAATGCTTTGAAAGGTTTTCGAGGTTGTTTTGCTTGCACACAAGTTTGGCACTTAGAATTTTTGACTATGTCGCACTTAGGAATTAACTCAGATCTGGACATTCTAGCAATTGTATCAAAACCAACATGACAGAATCTCGAATTCCACACATCAGCAAGATTTTTGTTCTGAACAGTATTAATATTCATCTCATAACAAGAATCATTAGTACTTAGGCGGAACAAGCCTCTGCTATCATAGCCTTTTCCTATAAAGGTCCCAAACCTGGACACAACTAATTTACTTGAATCGAAGACTAGCTTATAACCACTCCTACACAGAGAGACCCGCTCAACGAGGTTCTTGTTTATGGCAAGGTGCGCGTCTCGGACATTCTTCAATTGGAGGGTTTTCCCCGAAGTTAACTTCGGATCCACCGTACCAACACCAAGAACGAAGCACGCGATCCGTTCCCCATCGAGATGCCGGAAGCCCCCGCCGCCCGATACGAAGAAAACAAAGAAATATCGGAACACACGTGAACATTTGCACCAAGCATCGACCCACCGTCAAGAATGAAATGCGGAATAGACAACAAAAGGATTACCATACCCTTCGAAGTAGAGGCCTCGCCTATGGTCACATGAGTGAACTTTTGTCTAAGTTCTCGTGGTCCCGTCCTTGCGGTCTTTACAATCCTTGGCAAAGTGACCAGGATTACCGCACACGAAACAGGTAAGGTTCTTCATATCCTTCTTCTCTCGTTTTCTTCTTTTTGAAGCTAGTAGTTTTGTTCGCTTGAGACCCTTTTTCTTGTTAAATTGTTTGTTCTTTTGAAAAACGTTGGCACTGCTCTGCACGTTCTTGGTCTGCGCATCTTTTGCCCTTGCCTTCTCTTCGACATCGAGAGCTGCAATGAGATCCTCCATAGAAATCTCCTCTCTTTTGTGCTTTATAGAAGTAGCAAAATCACGCCACTCTGCAGAAAGTTTTGCAACTATCGCAGCCGCAACAAACTTTGGAGGCAAAGCACATCCCAAATGTGCAATATCGCCAACCAGAAGCTGGAGGTCATGTGCTTGAGTCACAATTGATTTAGCATTATCCATCCCGAAATCAAAGAACTTTTGACATACATACAACCGGCGACTAGCTTCGGCTTCCGCATATTTTTGCTCCAAAGCATCCCACACAAAGAAGTGGCCGACGTGTAATTCATATACACATCATAGAGTTGATCCGTCGAGATGGTGAGTAGACGGACCAATGCGGTGTTATTCGCATTCTCAAACCGGGCTTCCCGTTCCTCTAGAAGAAGAAACATCGGGTGTATCACCCACCATAATCCCAACGACATGAGCCAAAACTTGGCCCTTGTCCGCCATCTACGAAGTTTTCACCTCCAAACCTCTCGGGTTTCATGGCATCGGATGCTTTTGCCATTGCTAGATCATAAAAATAGGCGTAATCAGGTTTTTGGAATGTTGGAAAAAAAAACAGCCTAATTATGAATAATCCGGATTTAATGTTGAGGAAAAGCATATTGACTAAAAATGATGCAATCACACAACACAAATGAACAAGCCACATATTAAGAAATTGCTCACGGCTCTTGCGCAAGAAGTTGACGAACGCGTCGAAGAAGTAGTTGCAGATCCACCAAGCGGTCGCGTGTGACGCTGCCCAAAAACTCGATTACCGCCCCGTGCGGGAATGTTGCGGTAGTGGTTTCGGAGATCCCACTTCCTCCAAGCCCGTGCACGCCGAGGTCGAAGGTCGACGAAGCGCAGCAGCCTAGTCGTCGAACGGCCGAACGCGTGGGAGATGAAGTGTATGTCTACTCGTGTCACGCCCACCAAGACGTCTCCGGTGTTTATAGGCTCCGGCCAACGTTTCATATTCTTCTCATCAATCGACCGATAATCGCTCAATTGATTCAAGCGTAAACCGCCACCTTTATCAAGCGGCCGAAACTCGCCTATTTGATTGCAAGAATCTGTCACCATTAAGCGATCGAAACCGAAACATCATGACACAAAGACAAAAACAAGTTTGTACACGTACGCGTCGTGCTCGTCGCAAGTCACAAGTCACGCGATAATTTATGCGAAAATGCGCGGGCCGCGCGTGCGTGTATCAACGATCTCCTTTTCTCTCACATGCATCTATTTTGCTATGATAGGAGACTCCCATATTTAAACAAGGCAACCTCTCCTTGTCTTGGCAATACGGGACTATTATTGTGCATGCTTTAGAATTTACTAAATGGGCCACATGGACCAAATTCCAACATTCCCCCACCAATTCTAAAGCAGCTTCGTTCTAAACCACTTTTATATACCGTAATTTCGGTACAAGTCCCGTACGGGTTGAACTTACACCTAGATCAACAAGATCCATCTTTCAAGCCTTGTGAATGGACTAAGCCTTGAATTCATAGCTTTTTGCTATCGATTTCTCTTGAAAATCTATCTAGTACTAGACTACCGTAACGCCAAGTCTAAACGGAGCTTTAAAGGTCTTGCTCCCCGATCTTCTCATGAGCTTTCTAGAAAGCACCCCACTCTCATAAACTGCGACCCAACGAGCTTGAGCTCACATAGGTGTGTTCATTATAGGTATCCCGTAGGACGATACCTTTTCTCTCGGTAGACACTAGAACACATTAAGGTATTATAGCCAACCTTCCATACGTAAAAGAGTACATATTATGAACATGGGTAATTTAAATGAATTGTACTCCTTGTTACAACAAAGTAACTTTGTTTTTCTCATTTTCCAAATAAGGGATCTCCTTTCAGAGGAAGTGAGTTACCATTACTTTTCAACTAAATGGGTCTCGGTCCCATGTACATACATGCAACAGATATCGCCGTCCGTGCAAGCCCTTTTGTAAAAGGATCTCGCTAGATTTTTCTCACCGCGAATATAATTCACAAAGCAATTACTCCGGAGTTTTTCAAGCTTTCTAACGATTTAAGCCTCCGCTTCACATGTCTCGAGGACTTCATGTTATCCTTAGTACTCATTATCTTGGCCAAGACTCGTTTGATTATCACAATATGTAAGGATAGCAGAACTGGTTTCTCAACCGGTGGCAAGTCCATGAGTAGTTCTCTCAACCACTTGGCTTCAAGCGTAGCCGTGTCAAGTGCTACAAGCTCGGCTTCCATGGTTGATCACGTCAAAATGGTCTCGTTTACATGACCTCCATGAAATTGCAAAGCACCTCCTAATGTAAACACATAGCCACTCGTGGCTTTAATCTCATCTCGCGTCGGAGATCCAATTTGCATCACTATATCCTTCTAGTACGGATGGATAACCGGGATAGTGAATTCCATATGCGATTGTTCCTACTAGATAACGTAGCACTCTCACTAGTGCTTCCCGGTGATCCTTCCCCGGATTGGAAGTAAATCGACTTAATTTGCTCACATCAAAAGAGATGTCGGGACGTGTTGCTCCAAAGCAAGATACAAGAGGGAACCAATTATTTGTGAAAATCTCAATTGATCCAACCCTTCGCCCCGATTTTTTCTTAATTTTACACTCGCATCATAGGGTGTAGGGGCTACTTTGGCATTCTCAAAACCAAAGCGACACAACATTTTTCCACATAATGAGATTGATTTAAAATAATCCCATTCTCATTTCTTGTCAACTTAATATTTAGGATAACATCTCGCTTCTCCCCGCATCCTTCATGTCAAAGCATGAGGACAAGAATGATTTGACCTCGTCAATTCTTGCGTATTAGTCCCAAATATAAGTATGTCATCCACATACGGGCATAAGATCACCGTTTGACCCCCACCATGACGATAATAAACACACTTATCCGCTTCGTTTGCAACAAAACCAACGGATGTTAAAGTCCGATCAAATTTCTCGTGCCATTGTTTGGGTGCTTGTTTCGGACCATACAAAGATTTTAGTAATCTACACACTTTACTCTCTTGACCCTTAACCACAAAACCATCAAAGTTGCTCCATATAGACTTCTTCCTCCAACTCTCCATTAAGAAAAGCTGTCTTTACATCCATCTGATGAATGTGCAGACCATAGGAAGCAGCTAATGCTATGAGGAGCCTGATAGTGGTTAACCTGGCCACATGTGAATATGTGTCAAAATAATCTTCACCTTCTTTCTGTGTAAATCCTTTGGCCACAAGCCTCGCTTTATATTTGTCAATCGTGCCATCAGGTCTCATCTTTTTCTTGAAAATCCATGGGGAAAAATCAGCCATTTGAAAATCTACCGGCCCCTTTCTAGAAAATCAGCCATTTTTAATGTGGCCTGCAATCTCTGGAAATATTGATTTCTCGAGGGGCAGTCCATGTTGCGGACTTTCCTTATAATCACGAACATTTTTAGGAGAGGACAAAAACATGGAACATACCTAGTAGAAATATATTTTCTAGAGCGGGTTGGTTGTTACAGTGCACCTGAAAGGGAGTAGGGGTGGAGAAACTCTCGGTTCGCTCCTTAAAAAATGTTACGGAAATGATTAGATGCGTACTCTCTCTGTCCCAATTTATTTGCACGTCTAGGACGGAGTGGATGAACTTAAGAAAGCTGTGAAATTACAAAAATGCTCCTCCCATCCTTATCCTCTTGACCTGCTTCCTCCTCGCGGGCTCCGTCCGCCAGACGACCTCAGCAGCCCAGCTCCACTCTCCAGCGCCTGCAGGCTTCCGCACGGGCGCCACGCCGCCGGCCGCCCGGCCCCGCCACGGGGAGCCGCGTCGCCGGCCGCTGGGCTCCCGCGCAGAGGGTCGCGCCGCCAGACGTCGGGCCCCTTTAAATATGGTATGATGTTGCGATGGGTATTTTATCCCTTTAAATAACTGTGACAGCTACAGTACCGATTTGATGGCTACAGTACCTTGATTTGATGGTTGCGGACCCGTTTTTTGCTAGCCCCCGGATCGGACGTCCGGGCGCTAGCAGCTCGGAAAATGATAACATGGTGCTTGTCCGAATTGTTTTTTAGTAGTAAATTATGAATGAGTTTCTTACGTTATGTCATCTTCACATGGGGAAAAATGATTAACCTACTATTAAATTAATTACGATGACATGAAGAATCATTTGATTTTCATTGACCTCATATTCCACATCACATCTCAGATGACGTCCACAGTAAGAAGAATGCAATTTGATTTGGAGATGAGATCGAGAGCCAAAATGAAACACAGGGTTGTGAATTTGTACTCCTTTCATGCAACACTCATATATATCAAGGAAGGACCATAATAGCCGGATGAGTTATTTCCATGGTTAATAACGAGAGACCACAAGGAAAATTTTATGCACTTGTAAAAGTAAAAACTAAACGTAATATTTTCACATAGATGTATCAAGGGAAGCTAAATGAAGTTTTTTTTTTCAAGTATCAAAAGTGGTATTTTTAAATTACTAATATGCATGACAACTCATAATGGCAAGATACAAATGGGTGAATATTAAGAGTTCATCGACATTTGGAAAAAAAAAGGCAAGGTAGTGTGAAGCCAAGATCGAGTGAAGCAAGTGCAGCATTCCGAATTGTCAGTTAGCTATTGTGCTGGAGTAGACTGAATGTGCTGAATGAGATCGCTATAGAAGAATTAGTACCAGACTCCACATCGCCGTGGTGCGTCCAGCCGAAAGAGCCACCTTGCAACAACACCATCAAGAGCCACCTTGCAACAACACCATCCTCCCCGTCCTGGCATTGTACTCACTACAAGAAACTATTTAATCTGTGACGCATTATCCCCGACGCTTTCGTAAAACGTCACGAATGTGCATTGCAGCCCAAAACACCGCGACGATTTCTTTAATTCGTCGCGATTCTACGACGTATTCTTTTTTTCGTCACGGATGTGCATTGAAACCCAAAACACTACGACGATTTGTTAAATTCGTCGCGATTCTACGACGTATTCCTTTTTTTCGTCACAAACACGCGACGATTTGTTTAGTTTGTCGCGATTCTACGACGTATTCATATTTTTTCGTCACGGACGTGCATCGATGGATATTGAAGCCCAAACCATCACGGCGATTTGTTAAATTCGTCGCAATACGGCCCACAACAACGTGACGTTTTAGCAGATTCGTCGCGATCCTAAAAAACAGCCACCTCACCAAAGACCTAGGACCCACCCACACCGCCACGCAGCGCCACCTCACCCAAGTGTCACGTCACCACCACGTGAGCGCCCGGGGCCCACCTCACTGCCACGCAGGCGCCACCTCACCCAGGCGCCACGTCACCACCACGTGAGCGCCCAGGGCCCACCACACTGCCACGCAGGCGCCACCTCACCACCACGCGAGCGCCAGGGGCCCACCTCACTGCCACGCAGGCGCCACCTCACCCAGGCGCCACGTCACCACCACGTGAGCGCCCGGGGCCCACCTCACTGCCACGCAGGCGCCACCTCACCCAGGCGCCACGTCACCACCACGTGAGCGCCCCGGGCCCACCACACTGCCACGCAGGCGCCACCTCACCCAGGCGCCACGTCACCACCACGTGAGCGCCAGGGGCCCACCTCACTGCCACGCAGGCGCCACCTCACCCAGGCGCCACCTCACCACCACATGAGCGCCAAGGGCCCACAATGCGCCACGCGAGAGCCACCTCACCCGAGCACCACGTCACCACCACGCGAGCGCCAGGGGCCCACCTCACTGCCACGCAGCGCCACCTCACCCAGGCGCCACGTCACCACCACGTGAGTGCCGGGGCCCACCTCACTGCCACGCGGTGCCACCTCACCCAGGCGCCACGTCACCACCACGTGAGCGCCCAGGGCCCACCACGCCCACGCAGCGCCACCTCACCCGGGCGCCACGTCACCACCACGGGAGCGCCGGGGGTCCACCTCACCGCCACGCAGCGCCACCTCACCCGGTGCGCCACCTCACCACCACGTGAGCGCCAAGGGCCCACCACACTGCCACGCAGGCGCCACCTCACCCAGGCGCCACGTCACCACCACGCGAGCGCCCGGGGCCCACCTCACTGCCACGCAGCGCCACCTCACCCGGGCGCCACGTCACCACCACGTGAGCGCCCCGGCCCACCACACCGCCACGCGAGCGCCACCTCACCCGGGCGCCACGTCACCACCACGCGAGCGCCGGGGGCCCACCTCACCGCCACGCAGTGCCCCTCACCTAGGCGCCACGTCACCACCAAGTGGTAGAGAATGATTTTAGAAAATTTTAGAAAAAAGAATCATCGAATTTGGAGTTAGTATGAGGCGGAAAAACTAGTTACAAGTTTTAGTCAAAGATTAAAAAGAGAAAACACACTTGTTCATCTCAGTTCATAGCAATTGCAATTTCTGTTTTTAATCTTCGGATAAACTTGTAAACTGTTTTTCTTCCTCATACGAACTCCAAATTGGTTGATTCTTTTTCCTAATTTTTTCTAAAATCAAGATGTTTTACTCGGTGCCATTTGTTTGTATCTTAATTATTATTTCTTGGTTGCTTTTCATACAACATAACTTTCCCAACTAAAAAGAGAATATAAAAAAAATGTATTTTCATAATAATTGCTAATATAACTTAATATTCTCTAATGTTATGGTCAACATGAGATGGTGTCAAAAATTGAGGTGCATACAAGTTTGGTCACGTTATTAGTTGTTCAAATCTCAAAGTTTGTTTTCAATTGTACGAAACTATGTGAGTCTTGTCTCCTATTTGTGAACATCCGTAATCTCACTTTATCAAAACCATATGAATTTTTTATAGGAGCATTATACGCTTAAAATATGGTTTCATGTCAATTTGTAGAATGTTTTGAACAAATTTAAGTATCATTATCATTATTTTACAACAAGGTGACTAGTAGAAGATGAGTTTTTCCCGCAAGTCAATTGAAGTTTTCGTCAATCTCCTACATGTGGCCTAGAATGGACCATAGAAGTCTAATTATGATTTTTGTGAAATTTTTCCAATCCTATTGGAGGTACACATAGTTCAAATCCGTTTAAGCCCAAAACGACCCAATCATTTTAGGCTTGTTCATCCGCGAACGGACGGCTAAAATTGCGTTTGCTTCGTATAAAAGGATCCCCAAACCCTATTCGGCTGCCTCCCCCTCCCCTCGCCCTTCTCCCCGCCGCCCGCTCCCTCTCCTCCTCGCCTCTCCCTCTCCCTCCTCGGATCTACCACCATGTCCGGCGCCCGCATCGACCTCAACGACGCCTCCTCCGACCCTCCTCCTCCTCCGACCCTCCTCCTCCCCCGCCCAAGCGCGGCCGCGGCCGCCCCCGCAAGAACCCCCCGCCCGCCCGCGCCCCCGGATCCCGACGCCCCCGGGGTCGGCGGCCGCGCGCCGGGCGACATGGTCCGGGGCAAGATGCTCAACCACGCCGCCCGGCCCGGCCTCGTCTACTCCGCGACGCCGACGCCTCCTTCGTCATCGGGATCTCCCTCCCCAGCCTCGACCTCGCCGGCCCCTTCCCCGCCGCCGTGCTCGCCGGCTCCCGCGCCTCCTCTCCGTCGACCTCTCCGGCCCACCCGGATTAAAAGGCCTAGGCGCCGGCGGTGAGGAGGGGTCCGAACTCCAAACTCCACCGTGCCTTCCTCCTCCTCCTCTTTCGCACCGCACTATGCAGCGAGAGAGAGGCACTCCGCTCCGCCGCCGCGCCCCGACGGTCGACCGACCACGCATCGATCCAGATCCACGTAACCCTCCGTCCTCCACCGCGAATGCGCCCTCTCTGTCTCTTTGTCTCTCTCTCGCTGACCCGAGGCCCGAGGGGTGAGTCGAAGGCCGCGGATGAGCTTCACTTCCGTTTCCTCGGTGGGTGTGGGAATCAGATTCGGATCCCGCAAGCAAGCGCCTCTCACAATGCGTGCAGGTGCCCACCACACCAGATTAGAGTTTGGTTGTTCCTGTCCAGTTGCCCCCCAGCCTCAGCTCCCCTCCCCTGTGCAGCCTCCTAGAACAGGAAGCATAACAAAACATGGCAGTATAATCCTCATCTGCATGTGTTTTGCCCGGAAGTGAATAGAGGTTGATGGTGTGTGAGCTTGCCTAAATGGGGATGGGGTTAAATGTTCTGTTCTGACCAGGCTTCTTTGTTGGTGGAGAAGGCTTGGAGCACATCTTAGATTGGATTTGTAATGTTGCCATGGAACTATGGAAGCAAGGCGAGCTATTCTGGAAAGAAAGATGTTTCCCCAAGAACCACTACCCTGTAAAAGCAAACAAAAGCGGTCAGTTGATATTCTTGCAGTTTTGATCCTGAGGTTATGCCATGAACTTGAGAAGTATCTTTATTCCCAGAAAGTACCGTGTGAGAACTTCTCTCACCATATTGTATTTTTTTGATAACCATATTGCATTCTTTGTAACTATATGAGGTGTGGTTGTGCATCCCAATTCCCAAGTTTTCAGGCACTTAGGTTCTAGGTCATTTTCTACATGAAATTGGGTGCCTGTCTCCATAATGGAAAACCCACCTAGTCTCTTGACCCATTAAGCCTGTGTATTTCTCCTGAACACTATATGAAATACATTAATAGGAATTAAACATGGTAAAACTATCAGTTTGTATAATGAAGCCTAGAGTTCAGTTTGTTGAACTGAGCCTAACTAGTGAAATCTATGCAACAAAGCATATAAGTAGGATCCAATTTATTCATATATTTGGTTCTTAAGTTTTAACTCTACATCTATAGGATTTACATCAGTTTCAGCAGATGAGGGTCAGTAAAATAAACTGAGCAACCTGGCTACTTATTGTTTCTGCAATTTTTTTATCTATACACTAAATGTTCCGTTAAAGAAAAAAACTGATCCGGCAAAACTTTGAATACCAATTTTACATGGTCCAGATCAAATGAGATCATTTTATGGACAGAAATAAAATTGCTCATTATTTACTACCATACTTACATAATCCTCTGAGCTGGTATTACCCAATGGGTTTGATTATTTATGATGCAAGCTTTTGTTCATAAACCATAGATTTTATTCCCAGTGCTCTTTATCTAGTGCCCCTGTAACTTGGTTGCTGATCTTAGGAGTATGTAGTACACGAGAGCTTTCATCTGAGTAACCACCTGAAATTTTAGTGATGCAACGTATTTCTAAAATTGTAACAAAGTATGGTTGGGTTAGAATTTGCTAGTGTCATCTGACAAGTCCAGGTGCAAGTCATTGCCATAAACTGATACACATGAACTGGTGCTGTCTTGAATGAAGGTTTAGGCATGCCTTGAAGGATGCACGATGTTTGTATTTGTTTGAGCCTCGACGGTGCAGCCGTGAAGATAGGGGATCTCCTCTACGTTAAGCACCATGATGCCGGCACCGGGTTCGTGATCGCGGCTTGTCCGGACCCATCCTTGGCACGTTTTCGTCGTTCCTCTCGCACCATTCACTTCCCGTGATGATACGCTCATAACTTGTTCGATAGAATTCTCGGGCCCCGTTTGGATCCGTGGAAAATGTTGTGAAGTTCAATGTGGAGTCAAAATGGGATACATGGCTCGAATCCCGATGACCATATATTGTGTTGTTGAGTAATAATACAAGTTTGGCATCTAAATTGTTTGGGTAGTTGTAGATGGAACACCTGTTAGGCAAGGGAGACTAAATTTTTTCTCGCCTATATACTTAAATTTGAGGTCCATTTTGTGCATTATGCAGTTACCAGTTTCAGTAGTTGAGCATGTGCATTGTTCCGTGTATGTACTGTCAATTGGTAAGATATAATGCAGAATTAATATGTT
The DNA here is from genome assembly GCA_947561735.1 of Cenchrus americanus. Classification (NCBI taxonomy): domain Eukaryota; kingdom Viridiplantae; phylum Streptophyta; class Magnoliopsida; order Poales; family Poaceae; genus Cenchrus; species Cenchrus americanus. Next base: position 240,500,514 of record OX387245.1, read on the forward strand.
GCAATGCTAAATCTTACTGCTTTGTTGTCCTACCCGAGTGGAAGATAGTAGTGCTACCGAATAGAAGTGCTGGTGTTTTTTCCCGAATCCGAACGAGAGGGTAGTCCCGATGAATGAGTGTTTTTCCCGAATGCGAACGGGTGGTTAGTGCTGCCTCGAATGTGATCGGCATCGGTTTCTTTCGGAGATGGACTTATGTTGTGGGGAACTCGTTATTCACAGTTAGACCTTTTTGAATTTGTACTCCGAACTAAGCTCTCAATTGAGCAAGTCTACGCAGTCATCTCTTTTGTGTCGATGTTGACCGATGGTAACTGTCATGAGCTATCTCTCGAAATTGTATTCATCCGAATGTCTCGAAATGGTGCATGTTGTTTACCGACATGAGCTATCTCGTAGCCATCTTAGAGGATATATGCATTTTTCTAAATGTTTCTCAAAATGTAATCTCTCGAAGCTAGAGTTCATATGCATGTTGTTTCTTTGAATGTGATATCCGAAGCTAGAGTTCGTATCCATGCATTTGTAAACCGAATCAAACTCCTTTTCATTTCCATAGGTTTGCAGTTTGGAGTGGATGCCTAGATCATCGAAAGGTGGTGCTCCGTCCATCACGGATCAAAAGGTCCGATCATTTTCCTCCGTCTTCGATTACCGTTAACATGATTAGAACTCTTATTGGTTGCAGTAATGTAGTACTTCTAGATCATCCGTTTTGATAATGTTAAGCCGATAAATAATGCAAACTAGAGGAGACCTTGTAAATTGATAATATTTGTTGTATGCTTCCCATGAGCCTAAACTAGTCATCTGCTCGCGAACTACACTTCGGAATTAATATAGACTTTAGACAAATATATTTGATTGTATATCATATTATGCTACACTTCAAAATTATCCTATATTTGATTGTATTTTCTAATTGGATTTCGGTTTCCTTTATTTCAGGATTTATACGGACTCGCAAGGAATCAAAGAAAAGAGTGGCAGAATAACAAAGAGGAAGGTGTAGTGTTTTAGGAATGTAGACATCTCAAAGCATGTGTTATCTCGCCTCAATATCGATTGTGTTTGCTGGGTTTTTTTATTGCCCGGAGATTGTATCTCGATTTGATGATGTAAGGTATGTTCATTGAATTTTGGTAAATGTGTTGGAAAAATGTACCCTCTGAAAAATGAGTTGAAGATGGGCTAATTTTGCTAATTTTATGCTTGGAATATAATTCTGAAATGGGTCGTGATGGGCCGAATTTGCATCTCGCCGGGCTTAAAATTTTTGCCACGTCATCGTCCACATACGGTGCCACGTCATTGTCCACGTAGGATGCCACGCCATCGTCCACATAGGATGCCACGTCATCGTCCATGTAGGATGCCACGTCATCGTCCATGTAGGATGCCACGTCATCGTCCACGTAGGATGCCACAGCTGCCATGTGTGTAGCAATCCGTGACAATTTTATTTTGTCACGGATAGTGAGCCATGGGTTGGGCTGCATGGGCCTCGGGCTGCTCCGTGACGATTCAGATACGTCACGGATCGCGACGTTTATTAAGGGAACGTCGAGAGATTTAATCAATGACGCTCATTCCACCACGAAAATGTAAATCGTTGCGGATGCTGATTTGCGACGAATTTTATTTAATCCGCGACGGAATGGTTACGTCGCGGATTAAATAGTTTCTTGTAGTGACTCCCTCCGTCCGTGAGGAATGCAATTCTAATATTTGGAAAAAAATCTTACAAAGAGTGCAATTCTAGAACATAGATCTAATCACCTATCTAATTAAGTAACCAGATCTTATCTGCATACAAAAACTTATGACATGTGGCTAAAAAATAGGGGTACTAGAGTATTCTTGCACCACCACTAATCTGTCTTATAAAAATTAGAATTGCACTTTTTTACGAGAGTAAGGGAGTACGCATGAGTACGGAAGTCTTTTCAAACTCGGAATAGTCTGATGCCTCCCGGTCCCAAAGATACACTTGTCCGGCAAGTTATTCCCCAGCAACTCGATCTGTATTTTTCTATGAATAAACACAAATTACTAGGTGAAGCCCTGGAAGAAGGCAGAAGAGTCCCGGGCTCCCGACCTGGTTTTGGATAGTGGAATCCGTATATGTGGAGGACAATGAATGGAAAGAGATAATATAAGAAGTAGATGCTAGCTTGCACAATAGGACAGTTGTTTGGTTGCTGAGAGTGAAGACGTGATAATATGGGGCGGTTGGACAAATTAGTGATGTACTGATGTGTAAGTACAACTACTCATCAACTATATAATATACGCATCCTGCAGAGACGGACAATTTCTACTACTACATTGATAATGTTTTATGATCAAAACTTATTATAAATGCAGGACTAGATTACAATTGCACTAAACATGATGCAATTTGGGAATTGCAGAACACATTTTGTGTTCTTGTATACCTTATTAATAATATTAAAGTGCGGTAATTTTCGTCAATCCACCGTGGCTTTTTGACAAAAAAGTACCTCACTTTGCTATTAATCAACCCGCAGTGCTAGAAATTACATAGTCGCAGTTTGACTATTTGCTAAAAAAAAGTCCCTTCAAGCCTGCTCCCTGCTGGCCTCGCCATCCGCCATGCTCTCCTGCGCACTCTTCTACGCGTGCCGACCCATTGAGGCCCTCAAGGAGTGCGCGCGCTCACCGTGCCAATCCCACTGACCTTGGCCTGTATGCCGCCGCCGCCTCCCGCTGCGCCACCCTCATGGCGCCGAGCCCCGAGGTGTGCATCGCGGCGGCACAAGATCAGCTCCTTGATGTCCGTGCCAACACGGAGGCCCTGGATCTGGAGGTCGCGCGACCAGGCAAACCCCACTGATCTGTCCCTGTACGCCACCTCCTCTCGCCGCGACAACCTCATGGCACCGAGCCGATGAAGAAAATTGGCTGTTGCCTCCACACCACTAAGTGGGGCGCGTTGGATGACGTCGATGTGTGTGCTTTCTCATGGTGAGCTTCAAGAGACCAAACATGTGGCGTGCATATACTCACCATGGAACACAGATCGCGAGCCGCAAGGCAACACCAGACCTCGGTGCCCACATCTGCGACCCCACAAATCTGTGGTCTTCCTCCACACACTCATGCTGCACCTATACCGCCGATCTCGATCCACCACGTCTGGATCTGGCGAAGGAAGAACAAGCACATGAACTGGATGGGAGTAGATGCGAAGGACGAGGGGCATGTGGAAATGGGCGGCCAACAGAGTGGAGGTGTGGACGACATTAGGTAGGCGAGAGAAGGAGAGAGCGACGGTGTATGGCTGGCAGCATCGGCCTCCGGAGCCCGGTAGGGCGGTAGGCGACGAACCAAGCAGCGGATGGCAGGTAGTTTTTTTTTGTTTTTTTCGAGATGAAGGACAGTGAGTAGATGTGCGACCGCTTTGGGGATTATGAGCATGACGTCCAACGAGTGGGGTCTAATTTGGGCCAGCGATGTGTGACGCCCCGCTTTTCTAATTAACGTCATTAACGCACCGGGATCGCCCGAGTCAAATCCGCCGGCAATGGTCAAACCTAGGTCAACTCCGGGTCATCACCCGAAAACCTCGCCATTGAACCCTATTGAACCCCTTGACCAAGCCTACACACACCCGTAGTCGACCCGTGGTCAAAGACACGGTCAAACCCCGCTTAACCGTTGACGTCGGCGAATGTCGTCCGAACTTTTGCCGCGTTCTTCAAAATTCACCTAAACACTTCAAAATCTACCTTTAGGAAAGTTGTCCGCCTTGTTGAGGGACACAACTTTCGTGTAGATTGGCATTTCAAATGTTGGGTGGAAATTAGCGAAAAACTCGATCGATCGACAAGTACCTCCTCGTTTTTCGAACAGAGCCGACATTCAATGTTGGCACGACGTTCCTACAAAATCCGTTGAGAAAATCACTAGACGGCCTTTACGAAAGTTGTAGGGGGTAGTGAGATCTACAACTTTCCTATTCATTGCTCGGTGCACTTTAGTTGCAAAATTTTGAGAAAAACCGAGAGCAAGGGGGCTAAGCCGTGCCTTTGCCGGGTGTGTCGCGCCGCGACGTCGTGCCGCGTTCCGGAGCGCGCGCGCGCGCGCGCGCCTCACGCCGGCCGCGCCGTACGCACGCCGAGGCGACCTGCGACCGCCGGTACGAGCACGGGCCGTGCGGGCGTCGCCCCCACGCCGGTTCCCGAGGCGGAGCCTCGACCCGCGGCCGCGCGAGCCACGCGTCGTGCCGAACGCGCCGCGCGCAGCTTTTCCACCCCACGGTCGTGTCACGCCGTACTCCGCGGAGTTAAGGGCGGGTTCCTTCGTGGCGAGGGCAAGCTACCGCCGGCCTTAAAGCCGCCGTCCGGTGCCGCGGTGGTGGCTAGGGCGCCGCTGGTTTCCCCCGCGCGCGTGGCGACCGCGACGCCGCCCGCACGGTCGTCCGGCCGCTCGCCGCGGGAGCAACCCCCTCCGCTAATCCCGGCGCCACCCAAGGCTCCCGGCGCCCTCCTCTAGCTCCACCATAGCTCGCCGGCTTGCTTCCCCGCTCCCACGAACCGCCCCTCGCCGGCATTTCCGGCCGCGGCGGCCGGTGCCCCCCGGCCGCCGGCGCACGCCACCGCCGGCGCCGCCCCTGCCCTATGCAACCCCCGAAATCGGTGCGTGGTGAGCCCCTAACCCTCCCCCTCCCCTTTCCCGGCCGTTTCCCCCACTAGCACGCCGGAATTTGGGCCGGCGCCGCCGCCCTCCATGGCCAGGGGTGACATTGCAAAGGAGGAATTATTTCCTGGGGCCTTGGTGCAAAAAGAAACTCCAATAGTAAAAACTGTTTTGCTGTTTCTTGTAAATTGCGTAGAAAATCACAGAAAATTCAGAAAAATGTGAAACAATTTTTTTGGATTCGTGGTGAATTATACTACAACTTTTGTTATTCTGGCCTGAGCCAATTCCTTTTAGTTTTTGCATGAAAAATACAAATGTGAAAACCCTAGATCTGCAATATCTCAAAAACTATAAATCCTCTGTAGCTAATTGTTGGATATGTTGTGTGTTAGGTCATGACTAGCTCCTGAGCCAAAATTTGCACAAAGTTATAATGTAAATCTTCTTATAAAAATGTTTTTCTATTTCAGGCAGATCTGCATAAGTGATTTTTCTTGTTAAATACATTTATGATTTTGATCCCAACTTGTGCACACTATCTTATAATACCAAAATGCACATCTTGTGAATTAATCATGATTTTTGGATTAACAGAAATAATTATTCTTGAATTATGTATGTTTTCCTTTGTAAATTAATAAACCAAGTTCAGTAGAGGTTCCATGTAAACATGCTGGCTTTTTAGACTTGTTTAGGACCAGAGAGCATGCACAAGAAATTTTGGATCATTTTGATGCTTATTTATTTTTATATGCATTTACTTTAAATCACTAGCTAACCTTTGATATTTTTCCACAACAATTAATTTCCTAGCATCCAACACTTGCATGTGGGTCCAATAGACCAGTATAGGTACTAGTAGGCTTAAGATACACTCCTTTAATTTTTGGTAATTTAATTGCTTAATAAAAAGCTTAAAAGCCCTTTTAATATTAAAGGGAAATTAAATAAAGAAAAACCCTTATTTAATTCTTTTTTTCCTTTTTGAAAAGTATTATTTAATACCATTAAAAGATAATTAATTATCATCACTAATAAGAAATTAATTCTTAAATAAAAATATTAATTACACCTTTATTGGAGAAGATAAAGGGAAATGAAGCATTCACATGAAATGATAAGTGTACTAAGAACCTTTATTCAAATGTTTAATAAAGAATTGCATATTGTTCCTTTTTGGAAGAGTATGCTAAATGTATTCTTATCTAGGTGAATGTGTCCAACTAATGCACCCTATGGTTGTCATTTATTGTTTGTGATTAATTAAATTAAAATCGTCAATTAAATCTTGCATTTGCATCCTCGTGTAGATCTCCCGAACGGTAGCTGTACGCGTGTGCCGGACGGAGGAGACGGAGGAGCTGACGGAGACGTGCACCACGTCGTTGTAGAGCAAGACCTGGACCAAGTCCAGAAGGGCCCAAGGCCAACCTTGCCATCGAAGGCAAGCCCCGGATCATTAACCCATCTTTTAAAAATTATGCAATTATGTTTGCTACGGTGGTGCATTTACGTTTCGAGAGTTGAATTGAAACCCTAGATGCATGATCCCTAGGTACCTATGCTCTATCACTAGTATGCTAGGTTGATAGCTGCTATGCTATAGGATCGATAGAAGTCGAGTGATGTTCGTCACTCGCGAGAATAGGTTCTTATGTTGGAATCATAAGATCTTTATAAATGGATTGCTCATGTGGTAAGAGCATGGGATTTGGGCTCCGGTCCAGTGGTTTTCGTGGGCTAAGCTTTTGAACGTACTAAACATATGCCGGGTATGGGACCGGTAAGCCTAGTACCCGATTGACGCGGTAAGGGAACCTTTCCCTACTAAACCTGGGGCACTTGTGCCCCCCTGCTTGCAACAGAGGTGGTACCCGAGTGAGTCCGGACGTTCGTGTGGGAGCGATCCAAGTAAACCTTGTACCAAGGAATGTAGGTTCCGCTCCCGAGCCGAAGATCGACGGAAACGGCCTGGGAAAGTTGTCCTTGCGGGGGCAGCCTACCGTGTGTTTGGGTTTACCTTGCAAGGTTTAAATCAATCGATTGTCGGCCTCTCACCGTTATCCGAGACTCGCTTAATCAATCGGCCATGATATCCCATAATGATGGAACTCGAGGAATATGGTTGGCTAAATTAATTGCTTGTCCAATTCTTGATTGAATTAGTTGGCACACTTAGAAATGGTAATCAACTAGAACTCGTGCTAAAAGATTGAAAGTAAGGATCTACTCTTAGCAGCTGTTTAGCAAAAGAAACTCCACCGGCCAAGAGCCTTTCATGTCTAGAGGTTGGTGATGTAGTCATCACCCGACGGTTAAGTCTTGCTGAGTATTAGTATACTCAGCCTTGCTTTAAAACTGTTGTTGCAGGTGTGATTGATCGGATGGGTGACGACAAGTGATGACATCACGGATGGCCTCCTGTGATGTCTACCGTTGCGCTAGTTTATTTTATTTCCGCTGTATTTTCGAACTCGAACCTTTACTCCATGTCATGAACAATGGTTTGTAATAAAATGTTTAATTCATGTTGTACTGGACTCGCCTTAGTGTGAGTTTTGATGCATGTGTCGATCCTCTCGTTCGATGTCCAAGTGATTTACGGGCGTTAACCCGGCAACCAACGACAAGACGATACTTTACTATTGCTTAACGACCAAAGTGGATCGGTCTTAGGCGATAGTACGACATTTTCCTGGGCGGGTTGTCACAGCTGGTATCAGAGTAATTGCACGCACCAGAGCTTAAATAACCACCTTAATCACATGATTTTTGGAATAAAACTTGCCAAGATTGGTTGTGTTTACAAAGTGCATTGGTCCGTTAAGGATGAACTAGACCGAGAGGCCCTAGAGGGAATTTTTGGGTTCTTTCAGGTGGCTTATTAATCTATGGTTTATTTTGCTAACTCCCGGCAAATTACTTTATGTCGACTTATTTCTTGCACAACCATACTAGTTCATCACGTTTTGCCATACGTGGTGGTACCACAGGGGAAGTCCTATGAGGGACTAGTGGGACCTATTCCAATGGGTGCCACGTCGTGTTTGAGTCTCGTCACGTTTTGCCATACGTGATGGTACCACGAGAAAGTCCGTGAGGGATGAGTGAGGCCTATTCCAATGGGCACTCACGTCGCGTCAGAGTCTTAAATAGGACGCTGTCCATGCAGCGGCTTAACGCATGGATGCCGTTTCTATAGTGAACGGTAATGTATGTGGACGCTTTCATGAGTGCTGGCATGAAAGGTTCGTTGTGTTCTGTGATCTTCTGCAGGTACACTAACCACGTTCGTAAGTCGCTAAGCGAGTACCGATAGTCTCGCTAGTTATTATAGGGAGAGACGTAATTGTTGCCTTGCCACCGGCACTAACTCCGATTTTTGGTTTAATTGCTTGGTGAGGACGAATAGGTCGTTCTTGCATCATGATAAAAACCTGTTGAATAATAAATGGATCACAAGTGTTGTTTTCCTTAAGTAATATTCTAATAACAACAAAAACAACCTTTAAACCGAATTAAAAGTGTTGTTGAACCATCTAGTCGACCCCGTTGTCGTGACCTCTTCTCGGACCTTTCGCAGTTCCGTATAGGTGATCTACACCCAAGTGCTCCCAATCTATCCAAATCCTTGTCGAGAAGTATTTGCACGATCATAGGTTTTCAAATCTCAATCTATGCTCAAATAGTAAACATAGGTTTTGCCGTCTTTACGGAACACGTCATTCCGAATCTTGCACCTTTGCGCCTTGTTCCCGACTCGTCTAGCCTCACCCTTGACTACCAAGTTTGGTCTTATGAACCTACCGAGTTGCCGGAGAAATTTGAACATTTCGGAGACTTTGGTTTCGGAATGTTGGAAATTGTCAATTCGATGCAGTGCAACTGTCTCGAGTCTAGCTATTTGGTCAATTTGAGTTTTCGTCGTACATGTTCTACTTGTTGAACAAGCTTACGAATGTGTAACTTATGAAAACTCGAATTTTTCAGATGGTGGGCTCGACACACAACACTCCGAATGGTTTCGGTGATCCTAGTGGCCGCAACCAGCCGCCACCATCGCCAGACCCGACAATAGTGGCTACTCAAACCGAGATGATGCGCCAGATTCTTCTATACCTGCAGCAGCAATCCCAGCAGCAGCAGCCCCACGGGAATCAGATTAATGCCCAAGGTCAAGTAACTGAATACAAGCACTTTCTGGATATGAATCCTCCGCAGTTCAATGGGACAGAAGAACCCTTGGATGCTGATGCCTGGATTCGGGCCATTGAAGCTATGTTTGCGGTGTTTACCTTGCCATGTTCAGAAGGACGCAAGGCTAAATTCGTGGCATTGCAGCTTCGTGGTTCTGCTTTAATGTGGTGGGAACACTACAAATCCATGCAACGTACCGAGTATGAAATCTCTTGGGAAGAATTCAAAAAGGCTTTCGAGAGACCATCACCGCCTAAAGCCCTTACCGATAGGAAAATGAGAGAGTTATTGGCTCTCAAGCAAGGGTCGACACGGTGTACCGGTACGCGCGAAGTTTAATAACCTGCGCGTATGGAGGATATCGGTGGATACCGACACGAAGAAGATGGAGATTTTTTGTGAAGGTCCGAATAGTAAATTGGCTAAATGGCCGAACCCGGTAAAGTTTGACGCCTACCCCATGCTAGTGAATAAGGCTATCTCCCAAGAAGATGCCATGAAGAGAGCCCAAGCCGAGAAGAAAAGAAAGGCCGACTCCATGCCCAAGAATGCACAGCATTGCAAGATACGCATTATGCGGAAGTCCCGCCGTACTTTCGGCGGGCTTCACGATCGGAAAAGTTAGTGGCTAAGTTGTCCCGGGATCGGACTCAAGAAAATCTTCACCTTCCCAACACACAACGGACCGACTCCCAAGCCTACCGTACCTAGTCCTAATGGCAACAATGAGCGTTGTTGTTTCAAGTGTGGTGAACCGAGGACACTTCGCTAGGACATGCTCGCAACCGTGCCGGACCAACGAGCGGCACCGGCTAACTCACCCTAATCGAGAGACAAGTTTCCAAACCCATCAAGAAGGGCAAGAAGAAGATTGCTCAAGTCGGGGAGGGCGGACTCGGCCTTCACTTCTGTGGGTGATATTCCAGAAGGAGCACCAGTAATGATGGGCACATTCTCTATTCGAGGCAAACCCATCCGTGTGTTGTTTGATTATGGCGCTACCCATAGTTTCATGAATGCAAAGATGCTGAACAAAGTAGGACTGAACTCCTGCAACACCAGGGACTCTTTTACAATCAAAAGAGCAGGAGGGAACATCTCTTCCGAGTTGGTGACCAGGGGAGTACTCTTGGAATTAGGAAGCAAAACAATTGACACATACCTTATCATTTTGGGATTAGAAGGTATGGATGTCATTCTAGGAATGGACTGGATGAACCGACATAAGGTAGTACTGGATATTTCAGAAAGAATGGTAGTGATCAACTCACCAATTGTTGGAGCCACGACTCTATACCTAGCCTTCAAGGATGGTGTGAACCCTTGTTCTTATGTGGCAATCACTTCTCAGCTGGAAGAACTTCCCGTAGTTCGAGAGTTTGCGAATGTTTTTCCCGATGAATTGTCGGGTATGCCACCCGACAGAGATGTCGAGTTTGTCATCGAACTTCAGCCGGGGACAGACCCCCGATCTTCAAGAGACCTTACCGTATGCCACCCAAGGAATTAGCAGAATTGAAGACCCAACTTCAAGAGTTGCTAGATAAGGGTTATATTCGCCCAAGTTCTTCACCTTGGGGTTGCCCGGCTTTATTTGTGAAAAAGAAAGATGGTAGTTTGAGGTTATGTGTGGACTACCGACCTCTCAATGCGGTAACAATCAAGAATAAATATCCTTTACCCCGCATCGATGTTCTGTTTGATCAGTTGGCTGGAGCCAAAGTTTTCTCCAAGATTGATCTTCGATCGGGGTATCACCAAATACGGATCGACCGTGTGATATTCCCAAGACAGCCTTTCTCCACCCGATATGGTCTTTATGAGTATTTGGTAATGTCCTTTGGTCTTACCAATGCACCTACTTATTTCATGTATCTCATGAATTCGTATTCATGACGGAGCTAGGTAAGTTTGTGGTGGTATTCATTGATGATATCTTAATATATTCCAAGAATGAAGAAGAACATGCGGGACATCTCCGAGTTGTTTTGCAACGTTTGCGAGATCACAAGCTTTATGCCAAGTTCTCCAAATGTGAATTTTGGTTAGATAGTGTGAAATTCTTGGGGCACACTATTTCCAAGGAAGGCATATCTCGTGGATCCTAGCAAAGTACAAGAGGTTATGGATTGGAAACCACCCAAGACCGTACATCAAATCCGAAGTTTTACGGGTTTAGCAAAGCTATTACCGTCGTTTCATTCCGGATTTCTCCAGGATCGCTAAACCTATGACTCGAACTCGTTAAAGAAGGGAGTTAAGTTTGTGTAGAGCAAAGATTGTGAAAAAGCTTTCCACACATTGAGGCAACATCTGACCACAGCCCCAGTGCTAGTGCAGCCGGATAATTCTAAACCGTTTGAAGTATTTTGTGATGCTTCGGGCACTGGTCTCGGTTGTGTTCTTATGCAAGAAAATCGAGTCATTGCCTATGCCTCACGATCGCTTCGACCCCATGAAGTGAATTACCCGACCCATGATCTGGAGTTAGCAGCAGTCGTTCATGCTCTCAAGATTTGGAGGCATTATCTTATGGGAAACCGTTGTAATATCTTCACCGATCACAAGAGTCTTAAGTATATCTTCACCCAATTAGAATTGAATATGAGGCAGAGAAGATGGTTGGAATTGATTAAAGACTATGATCTAGAAGTACACTATCATCCCGAAAAGCCAATGTCGTTGCGGATGCGCTTAGCCGCAAGGTTCACCGCAAGCGCTTAGCCGTGGAGTTGTATAGTGAGACTTTGTGTGAAGACTTGCGGAAGCTCCGATTGGAAATTGTGGAGCAAGGAAATTTGAATGCTATCTCGGTCGAGTCCAATCGTATGACGAATCGTTTTGGCTCAACTCAATGATGAAGGTGTCCGGTTAATCATACGAAATTAGCGGAAGGAGACCCCAAATATAGTTGTTTCCGCAAGGATGTAAAAGATGTGGTGTGGTTTGAGCAACGTCTCGTAGTTCCTGTTGATCCGGAACTCCGAAAGGAAATTTTCGACGAAGCTCATCTTTCCAAATTCTCTATTCATCCCGAAGCACCAAAATGTATCAAGATTTGAAGAAAAACTTTTGGTGGTCAAACATGAAGGTAGACATAGCCAAATATGTGGTAGAGTGTGATACTTGTCATCGAGTCAAAGCCAGCCATTTGAAATCAGCTAGTGTACTTCAACCATTGACTATACCTTTGTGGAAGTGGGATGACATCAGTATGGATTTCATAGTGGGTTTACCCCTGACTGCCAGAAAGAAGGATTCCATCGCGGGTTATAGTGGACCGATTGACCAAGACTCGCTCATTTCATCGCAAGGCACACCACTTACTCCGTCCAAGATTATGCGAACTCTATATCGATCAAATTGTGTGCACCGCACGGGATTCCTAAGACCATTGTTTCGATCGAGGTACTCAATTTGTGGCTCGTTTTTGGGAACAATTGCATGAATCTTTGGGAACCAAATTGATTCGTAGCTCAAGTTATCATCCTCGACCGATGGTCGACCGAGCGAGTCAATCAAATTGTGGAAGACATGCCGAGAGCGAGCATCATGCATTTTGATAAGAGTTGGGACAAGTGTCTATCTTTGGCAGAATTCTCTTATAACAATAGTTATCAAGCTAGTTTGAAGATGGCACCATTTGAAGCTCTTTATGGACGAAGATGCCGAACTCCTTTGAATTGGTCAGAAGCCGGAGAGCGAACGCTCTTTGGTCCCGATTTAGTTAAAGACGCAGAAGAGAAGGTGGAAGTGATCAGAGAAAACTTAAAGTTGGCTCGAATGAGACAAAAGAGTTACCATGACAAAGGGACAGCACCCCGACACTATGCAGTGGGAGATTACGTATACCTCAAGGTTTCCCCGACCAAAGGTGTACAGAGATTTGGCGTCAAAGGGAAGTTAGCCCCACGCTATATCGGCCCATACGAGATCATTGAGATATGTGGACCAGTCGCTTATCGTATCTGACTTCCGGATCGATTCTCGGCTGTGCACAATGTGTTTCATGTGACACAATTGAAGAAAGGTGTGAAAGCACCCGAGACGAAGTGATCACGAAGCGAACGCTTGGATCGAGCCAGATCTTTCGGTGGTCGAGCATCCGCTGAGAGTGCTAGATCAAAAAGAAAGACAAACTAGGAGACATACCGTGAAGATGTACAAGATACAGTGGAGTCACCATACTGAAGAAGAAGCTACGTGGGAGACCGAGCACTTCCTCAATACCAAGTATCCGGGTTTTCTTCAATCGCAAAACGGTAAGAACCTTACCCCTACCTTTGTCTTCAATTTTCGAATCTCGGGTCGAGATTCCCGTTAAGGGGGTAGGCTGTGACGCCCCAGTTTTCTAATTAACGTCATTAACACTAATGACCGGATCGGCCCGAGTCAAATCCGCCGGCAATGGTCAAACCTAGGTCAACCGGGTCATCACCCGAAAACCTCGCCATTGAACCCTATTGAACCCCTTGACCAAGCCTACACACACCCGTAGTCGACCCGTGGTCAAAGACACGGTCAAACCCTGCTTAACCGTTGACGTCAGCGAATGTCGTCCGGAACTTTTGCCGCGTTCTCCAAAATTCACCTAAACACTTCAAAATCTACCTTTATGAAAGTTGTCCGTCTTGTTGAGGGACACAACTTTTGTGTAGATTGGCATTTCAAATTTTGGGTGGAAATTAGCGAAAAACTCGATCGACCGACAAGTACCTCCGTTTTTCGAACAGTGCCGACATTCAATGTTGGCACGACGTTCTCGCAAAATCCGTTGAGAAAATCACTAGACGGCCTTTACGAAAGTTGTAGGGGGTAGTGAGATCTACAACTTTCCTATTCATTGCTCGGTGCACTTTAGTTGCAAAGTTTTGAGAAAAAGCGAGAGCAAGGGGGCTAAGCCGTGCCGTCTGCCGGGTGTGTCGCGCCGCGACGTCGTGCCGCGTTCCCGGAGCGCGCGCGCGCGCGCCCCCTCACGCCGGCCGCGCCGTACGCACGCCGAGGCGGCCCGTGACCGCCGGGTACGATCACGGGCCGTGCGGGCGTCGGCCCCACGCCGGTTCCCGACGCGGAGCCTCGACCCGCGGGCCGCGCAGCCACGCGTCGTGCTCGGAACGCGCCGCGCGCAGCTTTTCCACCCCACGGTCGTGTCACGCCGTACTCCGCGATTAAGGGCGGGTTCCTTCGTGGTGAGGGCAAGCTACCGCCGGCCTTAAAGCCGTTGTCCCGGCGCCGCGGTGGTGGCTAGGCGCCGCCGGTTTCCCCCCGCGCGGTGGCGACCGCGACGCCGCCCGCACGGTCGTCCGGCCGCTCGCCGCGGGAGCAACCCCCTCCGCTAATCCCGGCGCCACCCAAGGCTCCCGGTGCTCTCCTCTAGCTCCACCATAGCTCGCCGGCTTGCTTCCCCGCTCCCACGAACCGCCCCTCGCCGGCATTTCCGGCCCGCGGCGGCCGGTGCCCCCGGCCGCCGGCGCACGCCACCGCCGGCGCCGCCCCCCGCCCCCGTGCAACCCCCCGAAATCGGTGCGTGGTGAGCCCCTAACCCTCCCCCTCCCCTTTCCCGCCGTTTCCCCCACCGGCACGCCGGAATTTGGGCCGCGCCGCCGCCCTCCATGGCCGGGGGTGACATTGCAAAGGAGGAATTAATTCCGGGGGCCTTGGTGCAAAAAGAAACTCCAATAGTAAAAACTATTTTGCTGTTTCTTGTAAATTGCGTAGAAAATCACAGTAAATTCAGAAAAATGTGAAACCAATTTTGCTGGATTCGTGGCGAATTATACTACAACTTTTGTTATTCGGCTCGAGCTAATTCCTTTTAGTTTTTGCATGAAAAATACAAATGTGAAAACCCTAGATCTACAATATCTCAAAAAATATAAATCCTCCGTAGCTAATTTTCGGATATGTTGTGTGTTAGGTCATGACTAGCTCCCGAGCCAAAATTGCGCAAATTTATAATGTAAATCTTCTTATAAAAATGTTTTTCTATTTCGAGCGGATCCGCATAAGTGATTTTTCTTGTTAAATATATTTACGATTTTGAACCCAACTTGTTCACACTGTCTTCTAATACCAAAATGCACATCTTGTGAATTAATCATGATTTTTGGATTAACGAAATAATTATTCTCGAATGATGCATGTTTTCCTTTGTAAATTAATAAACCAAGTTCAGTAGAGATTCCATGTGAACATGCTGGCTTTTTAGACTTGTTTAGGGCCGGAGAACATGCACAAGAAAGTTTGGATCATTTTTATGCTTATTTATTTTTATATGCATTTACTTTAAATCACTAGCTAACCTTTGATATTTTCCACAATAATTAATTTCCTAGCATCCAACACTTGCATGTGGGTCCAATGGACCAAGATAGGTGCTAGTAGGGTTAAGATACACTCCTTTAATTTTTGGTAATTTAATTGCTTAATAAAAGCTTAAAAGCCCTTTTAAGAATAAAGGGAAATTAATTAAAGAAAAACCCTTATTTAATTCCTTTTCCTTTTTGAAAAGTATTATTTAATACAATTAAAATATAATTAATTATCATCACTAATAAGAAATTAATTCTTAAATAAAAATATTAATTACACCTTTATTGGAGAAGATAAAGGGAAATGAAGCTTTCACATGAAATGATAAGTGTACTAAGAACCTTTATTCAAATGTTTAATAAAGAATTGCATATTGTTCCTTTTTGGAAGAGTATGCTAAATGTATTCTTATCTAGGTGAATGTGTCCAACTAATGCACCCTATGGTTGTCATTTATTGTTTGTGATTAATTAAATTAAAATCGTCAATTAAATCTGGCATTTGCATCCTCGTGTAGATCTCCCGAACGGTAGCCGTACGCGTGTGCGGACGGAGGAGACGGAGGAGCCGACGGAGACGTGCACCAAGTCGTTGTAGAGCAAGACCGGACCAAGTCCGAGAAGGGCCCAAGGCCAACCTTGCCATCGAAGGCAAGCCCCGGATCATTAACCCATCTTTTAAAAATTATGCAATTATGTTTGCTACGGTTGTGCATTTACGTTTCGAGAGTTGAATTGAAACCCTAGATGCATGATCCTAGGTACCTATGCTCTATCACTAGTATGCTAGGTCGATAGCGCTATGCTATAGGACCGATAGAAGTCGAGTGATGTTCGTCACTCGCGAGAATAGGTTCTTATGTTGGAATCATAAGATCTTTATAAATGGATTGCTCATGTGGTAAGAGCATGGGATTTGGGCTCCGGTCCGGTGGTTTTCGTGGGCTAAGCTTTTGAACGTACTAAACATATGCGGGTATGGGACCGGTAAGCCTAGTACCCGATTGACGCGGTAAGGGAACCTTTCCCTACTAAACCCGGGGCACTTGTGTCCCCCTCGCTTGCAACGAGGTGGTACCCGAGTGAGTCCGGACGTTCGTGTGGGAGCGATCCAAGTAAACCTTGTACCAAGGAATGTAGGTTCCGCTCCCGAGCCGAAGATCGACGGAAACGGCACGGGAAAGTTGTCCTTGCGGGGGCAGCCTACCGTGTGTTTGGGTTTACCTTGCAAGGTTTAAATCAATCGATTGTCGGCCTCTCACCGTTATCCGAGATCGCTTAATCAATCGGCCATGATATCCCATAATGATGGAACTCGAGGAATATGGTTGGCTAAATTAATTGCTTGTCCAATTCTTGATTGAACTAGTTGGCACACTTAGAAATGGTAATCAACTAGAAGTGGTGCTAAAAGATTGAAAGTAAGGATCTACTCTTAGCGATTGTTTAGCAAAAGAAACTCCCCGGCCAAGAGCCTTTCATGTCTAGAGGTTGGTGATGTAGTCATCACCCGACGATTAAGTCTTGCCGAGTATTAGTATACTCGGCATTGCTTTAAAACCGTTGTTGCGGGTGTGATTGATCGGATGGGTGACGACAAGTGATGACATCACGGATGGCCTCCGTGATGTCTACCGTTGCGCTAGTTTATTTTATTTCCGCTGTATTTTCGAACTGCGAACCTTTACTCCATGTCATGAACAATGGTTTGTAATAAAATGTTTAATTCATGTTGTACTGGACTCGCCTTAGTGTGAGTTTTGATGCATGTGTCGATCCTCTCGTTCGATGTCCAAGTGATTTACGGGCGTTAACCCGGCAACCAACGACGAGACGATACTTTACTATTGCTTAACGACCAAAGTGGATCGGTCTTAGGCGATAGTACGGTATTTTCCTGGGCGGGTTGTCACACGATGTCCATTTGCAGAGTTAGGTAGATTTGAGTAGATCAGTTAATATAAGTAATATTGTGCTAAAAAGGTCATTATAAGAAATACGGAGTGTGGACTCTAATTTAACATGATTCATTAAATAAACATATGACAAATATCAAGAATTGAAAATTCTCAAACCCACAATGAAAACTTAACAAATAACAACAAATTATCAACCAATTTTTGCACCATATGTACGGAGGCATTTGATGTTTTTTCGCTCCCGTCCAACGCACGAGCATATTTGTTAGTCACTATATAAGAATGCTAGGAATCTGCTGTCCAAAACAATGACCAAGCACTATGCCACGAGCTCGCTTTTAACGACTACATTATGGTCGGTATAAGTCTCAATACCGAGCACAATCCGTCGGTATATCATTATACCGACGGACCACATCAGTCGCAATAACTGGCGTCGCTATAAAGTTATATCGACAGATAAATCTATAGCGACGAACTGTTCGATGGTAGGAAAGATATACCGACGGACCCATATATAACGACGGACCGTTAGTTACATGTTTATACCGACGAATGGTTCGACGACCATAGTTTTGTATACCGACTAACAATCCAATGATAATGATTAAATCAAAATTAAATAATAAAATCATATATATATATATTAACCCCAATATTTCAAACAAGTACTTGTCAAGCCGAACACAACACATAAATTTTAATTGAACGGATGGGTATCAAACACACACAAGTGAACATATATATAATCTAGTGACTGAATTTAGTGATAATAATTCATAACTTCCTATGTTTGGCTGTCAGCCACATACAAAATAGAGGAGGTAGCCATGTATAAACAAAATCCGTCTCTAGCTACGCAGCCATAAGTTAGGCTTGTCACAACACACACATGAGATGTGGCTACACAAATTCACATGACATATACAAAAGATCTCAAATCTGTCCAAAACAAAATAGCATCGACAAGCACTGGTCCTCATGCTTGGTCCTCATGCTGCAGACACAATCAAGCATCATGCTACCTTTGGGACCTCCCACCTGAACAAAGTGAAAAGTGTAAATTGTTAAAAAAATGCATTTAGAATTTTAGCAGCATTATAGTTGTGATCAATCATACAAAACTATCAATTAGAGCACCGTTTTGTTATAAATACAAGATTATAGCAAAGCAACTCCTCCATGTATGGAGCACGATTGATAGATCTCAAAATAGTTGTACGGAATAAAGATTTGTGAACAAATGAGCCATAAAACGAGGAGAAATATATGTGCGAGTTCATAAGGCTTCTACGGTCTCCAAAAGCTGCACCGCATAAAGACATGCAAAAACACCATGTAAAATTTAGAAACATACCCCGGGAAGATTGTGATGCCTTGGTAACCTTCAACCGTCAAAAAAAATAAATAATTAGAAACTCGTGGTCATTCTCTAACTCTCATGAACCATGAAAAAAGGAACCAAAGATGTGTTTATTACCCTCTCGATATGGCCATGCAATTGGCATCTTATGAGCATCGCCCATCGTTTCCACCTCAAAGATAGGGTCGAGGCAATTTTGTATCCCTTTTCAAAGCACAACATTCACAACAACTTCACAATATCGTTTTCTAAGTGGCTCACCCGCAAGAATGCCGCATGGATTAGTTGAAATAATAGTCCCTTTAGCCCACACCGCTCCGGTCTCAACACGGCATATAATATCACATCTTTTCCGACCCGCAAAGCAAATGACACATTCATGAGAGTTAAACCCATGTATCTAGTAATATTTGAATAGAAAACATTGTAGGCTGGATGAGATGATTACAAGTTCATCATGTGGAGAGCAAGTGGTGTCATTCCTTGGTATAGATAATGGGCCGGTGCAGGTCTGCAAGGACGAGATTGCAGTGCTGGGATTGCACTGTTGGGGCTTTCTTGATTGTGCTCCACTACCGCTGGGTCTACAACAAACCTATCCATAAGTAAGCACTCATCCTCACCATCGGATCGAAGCTTCATCTTCATCAACTTCTTCTTCGACCTTGGGCTCTACAAAAAAAAGTACGAGGAATGAGCCCCAATGGAAATAGATGCTAGAAGGTGGCTATGAGGTCATTTGGCAAGCAATTATATCGGGATGAAGTATATTACCACATGGTGTCGTGAATTAGAACCATTATGTGAGAGTATTTCCACATTTTCCCTCTCGTCTTCCATCCTTTCCTCCCGTTCGCTAAGCGTTGTTGTAGAGCTGCTACCTCACGTTCGGCCCTTTTACGAGCCAAAATTTCCATCCGAAGCCTTGTGGGTCCGAAGTACTTCGATCCGGGGGTACCAATATCTTGAGGAGTTGGTCCTACACCCAAACCACGAACACGTCCTCTTGGCTCCTTTTGTCCACGAGACGGCGGCCGTTGCATCACCTTCTTGAATTGTTCTTTCGGTCAACTCGGATGTTCTACAACAATTGCTTCAAGTTTTTCCTAAACAAATGGGATACGAATGGTGATGCACATAAAAGTAACACTAGAATCGCAATCTTTTGCATTGGAAAACTTACAATAATTGGTGCTTGCTTGCCTTAATGGAACTCCATTCTTCCTTGTGTGTGTTTTAATAAAGACTTCATCTCTTCGAGGAGGACGCCCTAGCTTCTTACCCTACAAGTGTTTAATTTTCAGTAGTGAAATGGAACACAATTCCGTACAAAATAATGACATATGTTATCTTCTATACCAATTCATGCCTACAACAGGCAAAGCTCTTACTGCCTGACGAATGGTTTATCCCCAACTTCGAACGATTATGTTTTGCTGATAACGTGCGCCTCTGTTATAGAGATTGTTACATTCTACATTGATATTGAAGAACAAGTAATCTGATTTAATTAGATTCATAGTAGATGTTGCTTACTTCGAACCGGAAGACTTCCAATAGTTTGACAGAAACAACCAATCTGCATCAGTAACTCTATCAGCATACATTTCCTTCAGTTGTGTATCTGAAATTGTTTTATCAAAATACTTCTTCTTCAAAGTTGACTTGAATTCCTTCCATTTCGGACCACAAGTTGTCGGGAACCAATTGAAGGCATCCTCACTTACATCATAGATTTCCGATTTGTGATGGAGAAGAAACCAAATAGAACTTAGACAAGCAACGGTGGTATATGCTTGGTGTATTTAATTCTGAGCAACATAGAATTTTTTTTGCTAGCCGTGCAAGGAATTTTTTTTGGAAATGGTGTCGGCCCCTTTTGGATCGATCGGGCATGGAGGCGCACAACATGCATGAATCGATCAGCACGGTTCAGCACTAACGTGCGGCATTATGATACATATCGGTATCTTAATTTGGCTTCGGTTGTGCACAAAAAAAGGTGTCATGGTAGAGGTATTTTAATTTGTCTTTAGTCGCACACAAAAAAGGTTTCGGGATTCTTATTTCAGAATCGGTATATGCACGAGTGACAAAATGCAACCGTGCAAAGTCGCTTGCATTGCGGTTGTAGATAGATCGACGCAGAAATTTGCAAAGTACCACATGCTATATACGGGAAGAGTAACATGTGGGTAAGGATACATAGAATACCTTTATGATAGTCCAAACTTCAAACTTCTTTTCAGCATCCACAAGCCTCCGGTCGAATATCCAACTCTTAATTTCCTTCTCACAAGACACCCAATAGCTCTTGTGAACCGCTTAACATTCTCTCCAACAAAGCCGACCATATTCATTCACTAATATTTTAATTTTTGGCATGTCGGGTGTCCTTGAAAATATGTCGTGCAATTTTGTGATACCCCTCCCTTTCCTCTTCTTTTGTGGACCACCACTAAAACGGTTACAAGTGATCCATAAACATGAGAAGAAGAGTACTTAAAGTTTAAGATATTAATCAACAAACAAGAAGAGTACTGAAACATGAAAAAGTAAATGTACAATGACCATACCATTGTTGTCACATAAGAAATCTCCAGAGGTTTCACACTGGAAATCTTCACCAATCTCCTCATTTGTGTTCTTCCCGACACAATTTCTTTGTGGCCTTGGGCGTAGATTATGAGCTTCAGTTGCAGCAGCACTTGTTTTATGAGCTATCTACAACAAAGAAACATGGTGTGAATAGTTTCTATGAAACAAGAGACTTGCAGCAAAACAATATTTGCACAAACCTTTGATCTTTTCTTCTTTTGACCCCGTTGTTCCACATTACTCACGAAGGGAGTTGAAGAGCGACCAACTTTCTCTTATTGATTTCAATCTGTGCTAGCCGTTGTCGCTCATAAGCTTCACCATCCTCATTGTTTCCTCTTTCTCTTGCCATTTAGTTTCGAAGCAAACTAAAGAAATTAGCATCTTTCCAAGTAAGTAACAATAGCAGCCGAAGTATACAAATAAATAATAGAAGCCATAAATTATACAATATGAAATATATAGCAGCCGGAAATTATGCCAAGAAATATATAGCAGCCGTAAAATACTTACTTTCTACGCCCTTTTTTAGGTTTTTTTTCTCAACAATTATACCATCTATGTCTGTTCTAACAGAAGGAACAATTCCATTAATAATATCCACAGTCACATTTCGATTTAGATCAGGCAATGGTATAATTAGTCCACTATCATTATCAATGTGCTCATTCTCTAAATTATCAAAGTCGTACACATCTCTTGGTTTGGACCGAACAACAAGGCAGCCCATTCGGTGTCAACTGGATCGGGAACATAGTATACTTGCCTCGCCTGTGATGCTAGAATGAAGGGCTCATCGGATAATTTTTCACCCGTGTGGAACAAATGCTTAAAGTTGACACTTGTGATACCAAATTGATCAATTTTTACCCACTTGTCCCGCACATGATTGTCAACCCAATCACACTTGAAAAGTACCACATTTCCTTTGTGGTGATAGTCCAGTTCAAGAATTTCCTTTATAATACCATAATAAGTCTTTTTCCTGATAATAATGTTGTCATTATTGCCGCTATCAGTACTTGCAGACTCTGCAACTACAGCAACACTGCTATTCTGAATAGATCTACCTTGATCATATGACTGTGTGTGGAAATTGAATCCATTTATGTTGTAGCTACTATACTTATATGCAATCGTCATTGGTGCCTTAGCTAAAATTTTAATTTCTTCGGTGACGTCTCACACATTTCTTCCACATGCGGCCTAAACCACTCATGAAAGGATTCATGTTGAATGCGATCGATGTCTCGTTTATTTCGAAAACCAATGGAGGATAGATACCGAGCATGCTTGATGCAAAGGTAATTTAATCATTTTTGACAACAATGAAAAATAATCATGTGATGAATTGAGATTTTTCTAACTTACCTCAAGTAAGGTTCTATATTGGCATAATTGAATAAAACATATCTATGTGCTTGTAACCATCTCTTGTGGTCTAAATTAACTATGGACTTTCTAGCCAATCCTCAACCAATGTTACGAAAGAAAGGAGTTCTACAATCTTCATCATATGTAACTTGACGGCTCAAATGAGTCCCATTATGTAAATAGCGAGCGCAAACAAGAAGACACTCAGTAAACATAGACCACTCCATAATGGATCCCTCGGGGTGATTTTTGGTATGGACGGAACCCTTCGCTCTCATCAAAAACCTACGCACGGATAATAGGCACATTTGTAATGTCTTGAAAACGAGTGCGTATAGGAGTTGCTGGGTCGTACAAAATTACCTCTCTACGGGCCACATGCTTTGCGAAAATGGACTGGACGGCCTATTCTTCCTTGTGCGGGAAGGTGTACCATCAAGTGTACCATACTATCAAAAAAATATGGAAGGAATATAGTCTCAAGAAGGCTCAAGGTTTCAGCTATATCCGCCTCTAGATTTTCCATATCACTTATTCGAATGACGGGAGAGCTAAGTTTCTTGAAAAAGTTGCTTACACGAATCACAACTGCCGCAACCATTTCGAGCAATATTTTCCTCACAGGCAAGTGGCAGCAAATGTTGTAGAATAATGTGGCTCTCATGGCTCTTCGGGACCGATATCTTTCTCTCATTAACATTTACATTATGTCGTATGTCGGATGCATAGCCATCGGGAAACTTTAGCCCTTTAAGTATTTGACAAAATAGTTTCCTCTCATCGGGACTCATTGTGTATGGTGCGGGTGGTAAATAATGTTGGCCATCAACTTCAACCTGGATGAAGGTCACTCCTAATCCCTAGAGATTGAATGTCCAATCTAGAATTCAGATTATCCTTAGATTTACTAACGATGCCTAGGAATGTATTTAAGAAGCTTTCACTCACATTTTTTCCTATGTGCATGAAGTCAAAATTATGCCTTAACATTAAATCTTTCCAGTATGGAAGTTTGAACCACATAGATCTCCTTTTGAAAATGACTAATGGCTCTCCTTCCTTGCGTCTCTTCCTTGCTGGTTTCTTTCCAGATGGATCCTTACCAAAAACTGTATTAAGATCTTTAGTGCAATCCAAAATTTGCTCTCCAGTAAGTGGAATAGGTGCTGGCCTAAACTCAGTTTTACCACCAAATTTATCAGCATCAAACCTAAATGGGTGGTTTTCATTCAAGAATCTACGATGGTCCATATAACAGGTCTTGCTACCATTACCAAGTGTAAAGGAAGATGTTTCGGAGTGGCAATCAGGACAAGCTGCTCCACCAGATGTGACAGATCCAGACACATAGCCTAGACCGGGGAAATCGGTAATAGTCCACAATACAGCAGCCCGCAAATCGAACCATTCCCTCTTTGAAGCATCATAGGTTCTAACTCCTTTGTCATACATATCTAACAGATCATTAATCAGTGGCTCCAAATAGACATCCATATCACTACCGGGACCATTCCGACCAGGAATCAACAAAGAAAGGATGAAATTTGATTGCTTCATGCACATTGAAGGTGGGAAGTTGTAGGGAATACAAATACCGGGCCCAACACTATAGCTAACATTCATGGTCCTAAATGGATTAAAACCATCGGTGGCAAATGCTAGACGAATATTCTGAGTATCTCCAGAAATTTTTGGATGCATTTTGTCAAATTCCTTCCATAGAGGTGAATCAGCAGGATGCCTTAACAGATCATCCTTTTTTCGACCTTCATCATGCCACCTAGTTAAACTCGCTATTTTAGAGGACAAAAATAACCTTTGCAGCCTTTTCTTGATTGGAAAATAACGGAGGACCTTAACAGGGACCTTATATACATGCTTTCCATCTAAACTCCTCCTTATTGATTTCCATCGTGAAACTTTACATTTTGGACGAGAATCCAATTTTACATTGTCCCCATAATAGAGGATGCAATCATTATCACAAGCATGAATACTAGTGTAGCCAATTCCTATAGATTTCACCAATTTCTTAACTTCATAAAAGTTTCTAGATAATCTTGAACCCTCAGGGAGTGCATCATTAAGTAGATCTAGTAGCGAGGTTAAAAGATCTATCCGTCCATCCTCCAAGGAGTTTGATGTGGAGTAATCTAACTAGGAAACACATCCGTGTATATTTCTTGCGGTTAGGGTACAACTCATTGCTATTTTCGGCTACTAACTTTTCAATGGCAACTAGCTCAAGACATGTCACACCCGACTTTCCGAAGAAAACCAAGTGCATACCTATATGATGCCAGGATCAAGTTTCATGCATATGGTGACATAAAAGTGAATACAGAAACAGTATCACGTAAGAAAAACAAAGATTATCAGAGATTTACGCTTAATCCTGGAAACGAAGGCTCCAAACATCACGAGCAATCGGCGGGGGTTGCGTACGCCTAGTACCAGCAACATCTTCATAGCGACTTCCTCTTTACGAGCAACAATGTGTATAGCAAGGGTGAGCACTTGTCGTACTCGGCAAGTGTGGAAAAAGATATGAATGCAAAGGCTTTATAGTGGACTGGGCTATAAGCATTTAAGCAATTTTAGTTGGTCAAATTTTATTAGCACCGATTACTAATAAAGTATAAGTTTATACCAACCCACATTAAGCATAAGATAAGAGGTATGCCATAAGCACATGGCAAGCATAACCAGAGAGAACGATTTAAGTCCATCTTCAAGTTCAATTATCATGTGAGGGTCCAGGCCGCTCTTGACCGTGAGCACGGCTAATCGATTAGTTTTACACTCTGCAGAGGTTGTACATCTTTACCCACAAGTCGCGTAAAAGTTCTAGGAACTTTAAACCCAACCATGCGATGCCGGCCAAGCATCATACCACACTACCGAGGTGTGATTGCATAGGGACGCTACGAGGCCTTTACAAAGAGTCCTCCCGTGCGTATTAGTCCATAGTAGTATGTCATAGAGGCTATCTTTCGTACCACACTTCTATTACGGACGGTCAGCCATAGAGTACTTCCGTTCCAAGACCACTCCGGAATAAAAGTAGCCATAAAAGCATTCCTCCGTCCCCAACCTACTATGCGAGTAATAACCACACAAAGACTTCCCTAATTACTCGGCCAAGACCAGAGCCATATAGTCCTTGTGGTTGCACTGTTGTCCTGGGTGGTCGCTCCATGTTCCGATTAATCATATGGTCTTGTATTAAGCATCCAAGGATATAGCATAAAGTTATAACATGATTCATCATTAATGTTCATTAAAACCACCATAACCCGGGTATAGCAACTAAGCATGGCTACCCAACATAAAGATAAACCCGTTTGATCAAGGCACGGGATAAATAACACTAGTCAAACCTTAAACATGGGTCCCATCATATTAATGCAAGCATATGCAATGAGTGATTAAATATAGTTCTTAGGACAAAAGATCAAGGACACACTTGCCTTTAGCCAAAGTAATGTCGTTGCTCAGAATCTTCAACTTCAAGCTCTTCCAAACTTCTCGAACGGCGTTCACTCTAAGCGCATCAATCATCGGGCACAACATACACAAAGCAAACAAACACATATACTAAGAACAAAGCACCAATCAAAAGAAAACTTTAAAAGAACGTACTAAAGGATAGACTTGATTAGATGGATCACTAAAGAACACAAAGGGTACTTGGCTTGGTTAGCTTTAAATAGATGGTTGTGGAAGATTGAGCATGAACGGGAAAGATTACACTTAGATTGAGCTTGAGAAAAGAACGTCTAACGAACCATTTGCATATATGAGAGAGCAAGGCTATGAGCTGTGTTCATTTTAATTAACAAAATAAATATAAAGGATATTTCAGAAATAAAATACCCTATGTTAATATTAATGCAATATTAAACTTTATTTACGAAACCGGTGTAAAGATCTAGTCAAGTTTTATTAATAAAGATTCATATTTTGAATTAACCGATTAAACATTTAATTTAGAAGAACTAAACTATATGAACAATCTAAACGAAGCTTTGTAATTCGAGTTCATCATATTATTATCAAAAACAGTATTAAATTGGTATTAATCAAGATTAACATTTATTTATAAAGCCGGAGTAAAAGCCTAATCAACTTTTAATTATAAAAGTTAATTAATCATTAAGCAAATTAATATTTGACTTATGGAAAACCGAGTAAAAGATCTAATTAGATTTTATTCATAAAAGCATGTAAAGTAGTCATTAATCAAATTAAATTTGATTATGAAAAACGATATATAGATCTATATAGCTTTTATTTGGAAAAGACATGTATATCTAGTCATTAATCAAAATTAATATTAATTTTATTTTCAGAAAACAAAACATGGTGAAAACACACCACTAACGCGTGCTTTACATTATTATGGACCTAACGCAACTTGAACGGATTAAATCGGAGCTAAAACGAAGATTTGGTGAGCAAAACAAGATTACAGGGACCTAGTCGCGATTAACCGTAGATTTCAGGGGTTAGCAAAGAAAACTCCCGAGACACATCAAACAGTGCTCGCGAATGGATCTAATCTGGGGGTTAGATCTGCAAAAGGGCTTGGGTGGGATTTAGTTGTGAAGATCTAATAGATCTGGGGTTTTGTGTGTAAAAGATGCAAGACACATAGAGATAACAGAGGATTACCGGAAAGGACAGGGGCCTATGTGCCAAACTGCCACCTTATCTTCTTCCTCAGGCCAGACCGCACAGCGCACAGGAAGGGGGCGGCGGCGGCCCTGGTGGCCGGCGGCGCCGGTGCTCCGGGCGACGAGAAGCTCGGCCGAGGCTAGGAACGGATAGAGTAGATCAAGGGGAACTCGATGGTGGTGCTCACCGGCGCGGAGGACGCCGGAATCGGCCGGAAACAGAAGTCAACGGCGGCGTTTTTTGCGGCCGGCGCGGCTCGGCGGGCGGCGGCACCGTAGGGCGGCGGGGCGCGGGAGGCGGCGGCGCGCGCAGGAGGCGGCGCCCGTGCGGGGCGCGCGCGCGCGGCCCCGCCCTTTTATGGGCGCGCGAGGCGCGCACCGGCGGGCGGCGGCGCCATGGCCCGCCCGGCCGGATGGGCCCGGCGCGGCCGGCGGGCCGGAGCGAGAGCGGGCGCGGGCGCGGGCGGGTCGAGCCCACGGGCTCGGCCCAGCCTGGTAGGATAGGTTTTTTTTTGAAAGTATTTCCAGTGCGAAAAATAATCCAGAAAAAGCTGTGAATTATTTTAAAGCACGAAAAATACTCAGAAAATCACAAAAAATCCAGGAAAATTCCTAGAGATAGATTAGGTCATGAACAATCCAAATAAAGCATTTGGTGCTCATGAAAAAGATTTTAGAGCCTTCTAATAAATAGAAAATGCTCGGAGAAAATGAGAATAAATTCCAGAAAATTCCGGAAAATTCTCGGAAGGTTTTGGACAGCTCCTAAACGCATTTTTGAAACCTTTTGCACTCAAGAACCACTAGATGCATCGGCATGAATGCAACACTCACAACTTTTTATTTAATTTAGAAAATCAAACAAAGGATTTTTCCTATACTATATTCCCTGTAAAGAAAAATAAATGTTGGAAAAATTTTAAAATTAGGAGAAAATCGTTATTTAATTATTCTTTCTATTCACATCCCGAAATTGGAAAGAGTTAATCTATAACGGGGACGCTAGCTTGCACAACAGGACAGTTGTTTGGTTGATGACTGAAGAGGAAATAGAATGTTGTGTTCAGACAAGTTAGCATGTATAAGAATGCACATGAGACGTTATTTGCACAAAATAAACTATCAAAGTTATATGTATAACAGTACAAGTGGAAAAAAGAGCACTCCATCCGTTTTAAAATACATGACACTGTTGTTGACTTTTACTCCAACTTTAACCACTAATATATATTGCAAAAATTAGTTAACTAAAGCAAAATATATATCATTACATCTATTATCTAATGTATTTTAGATTTAACTTGCTGGTTTATCAATTTGCAAAAAAAATTGTAGAAAAAACAAATAGTCAAACAAATGAAAAAAGTTAATGTCGTCATATATTTAAGAATGGAGGTAGTATCTGTATCGACTAAATAAGAATGTGTCAAATGGATTAGTATACCCATCGACGACCACAAGTTCTTGCCATATATTATAAACGTGACACCACAAGGAAGAGATGATGCCCTTTAAAAGTACAGAAAATGTATTATATCGATGGAAGCTCGGTGCTTTTTTTTAAAAAAAAGAGTTCACCTAATAAATGGTGTATTTATATTAGTTATAGTTAGACAAATAGTTCAAAACCTTAAGACACAAAACTGAAGAAAGTAGGGTGTGCTTGAACACATTAGTGATGTCGTCTAAGTACAATTAGTAACATAATCACTCAAAGAAAAAAAAAGAACAGTCACTTGATATATGCATCCTACGGTACAGAGGGATGATTTCTACTGCATTGAGAACTTTGGGTGATTAAAACTAGTTGGGAACTGCATGGTGTCGCACTGATAACCTGATGCAATTTGGGAACTGCAAAAAAAAATGCGTGCTGCAGATTCGTGCTCTCTGGTCTTGCATGGTCCATGAGGTACAGTAATTTTGGGAATGAAATAGCTAATGCTAAATACTTCTACTTTATTCTAAAAAAACCTTCTTTTTTGTGAGGAAATACTTATACACATCCAGGATGGTTCATATTTTTCCCATATCAAGTTTGGAATTTCCTATCAACTGATTGCTGAAAAGGACATTCAACTACAGATTTCCCTGCAGGTTTGATGATTTCTGTGAATTCCACACTCAGCGCAGATGACGTCAACAAAAAAGGATGCAACTCAATTTGGTGATCAGATTGAGAGTCGAAAAGGAAACGCACAGTTGATCTGTCCTCCTTTCTGGTATGGCCACTAGCACACGGAGTTTTGCCATCTCCCTCATGGTTCTCGAGGTTGTGGAACAGACTTGGGCGATGAAGGAGGCACGGTTGCCTTTCAAGTTGAAATTCTATTCCCTGATGCGCCTCAGTCCTCTCATGGTTATTATGTGGAGAAACTAATGAGTCCTTCCAACACACGCATGGTAACACTTGCAACCAACACAAATGACAAACGCCCATATATAACTATATGAGTACTAGTGGTAGCTCATCAAACTTTATGCAATACTCATATTTATCAAGGGAGGAGGACCATAATAGCTGGATGAGTTATTGCACACATTGGTTAATGAGAGACTACAAGGAAAATTTTGTGCACTTGTAAAAGTACAACTAAACGTGATATCTTCACATTTATATCAAGAGATTAAGGGAAGCTCAATGATGTCTTTTAAAACAGTCTCATATATGGTATTTTAAATATGCATGATAACTCAAAATTTGGCAAGATACAAACGGGTAAACACATAGCGGCATGAATTTCAAGAGTTTATCGACATTATTTTTTGGCGACTGAGTTCATGGACATTTGAAAAAAAAGGTGAGGTGGTGTCGTCAGGCCAAGAGTGAAGCAAAGTGCAACATTATTTTAGTGGGAAGTACATTTGGAACAATCAACTCTCCAGTGCAGGCTTGGCAGTTGCCTCTAGCCATTCTGCTGGCTGAATATGCTAATTCGGATCGCCATGCGAGCATCGCCGCAGTCCAGGACGCGGTAGTGTGCAGCTCCAAAAGAGCCACCTCGCAACTGCACCAATCCTACCAATCTATAATTGCATGGCACAAGTATGTAGCACTCTTCAAACTCTGAATAATCTGATGCCTCTCAATCCCAAAGATCTGAATAGTGCTTGTTCGTCATGCCAACCTCCTGCATCTCGATCTGCTTACAACCATCCGTATTTCTCTATGAATAAACACAAATCACTAGGTGGAGGTAGAAGAGTCTCTGGTTGGATAGTGGAATCTGTGTCTTCGAGGAATCAGAGTACTTAGAGGGGGAAGCTAGCTTGCACCATAGGACAGATGTTTGCTTGATGCGTGAAGACGAAATAGTATGGGGGCGGTTGGACAAATTAGTGATGTCCAAGTACAACTAGTCATCACCTGATTAATATACGCATCCTACAGGGTAGGATAATTTCCACTACTGCATTGATAATTTCTGGTGATCAAAACGAGTTACCTATGCACGACTAGATTGCAGTTGCACTAAGGTTGACACTACACCGTGCCTCACTACAGCAGCCGCTGCTTCCCCGAGTGCCTAAAGCACTCGGGGAAGAGAAAAAGCACTCGGGGAAGCCTTCCCCGAGTGCAACACTCGGGGAAGAGCTTCCGGGAATGCTTCTCACGGGAAAGAGCTCTTCCCCGAGTGCCAAAAATCGTGCACTCGGGGAAGACTTCCCCGAGTGCCACGGTAGCACTCGGGGAAGATTTAACGCCGTCGACGGGTTTTTTTTTTTTTTTACTCTTCCCCGAGTGCAACACTCGGGGAAGAATTTTCTTTTTTTTTTTGTAACCTCTTCCCCGAGTGCAACACTCGGGGAAGAAATTCTTTTTTTTTTTTTGAAAATTCTTCCCCGAGTGCCAGGCGCAGGGCACTCGGGGAAGGGTGCTGGTTTTTTTTTATTTTTGGTCTTCCCCGAGTGCCAGGCGCAGGGCACTCGGGGAAGGCCCGCGGCCTTTTTTTTTATTTTCCTCTTCCCCGAGTGCCGGGTGCCCAGGCACTCGGGGAAGCCTCCTTCCCTTTTTTTTTTATTTTTTGTTTTTTTCTTTTGCTTTACGGTGTGACAAATAAAACATATATTTATATAAATCACAATTCAACTTCAATATCTCACAAACCACATTTATAAATGAAAAACGACACATCCAAAAGTGTGGCCAAACATATCCGGAATACATAAAAATGAGTGCACAAAAGTACAAACCACGTATCGAAAAGTACACATACAAACCACATATCCAAAAGTACACATACAAACCACATATCCAAAAGTACACATTATTCCAAGTTCACAAGTGCAATACATATAAACGAGTCCGCGGGTGGCTCACGGCAACCGGGATCCCGGCCCGACGTGCGACCCCGGCGATGCTCCGGCTGGGGATGCACCGACGTGCATCCCGGCGACCCTCCGACATGGTTCGACGACGCCCCCGAGAGCCGCTGAATAAAAAAAATTGCACGTGAGTAACAAGATAAAGATCCAATATGACTGAAGTTTCATCGTAACAAGATGCATCCAATATGACTGATCAGTTGCCTGATGATGATGTTCCTATTTCGATAGCTGCACAAAGGGCGGTGTCTCGTTATGAAGGGATTCTATCACCTGTTGGTCCTCGTGGCAGATTGTTAAGGAGATTGCTTACATGGACCGGATTAATACCTTCTCTGCCTGAAGCAACGATAAAAACTGGTGATGAAACTAAACATCTTGAAGGACATGTGAGGTTAGACCACAAGATGTAGCTTTCTCTTCACTTTGTGGACACTTATCATGTCTCAGTAATATGAGTAGTTTGTGCAAATTAATGCAGCTCAGGGTGTACAGGATATGCATGAGAATCTGATAGCCAAGCACTGATTAGAACTTCCAGATTTCTAATCTACTCCACATTCTCCTGTTCCTTTGCACATATTCTTCCAGCCACAATAGATATTGATGTTAACCTTTAATTCTTTATAGTTTCAGTGGTTTTCTTGTTAGTTTCTTGGCTTGTGCTATCCTATAGCTTGACCATTTATTTTTTATGCCTTAATAAAGTATATTCCTACCTCCCCTTCAGGCCAAATTTTCTACCAAGGATTACCCTTGCAAATATATGGGAGCCTGCAAGCAGAGAATCCTGTGACAACAATATTTGGGAGATAGTGAAAACTTCTTTTCGTATCTTATTTGGGAGGTCCACTCTTCAGGTATGTGGGAAGTTGATTTCAGGTTGTACTTGTATGGTTATTGTCATGAAAAGAAGGCAGTGTGTCTGTGTTAGCTGAATAAATGTTTGATCAACTATTGTCCCAATAATTCGACATGTTGTTATCATGGATGGACATTGGTGGGTCCATGTGTCACTGGAACATTGATGTCAATTGGAAAATAATGGTTTGAAAATTTTTGCAATGGCAAATAAGGAATTGCCCCTCCAATCAGATGACTTGTCTGTTGTTCTGTTTGTTCACGGGTGTCATTAACTCATAACAATGATACTTTACTCAAGATATGCAAAGAAGATGCATAACTTTTCTTTGACAGGAACCGGCATTCCAAGAGTTAATCCTGCTATATACGGATGAAACTGAACAAAGTGAAAAGAAGGATAAATCTGAGATGCTGCCGCTACAACTAAAAATTTATGAGAAGATTCCTATCCCAGATCTGCCAGTAAATACCTGAGCCTCTGATATCTTCCCAGTTAGAAGTCTTATTACTTAGTATTTAGTGCTATGGCCTTTAAAACCTGCACGCTATTCATCAGATTGGAAACTTATCATGGTAAAAATTTGTCTGCAGGTGGTTTTTCCCCACAGGAAGTTGTCCTTCCGCATCCTAGATACAGTAATTCTCTATGGAACTTATCTTTGTTTTATTTCCCCCTGTTGTTCATGTAAAGCCTTGCTAATAAATTTTACAAATACAGGAGTATAATGTGCTACTATTTTCTGTTCCTCCACTTAGGTTGTTAATAGCGCCTTGTTAATGCAGGTAAGGTTGGACATTGCTACTGTAATAGGTCTGTTGGCTTACGTTGTCAACTACATTATACTTCCCCGGTACCAATTACAATCCTTCTTATTCGTCCTTTATCTTTTCTTCTACCTCTCCTTCATCCATGGTCAGAAAGCTGTAGGGGGCGGGGATGTGCATACCTGAGGGGCGGGGGCGAGGAGAGCCATGGGTCGCCGTGGAGGGGGCGGAGGGGCTACCGAGGCGGTGCGCGAACCGCGGCGCCGCAGCTCCTGCGTGGAGGCCGACAAATCCGCGGCGCCGCAGCTCCTGCGTGGAGGCCGACAAATCCGCGGCGGCGACGGATCCGACGGTGCGGAGCCGGGGACGGCGTCCAGAGCGCGGAGCCGGGGGCCGCCGGCGGATCCGGGGGCGGCGTCCAGGGCGCAGAGGCGGGGGCCGGCGGCGGATCTGGCGGCGCGGAGCCAGGGGCGGCGTCCAAGTCGTGGAGGCGGGGGCCGGACAAGGTCGACCACGCGTGGGGCAGTACAGAGGAGAGGGAGCCGCGGTCATCGCAGCGGAGCCGACCGGAGAGGGAGGGGCAGCCTGCTCCTCCACCGCGCGGCCGCCGGCCCGGGCAAGAGGGGCGCGTGGAGGCCGTCGCGCGGGCCGGAGGAGAACGGCAGCGGACGAAGAGGAAGGGAGCCAGCTGCAGAGGAAGAGGGAGGAGGTGTGGGAGGAGACGGGCGCGCCGTGGGAGGAGACGGGCGCGGGGTGGGAGCAAGCGGGAGAGACGGCGGCGGGTTGGGACTGAGGGGAGGCAGGGGCGGTTGGGGGGATGGGAAGGCAGGGGCGGTAGGGTTCGGCGGTAGTGGGCTGGCGGGGAGGTATTGGGCCGGTGGAGGAGTTGGTGGGCTGTCACTTCCCCGAGTGCCACACCACCTAGCACTCGGGGAAGCAGGATCTTCCCCGAGTGCCTCCTTTTTGGCACTCGGGGAACTAATTATTTTTTTTAGTTTTTTTTGCTCCATTTTTTTTGTGCGGCCTTCCAACATTATTTCAAACTTCCTGCTCAAATTTGGCCTAATATTAATTTTTTTAAATATATTTCATTAGATTTTCATTTTATCGATTTTTTGTCACACTTCAAAATTGAACTGCAGGTGCATTAAATAATATAATTTGTTGATTCAAAAAATGATATTCATGATATTTGATGTATATTGAGGTTTGTATCCGGGAACTCACATGAATTGTCGAGCATTTTGTTGCCATGACATGACGAACAACTTACGGGAAAAGTGTTTCTAAATTGCGTAAAATCCGTACAAAGTCCGAAAATCACGAAACTTGTCGGGGCATCGTGTTACCACATGTAGAGGTTGTGTGCAAGAACCGAGAAGATTTCAAGAAAGTTAGGGTGTTGGGTGCCTAAAACCCATACATCTCCAAGTGTGTTATCACATTGATCACCGTGGAGATGTCGGGGTTTTAGGCATCGTACGTCGCAACTTACTCGGAATCTTCTCAATCGTTGCACACAACCTCTACATGTGATAACACGATGTCCCGACAAGTTTCGTGTTTTTCGGACTTCGACCGGATTTTCTGTAATTCACAAACACTTTTCCCGTATGTTGTTAGTCATGTCACGACAACAAGATGCTCGATATTTCATGTGAGTGGTTTGATAAGGCCTCAATATACACCAAATATCATGAATATCATTTTTTGAATCACCAAATTATATGATTTCATGTACCGTAGTTCAAGTTTGAAGTTTTCCTAAAAATTCAAGAAAAAGAAAAAACTAACGAAATATAACAAAAAACTTCAAAAGTAAGTCAAATTTGGGCAAGGAGTCTTAAATAAAGTTTGAAGGCCTCACAAAAAAATTGGGGCAAAAAAAACAAAAAAAAATAAATATTTCCCCGAGTGCCAGAAACTAGGCACTCGGGGAAGAGGCCTTCCCGAGTGCCGGGGACAAGGCACTCGGGGAAGACGTAGCCTTCCCCCGAGTGCCAGTGACTAGGCACTCGGGGAAGAGGCCCTTCCCCGAGTGCCAGGGACAAGGCACTCGGGGAAATGTATTTGTTTTTTTTGTTTTTTTTGCCTCAATTTTTTTGTGAGGCCTTCAAATATTATTTAAAACTCCTTGCCCAAATTTGGCTTACTTTTGAATTTTTTTGTTATATTTCGTTAGTTTTTTTCTTTTTCTTGAATTTTTAGGCACACTTCAAATTTGAACTACGGTACATGAAATCATATAATTCAGCGATTCAAAAAATGATATTGATAATATTTGGTGTATATTGAGGCCTTATCCACCAACTCACATGAAATATCGGGCATCTTGTTGTCGTGACATGACTAACACCATACGGAAAAAGTGTTTCTAAATTACAAAAAATCCGGACGAAGTCCGAAAATCACGAAACTTGTCGGGGAGTTGTGTTATCACATGTATAGGTTGTGTGCAAGACTAGAGAAGATTTTGAGCAAGTCTCGCGACGTTTGATGCCTACAACTCACACATCTCCCGATGTGTTATCACATGGATCATGTGTGGAGATGTCCGGGTTTCGGGCATCACACATCGCAACTTGCTCGAAATCTTCTCAACCGTTGCACACAACCTCTACATGTGATAACACGGTGTCCCGACAAGTTACGTGTTTTTCGGACTTCGTCCGGATTTTTCCGTAATTCATAAACACTTTTCCCGTATGTTGTTAGTCATGTCACGGCAACAAGATGCTCGATATTTCATGTGAGTGGTTGGATAAGGCCTCAATATACACCAAATATCATGAATATCATTTTTCGAATCGCCAAATTATATGATTTCATGTACTGCAGTTCAAATTTGAACTTTTCCTAAAAATTCAAGAAAAAGAAAAAAACTAACGAAATATAACAAAAAACTTCAAATGTAAGCCAAAGTTGGGCAAGGAGTCTTAAATAAAGTTTGAAGGCCTCACAAAAAAATTGGGGCAAAAAAAACAAAAAAAAATAAATATTTCCCCGAGTGCCAGAAACTAGGCACTCGGGGAAGAGGCCTTCCCCGAGTGCCAGGGACAAGGCACTCGGGGAAGAGGTAGCCTTCCCCGAGTGCCAGTGACTAGGCACTCGGGGAAGAGCTTTTCCAATTTTTTTTTAAACGGTTCCGTCTACTTGCGCCGTCAAATGCAACTTTTTTTTTCCGTGTGCTTGTCTTCCCCGAGTGTTGCGCTCGGGGAAGATGGCCTTCCCCGAGTGCCTTTCTTCCCCGAGTGCTTTGCCCTTTCGGGCACTCGGGGAAGGCCATCTTCCCCGAGTGCTTTTCTTCCCCGAGTGCAACACTCGGGAAGATTGTCTTCCCCGAGTGCCCGATTTTTGGCACTCGGGGAAGCACGTGGCACTCGGGGAATTTTGCTTCTCCCGTAGTGCCTGTAGCTAGTTCGCAGGAGCAAACCGAATATATTCCCAACTGATGAGCATGAGAGTTGAGAGAAGCACTCCCCTCCCGGATGTCGTCTATCATAGTATCATCACCTCCAGAAGAGATTCCTGGCAACTGCACCATGTCTCCCCATGCAGCATGGGAACCACAAGCCTGTGGCGCCCTTCAAACTCTCAGAATAAGAGGTTTTTTAAGTACACAATACGACTTGTGCGACCGGTTGCAAAAGAACTTATATGTAATAGAAAAAGACCTATATGTAAAGATCCGACGGTTGAGATTAATTTTATACGACTGGTTTTTTTAGCTGTCGTGTACGGTAGTATTCATAGGTCGTATGGGTACTATAAGGGTATTATAGAAAATGTGAAATGCTATTGTTGTAATATAAGAAATGAAATATATGAAATGTGTTAGATAGTATAAGGGGGCAGCAGGGAATTTTTTCCAAGTAATATGTATCTATCAAATTACTATTTTACCCATTGAGAAAAAACGATATACGACCGTACGACCGTTGGGTCATACTGTGTACCGTAAAAAACCTCCATAATAATCCTTGTCCTGATCACCTAATGCCTCTCAGCCCCAAACATCTGTATACTTGTCAGGTATCTTGTTTTGCAGCATTTAGATCTGCCGACGTACAGCCATGCATATTCTCTACAAATAGTGGCAAATTAATATGTGGAGGTAGTATAATTTCTGGTTGGCATCGTGGAGTCTGTATGTCTTGGAGGTTGGAGGACAAAGCGGAAATAGTTAATATAAGAAGAGGATGCTTTTGCTAGCTTGCACAAAAGGACAATTGTTTGGTTGATGTGTGAAGATGAAATTGTATATAGTGGTTGGACAATTAGTGACGTGACCTGCTTAGCATGGTCCCTGCACAAGGATGATCCACACAACGAGGAATAATGGTCCAAAGTTTATTGACATTTTTCTTGATGGTCCTTAGTTCCTTACATATATGCCCCTGTATGCATCTTCCTTGCCAACTGCCATCCTTGGAATTCTTATAAAGAGATCCATGTGGTTTTTCGGTTTGATCCATCTTTGTCTTCCTCGCATTTTTTTTCCATCTTTACGCTTGGATTTCTACTCGCAACTCGCAAGGCACACCAGTTTTGCACACCCATTGTCACTTTTGCCCTTGCTGCGACTTTTCTCTTACAGTGATGCCACCAATTAATTCTTCTTTACATCCTTGTAATAGTATCTAAACTCTTTGATGCATCTAAACTATAGCTATTCATCCTTTGTTACGTACTGTTTTCTTTGATGCATCTAAACTCTAGCTATTTTGCAATAGCCATGACCACTCATAGTATGTTTTTAATGTTAGTATTCGTCTTTATCAAGCACGAATCACTTATATTTTTCAAGGCTTCAAGCATATCAAGCCTCGACTGTCCACATCATACCCCAGCATCATTGCACATTACCATTTTTCTTTTCAGGTCAGTGTTTGTTGTGTTGGCCTGGAACCAATGCAACGGAATTACCAAGTTCGGAAGAGCTTCCTTGCAACTACACCAATGTTCCACGCTCAGACTTGCACACACGAGGACGTACTGCTCTTCAAACTCTGAATATTCCTTGCACTGATGCCTCTCAGTCCCAACTCCCAAACTTCTCTATGCTTGCTAGGCATCTCATTTTTCTGGATCTAGACGCACTCAAAAGTCACAAACATTCCTATAGCATTTGTCTATAAATAAACATAAATTACTACATGGAGGTGTGTGGTAGAATCTCTGGTTGGCATCTTGGAATCAGTATGTCTTGGAGGACAAACAGTGGAAAGAGTTAATATAAGGGGGTGTTATTGTGTTAGGCTGACCGCAACGGTGGCCTGCAAAAATCACCCCGTAAAAGTATGTTTGGAGGAGCCTCCAAAAAATTTAACCCTCCAAATCACAATCTGCCGCAACGGTTACCGTATTTTCCTCCTCTATCTCCTTTTCCACCACGTCTCCTCCCAATTCCTCTGCCTCGCCGGCTCGCCGCCGCCGGCCGGTGGCCGCGTCCCGGTCCCGGCCACCGCCGCCCGCGCCGCTCCCCGTTGGCGTTCCTCGGAGGTGACGTGCCGGAGCTCCGGCAAGGTCCGGCGTTTCGCGGCGGGGACGACGGCCCGGTACGCGCCGCACGCAATCAACCACAAGCTCGACCCCGGTGCCCCGCCGGCGCCGCACGTCGAGGCCGTCCGCGACGGCGAGGAGCCCGTCGCTTCGGCCCCGGCCCCGCCGCCCTCGCCGACTACGGCCGCGGCCGGCGGCCGCAGACCGTCACCGCGCAGACGCGGCCGGGATCCACCACGCGCCACGAGCCGACACGGCACCGAGCCGCATCCTCGCCGTCCCTCTTGAGCAAAAAGTTCGATTCCTCCGAAGAATCGTGAACCGATCGGCATGGATCCGAGCAAAAATTTACTTGATTGATAGTATTCTTACTTGATTGTAGTAGTATTCTTCCCCTTAGAGATTTAAACCAAAGCTGTCTTTGTGCGTAAAGAAAGAGAGGACTATGAGGTTGTGATTGAGGACATAACATTTTAAAATAATACTAATAATAACTATGTTGTCAACCCGTAATCCAAGCTCAAATCCTTCTCAAACTGAATTTGTCCATCTTGTGTGGTGAACTGAATTTCTCTTTGAACCTAAATGGCTCATGCTGTTGTGTCATATATTAGAAGTTAAAACTCGGGAGATACATTCGTATATTGTTTGGGTGCTTCGTGTTCAGCTTCAGCTTAATTTTTTTTTTGGCAGAATGCAGTAGCATTGTCCAAGCATGATGTGAACCGTATGCAGGCTTCAATGTGGCTAATTGAAGCGACTTGATGTTATATTAAATAAAAGTCCAAAATTATTTCCACAGATTTGAATATTTGATGAACACATACCTTACAAGTCTTCAAAAACTTACCAAACTATCTCACATACAAGTTATCTCAAATTTTTTGTCTTTGGCGTGCAGGGCTCCAATGTCTCGGCTGTCCCAAACAATGGAAGAAGATGATTCCACCTTGCTTCGGTACTTGATTGCAGAGGATCAACCTAATTATGAGTTGCTTTTTGACGACGAAGAAGAGATGGCCATTATGGCGGAAGCTATGGATGCGGAGAGTTCCTTCCACCTCTCAAAGCATACGAGACGAGTTGTGCCTAGAGACACGGGCGGTGCATTAGAGTGAAATTGTGTTTTTCTATGGCCGCAAAATTAGCAAGCACTGCTACGGACTTATCTGCTTCTGTCGTGCCACTTGCATTTGTGCGGATCACATCGGCCATGTACGCGGAAAACTTGCTTACTTCAGCCTTGATGTGATCCCAACGACTTGTAATTGATTTTAGTGTCCTCTCTGGATAGTCGCGACACTGGGAGTTGTATCTGCTAACCACACGACCCCAAAAAGCTTCTTTCCTCGGCCGGTGTTGGTGGCCGCATCGCGCCGATCTCCAACCAAGACTTGCACAACACATTGTCTTCGTATGCCGAGAAGTTGGTCCGTTTGGTCCTGGTTGCTGGCACCTTGCGACGACCTTGAGGTTGGCCGGCAGAGGCACTCACGGAAGATTCGAGAGGCCCCTCCAATGGCTTGTGGTGCATCAACAAGACTTTCTCCAAAAAACCCCGCCGATGCATCACCGTGGGTACTAAAAAAAGATGTCATCCGTATTGCCGCAAAGAAAAAAATGCGGTTAGATTAAATTCAATGTTCAATAACAGAACAACCATCCGCAGGAGTTCAAATTCAAGCAAAAGTTCAAAGTTCTAGAGATACCGGGACAGTCGGAAAAACACAAACAAATTAACCCGAGCAATACTCCGACTTGTTTCACTTAGTGGAGTTAATAGACAAGCAACAAGCAGCCTACTTACATGTATGTTCTTGCCCTTAAAAAAATAAAAGCGTTGCATGTAGTGTTCTAATCCGGTGAGAATCGGTCGAACCCCACAACGGTTATCATAATTAAGAAGGGACGCACACATCATATCGGGCCATTAATTTTAAAACTTATATGCTCGTTGCTTTGCTCTCAAGCTAAGCTTGATATAATTGATCGATGGAGTATGTACAATCATGAACTCGGTTCGTAGTTTTCTAACTTGCTAGGCCGAACAAGTCGCCAAAATAACGTTGGAACTTGGAAGGGATTATGTTTCGAAAATTTAAGGGCTATGTATATTGTATCATGAGTTCATGAATACCCCCAATTAAGTTGTCTTTTTATTCATGCCGCGCTTGATAAAACAGATGTTCACCGTCCGCATCGACCCCACTATACCACAAACACCATATCGACGACAAGCAAGCGGCCGGCAAAGAAATCCAAAGGTTCATCCTAGACCTCACAATTTCATATTCACCTCTCGGCACCAACAAGAAAGTTAAACAGTAGCTGTTGTGGAAACTACGGTGGTTGGCATAATGCACAACTATTTTAGTTTTTAAGCCAACGCCCCAAGAGAAAAAATGACATAAAAATTAGCAATATGATGAATACTTAAATAAGGACACCCTATACTCGTAACGTGAATACTTGAATACTTAAATTGACAAAAATCATTAAATCCTACCTAATGATACAATTCTATTTTGAGCATAGTAGGGGGCTTTCCGACAAAAAAAATCAAGTCACAATACATCCAATAATTGGTCCCAACTAAAAGTGAAGCATTCAATCAGCCCCATGTAATCAGTTTTGCACATTAGTACTATGGTATGTCGGTTAAATTTGCAACAAAGTACTATGGTATGTCAGTTAAATAAGGACTGAACATCACCACGCATAATGATATGATGAGAACATTGGCAGTCTAACCTAGAACTAATTGACATTAATCTTTTGTACCAAAGAGGAAGGTAAACATACATCTGATGCGCAAACACAAATAATCTATCAAGATATACTGCTAACACATGGATATCTTATAGCACCAGGGAAACTAACGTGTTTGACACATACTGAAAGTCTGAAACTAACCTAATTTTGAAATGTAAACATCCATATTAGGATACTTTTAATCACCACACCAAGAGAAAGTTCGCACAGGATGACAAGAAACATGACGACTGAAGCCTATTGAACAAAACTCCAGTTATTACATCTAGTGCTAACCTGTCGAGTAATTGTGACCATGACAAATTTCCAAGAAATTGTGATAAGTACCAAAAAAGGGAAAGCATTTTGCATCATCGGGTAGTTTTAATTTAAGATGCACACAACAAATGGAGAGCACAAGTACAATTACTAGCTACCATTACTTTCTTCGCCCCGCTGCATCTAAGATGTTCCACTAGTAGCATCATCGGGTAGTTTTAATTTGTTTGATTAACCACCACTACTAAACAACTCCTATCGTAACCAAGCATCGACGCACCGATGCTCAAGGCATACTACTAACCGAGTGTTCAATTAGCAAATGGACTAAATCATCAAATCAAAGAACTAAATCGTGAGAATGACTCCCGAGAGATAAGCGAAAGAAGCGACAGAGCAAAGCATGCTACTAGTGCCCCCACCGGAACCCTAGCGTCTAGATCGAAAAAAACGAACCCTACGGATGTAGGTCGCAATCAAGTGCGGGAAAATCGAACCTTGAACTGCCCGTGTAGGTAGATCCGGGTTCACCGGCGAGGTGGAAGATTGTGTGCGGCGACGGCGAGGAGGATGGGGGAGGCGGCGAAATCGGCGACGGCGAGGAGGATGGGGAGGCGGCGTACACGGCACGGGCGAGGGGGGCCGTAGGCGGAGGATGCGGCGCCGGTAGTGGGAGGTGCGAGCGGCCGCCGCCGGGGAGGCGCGAGGGAGGGGGAGATGCGAGCGGCCGCCGCTGGGAGGCGCGAGGGAGGGGGAGATGCGGCGGCGGCCGCCGGGAGCACGTGGAGATGGGAGTCCAGGCGCCCTCGACATATGGCGGATCGCCTCCGGGTCCTGGGTTTTACCGGGTGCGTTACCGGGTGCCGTTGCAACCCGTCCAGGAGCTCGGACCCGCAAATTTTACCGGCTCAGGGTGGGATACCGGGTGTCGTTGCGGTCAGCCTTAGCTTGCACGTCAGGACACAGTTGTTTGGTTTATGAGTGAAGAATAGTATGGTGTGGTCACTGGTCAGACAAGTTAGTGTGTATAAGAGTGCACATGGGACATTATTTGCACAAACTATCAAAGTTATATGTATAACAGTACAAGTGAAAAGGAGTATGATTTAGCATACCAACTACCACAATGCAAGTTCTTCCCTTGTACTTGTAGAGGTATGAAAAACGTATTATATCGATGAGCTAATCAATGGAAGCTCAGTGTTTATTCAAGTAGTCACAATAAAAATGATGTATTTACTATTTACTAATACAAATAGTTCAAAACTGCAAGACACAAAACAGAAGAAACTTAAACATAATAAAATGAACCGCCTTAAGGGAGCTCATCGAAATTACTCTATATTGGAAAAGATGAGGCAGTTTCAAGCCGAAGCAACAATGAGATGCAAAGCTTTATGGTCAGCCCACGACCTGCATGGCGTGGCCGGGATTGATGCCTGCACAAGAGGGTGGTGCTGTTGGGACTCTGAATAATATTGTACATGCCTTTTTTTTAACGGACGGTGAAAGCTTACACTTTCCAGTATTTTTATTAAAAGAAGAGAGTTAGCTCAATTTATAAGGAAAACCGGGCCGAAAACCACACAACTTCGGTCCGAAGACCGTACAACTAGGGAGGTATAGCACCATCCCTTACAATTTCGGTACTTTGACCGTACAATACTGTCCATGCCTCTCAGTCCCAAACATCTGCATTCCTATTTCTTGTCAGGTATCTCATTCTACTGCATCTCGATCTGCCGGCGTGCTGTAGATTCTTGCTCTCTGTTCTTGCATGGTGGATGCCGTACAGTAATTCTGGAGGTTGAATAGCTAATGCTAAATACTTATACATCTGGGATGGTTCATATTTTCCCTACATGAAGTTAGGAATTTCCTATCAATTGATTGTTGAATTCCTGGCAGGGTTTGATGATCTCTGTGAATTCCACACTCAGTGCAGATGATATCGACCAAAAGATTGATGCAATTTGATTTGGAGAGCATATTGAGAGGCGAAAGGAAACACATAATTGTGATGTTCTTCTTTGTGCTATGACCACTCACAGAACTTTCTAGCGTGGTGCTTGGGGTTCTCAAGGTTGTGGAACATTCTTTGAGTGCTGCGGGAGGCAGTCACCTTCCAAGCTTAAATTCCATTCTCTGATGCACCTCAGTCCTCTCGTGGTTGTTATATGGAGAAATTCCTTCCAACCCATGGTAACACTTGCAACCAATTCACAAATGACACGTTGCACCCATATATGAGTACTAAGAGTGGTTTACTATTGTAGGTATTTTAAGCTTACCTTATCCATTTAAATATTTGAATTTTTTTTGAATAAGATGAATGGTCAAAATTATAATTTTGTGGTACCGCACAGGCGCACGCATGGGGCGACCAAATGCTAGCCTGAACAGCCTTCACTTTTGATTCTTCTTGGGTTCGTTATTTGTCAATCTTTTGCAAACAATTCAGTTTAGGGGAAAAAAGTCAGTTTATAAAAGGTGTTGGTCTGTATATTACAGTCTTAAATGATGTAATGCGCGCGAGTGTTTTGGTCCATTTTACAAGTCTTGCATGAGAAGGTACAATGACCAATTAGATACAACGCCCCACCTACAACAAATGCAGAGCTAGACTCGAGAACAGCACATCTACGAAGGAGACCTATCGCGCGCAACCGGCAACCACGCAGTCGACCACATCCAGCAAGTTGCGACAACCATGTGTGGCCATTCCAGCAGATGTGCTGCTCCTCAAATC
Source organism: Cenchrus americanus (assembly GCA_947561735.1). Lineage (NCBI taxonomy): Eukaryota > Viridiplantae > Streptophyta > Magnoliopsida > Poales > Poaceae > Cenchrus > Cenchrus americanus. Next base: position 240,544,853 of record OX387245.1, read on the forward strand.
CCGAATACAACTTCCTCCGACGCCTCCCAATCCCAAACATGGATTACGTACTGCGGCAATGGATATTCATGAACTTAACTGTCAAGAAGCACTCTATTTTGTTCAAGAAATATGACTGACTTGGTGACCTTTTGCCATCGTATAACGACATTTATACTCTAGGAAACATTAGTAGACTAGACTGGAAAGAGTTAAGAACCAATGCATGATATGGAAAGGGTTTTTAATTTCAAGATGATATTTTTTTGGACCCAGCGATAAAGATCATTTTCTGGAAATTTCAGATTTTCTGTTTTCATTTTAAATTTTGTTAAAAATAATTTTGGCTGGTATTTTTTTCAGACCCAAGCGAAAAAGACGAAATTTCAGAAATTCCGTTATATATCCTCTGGAAAAGTTTTACCTGGCTACGGTTCGCGCGCAGACAAGAACACTTGTTTAATTGGGTTGAGGTGAATAATGACAAAGTGCTGACTATACGGTGAGGTAGCACCGTAGCACAATAAAGCTAGTGATATCGAAGTACATTCAGTACAATTAGTGAATTGATATGATCAGGACAATAATTTATATTTTCTACCACCGTCTCTACCACACACATGATGTAAAAAGATTGCAGTTGCTGGTGCTGAATACTCAAATCAAATCCCTTGTATACTTTTAAACTGTTGCTTTTAAACAGCTTTTTTTTTCCAAAAAAATCATTACCAGGACCTTAAATTCTTAAACACTTAGCTTTGTTTGGCAAGCCGAGCAATTGCGTGGAATGGACCCAAAACCCTTGTTTGGAGAACAAAACCCACGCGTGTCGAGCTCCCACTCCTGGCCCAAAAGGGTATTTGGCTGCAGGGGAGCCACTCCACCGCACGTTGGGACGAGAAACTGGACACACCGTTCATCATGCTCTACTTCCGTGCGCCTTTGTCGTAGTGCCGGCCCTAAGATTTTGAGCGCCCTCTAGCGGAACTCGTCACGACGGCCTCTCTAAAATCTACTTTATGTAAACTTTTATAAAACCTATACATATACATACATGTTTTTTTTTGCTTTAAGTCGAAAATAAATATATTGATGTATTTTTAACACGTTTGATAATTATCGAGGAACAATTAATGTAGATTAAAACACTACACCTGCCTTGGGAACCACACTACTCTCGTCGTCACCTATCCCTCGCGACGCTGGTGGTGAGCCCGACCACACACCCGGCAGGTGCACCGCCGCCACCTCCTCCTCCCCTCCATCCATCTCCTTAACTACCTCGTCCCCTTGATCTCCACTCTTTTTCCCTGCTAGGGTTCGTCATGCAGTGTGGTGGCGACGGCGGTGGCGACCGCTGCTCCAACTTCAACCTTGATTTGACTCCTCTAAGTGTGACTACCCCCTCTTCCCCTCCCCCTCTCCTCCCTTCTTGCTGGGTCTGATCCGCCAGTAGAGGCTTCTTGCTAGGTTGCTGTAATTGCTAGATCCGTTATCCAGGAGAGAATCTTCTTGGTAAAAAAAAAAAAAGCTTGGCATAAACACGATATAGGAAGTAGTATTCAGTGAAAGGAGCTATCACTATTGTTTACTGACAATGCGAAGTTATTGGGGGGTTTCTGATGGCTTTCAGTATCATTGGAGACAGGAGGACCGAATACTTGATTGTCTTTGTCGACAAAAACTAACTAGAGCACAGATGTACCAAGTTAGAGAGCATCATGAGCCTTCCTATAGTTAGCAATTTTCATTCACTAGTCTTGAGAAAAGCCCTGTTAAGGATTTTAATTACATGTTCATGGATTATGATGCAAATATTTTTTCTATGCAACTTTATGGATTCTGGGAAGACATGTCCAAGTTTACTTTGTTCATGTATCAGTTTCTTGTTTTGTAGAGTCACTGATACCAGATACTTGTCTGCATATGCACTACTATTTATTATTTTCATTTTGATTTCAGATACTTGTATCATTCACTCATTTGATTGAAGCTAATTGATACTTGTATCATTTTCATTTCATAATGCTTTAGAGATTACCAGTTGTTCTGTAATTCCTTTACTTATAGTTCTTTCAAGAGGTACCTTACATAACATTTATCTGTTCCGGAGACAATCACTTCAAAGCTTGGCTTTTAAAGTTCCAACAAAATTTCTAAGTTGATAGTTTGGTCCATCCTTTGAAATGCAGGTATATGCTTTCAAGGAATTTTTGCTGCATATTGTTTCCTCTCTGTCAAGACTTCACTCCACATTCCATTGCTCATCCAATGCGTCAAGGTGTCAGCTATTGATCGGCAGTGCAGTTTACTTTATTAGTTGAACTCAGTTGTGGTCATTGCTATTATTATTTAACTATTGCTATGTTGGCACCGTATTCTGTAGACAGTGTCATGCTTGTGCAATTACTCCGCAATTTGCATGCAATGACTATTGTACTGTTGAACTCAGTCGTGGTATTGATATTTGAATGTCTCCTGTCCTTGGTGAAACTGTTGTTCCACATTTTTGTTCATTATGAAATTGGATGTTTCCCCTTTTATTTTCTTATGTGCATTCAATTATTTGCTCTAACTGGAAATTTGACACAGCGAAGTCAACTCAGCTCACGTCCCTCCAAACCCACCCGGCCAGGCACACCCGTGGAATCATCCATCAACCCACCCGTGGATTTGGTGGGCTGCGGGGATCACCCCAACCCAGCTGTGGAATCATTTTCCCGTGGAAAGAATTCACCTGTTGAGGGGGGGTTAACAGGAAAAAAATGAACTGGGAAGGTTCACAGGAAAAAATGATGTAACAACGTCTCTGTACGGCCGACACAAAGTAGTTTAGCTCAAGGGAAAAGTATAAATAGCACCCTCATCTATTGCAAGTACACTATTTAATCCCCTCAACTACAAAATCAGGTATTTGCACAACCATTTACTTAGCCTTCTTTTCCGGATTTTGAAAGGTAGTTTTGAGAAAGCCGGTCGGGGTCATCTCCCAAGCCCAGCGGACACCTGCTGACTGCCGAGCTGCGAAGCAGATGCCGCCTTTCCCGAATACCACCGCATCCCTTGCTGGCTGCGGCGCCGTTGGCATTGGAGCCACACTCCACCAGTTCGCCGTTGGCATTGGCCGCCACGGTCTTCACGAATTTGAGCACCACACTCCACCAGTTCGCCGTGGTGCACTGGCCGGTTAGCCCTTCACTCATCATCTTGCTTCCCTGCTGTTGTGCTCTTCATCCACCAACCACGAGCTAGCGCTCATATTTGGAGGAGGAAGGTCAATGCGACAGGAAAGGGAATGGAGTGCGAAGCAGTTGGCGGCCGCGGTGACTAGTAGCCTTCCGCTGCAGCAAACATGGATTCACCCATGAACACGAAGGACACGCAGAGGGTTGGAACTCCCGAATCCCGATGGCTTGACTTGAAAAGAGTCCCCTCTAATTGAGTGGATAAGATAGAGGCTTTAGAGTGAGACCTATTGTTACCGCCGGTGATGGCAAAAAAACTAGGCTGGTTATGGCAAAGACGAGAATGGAAACATGCAGATTATGCCGGTTGCTGTTGCTGTCTGGTGTTCTTTCCTGTGTGGGGGAGAGGAACTCCAGAAAGACGACGACCTCCAGGAGGACTACCTCACAACTGCTGAGCCGCCCCAAACGGTGGCACTCGCAGGCATGTTGTGCCCTTGAAATTCAGAATAGAACATTCCCTGGCGCATCCCAACCCCTAACATTTGCAGACCTGTCACTGGTCTCAATTTTGATTTTGACCTGTGCACATATATTGATAAACTCATCAAATGACAAATCAAATGGCAAGAAGCTCGAGCTCGACCACCTGCCCACAACCATTTATATATGCATATTCTCTATATATGTGCACTTGTGCAGGAGGACAATTGCTTGATTGATGATTGTGTTTGACGCGAAAATAGGATGTCACCTCCGCGCGCAACACACGTGACTCCCCGGTCTGTAGCGAGGCGTGCTAGCCAATCTGACCTGTTGATTGACAATGGAAAAATTTTAGGGATTGACTAGAGAACCAATGGCCTTTTTAGCGGCATGTGTACCAACCAATCGACCCATACGAGTAAAGCAGGATCGGCCGGATCGAGAGCGACCGAAGCGCGGGTGCGTGAGTAGATAGATCGACCGGAATTGGCCGATCGTGACGTCGCACTCGAACAAGTCGGATTCGGGTGTAGTGTTAGAAACGATAGGATCTTGATCGAGTGGGGTAATTGGTGATAATAGCTAAAAACCACAAGCATTGGTACGAAAACTTGCGGATCCGGCTAATATCGATAAGGGGTGAATAAAAAACAAGATGAAACCTCGGCTATACGCCGGAGGTTGAAGCCTAGGGTTATTCGGTAAAACGGTACTCATAAGTTTGTCGGAGATCGACCAATGCAGCCCAATGAACTTGAAGGACGGTGTTGTAGAAAAGAGAAAAACGCAATGGCGAAGTCGCCGAAAATTAGATGTTGTAAAAGTAGATGGTGTAAAGTAGATGATGTAAAGTAATGGTTTGCTCGGGGGCGGTTTGTTTGATATTGGTGTGTACACTTTTCTTGACTACGCGGGGTCGCTATTTATGTCTTGAGAACAACCCTACTCCTAGCCAATTACGACACCGTTTACTTGAATATAAAGACAAAAACTACTAAAAATAGAAAAGGACTCTTGCAAGATTCAAACTCTCTAAAAAATGACTCTTGACCCATTGCCAATCGTGGATTGATCCACCCCCTCCGTGCTTTCCTTCTAGCGCATCTTCTCTATTGCAGCCTCCTTCTTTCCATCGGCTGATCCCCCGTTCACTACGTGAAAAAGCGGCTTTGGTAACGGGCGCGGATCGCCTTTGGTAACGGGAAATGAGCCCATTACCGATCAAGTGTTACAAATAAGCCAAGAAAGGTAATGGGCGGATGCACATTGCGATAAGACATATTCGTAACGGGCATTAAACAACGGCCGCTACCAGAACTAGCCACCAGTCACGTGAAATGGTTGTTTCTTTGGGCCCACAGGGACCTTTCGTAACGGGCACCAAAGCAAAGCCCGTTACAGAAGCTCCATATCAGAGACGCCTGATGTGCACCTGCGTCTCCAGTATCTTGACGAAATGAGACACGTCTATTTCACGCGCGTCTCAGCACAACTGGTATTCTTAACGGGCATCAAACAACGATCGTTACCACCACTAGTCACCGGTCACGTGAAATGGCTGTTTCTCTGGGCCCACATGGAACTTTGGTAACGAACATGAAACGAGCTCGTTCCTGTGAAATTAACATCAGAGACGCATTCTGTGAACCAGCGACTCCACTGTCTCGACGAAATGAGACGCATCTGTTTCTACGCGCGTCTGCTTTCTCTCTATTAAAGGAGACGCTTTCTTTCAACCCGCGTCTCCTATATCTCAATGAACGGCCAGGTCCTGGGGCCCACCGGTCAGGACTGGTAACGGGCTTTTACACTGCCCGTTACATTGTGGGCATTTTTGTAACGGGCTTTCCGAATGAAGTCCGTTACTCATTCATTAGTGTTTGTAACGAGCTTTAATTAACGCCGTTACAGATACGGCGGCCACCCCTACAGTAACCTTGCTGGTTGCGGCGGCATCCTAGAACCGGTCGAGATTTGGCGGCCACCAAGGGCCGCATCCCGGAACCGGCCGGGATATGGCAGCCACCACAACAAGGAGACATCACAAACACATTCTCACATCACAGATATAGGCAAAGCAAGATCACATTTATAGACAAGCTAGGATCACATCAAGTTTCAAGTTACTCTCACAGGGCTTGTTTGAATGGAGTCATGAGAAAACTGCCTGAACCAGGCAGTATCTGACCCCAACCAAGCAAGCCAAGCAGGTTTCTCAGGCAACAACACCTGACTAAAGAAAGCTGAATGAGTTTCAAGTTTCTGGTCACAATAAACTCACGGTGCACCACTGTAGAACTTGCCCTTTCGGTCGATGGTCTCCTTAAGAATATACTCGCACAAAGCATCTCCTGGACATGCTTTACATCTTCGTGGAAAGATCTACGGGAGGTTTGAAATCCTGCAAAATACAATCATTTATGAGAATACAAGTAGAAATCATTTTCTAAAATCATATGGATAATATGAGCGAGAGATAAGGTTGAGCATTATTATCTACTTATAGCAACCTTCTTGATGTCGGGTATGTCATCGCAGTCTTAACATATGGAATGCCACATGGAATCCACACAAAGAGGACCCCCGTGGCGCCGAGCACACCGCATCAAGGTACCAAAATGACAAGTTAATGCGGTACCAAATAGGTAAGAAGGGACCATACAAAAACCTCGGTCTTACGGCGAGATTTGTTTTGTGCTTGAGTGTGGCTTTTGGCTTTTTTTTTCTTTCCTTACATCACTTTGTCCCGTGCATCACCAAAGGCCCCGCATGATCAGCAATACCAATTAGAAACACTAAGAGATTGATTTTTTGTGAACAAAAAATACTGTACCAAAGGCCCTGCATGGTCAGCAATACCAATTAGAAACACTAAGAGATTGAATTTTGTGAACAAAACCTACAAGAAACCGACCATTCAAAACATTTTGGAGGTCTGGGAACTTTAGCGGGGGATGTTGTTTAGCGAATCTAGATACCAAACCTCTCTCGAACTTCATACGGATGATCACCGTTACCTAGTGGCTAGTGTAGTAGGCACCCACCACATAGTAGTTGTTCATCATTGCATTTGAGATTGCTTTGCCAACTTGCTGAGAATGTTGAGAAATATTTGTTGAAGTAAACAAATTTGGATCTAAAAACCCAACACTGATCTTCATCCCTGCTACCTTGTCCATCATTTTCCTACAAAAAATCAATTTGTTAGCATGCATGAACTTTGCGGTAAAAATTAAAGAAATATCTTTTTAGGTTTTAAAGGACTTACGATGTCCACAACCTCATGAAGGTAACATCTATAGAAGCCAAGTTATAAGTTTATACACGCTACAGAATTCAATGTTCAACATTAAAGCACCACAACCACCTTTAAAGTAGTCTTGATCCACCTTTGTCGGAAAGGCAAGTTTATCCTTACTGTGTTCCATGACATAAGCATGCAACTTGGCACAATTTGGTCCAACAGCCTTTACATTTGCTTCTGACAACATAGGTGCACCAGGCTTGTATTTTGGTCGGTCCTGTTTTGTCCCATTAACACGTTAAGATTCTCATCCGTAGTGGAGATTTCCCGGGCTCCCTCCGTTGCGAGAGGCCGCTTGTACTTGTTGCATCCGCCGCTTAGGGGGAGATTGCCCGTGGTCCTCCTCCTCCTTTGGAGAGGCCGCCGTTTCGTCCGTTGATTATCCTCAAGTTGCGTATGCCGCTAGGCGGAGTTTGCCTGGGCTCCTCCTCCGATTGTTGTCGACGCTCCTGCTGCATAGTTTTGTTGATCCGCCGCTGTCGTTGAGCCTTCTCTTGCCGACACCGAGCCGCAAAGCACCTCCATTTGATGTTGTACCCCCGGTACCTATTGCGGCTTCGGGGTTGGGATGTCTCGTCATGGGTGGTATAATGATCCTGTCCTTTGTTCATTGGATCCTTTGAACGAGAGCCGCGGCCTAGGGTTGCTACGTCACCCCCTTCAATTGGTACGGGTACGGGGTATTGACTCGTATTGGCCCACACATAAGTAGGTTGCACCACAACATACCCATCCCGCACCGGTACCGAATGGCAAGCCTTTTGAGATGGAAAGCCTTTCGCTAGTGCGAGCTCCACGGTGCCATCCAAAAGGCCGCACACGGTTGGCTCTGTCGGCTTATCCGTTGTGTCCAACATAGGTCATCGACTATCACTTGTGCACTTCATTCGCTTCGTCACCGTCGACATTCCAATGATCTTGCTCTCTGTCATATTCCTCCCTGACATGCGCATGTTCTTTCTCGCTGTCATGCCCATCTTCTTCCTCAGTGCCATCCATATCTTATTCCTCGCTGCTACTGATAGGCGCTGTAATTGGGAAGGAAGAAGTGCATTTTTGGGTATGTTGATGCCTGATAGTCTTAGAGCATGGACAATTGATTTAAATGTTTTGTCCGCTGTCACATCATGAGCATCGGACCTCTTGTTCCTCTTCTTCCGTACATTCCAACGAACTTTTCACCAAACCCTTTACCCCGGCCAAGTGAACTAGACACGCCACGGACCCGACCTCGATGCTGCGGGAGTCTCAAGTGCTTGCGGTGAGGATATCATCCTCCTTAACCCCGGAGAAAGAACCATCGCTACCCCGAGCCGCAAGTGTTTTCACCCTATCGCTACCCCCACCACCGCGGGGGTTTCGAATGTTATGCCCCCGCTTCCTTCACTAGTATTTTTCTTCTTCTTCCCTACCCTTGCCTGCAGATAAGGTCTCGAACATCCGGAAATTAGTCCCAAGGGTTCGTTTTCCTTCGGCGGCGAGCTTTACATCCTACTCCTCCCACTCTTTCCTTTTACCACGATAACCTTTTCTACCCGTCTTGTGTGGCTTATTATGCAATGCTCTCATTTGTTTCATCTCGCTAGCTCAATTGCTGAAATGAAGGAAAATTGGTTTCTTGCGAAACATGTCCCGGTCTTGTTGCCGCAAAAGGCATGCTTCACAAAGGGAGTCTCCTCTTCGCTCACATATTTTTTCTTAAATGGGCCTTGAACCGCCGTTGCAAGGTTCCAATCGTGATATAGCCGCCTTAATCGCCTTCTTGCAAACGGATTCTTCCAGATTGGCCGGGTAATCTAGCTTATCCTCTAAAACCGAAAACAGATGGTCCTTCTCAATTGGTGAGAGATCATCAACCACCTTGTTGATTGACACCCGCTCCCGAGCAATGAGACCACGGACCAATACAAATCTATCCCTCGCAAAGCATCCGGGTTAGGCCAAAAATTGGCATCAAGTACGATTCTTTGTCAACTTGTCTTACGGGCATTTGGTTTGTGTTCTTGACCCGCGGGATCGAGTACTACTCGCAGAAGTATGTGCCGAGTGACCCCGTGAAGAAGGTTCACCGACGATGGGATGTGATGATGCACTTGGAGGTAGATGAGTTTGTTGTTGTGGGAGACCGAATAGATGATATGTCGGGTTTGTCGGTAGAGCAACATAAGGAAGACCGAAAATCTAAACTTAATTCTTATTAGATAAATTCGTTTTCTTTGACGAGCAAAATAGTCGATACGTCGTAAATAAAATCAGCATATACATACACATTTCATATTTTACTTAATTAGCATATAGGGATAGGTGCTAACCATTTTGTCGGGGACACAACAATATGCTTATATATCAAAGCAAAGAATAAATTCCTTCAATTGCTTCCTTGTCCAACTTGAGCAACGATGGATTGTGTGTTCCATAAGTCCATGCAACGGGAGGATAAAACAATGGTCATGACATTATATATCACAGTAGTGAAACAACACTCACAAACATCATGACACCAACAATAACAATATATATGACGAGTAGTGAAACAATTAACACTCACAACAAAGCATAAGACAGTCTAGTTATCACTACCTATAAACCATTGCGATGCAATTCCCACTAACATTATGTGGCCATCGAATTGAAGTATGCTAACGAGGTCCAAAGCATAATCGTCGATCTAGTACATTCAAAGCATAGCAGAATTAAAGTATACTAACATCCTTTATGCTTTTCATAAATTTACAGGTGCAAAAATTATAGCACCAAGAACATGAAAATGAATTTCAACATTTCATATAATTTCATCTCTTAGCAATAATTTATTCAAAACAGACTTGGAGCAACAAAATCCATTCATCAAATCCACAATCAATCAATTAAAGATGAACTATTAAGGCATGTCTCCGTAATCCACCTTGACATGAATATATAGCGAGATTGAGTGGATTACATTATAAACCACCGCCATGCAATTCCCAATGACATTATGTGGCCATCGGAATTAAAATATGCTAACGGGTCCAAAGCATAACTGTCGATTTGAGCATAGCAGAATTAAAGTATATGCTAACGGGTCCAAAGCATAATCAATCGATACGGTACATTCAAAGCATAGCGAATTAAAGTATGCTAACATTCTCGATGCTTTTCATGAATTTACGAGGCAAAAATTGTAGCCAATGAATTTCAGTGAGTTCATATAACTACATCCGTTAGCAACAATTTATTCACAAAGACTTGGGGCAACAAAATCTATCAATCAAAACCACGAGTCAATCAATTAAAGATGAACTATCTAGGCATGTCTCCCTAATTAATCCACATTGACATGAATATATAGCGGATCGATTTTGGTGGCCGATGAGAGACGGGCGTTGGGGGTTCAAGCGGGACTAACCACCGTCGTGAATGAAGTAGCCGTTCTCGTGATGGTCGGAGGGGCCGGATCCACGGCGGCTTGTGGCTCGAGGCGGCCGGCTCGTCATCATGGCCGGGGACGACGTCGACGCATCCACGTCAATCGTCTTTAGGTTGGCCGGATGTACGTTCGCACGCGAGAACCGCGTCCTTGTCACCTTGTCATCATGCGGGGAGCGGGGGGGGGGGGGGGGGGGGGGCGGAGAAGAGCGGGGCTGCGGCCGGAGAGAGTGACGAAGGCGAGCGGGGCGGCGGCAGCGACGGTGGGGAGAATGCGGGCGTTGTGCATCCGTCTATGAGGAGCCGAATATGAACGGCGCACGTAAGCGTGTTTAATGAAACTACCGTCCGCGCCCTTGATGGCTCCGTGCGCAATTGCAATTTCATGGGCACCGTAGTAAATATAGGTGGGAAATTTTGAGCAGCCCGCACACGGTTTGCTCGCTAACGCCGACGAGTGGGCCGGTGTCATTGGCGACGATGGTTAGTGAACCCGAACGCCTTTGTTGGGAGTTGGGTCGGCAGTTTTATTTTTATTTTGGCCGCCGACGCCGACACGTGGGCCAACCACTATTTCTTTTTGGAATGAAACGTGCTTCCCTAAAATATTAGAGCCCATAAAACTGCACCTACAAAAATCATAAAAATACGAATAATTCATATTTAGATATTTGGTATTTGAATAAAATATCAACGATCACACTTGTGTGCCCAAGATTCTTAGAATCCATTTTTACATCCCATGTTAGTGATGTAATAATTCTACTAACATCGAGTGTGCTCTAAAAAATCTACAAATTGACTTGCCAACATAATTTGGGTATCTATACTTGTCTCCAAAATTTCAAATGGTTTCGATGAAGGAATAATATACTTGTGTACAAATGTCTACATCTCTCACATAGTTTCCTAGAGTGTTTGCTTGAACATTGAAGTTTTCCACACTTTGCAACATGTTCGAACTTATATGCATTTGAAAACTTAACAACACCTTGTGTTCACTTTAAGCTTACGAAATGTAAAGTTCCATCACTAATGGTTGTGTAAAACAAATATTATTTGTATGTTGTACTTACAAAGAACAAAATAAGGCATATAAACATCACTCAACAAATGGAATGTACACTAAACAATGAAATTAATGAATAGATGATGATTTTAGAAAAAATAGAAAAAAATATCAAATTTGGACTAATAACGACAAAGAAATACTTGTTGCAACATTTGATTGCAGATTAAAAGGAGAAACGGGAAATGTTCTTCATTTGAATAGAAGCGCCCCCCACGGTCACTTGAATAGAACAAAGGAGGAAGCGAGAGGGCACCGCCGCTTGCCGCTGCCACCATCGTGCCCTCTTCGGTAGTTTTGACACCCAAGAGGGAATCCCGAGGCCTCGTTGGCGGCAAATGAGGCCACCGCAACCTTCGATTTGACTCACAAACGTGACAAATCAAATATTATCTATCAAAAAGCGATTAAAAACCGACATCCCGATAAAATCAAATCGTGTTTAGTAATATATCTAATAATTTACATTCAAGATAGGTAATGTTCATTGGTGCTTGCGCCTACATCCCGATGTTCATCCTGGCGACGGCGTACTCCACGGCGGGGCGGCCGAAGCTATGCGTCCGGAGGTCGAACTCATGACGAATGCGACACTCGGCGCCGCAAGTAGTGGATGATCTCTTTGGTATCCGGCCCGTAGCGCCTACATCCCGCTTCCCAAATGTAGATGTGGGGATTCGGATGGGCGGCAACGGAATGTCATCATCGTCGCCGTCATCAAGCCGGTTCCACCATGCAATGTTGTCGAGACCCTTCTTGATGAGGTAGTGCGGCCGTCGCGAGGTTGTGGTTCTTCCACCGCCGTCGGGGGCGACGGGCCGCCACCGATTTCTTGGAGCGGTGCCATGGCTTCGGGGTCCGCCGGAGTTGCAACGGTACTTCGGCATCGCTAAGAAGTACTTGGCACCGAGTCTTCGGTAGCGGCATCTCCGATGAGCTTCGGACCCTTATCGGGGTTCCACCGCCTCATCAACCTCTCGTATCCCCTCGAAGCACAATGCCTCCGGATGATTGGCCTCGCGGAAGCGCCGCTCAAAGCACGACCGGACGTACCGATTCTTACATGCCTCACAAAGATCACGCGGCGACACGTGTAGTAGTACCTCATCGGAGTTGCGGATGAGCGGAAGGTGCCACGGATTTTATTGCGAATGTTTAGAAAATGGAAAACGGCCACATACTTGATGGAGTGGATGATGATCTTGGTGAGAAGTTCATCCGGCGGCAGCAGCAGCATCAAGCACACTACGGCGGCCATCAAGGAGAAGGGAGGAAATAGCACGGGATGGGGTTTGGAATTTGAATGGCAACGAGGGTTGAAGTTGGCGGCGACGACGGATGAAGTTGGCAAGGAGGATTGAAGTTGAAGAGGGATGAAGTTAGCGACGAGGATTGAAGTTGAAGGAGCGAGGAGACGAGCTCGAGGCTTGAAAAGATGGCGCCTCGGCCATGTCATAATAAAATAAATGGAAATTGAAAAGGCGCCGCAGTTTAGCTGCCGCCATTGACAATCGGGCCCGACATCATTGCCCCACCCCTTCTCCTTCCGGCGTAAGTGAAAGGCGATGTGTGGCTTCACGCCCGAGACGGAGCCCGATGCGAAAACGAGTGGCATGTACCGGCGTAATGGAGTAGTGGGTGGGGGCGAGAGGCGCCCGACGATTCCGCGTCTTGTCAATATAACTCCCCGTTGACGGTGTATTTTAGTGCACCTAGCATGTTCATTACACTTTGGTTTGGATTTGATTATGTAACTAACCCGCCACTAGGCACACTAATCATATAACAAGTTCATCTTTGTGCATGCATTTGGAAGTGCTGTGTTTATGTAGGAAAACATGGACATAAAGGACGGATTCGCAACAAGTTCAAAAGAGCATTTACGGAGTCTTGTTGGTGTTCATGAGCTTGATGAAATCACTTCCAATGGTGGCGAGGACCGAAGTGCTATGAGGAACACCCCCGGGGATTGAAGCGTAAAAGATCAAACTTCATGCGAAGAGAGCCTCCATCTTGGACGCGAGGATAACAGCATCAAAATCATGCAAGTGGAGGGGGCAAAGTACATAAGTGCACGAGGACCCACGGAGCAAAAGGGGCGACCGAACCGGCCGGGTGGGCTGGGCCGGCCGGCCCAGGCCGGCCGGCCCAGCCCAGTTCCGGCACCGGTTCGGTCCCGTTTTCCTTGCCCTCGAAGGATCTTCAACCCTAAAACCCCCGAGGCGCCGCCAACACCGAGGAGAGGAGTCATTCGCACCAGAAGGCCATCCACAAGCTAGAGAGAGAGGAGGAGGATCTCCCGGCGGGAGATCAACCACCTCGAAGGAAGCACCCTCTCGTGGAGAAGAAGGAAGACACGGCGGAAGGGAAACCATGATCAACGGTGCCATGATCAGCACCTTGATGGGGTAATCTTCTCATTCGTCCATGGGTTGTAATCGATCTTGAGATGTAATCGCACTTTGTCGGATTATCTATCTATCATCTTGTGTTGAATATACTTTAATGCTTAAGGTTAGCTACCATGCCGTAGAGGGAGTACGAGCTCCAATGCTTCCTTGGATCCATTCAATACGCCGTGTCCATCAAAGGTCTAGTCATGAATACCTTCGCGTAGTGACGGTACGAGAGAAGGGAAAGGACGAAACCGTGGTCACAACCCCGATAGATTAGATTGGTTTTCATGTCTTTAAGCGATTGCATGCTCTAGTATCGTAGACCCGTGGGCGAGTGTCTTTTATCTTGATATCTTAATCATTCTCTCTAGTGTAGTTTAGTTGTTTTCTAGTATAATATTAGTTAGGGTTTTAGTAGCTAGTGTGTCGTTGTAGATCGAACGCTTGTAATCCCCTTGCTCCGCGGATTGACAAGAACCTTGGGAATCCCGTGGTGAAAAAGGTGTGGGGTCCATACGCTTGCGGATCGTAGAGGGATACGTCTTTTATCCGTCAACAAGCCCCTTTTTCTGGCGCCGTTGCTGGGGAGCAAGTTAGTTTACATCGTTTGATTTGCATCTAACTTAGTTTTATATTTTAGTTTATCTTTCGTTCGCTATATCTAACATATATTATCTAGAAAAACACTTGTTTTGTTTTTGTTTTTGTTTTTATCTTATTGTCTAGATGGCGTTCGTTAATCAACCCGTGGAAGAACCGGAGAAATCATTAAGGGATTACGCTAGCCCCCGATGTGAAGACATAAAAGTACAAGAGTCGGATTCGAAGCTCGAAGCGACCAAGTATGAAATTAAATCCAAGATCATCAAGATGGTGGTGGCAAACCCATTTGAAGGGATGGTTACGGAGAACCCATATAGACATATAAGGGATTTCACGACAATATGCAACACGGTGCGTCAAGAAGGAGTTCCCGATGAATGGTTCAAATGGAATCTCTTTCCCTACTCACTTGCCGGCAAAGCAAAGACATGGTATTCGGTTGCGTCCTTTGAAGTTGAAGGCAATTGGAACAAGTTGACAAAGAAGTTTTGCGAGAAGTTCTTTCCAATTAGCAAGGTTCAACATCTAAGGAGGCAAGTGATCACTTTCATGCAAGGAGAAGAGGAAGGGATAGACCAAGCATGGGATAGGTTTAATGGATTAATCGAACAAGGACCAAAACTCGGCTTCACCGGTGACATACTCTTGCATACATTTTTCTTTTCCTTAACCCCTAGTTGCATGCAACACGTCGAAATGTGTGCGGGTGGGGATCTCATGGAGAAAACACTCACGGAAGCTGCCCAACTTCTACAAAAAGTTAGTAAAGCGGCTGCCATGCGAAGGGATTGGGAAACAAGACTTGCAAAAGAGCCGGAATACAATTCAAGGAAGAAGAAGCTTGCTGATTTTTCTAAAGAGTCAACCCGGAAGTCACAAAAGAGGAGCCAATCATGGAAAAGCTTGAACAAGAACACATCAAGACAAGAACTACACCAAACGTCGACTTCGCCGCACCAAATGAGACGAACAAGAGAAGCATGTCAAGCGCGAAGCCACTAAGGGAGTTCGAACCAATGGATTGGGTTCCTATTGATTGCGGAGAAGTATTCAACAAGAGAAGACCGTTCCCCAATCAAAAGGGAATGGCAAGAGCATTGGAAGTGGATTTCCCACTTTGGAGAAGAAAGCTGAAAATTCATACGACCTCGAAACCACCGGTGAGATTTTTGAAAAGCTCTTTGGAGATGACGTGGTGGATCCGGAACATATTGCCGAGGTGAAGAGAATCATGGGGATCAAGCCCGAAGCATCGCCATACGCTCGCCTTGCTGAAATTTACGCGATAGGATCCGAAGAAGAAGAAAAGATGGCACCACGCTTGAGTTGCGAGATCAACGGAGTTCAATGCAAAGCCTTATGCGACATCGGAGCCCAAGTAAGTGTTCTATCTTCTAAAATTTATGATAAAGTTCGATACCACAACCTAGACTTAGCTCCAACATCAACGAAATTAATTATGGGAGATGGTAGAACTATCAAACCTCTAGGTATTGCTTGCAACATGAAAGTAAAAATCTCTAGAAACTACATACCAACCGATTTCTTTGTTATTGATGCTTACCATAGTAATTCTGATCATATAATCTTAGGTAGGCCTTTTCTTAAGTTGGTTGATGCCGTGTTAGATGCCGGAGAAGGCAAAGTAACAATGAACCTTAATGGAACAAAGTACGCATATAACTTTCTTCGTGCTTCTAAACACCTTACACCTTTTCCTCCCGAAGATGAAGAAGTAGAAGAGATAGATAGTCTTTGTTTTGTTGAAACCCTTAGAGACCCGCTGCAAAGAGCGATGGAAAATCAAATTAGTAATCAACAAGATGAAGAACTAGAGGAAGCAACAAAAGGCTTAGAGCCGCACGATGGTAGTGTGGAGGAAGAGAAATTCGAAGACATAGGAGAAATCAAACCCGAGGAGCCACAAGTGCCCGAGGTAGACCTTAAACCTTTGCCCAAGGGATTAAAATATGAATTTTTGGGCCCGGACAAAATTTATCCGGTCATTGTGAGCGACGAGTTGAGTCCCGAAGAAAATGAAGCGTTGCTGATTTTATTAAAAAAACATAGGAAGGTGATTGGATATTCGATTAATGATCTCAAAGGAATTAGCCCAGCCTTTTGCACTCATCGTATACCAATGGAAGACCAATGTAAGCGCTGTAGTGGACCACCAAAGGAGGCTAACCCATGCCATGCGAGAGGTAGTAAAGAAAGAGGTTATCGAGTTACTTGATGCCGGAATCATCTACCGGTTCCGCATAGCGAATGGGTGAGCCCGGTACATTGTGTACCGAAGAAAGGAGGTTTAACCGTGGTGAAGAATAAGAAGAACCAGTTGATACCGCAAAGAACCATGACCGGGTGGCGGATGTGTATTGATTATCGTAAGCTTAACAAAGCGACGAAGAAAGATCACTTCCCCCTACCGTTCATTGACGAGATGCTCGAGAGGTTAGCAAACCACGCTTATTTTTGCTTTCTCAATGGATACTCGGGGTTCATGCAAATTCCCATTCACCGGAAGATCAACATAAGACAACGTTTACATGTCCTTACGGAATGTTTGCATATAGAAGGATGCCCTTCAGTCTATGCAACGCTCCGGCCTCTTTTCAACGTTGCATGATGGCCGTATTTTCGGAATTCATCGAAGAGATTGTTGAAGTGTTTATGGATGATTTTTCCGTTTACGGGAAGACGTTCATGGATTGCTTAGCAAACTTAGAAAAGGTCCTTACGAGGTGTGCGGAGGTAGACTTGGTATTAAATTGGGAAAAGTGCCACTTCATGGTCAAGCAAGGCATAGTGCTCGGACATGTTATATCCGAGAGAGGAATTGAAGTGGACAAGGCTAAGGTAGAGACGGTTGAGCAACTCCCACCTCCTACGGATGTTAAGTCCTTAAGGAGCTTTCTAGGTCATGCCGGATTCTATAGAAGATTTATAAAGGACTTCTCGAAGATCACTAAGCCTTTAACGCACCTTCTTCAAAAGGATGTGGCTTTCGACTTTGATGAGAAGTGCCTAGCGGCATTCCGGACCTTGAAAAATGCGTTGGTGAGTGCTCTCGTCATCCAACCTCGGACCGGAGCCAACCTTTCGAGATCATGTGTGACGCAAGTGACTACGCCGTAGGCGCGGTCCCGGGACAAAGAAAGGAAGGCCGAGTTCACGCCGTTTACTATGCTAGCAATACTCTTAGTGGGGCACAATTAAATTATGCCACTACGAGAAAAGGAGTTGCTAGCGGTGGTATTCGCTTTCGAAAAATCCAAATCTTACATCGTGAACTCAAAGGTCATTGTTTACACCGATCACGCGGCCATCAAGTATCTCCCGGCTAAGAAGGAAGCTAAACCACGTTTGATTCGTTGGATCCTTCTTCTCCAAGAGTTTGATGTTGAAATTCGTGATAAAAAGGGGGTGGAAAATGTTGTGGCCGATCATTTGTCTAGGATGAATCGTGGACAAGATGATAAAGAGCCCATAGAAGATAAGATGAGAGATGACCACCTCTATAGAGTGCTGGATAAAGATACTTGGATGATCGACATCATTCGAGCAATTCGAAAGATGCCCCTCGATCATCTAGATAAAAACACTCAAAGGAAGATAATCTCCGAAAGCAGAAAATATTTTTGGGATGCACCATACCTCTTCAAACTTGGCAATGATGGAGTAATGAGAAGATGTGTGCCAAGAGAAGAAAGGGTAGAGATTTTGAGAAAGTGCCACTCGGTGGAGTACGGTGGACACTATAGCCATTTTCGAACCCAGGGCAAAAGTATGGTCGAGCGGATTCTATTGGCCGAGAGATGCATGAAGATACTAAGAGATATGTTGCGTCATGCCCCGAATGCCAAAGAACCGGAAACATCTCTCAAAGAAATTCTATGCCTTTGAAATACAACTTGCAAATCGACATATTCGATGTATGGGGCATAGACTTCATGGGGCCTTTTAAAAACTCATTTGGATTCGAATACATCCTAGTCATGGTTGATTATGTATCCAAGTGGGTAGAGGCAATACCATGTCGTAAAGCTTCCACGGAGGAGTCCATCACTATGATCAAGAACGTGATTTTTCCCCGTTTCGGTACACCGAGAATCTTGATAAGTGATGGAGGAACTCACTTCACCGGGAAGAATTTCAAAAAGTGCTTGTCCAAGTTGGGAATTGAGCATAGGGTCTCTACGGCCTATCACCCACAAACCAACGGACAAGCGGAGACGTCAAATAGGCAATTAAAAAGCATACTCAACAAGACCATAGAGAAGGGAGGCAAGGATTGGTCAAAGAAATTAGACGGAGCTTTATGGGCTTATCGAACGGCGTTTAAAACACCGATAGGTATGACCCCTTATCAATTCGTCTATGGAAAAGCTTGCCACCTTCCGGTTGAGTTGGAACATAAAGCTTATTGGGCGGTTAAAGAGATGAACCTCGATCTCGATGCCGCGGTGGTAAAACGAAGAATCCAAATAAGCAAGCTAGAGGAGTTGAGGTTGAAGGCATATGAAAACGCAAGCATATACAAGGAGAGAATCAAAAGGTGGTATGATAAAAGATTGAAGAAAAAAGAATTTAAAGAAGGAGATAAGGTCCTCCTCTACAATTCGAGGTTTAAAACCTTCGGAAAGGGGAAATTGCAAAGCAAGTGGGACGGACCTTATGTTGTGCATTCGGTGTTCTCCAACGGAGCGGTAACCATTATGGATATAAACGGTGATCAATTTGTGGTGAATGGTCGGCGGCTTAAGGTTTACTACGAACTCGACGTCGTGCCGCTTCACCATGTTGACGTCTTCGACATGGAGGAAGAGCCCGAACGTCCCGCCTAGGACGAAAAACAAGGCATCAACTTCTCGTAAATATTTTTTCTTTTAGTTTTCGGAGTTTTTCGTGAAGATTTCTTGGGCCAACTTTTTCCCATATGCTAAGGAAGAAAAAATAGGGCGGTGTGCAAAAAAAGCGGCCCGCCCGGCCCCCGCGGGGGGTGGGCCGGCCGGCCCAAGCGGGCCGGCCCCGAGAGGGGCCCGACGTCCGATGACGCCGAATTTCGCCGAATTGCTCCTTTTCGACTTCCTTGTTTGGTCGGGAAAATTTTAAGGGAAGTGTAAAAAAGGAAAATAAGGTTCCCGGGGCTTTTCTCTCGGGACTATTTATTTGGCCGAATTGGGAGCTCGAGGATCAAACCTTTCAAGCAATATTTTGCACCCTTGTAGCAGCCATTGTGCCCCCAAGAAGCTTAGAGTTGAAGCTAGAAGCCAAGAAGCCATCGATGGAGGAGGCGATGCGATGCGAGCTCAAGCTACCCGTCAAGAGGACCGCACGCATCCGTCGCGGAGGACATGTCCCGACCGGAGCTCTTGCATCTCGCAACCCCGTCGAAGGAGAGAAGATCCCTACACCCGTCCGAAGGTCGCCACACATCCAAGGCATCAAGCGCAAAGACTACAAGGAGGTGTCGCCGAGCCTAAGGATTATGGGGATAACGACTACTCCGACGATCGTAGCCCGAGCTCGTGGGCGGCGCCGATAGAGATGATGATGATTGGGATGAGCGCCCCAAGGAAAGGACTCCCGAAGGCCCCAACGGCGACGGCAACGATGGCAACGAAGGCAACGACAATGGAGGTGGCAACGACGGTGGTGACGATGGTGGAGATAATGGCGACGACGGCCCCTTCGGATTGCATCCGATGTGTTGTCAAGCTTGCCGTCAATCCATCGGGGATCTCTACACGTCGGTCGATGAGTGTCTCCAAGCCATGGAAGCGATGAAGCAGCGTATGGAGGACTTGGAGCGCGTAGTTGAAGACGACTACAAGTTCCTTAACCGTAACGTGCGCAAACTTTTCGGCATGGTTGGAAACATGAGAGGCAAGTGGTGCAATACTTGCTTGAAGTACCACTAGATCTAGTTTTCCCCTTAGGATTTTTGTAAGATACGATGAGGACGTCGTATATTTTAAGCGTGGGGGAGAGCTAGCTCGCTAGCCTTAGCCTTTGAACTTTAAGTTTAGGTTCGGTTTAATCTTCGTGCATGAGTCTCAGTGTTTTAATGAGTCTTTAGTTTTTGAGTGTGTTGTAAAATTTTTGCAAGTGTCTTAAATTAGTGTTGAGTCAAGAAAATCAAATAAAAAGAGTCTTTATATATATCTTTCTGTTTTATGTATTGCTTATCTTTATTCACTTGTTTGTTTAATCTTCGATTCTTGATATATGAACATGAGTATGTGGTTTGAAAAATGTTTACCGTGGTGCTTAGTGGAATCGCTACTACTTAAAGTACCCATACCGCACTTCGATCTTGAGCTTCACATGTTAGTTATGCTATGTTCAATGCTAAAAATTGGAGGATTTCAGTTCTGAAAATTATCTTAAAACCCTTGTAATAAAGGTTAGCAAAACTTCTTTTTTCCAAGTTGAGAGTAAGAAAAAATTCCTATCCAAAGCCAAGTTTATTTTTTTTCGCTCCACCATAAGTGTGATTAGCACGATGAGTTAGGCTAGGACCCTTCTCTCTTGGTGAGTTTTAATTTCGAGCAATGATTATGTTCTTGTGCTTATCTTTTGTTGCTAGCCTCGTCATATATTCGGTTACGTGACTTTCACATCGGAAGTCACGTATATTGCCGAATTCCATACCCAACCCTATACATCTCTTTTGTACATCGTATTCCTTGAACACAACCTATTTTCAAAGTTTCGTCTCGTCTCTAGCATGATTTATTTAAAATTTTAGATTGTATGCATGCAAGGAAAGATAGAATTGAAAGCTTTGAAAAGTTGTCAATAGAGAGAAAAATAAAGAGAAAAAGTATGTGTATGGAAAAGAAAGAAAGAAAGAAAAAAAAAATTATAAGTGAATGAAAGAAGAAAAAGAAAAAGATGAGGTAGCAATGAAGATATGAGAGGGATGGATCAAGTGAAAGAAAAGAAAAAATAAAGTGTAAGGAAGGGTGTCACGTTGATTGTGAGACGAAACTTTTACTCTTTTTCCAACCATGTGCAATCCAACAACGAGGACATCATTGGTGCCTTGAAGTCACAATTTTCTTTTGCCCTTGCACATGTCCACTATTCTAAATCTTCTCATCCTTGATATCTCTACATATGGTTAATTCTCATGATCACGGCTTTGAAAGGTAGACAACCATTAGAGGAAGTTCTTAGTTTGACAATAGTTGTGCTGATTGCGCTAGCCCTACCTATAGCTCCACTTTACTTGATATATGAGAGATTAATGGGTGGTGAGAGTTTTATAAAATTTGGTTAGGATAGCCACTTCATATGAGTGACTTGGGAGAGCTTGGAGAAAGGTTTTTGTCTAATACTTATTGCAGGAATTTTTGTTTTGAAAATCATAAAAATCCCTCCGATGGAAGCAAAGAAGTAAGTATGGCTGAAATTGAAAGCTTCGAGTAAAGAGTTTGAGTTGTGGGGTAAAACTTGACGTGGTAAAAGTTCTAAACGCCCATGTTTATGTTTGATTATCATTACTTTGTGTTTATGTATTAAAGATGAAGGGATTGACTAACTTGTGAAGAAGTATAGGTGGTATATGATTACAACACCTTCGACGAAGTTCTTTTACGAGTACTTGCTCGAGGACGAGCAAGAGCTAAGCGTGGGGGAGATGTTGACGGTGTATTTTGGTGCACCTAGCATGTTCATTACACTTTGGTTTGGATTTGATTATGGAACTAACCCGCCAATAGGCACACTAATCATATAACAAGTTCATCTTTGTGCATGCATTTGGAAGTGTTGTGTTGAAGGATCAGATGGCGACTAGAGAGGGGGGGAGTGAATAGGAGCCGGTAAAAAATTCTTCCAAAAGAATCCGGCCTATATCCTAGACAAACCCCGGTCACACACAAGCGATGGATCGAATCACGCACCAATCGCCAAGACCACGAGGTTATGGGTCAACCTCTAGCCTTAGGAACGATTCCTAGAAGCACACGCGGAAGCACTATAAAGGGAAGAAAGGAATCGAAACAAACAAAGACAAAGACACACGGCTCTGGCGGGACCGTCCGGCCTGGCAGTGCGGACCGTCCGCGATGAACCGCGCGGACTGTCCGACCTGCTCTCGCGGACCGTCCGCGCCGACGTCGCGGACCGTCCGGCCCTTCCCGCGGACCGTCCGTTAAATCACACGAACGAACCAAAGCCACCCACGAACCACGGACCGTCCGCGGGGAGCACGCGGACCGTCCGCCAAGCACCCGCGGACCGTCCGCCCGGCACCGCGGACCGTCCGAAACTCCGTCCAACCAAAAACCAAAATCGCGACGGATCGAAACGAAATACGAGCAAGAACACGAAGAACACGGGACGAACCCTAGCCGCGCGGACCGTCCGCCCGGTCCTCGCGGACCGTCCGCCGGTGCGGACGGAGCCGAAAACGCCCGACCCCGAAAGTCAACTCCCCCCAAATCATCATCGGATTTCCCAAACGGTTGAAGGTCGTAGAGACAAGGGTTTGGGTACATGAAAAGCGTCACACAAGGATGCTATACCCCAAAAATCTTGCCTCCCAACTCCCTAAATCACCGGGAATCGCGAATCCTTTGAGCACCACCAAAAGCTAGAGCACCGAACGAAAACTCACGAATCGAAGTGGTTTCCGGCGTTTGAAGGCACAAGATCAAGCACAAAGATGCACAAGACATCTATCCATGTTTCCCTCAAAGAAATCCGGGAAGAAACTCACTCAAATCCGCGGAATCACACCGGGAACAAAGGCACGAAAACAAGCACAAAACGCCACGAAAAACAACCCCGAATCTTCTATACAAACCAGGAAAGATTCACAAGGTCTAGCATGCCGCCCTAGCATCCATCCCTCTCAACAAATCTCACATGAAGCTCTCATGCTAGCCTAGAGAAAATAGAAGGAAAAATAGCTACGAAAATGAGAAAGAGGAGGGAGCAAATGAAACCCTAAGTCGTGGAGAGAGAGAGAGCCATCAACACACACTCATGGCTTATATATCGAGTCCCG
This sequence comes from Cenchrus americanus, assembly GCA_947561735.1. NCBI lineage: Eukaryota > Viridiplantae > Streptophyta > Magnoliopsida > Poales > Poaceae > Cenchrus > Cenchrus americanus. The sequence goes on from OX387245.1 coordinate 240,568,305, forward strand.
CCGGAGTGGTAAATGACTCGACTACCCCTAACTAAACTACGGCGATACAACCCACGTAGGGGCATTTTGGTAATGTTTGTGGGTCTTGCCATCGGACGGCCACGCCTTTGCCGCACCCCCGCGTCCTCCCGACGCAAGCCATGCGATCCCGCCGCGTGTCCTCCGCCTCGAAGCTTCCCGACACGCCGGATCCCGTCTCCGTCGTGTTGGGCCCTCGGACTTGGTTTTGAGGCCCAAACCAAGAAACCGTCCGCCGATGGTTTTGTGGGCAAACCACCAAACCCCGCGTGCTCGGTCCGGCCTCCCGCCAAACCACTTGACTTGACCGCCACCGTGCACCGGCTCACTTGTCCATGACTTCGTCTTGCTTGTGTCGCCACCATGTGGCCCGCACCCGCTCCCGTCGTCCACCGGGTCCCTCGAACCAAGCCTACTTGTCTCTCCATCTCCGGAGGCCCCTCAAGGCCGAAGACCTTTCGCGCCCGTTCTTCACCTCGCAACAACACGAACTAGGCCGCGGCCTCCACCTCGCGCACTAAGCCAAGAGTCAGTCCAACACCCGTTGTCAATCACTCATCACTGAGGAGCGGTCATCCATCGACCACTGGGACGCTCCTGGTCCTCAATCTCCCCCTTGATGAGTGCATTGACAACACACAACGCGAAATGAAATTCAGAGTAAAAGAGAAAAGAAAGAAGAAAGAAAACAAATAAGCTTAACTCATGACCAAAACCGAAGAAAGGCGAAGAAAGGTCACAAGCCAAGCAAAGCACAAAATCCACACCGAAAACAGCAAGAAAGCTCCCCCTGAACAAATGCAAGCTCCCCCTGAACATGTGGATGCAAACTCATGCAAACTCCCAAATTTCAGCTCACCTCTTCTGAATTTTCATTAAGCTCACCTTTTCTCCCCCTTGTTGACAATGTATGGATCAAGGTGAAAATGCAGAAATGCAAAGCAAAGCATATAAACAACTACATGAGCTTCTCAAATAGGCCAAATCTAGTGTCAAAGGCTAAAAATGAGACAAAGATCACACACATGAATCATAGCATAGTCAAAGCATTGCCACAAGTAATATATGAAAATACAAGCATGTGACAAAGCAAAATTTTCGGATTTAAGCGGCTTTACCAAAAGACGGCTCGCTTCACATGTAAAAGCCTATCCATGTCACACTTGAGCCACGAACATGCATACCATTCAAAGATCATACAAGGATATCTAATTCTCAGCAAAAGATCATGGCAAACACCCATAAAGCAAAGCATGTCATGTCAAAGCTCATGAGCCATGTGTCCACTTCGGGGAGACTTCTCCACTGGTGAACATCATGCAACATGTTTTGCACCCATATGTGAAAGATAAGACATTTTAAGCATAGACATGATGGATGGAGCATTTTTCAAGCATTTTACACTTCTTTTCAAGATTAAATCATTTTATGGTACATGAAGTGCCTTTGCGGCAAAAAGAAGCTTATGCTCCCCCATGAATGCAACATAGGCTAAACATTCACAATGATATACGGCCTTTGGCCCAAAAGCAAGAACAAGGCATCCAAGCACAATCTAAGCATGAAAAGCACATTTAGACCAAACTCGTGACATGGATACACAACTACACACGAGTGGAGCATATTTCATCAAAAATTAGTCAAGTTAAGCATTTATTTCAAAAGGGGCTATCTCACCACACATATATCTCAAATATTCCAAGAGCATAGCCTTACATCACCATTTCTCCACACATATAACCAATATCTCACAAATAGCCAAAGAGACTCAAATATGGCATATGAAAGAAGCTCATCATCCTAAAATGCAATATGACACAAATGCAACATGATATATGACAAGATGGCTATCCTACCATGGTTTGTACATCAAGCAAAGCATGTATATACATCAAAGTAAAACATGGCATGATACATATGGTACAAAAAGGAAATCCCCCAAGAATCAACTAGAAAGGGCAACAAACCCCAAGTTCCCCCCGCAAGCGCACAAATGTAGCTTGGTCGAGAGGCTTTGTAAAGATGTCGGCTAGCTGATCTTGGGTAGGGACATGGCTCAAAACAATGGTTCCTTTCTCCACATTGTCCCTCAGGAAATGATACCTCACTTCTATATGTTTGGTTCTGGAGTGAAGCACTGGGTTTTTGGCTACGCTTATGGCACCGGTGCTATCACAAAGAAGTGGGATCCGGGTGCACTCCTCACCAAAGTCTCTCAAAGTGTATGAAATCCACAACAAGCGGGAGCAACAACTAGCGGCGAGCAACATACTCCGCCTCCGTGGTAGACCGAGCTACACTAGACCGCTTGCGGGAAGACCATGAGACCAACGAAGAACCAAGAAACCGACAAGTACCGAAGTAGACTTCCTCTCGACTCGACAACTAGCAAAATCCGCATCGGAAAAACCATGAAGAAACAGAGTCGAGGAGGAAGAATACCAAAGGCCAAGACCGGGGCGGATCGTAGGTACACGAAAATCCTCTTGACGGGCTGTCGATGTGATGTCCTCGGCGAAGCTCGAAAACGAGCGCACGGACACACGGCCGAACCGTATGTCCGGCCTCGTCGCCGTCAAGTAAAGGAGGGAGCCGATCATGCTCCGTACTCCCCGCCGGTCCACCGGTTCTCCGTCCTCATCCGCATCCAAAGTTGTCGTACTCCCCATGGGAGTCGACATCGGCTTCACATCTTGCATCCGGAACTTCCTCGCATGTCTTTCGTGTACTTGGTTTGGTGCACAAATGTACCGTCCTTCACTTGCTTGATCCCGGCCCCGAGAAAATACTGCAACTCGCCCATCATGCTCATCTCGAACTCCCTGCTCATCTCATCTACAAACTTGGCAACAAGGTTATGTGACGAGCCACTAAAGACAATATCATCCACGTAAATCTGAACAATCAGCAAGTCATTTCCATGCTTGAGAAGAAACAGGGTTCTATCCACGGTACCCATCACAAACCCTCTGCTCAAAAGAAAACCTCTCAATCTCCCATACCAAGCACGGGCGCGCCGTTTCAACCCATACGAGCCCTTTTCAACCCGTATACCCCGTGTGGGTACAACTCGCTCTCAAACCCGGGTGGTCGCTTCACATACACCTCCTCCTCTATGACCCCATTCAGAAAAGCACTCTTCACGTCCATCTGAAACAACTTGAACCCTTTAGCCACGGCAAAGGCTAGAAGGATCCGAATTGCCTCAAGACGGGCCACGGGAGCAAAGGTCTCCTCATAGTCGATCCCCTCCTTCGACTAAACCCCCGAGCAACAAGTCCGGACTTGTTCCTCACAACCATCCCATTCTCTCCCTCTTTGTTCTTCCAAACCCACTTGGTTCCTATGGGATGGCAATTTGGAGGTGGTTCAACTAACTCCCACACCCGGTTCCTCTCAAAATTTTCCAACTCCTCATGCATAGAATTGACCCGAGTTTGCATCGGATAAAGCATGTCCAATGTCCTTGGGCTCAAAAGTAGCAACAAAAGCAGCATGAGCAAAATGAGAGGAATTCCGGACCTCGACCGTGTAGTGCGTTCATTAATGTTCCCAATGATCTTCGACGGGGGATGCACTTCTTGAATCCGCCGGGGAGCCTCACGCCTCGAGACTACCTCCCCCTCAACTTCAGCCTTCTCTCGCTTTGGTCTTCTTGTTGCACCGTCGTTGTCCATGATGTAGACGGTCCATGCTCCAAAGTGGTTGTAGGGGAAGTAGTGGGTACATGCTCGGCTTCGGGCTCATGGTTCTCCCCATCATCATCTCCGGCTTCATCTTTCTCCTCCTCAAAGAGGTCCTCGGCCATCTCTTCATCACCTGCACATTCAAAGCCAAGAGAGGTACATGGCATTGTCTCGTCGAAGGTCACCTCGCAAGTCTCCATGATTTTGTTAGTCTCAAGGTTAAGCACCCTATAGGCTCTAGAATGTTAGCATATCCAAAAAAAATACCATCACTAGACCTAGCCTCAAACTTGTCGAGTTTTCCCTTCTTCAAAATAAAGCACTTGCAGCCAAAAACTCGGAAGTGACTCACCTTGGGTGCCCGACCATGCATAAGCTCATAACGAGTCTTCTTCTTGAAAGCTCTCAATAAAATCCGGTTGGAAACATGACAAGCCGTTGTATTGACCGCCTCGGCCCAAAACCTCCTAGGAGTCCCGTGCTCATCGAGCATCGTCCTAGCCATCTCACAAAGAGTCCGATTTTTCCTTTCCACGACTCCATTTTGAGGGGGCACATAAGGGGTCGAATACTGATGTTCAAGACCTAGATCACGACAAAAGGCATCAAAACGAGAGTTCTTAAACTCAGAGCCATTATCACTGCGGATAGCTCGAATAGCATTCCCATGCCTCTCGTTTTTCAACCTCACGATCAGATCTCGAACAAAACCAAAAGTCTCACTCTTATCCTCCAAGAAGAACACCCAGGCATAGCGAGAGTAATCGTCCACCACAACAAGGACATACCACTTCCCACCCACCGAGCAAACTCGAGCTGGCCCAACAAGGTCCATATGCAACAGCTCTGTCGGACGCTCGGTCATGACATCGGTCAGGGGTGGATGGGGAGTGGCTACCATCTTACCATGCCTACAAGGAGCACAAACCAAATCCTTCTCAAGCTTCAACTTCGGCAATCCTCGGACAAGGTCAAGACCACTCAAGCCGGAAACCAAATCAAAGCTCAAGTGTCCCAACCGCCTATGTCATTTCCACAAATCGAGAAGACGGACCGGCCATCAAACGGCGAGCGAGACCCAAAGAACGAGAGAAATCAGCCACGAAAATCGACCCTCGGGGATGATCATACAGACAAGATCACCTCGAGAATCAAGCAAACGAGACTCGCCAGACCTGAAACGCACCTCAAAACCCTCATCAAGCAACTGAGAAACCGAAAGAAAATTAAAACCCAAAGACTTCACAAGAGCCACTCTCTTCAACGTTACCTTGTCACTCACATGCACAACACCCTCCGAAAGCACCCTACCTCGTCCATTGTCCCCAAATGTAATGTACATCTTTTCCTTCAACCGGGGTGAGGCCGGAGAACCACTTCTTATTTCCGGTCATGTGTCGAGAACACCGGAGTCGATCAACCAAATGTCCTCCAAGCCTCCCCGCCTGCAGTCGAAACAAGAACGAGAGTGAGCTAGCGACTCGACACCGGGGTTAGCACGGAGAAAGTTAAACCGGTGTCGAGCCATCCGCTCAAAAGAGGGGTTAGCAAACATCACTCCCTTGCCACCAAACTTCCCATGTCCCATGGGAGGAGTACGAGCACCACGAGGGGGGAAAACGTGGTCCGTAGTTCCTCCGGAACCCAAAGCTGCGATCATCTCCCCTAAACCCGTAGCGAGGACGAGTAGGAGGACGTCCAGCAAAACCACCACGAGCCCGACCAAACCTCTCACCAGGCACGCACACCATCATCTCTCCTGACAAACCTCTCACCACCACCTCTCCGTGGGAACCTCGCTAACACTCCTCACACTTCCCACACCCCGTGGAAGTGGCACTCTATGCTCAGGAATACCGCGAGACTGGCGATACCTGTCCTGGTTTGCTTGATCCCTAGCAAGCCTCTCATCCCTCTTCCTCTTGTAGCAAAACTCTGCAAGATGCCTCTCCTTGCCACAATACTCACACCTGAAGGGGATGGGTTTTGGTTTTGGCTCTGGCTTCTCTCTAGGCTTCTCACCCTTCTCACCCACAAACTTCACTGGTTTCTGGAAATCATTTGTCTTAGGTGGGAATTTGGGTGGATCTTGGGTTGTGTCAAGCTTGTTGCAAAGGTGGTTGGGCTTTGGTGTGAAAGAGTTCTTGGGTGCTTTTGGAAGTGGGACTTGGATGTCTCCGATCACCTCAAACTCGGGGTTAGACTCAACACACTTCTCATACACACTCTCCCCACTGTTCTCTCCCACTTTCTCACCCAACTTCTCAAACCCCAAACCACGACCATCAGCTCTCTTGAATTCCTCAATCATGATTTTCAATTGAGGTTCCTGCCCAGACAACCAACCCAACACTTTCCTCAAATAGTCATTCTCCTCATAGATGACATCCAACCGGGAAGTAAGCTCAAGATTACGCATAGTGACTTCATCACGGCTAGAACATGCATTTGCAACAGGAGATTTCAAAGATGCTTCCAAAGAACTAATGGTAGAACGAGCATCGACAAGCTTAGCATGCATAGTAGGACATGATTTGCAAGCACCAAGCAAAGTAGGTCTAGCCTTAAGCTCATCATGTTCGGTCCTAAGAGCATCTAGTTGAGCCAAAATAGAAGCATTCTTCTCATTAAGCGAGTTTGATCTCATTCAACCAAGCATCACATTCAACACATTCAACATCATCGGGAGGAGTAGGAGCAAGTTTCAAAGAGTCATTCTCAAGTTTCAATTCAAGCAATTTTGACTCTAACTCTCCTACTTTCTCACTAGCATTCTCAAGCCGAGCCCTAAGATCTTTCCTCATCTTTTTGGCATCTCTCGGCACACTATCACGGTTATCAAGCAAACCATTCAACCTAGCAATCTCGGCAAGCAAAGAGTCGGGGTCACGGTTTACCTCATCCTCCGAGTCGGAGTCGCCGTCTTCCTTCACACTCTTCTTCTTGCTTGAGCTATGGGCCATGCCACAAAAGCCCTCAAGCGCCACACGGCTCACGCCCACGCGAGGTTCCGGCTTGCACTCTTCTTGCCACTTGCGCCTCCCGGCGTCTTCATCTTCGCTGCTTGAGCTTGACTGCTCCTCGCTTGAGCTTGAGTCGACGTCGCTCGCACCGGCCACCATCGCTCTTGCCTTGTTCTTCTTGTAGGCGCTCTTGCTCGGTCGCCGCTTGTCCTTGTCCTTGCTCTTGGACTTGTTGAAGTGCTTGCCCTTGGAGGAGTACTTGTCTTCACGCCTCGGGTGCGCCTTGTACTCGTTCACCTTGTACTTGTTCTCCTCTGCTTCCGGGCACTCGGTGTAACACCCGAAAATTCCATCACAATAAAATATTGTTAGCAACATGGCTTAGTTTTATTTTCTAAGGATTTAATAAATTTGAATAAATAAATTTGCCTTTAATTAAATTAAACATCATTTAATAATTAGAATCAAACAAGTGATTGTGCATCATGTTGAAATGCATGAGTTTTGGTTGTGGTGTGGTTTTAAAAAGGTCTTAAAAAAACACTTGTGAAAAAGTCTTAAAAATTATTGTGAAAAGTCCTTAAAATAATTGTGAAATTGGTGTAAAAGTTTGAAAAAAAAGAAGAATAAAAGTTTGAATTAAAAAAAAAATGTTTGAAAACTTGTTTAAAAGGTTTTCTAAAAAGTCTTAAAATAGTTGGTGAATTTGTGTTAAAATTTGATTTGAAAAAGATTTGAATTTGGATTTGAAAAGAAAAGAAAAGAAAAAGAAAAAAAAAGGAAAACTAACCTACCAATCTAACCCAACCCCCGCGGCCCATCCGCTTTAGGCCCACGCGGCCCACCCCGCCGCCTCCCTCCCTCTCCCTCTCTCACCCGCCGACGTGTGGGGCCCACACGTCGGGGGCTTCCCCTACCTCCGCGCCCGCGCCCCCATCCTCCCCGAGCCGGCCGCCGGCCACCGCCGCACCCCGGCGCCGCCCCTTCCTTTTCCCCGCACCGCTCCACCTCCCCACCGGGCGCGCCGCTCCACCTCCCCGCGCACTCACCCGCCCCTCTTCCCCTCCCCGTAACGGACGCCGCCCGCACCGGCGCCATTAATGGCGCCGCCGCCCACCGAGCTCCGCCACCGCCTCACCGCGCCGTCTCCTCTTCCTCCTCGGGCTATAAAAGGTGCCCCAAGGCCCCCTCTACACCCCGCGCCATTCCTCCTCCCTCCTCCACTCCCCCACCGTGCCACCGCCGGAGCACCGCCGCCGCCGCCGGAGCCGCCGCCCGATCCGCTTCACCGGCGCATTTCCCTTCCCTCCGAGCCCCCGGTAATCTTCCCCTTGCTCTCCTCTTCGATTTGGTGCTTTTCCCGTGTGTTTTGGTGCACGGTAGGGCTCGTTGGCCGTCGCCGGCGATCCTCCGGCGAGCCCGCCGCCGCCGCCGCCGCCTGGCCGCCGCCGCCGCCGTCCGGCCGCCGCCGCCGTCGCCTACGGGCCACCGCGGCCGTCCGATCTAAATCCACGGCCCCGCATTAAAACCGGTCCATACCCCTTGGGTCCGGTCCACCGTGGACCATGGACCGAGTCCACCGGCGCGGTCCACGCGGCGACGTCATGCTTACGTCACCACCGCGTCGGCACGGCCGGTAGCAAGCCGCCATGTGTCGCTCCCATGGCTCACCCGCCGGCTGTCTTGGCTGTTTTGCGGAAAGAACCCCGAGATTTCGGAATTCACAAATATATCCTTCCACCTTTATAAAAGCCTTACAATTAGGTCCGATTTTTATATCTAGGCCCCCGAGTCCTTAGTTTCTATGTTCTTTAGCCTATCCTTAACCTTTTACATATTAGACCTTCTAGTTTCACACATATTTATGTTTAGGTCCCCGAAATCTTGCGAGAAAACCCCCTAAACTTCCGGTTCTTTTACAATTTAGTCCCTGAACCTTGTTTCAGCCATAACTTTTCCATCCTAGCTCCGTTTTACGCGTTCTTGATGTCCACGCGATCGTCTCTCCGAGCCCGTCATTTCTAAAAGCTTGTTTTAGTCTTTTGGTAATGTTTGATGTATTGTTTTATTTATTGTATGTTTTCTTGCATGATCGTAGCCGACACGCCGTTCGAGGAAGTTCAAGTGCAGAGCTTTGCAGATAAGGAGAGTAGCTTATCGTTGGAGAAAGGCAAGTGACCCTAACCACCCTTCTACCTATGCTTTAATCAAGAACACTATAAATTAATCGGAACATGGAGAACCACCCAGGAAAACAGTGCAACCACGGTCCATATGGCTCTGGCTTAGCCAATTAATTAGGTGTGCGATTGATCGATGGCCCTTTTCCGAAAGGAGCGAGAGGGGGGATCCGGGTTGCGGGGGTATAGCCCGGTCCTTTTGGGGTAGCAGCCTTTGCTAAGGTGCGACCACTAGGGAGGGTTATGGTCCGCCCGATCCGTAACTATGCGGGTCGTTAGTCTTTTGTATACCTTTGTAAAGGCTTCGTAGCGTCCCTATGCAATCACACCTCGGAAGTGTGGTATTGTGCACGATCGGCACATGCGTGGTTGGGTTCAAAGTTCTTTGGAACTTTTACGCGAACCGTGGGAAAAGTGTGCAACCTCTGCGCAGTGTAAACCGATCGATCGGCCGTGCTCACGGTCAAGAGCGGCCTGGACCCTCACATGATTAATTGAACTTAAAGATGGATTAATATTGCTTTCCGGTTATTTCGTGGCCTTGCCGAGTACCAACCATAAGTGTACTCATCCTTGCTTACGTTGTTCGAGAGAAGAATCCGGAGTGGAGTACTTCACCGACTACGAGGAGTTACGAGGATGCGATCAACCGATCGAAGCTTGTGGAAGATGAAGATGGAGTCGCGTCTTCATAGTTATCGTTGTTCGTGTAAAGACCTTCGTGTCTACCATCGTGAGTGTAATAAAAGTTAATAACCCTTTTACGTACGTTTTGAGCAATGTTTTGTGATATTACACTCATGAGTCTATCATATGTGTGAAATTGTGATCCCGGCACACATATGAGATGCATTCGGTTTTCTACGGAAAATCGGGTGTGACAGAGTGGTATCGAGCATTGCTTGATTGCGGGACGCGGCCTCGGATAGAAATGGTCGATATTAAGGTCTCTCTTTCTAGGAAGCCCTTCTAACATTCAAAATATCTTATTTACGCTTAAAAAAAAATATTTTATTCTTTATTCTTTATTAAAATCATATCTTTTGTTTTCTTCTACACCGAATGCGATTCTTGTTCTTCCACCTTGAACTACCACACGTGTTTATAGGATAGATTCTTAGGTTGCCTACCCTCTTATCAGTTTCGTTTCGATAGAGCCGTTCTTGTGAGGACGTGCGATGTTAATGCTTGTTGATTGTAAACATGCATGATTTGGATCTTTGACATGATTGAAATGTTTTTGTGGAGTGATGGCCACAAATACATCAATAAAATAATTAAAAGTTAAAAATTTGAATCTTAGCCCCCTTTTCACCTTTATCAATTCAACTTCCTATCGGAAAATTTCTCTCTCTAACAATCAAATGGTAAACATCGGGTCGGGGAGGCTGGACGGGATATTCCGTTCGTCATCAATCGAGTGAATCAAGTTCCCTCCTTCACAAGAATTAGCAATGGATCCCGCGATGCGACAGTTCTTTACGGAACAGATGCGGTTGATTCGAGAACCTCACCGCCACCGTCCGGAACCTACAAGCACGGCAGAACCGCCACCACCTCAAGGACCGCCACCACCTCCACCACCGGTGAACAAGCATAGAGAATTCATGAGCCACAACCCGCCCACTTACTCTCATTCCGCAGATCCCCTCGATGCCGATGATTGGCTCAAGACCATCAACAAGATGCTGAATATCACCCAATGCAATGATCGTGAGAAGGTTTTGTATGCCTCGGGACGTCCGGAAGGTGCGGCCGCCGATTGGTGGGATGCTTACACCGTCGCGCATGCCTTGCCGCCGACACCATTACTTGGCGGGAGTTCCGGGAGAGTTTTCGTACACATCACATCCCACTGGTGTGAAGAAGCTGAAGAAGAAGGAATTTCTAGCTCTAAAGCAAGGCAACATGACCGTTAGTGAGTATCTGGATCAGTTTACTCATTTGTCCCGCTATGCACCAGATGAAGTCAACACGGATGCAAAGAGACAAGAACGCTTTCTCGATGGATTGATAGGTCCACTTAACTATCAGTTGCAGAGCCACACATTTCTTAACTTTCAGATGTTGCTCAATAAGGCTATAGGCTTGGAGAATAAACGCAAGGAACTTCGTGAACAGAAGCGCAAGTTTCAACCTCAGGGTCAGTCTAGCAGTAACACCCGCCCTCGTTACAACTCATCGCAAGACTCTCGGTTTCGTTCTAGCACACCGGGCGAGAGGCCATGGACGAGTCGGCGGTATCGTTCGTTTGATGAACCCGAAGAATCCAACCCAATGACACCTCGGGCTCCAAATCCTCATCGAATCGCTCGGTGTGCACCGAAGAAGGAACACTACTCCAATTCACCCCGGTGGATGCTTCAAGCGCGGAGAATTGGGACACTATGCTAGTATTTGCCCTCGGCGCAATATGCCGACACCCCGGAGAGATAACGAGAGGTCAACGGAACAATATGCATGGTAGGGTGAACCATGTGACGGTGAAGAAGCTCAAGGAGACAAAGATGTTGTGCTTGGTACGTTTCTTATCAACTCGTACCTGCAACAGTTTTATTTGATTCCGGGGCATCGCATTCATTTATTACTGAACGATTCGTGACAAAGCATGATGTACCCAAGAGTTCCATGAAGACACATTTGCTAATCAGTTCTCCAAACGGTGAAATGAAATCCACCTATGTATGCCCACAGGTCAATCTTAAGATCGGAGAGATAGATTTTGAAGCAGACTTAGTGATTCTAACATCCAGTGGAATAGATGTGATCCTTGGTATGGATTGGTTAAGTAAGCATGATGGAATCATTTTGTGTGCCAAGAAGTCGGTGCTCTTAACTACCCCGCAAGGAGATAGGATTGAGTTTGCCGCTGCAAGCCCGAAGAAGAAGGAGAAGTGAACAAGCTCGTGATAAGTAAACCATCATCTATCAAGAACATCTTGTATCTCTTCTTGTTTCCCGATCCCTCCGAATCTCGGGACGAGATTCTTTTTAAGGGGGTAGGATTTGTAACACCCGAAAATTCCATCACAATAAAATATTGTTAGCAACATGGCTTAGTTTTATTTTCTAAGGATTTAATAAATTTGAATAAATAAATTTGCCTTTAATTAAATTAAACATCAATTAATAATTAGAATCAAACAAGTGATTGTGCATCATGTTGAAATGCATGAGTTTTGGTTGTGGTGTGGTTTTAAAAAGGTCTTAAAAAAAACACTTGTGAAAAAGTCTTAAAAATTGTTGTGAAAAGTCCTTAAAATAATTGTGAAATTGGTGTAAAAGTTTGAAAAAAAAGAAGAATAAAAGTTTGAATTAAAAAAAAAATGTTTGAAAACTTGTTTAAAAGGTTTTCTAAAAAGTCTTAAAATAGTTGGTGAATTTGTGTTAAAATTTGATTTGAAAAAGATTTGAATTTGGATTTGAAAAGAAAAGAAAAGAAAAAAAAAAAAAAAAGGAAAACTAACCTACCAATCTAACCCAACCCCCGCGGCCCATCCGCTTTAGGCCCACGCGGCCCACCCCGCCGCCTCCCTCCCTCTCCCTCTCTCACCCGCCGACGTGTGGGGCCCACACGTCGGGGGCTTCCCCTACCTCCGGCCCCGCGCCCCCCATCCTCCCCCGGCCGGCCGCCGCCACCGCCGCACCCCGGCGCCGCCCCTTCCTTTTCCCCGCACCGCTCCACCTCCCCACCGGCGCGCGCGCTCCACCTCCCCGCGCACTCACCCGCCCCTCTTCCCCTCCCCGTAACGGACGCCGCGCCGCACCGGCGCCATTAATGGCGCCGGCCGCCCACCGAGCTCCGCCACCGCCTCACCGCGCCGTCTCCTCTTCCTTCTCGGGCTATAAAAGGTGCCCCAAGGCCCCCTCTACACCCCGCGCCATTCCTCCTCCCTCCTCCACTCCCCCACCGTGCCACCGCCGGAGCACCGCCGCCGCCGCCGGAGCCGCCGCCCAATCCGCTTCACCGGCGCATTTCCCTTCCCTCCGAGCCCCCGGTAATCTTCCCCTTGCTCTCCTCTTCGATTTGGTGCTTTTCCCGTGTGTTTTGGTGCACGGTAGGGCTCGTTGGCCGTCGCCGGCGATCCTCCGGCGAGCCCGCCGCCGCCGCCGCCGCCGGCCGCCGCCGCCGCCGTCGGCCGCCGCCGCCGTCGCCTACGAGCCACCGCGGCCGTCCGATCTAAATCCACGGCCCGCATTAAAACCGGTCCATACCCCTTGGGTCCGGTCCACCGTGGACCATGGACCGAGTCCACCGGCGCGGTCCACGCGCCGACGTCATGCTTACGTCACCACCGCGTCGGCACGGCCGTAGCAAGCCGCCATGTGTCGCTCCCATGGCTCACCCGCCGGCTGTCTTGGCTGTTTTGCGTAAAGAACCCCGAGATTTCGGAATTCACAAATATATCCTTCCACCTTTATAAAAGCCTTACAATTAGGTCCCGATTTTTATATCTAGGCCCCCGCAAGTCCTTAGTTTTCATGTTTTTTAGCCTATCCTTAGTCTTTTACATATTAGACCTTCTAGTTTCACACATATTTATGTTTAGGTCCCTGAAATCTTGCAGAAAACCCCTAAACTTCCAGTTCTTTTACAATTTAGTCCCTGAACCTTGTTTCAGCCATATCTTTTTCATCCTAGCTCCGTTTTACGCGTTCTTGGTGTCCACGCGATCGTCTCTCCGAGCCCGTCATTTCTAAAAGCTTGTTTTAGCCTTTTGGTAATGTTTGATGTATTGTTTTATTTATTGTATGTTTTCTTGCATGATCGTAGCCGACACGCCGTTCGAGGAAGTTCAAGTGCGAGCTTTGCGTATAAGGAAAGTAGCTTATCGTTGGAGAAAGGCAAGTGACCCTAACCATCCTTCTACCTATGCTTTAATCAAGAACACTATAAGTTAATCGGAACATGGAGAACCACCCGAGAAAACAAAGTGCAACCACGGTCCATATGGCTCGGCTTAGCCAATTAAATAGGTGTGCGATTGATCTGATGGCCCTTTTCCGAAAGGAGCAGAGGGGGATCCGGGTTGCAGGGGTATAGCCCGGTCCTTTTGGGGTAGCAGCCTTTGCTAAGGTGCTGACCACTAGGGAGGGTTATGGTCCGCCCTGATCTGTAACTATGCGGGTTGTTAGTCTTTTGTATACCTTTGTAAAGGCTTCGTAGCGTCCCTATGCAATCACACCTCGGAAGTGTGGTATTGTGCCTGATCAGCACATGCGTGGTTGGGTTCAAAGTTCTTTGGAACTTTTACGCGAACTGTGGGAAAAGTGTGCAACCTCTCGCGAGTGTAAAGCCGATCGATCGGCCGTGCTCACGGTCAAGAGCGGCCCGGACCCTCACATGATTAATTGAACTTAAAGATGGATTAATATTGCTTTCCGGTTATTTCGTGGCCTTGCCGAGTACCAACCATAAGTGTACTCATCCTTGCTTACGCCGTTCGGAGAAGAATCCCGGAGTGGAGTACTTCACCGACTACGAGGAGTTCCGAGGATGCGATCAACCAAGAAGAAGCCTCGTGGAAGATGAAGATGGAGTCGCGTCTTCATAGTTATCGTTGTTCGTGTAAAGACCTTCGTGTCTACCATCGTGAGTGTAATAAAAGTTAATAACCCTTTTACGTACGTTTTGAGCAATGTTTTGTGATATTACACTCATGAGTCTATCATATGTGTGAAATTGTGATCCCGGCACACATATGAGATGCATTCGGTTTTCTACGGAAAATCGGGTGTGACACTCGGCGATGAAGTGGCCACGCTTGCCACACTTGTAGCACGTCCCCGAGCTCCGCCTTGCGTTCCTTCGACTCTCGTGTAGTCGTTCAAACCTTCTTGAGAGCAAGGCCGGCTCCTCCTCGCCCAAGACATCAAACTCCTCATCCGGAATGGACATAAGAGAGGACAAAGAAAAGCGTCGACAGGAAGGGTTAGATTTGCCCTTTGATCCTCCCACAAGAGCAAGACTATGGTCGGTCGAGCCCTCATGCTTGGATAGCAACTTCCCGTCAACCTCGGCCGACTTGAGCTTAGAAAAGAGGTCATCCAACTCAATAGTCAAGTAATTCCCGGACTTCTTGATGGCCTCAACCTTAGCACCCCAAACATTTGGGTCCAAGACATGCAAGAGCTTCAAAGCCTCGATCATGCTCGGAGTACGGAAAATCCTCAACATTAGCCTTCATGTTGTTCACGATGGCGGTGAACCTCTGAAACATCGCATCAATGTCCTCACCGGGAAGTGGAGTGAAATTCTCATATTGCATCCGGTAAGAGACAAAGAGGCGAGCCTTCACATGGTTATCACCACCGTGAGCAACCAACAACTTTTCCCAAATTTGCCAAGCAAGATTCAAATGGCGAACACGCTCAAACTCTGGATCACACAAGCTCCGGCACAAGTGATCAACGGCTTTTGCATTAGCCTCATACTTGGCCTTGGCATCGGCATCGGTCACCATAAGAGTATGGATGTTGACCGGAATAGCATAGGTCTTGTCAAGCACAATAAAATCCAACGGACTTTCCTCGAAGAAAAATCATCATAGGAGCCGCCCACTTGTGGTAACCCTTGCCATCGAAGTGCGGCGGACCGCCCCGCTCAACGTACACCATCTTAGGATTCGGGACTTGTCAAAGTCGCAAAGAATCCGGCACCAAGCTCTGATACCAATTGAAGGATCGGATGGCGACTAGAGAGGGGGGGGAGTGAATAGGAGCCGGTAAAAAATTCTTCCAAAAGAATCCGGCCTATATCCTAGACAAACTCCGGTCACACACAAGCGATGGATCGAATCACGCACCAATCGCCAAGACCACGAGGTTATGGGTCAACCTCTAGCCTTAGGAACGATTCCTAGAAGCACACGCGGAAGCACTAGAAAGGGAAGAAAGGAATCGAAACAAACAAAGACAAGACACGGCTCCGGCGGACCGTCCGGCCCGGCAAGCGGGACCGTCCGCGATGAACCGCGCGGACCGTCCGACTCGCTCTCGCGGACCGTCCGCGCCGACGTCGCGGACCGTCCGGCCCTTCCCGCGGACCGTCCGTTAAATCGCACGTAACGAACCAAAGCCACCCACGAACCACGGACCGTCCGCGGGGAGCACGCGGACCGTCCGCCAAGCACCCGCGGACCGTCCGCCCGAAGACCGCGGACCGTTCGAAACTCCGTCCAACCAAAAACCAAAATCGCGACGAATCAAAACGAAAGACGAGCAAGAACACGAAGAACACGGGACGAACCCTAGCCGCGCGGACCGTCCGCCCGGTCCTCGCGGACCGTCCGCCGTGTGCGGACGTAGCCGAAAACGCCCGACCCCGAAAGTCAACTCCCCCAAATCATCATCGGATTTCCCAAACGGTTGAGCTGTAGAGACAAGGGTTTGGGTACATGAAAAGCGTCACACAAGGATGCTATACCCCAAAAATCTTGCCTCCCAACTCCCTAAATCACCGGGAATCGCGAATCCTTTGAGCACCACCAAAAGCTAGAGCACCGAACGAAAACTCACGAATCGAAGTGGTTTCCCGGCGTTTGAAGGCACAAGATCAAGCACAAAGATGCACAAGACATCTATCCATGTTTCCCTCAAAGAAATCCGGGAAGAAACTCACTCAAATCCGCGGAATCACTCCGGGAACAAAGGCACGAAAACAAGCACAAAACGCCACGAAAAACAACCCCGAATCTTCTATACAAACCGAGAAAAGATTCACAAGGTCTAGCATGCCGCCCTAGCATCTATCCCTCTCAACAAATCTCACATGAAGCTCTCATGCTAGCCTAGAGAAAATAGAAGGAAAAATAGCTACGAAAATGAGAAAGAGGAGGGAGCAAATGAAACCCTAAGTCGCGGAGAGAGAGAGAGCCATCAACACACACTCATGGCTTATATATCAGGTCCCGCCGGAGTGGTAAATGACTCGACTACCCCTAACTACACTACTGGCGATACAACCCACGTAGGGGCATTTTGGTAATGTTTGTGGGTCTTGCCATCGGACGGCCACGCCTTTGCCGCACCCCCGCGTCCTCCCGACGCAAGCCATGCGATCCCGCCGCGTGTCCTCCGCCTCGAAGCTTCCCGACACGCCCGGATCCCGTCTCCGTCGTGTTGGGCCCTCGGACTTGGTTTTGAGGCCCAAACCAAGAAACCGTCCGCCGATGGTTTTGTGGGCAAACCACCAAACCCCGCGTGCTCGGTCCGGCCTCCCGCCAAACCACTTGACTTGACCGCCACCGTGCACCGGCTCACTTGTCCATGACTTCGTCTTGCTTGTGTTGCCACCATGTGGCCCGCACCCCGGGCCCCGCCGTCCACCGGTCCCTCGAACCGAGCCTACTTGTCTCTCCATATCCCGAGGCCCCTCAAGGCCGAAGACCTTTCGCGCCCGTTCTTCACCTCGCAACAACACGAACTAGGCCGCGGCCTCCACCGCGCACTAAGCCAAGAGTCGGTCCAACACCCGTTGTCAATCACTCATCACCGAGGAGCGGTCATCCATCGACCCATCGGGACGCTCCCGGTCCTCATGTGTTTATGTAGGAAAACATGGACATAAAGGACGGATTCGCAACAAGTTCAAAGGAGCATTTACGGAGTCTTGTTCGTGTTCATGAGCTTGATGAAATCACTTCCAATGGTGGCGAGGACCGAAGTGCTATGAGGAACACCCCCGGGATTGAAGCGTAAAAGATCAAACTTCATGCGAAGAGAGCCTCCATCTTGGACGCGAGGATAATAGTATCAAAATCATGCAAGTTGAGGGGGCAAAGTACATAAGTGCACGAGGACCCACGGAGCAAAAGGAGCGACCGAACCGGGCCGAGTGGGCTCGGGCCGGCCGGCCCAGGCCGGCCGGCCCGGCCCGGTTCCGCACCGGTTCGGTCCCGTTTTCCTTGCCCTCGAAGGATCTTCAACCCTAAAACCCCCGAGGCGCCGCCAACACCGAGGAGAGGAGTCATTCGCACCAGAAGGCCATCCACAAGCTAGAGAGAGGAGGAGGATCTCCGACGGGAGATCAACCACCTCGAAGGAAGCACCCTCTCGTGGAGAAGAAGGAAGACACCGGCGGAAGGGAAACCATGATCAACGGTGCCATGATCAGCACCTTGATGGGGTAATCTTCTCATTCGTCCATGGGTTGTAATCGATCTTGAGATGTAATTGCACTTTGTCGGATTATCTATCTATCATCTTGTGTTGAATATACTTTAATGCTTAAGGTTAGCTACCATGCCGTAGAGGGAGTACGAGCTCCAATGCTTTTTTGGATCCATTCAATACGCCGTGTCCATCAAAGGTCTAGTCATGAATACTTTCACGTAGTGACAGTACGAGAGGAGGGAAAGGGCGAAACCGTGGTCACAACCTCGATAGATTAGATTGGTTTTCATGTCTTTAAGCGATTGCATGCTCTAGTATCGTAGACCCGTGGGCGAGTATCTTTTATCTTGATATCTTAATCATTCTCTCTAGTGTAGTTTAGTTGTTTTCTAGTATAATATTAGTTAGGGTTTTAGTAGCTAGTGTGTCGTTGTAGATCGAACGCTTGTAATCCCCTTGCTCCGCGGATTGACAAGAACCTTGGGAATCCCGTGATGAAAAAGGTGTGGGGTCCATACGCTTGCGGATCATAGAGGGATACGTCTTTTATCCGTCAACACTCCCTCACCCGTCGCCCTCCCCCGCTTTCCCCTCGCTTCTTCCATAAGCTTATCATCTTTTTCTTCACTTATTCTTCCTCCTCGCGATTCACCACTACAAATCTTCGGTCACCGAGAGAAGGAGATGGCATCGAGGATGAGGACCATGTGTGGTTCGAGGACCGGTGGATGGTCGCTTCCTTTTGTGATGAGTGATTGACAACGTTGTGTGGACCGATTCTTGGCTAAGTATTGCGGGTGTAGGTTGCGGCTTGACTCGTGTTGGTGCGGGTGAAGAACAAGCGCGAAAGGTCGTTGCGGTGAGGCCTCCGGTGTGTGGAGAAGACAAGTAGGCTTCGTTCGAGGGACCCGGTGGCCGGTGGGGTCAAGTGCGGGCCGCATGGTGGCATAAACGGCAAGATGAAGTCGTGGACGGTTTCTTGGTAGAGCCTCAAAACCAAGGTCGAGTCGGGACTACGTGGGAGCCGAGTCATGAGTGAGATTGGTGGAGGCTACACCAAGTTCGCGGGGGTTTGCGGTGGTTCACCGGAAAACCACCGGGTTACTCGATTGAACCACAAAACCGAGGCCGAAGACTCGACGAGGAGGTGCGGCCACCGGGCCGGTTCAACCGCCCAGAGGGGCGGTCGGATCGCCTAGGGCCGGTCGGATCTCCCGGCAGGTCTAACCGCCGGGGGCGGTCCGACCGCCCGGCCGCCGGCGCCGAGATGCTTCTAAGCGGAGGACACGCGTTAGGATCGCAAGGCTTGCGTCGAGGCTAAGCGAGGTTGCGGTCGCCGGCATCCGTCCGATGAAGATATTCCGAAGATTTCCAAATCCGCCCTCGAGGGGCATGTATCCCTAGTTATTAGTTAAGGGTAGTTTAGTCTTTTAGGTGCCTCCATATATAATCATTGAGTGGGTGGATGGCAGCCAACTCTTGGAACCCTAGCTCATTTGCTTTTCTTTTTCGTTCTTCTTTTTCCCTAGTTTTCCTAGGACTAGCTTGAGAGCTTCATGTGAGATCTAGAGAGAGGGATGGATGTTTGGGTGGCAAGCTAGACCTTGTACGAACCTTTCATGGTATTTATAGATGGTTCAGCGTTGTTCCTCACGGTGGTTTTCCCGTCTCTTTTGTGGTGATTTTCGAAGCTCTTTGTTGGCGGTGTTTTGAGAACAATTTCTTGGGGTTTTTGGTGGGTGTCACGTATGAGGTTCTTGTGCCTCTTTGGCTGGTGACTTTGCCCCCTAATCTCTTTTGAATCGGACTCGATTTGGTGGTTTTTTCGAGTTGGGCGAATTCTTGACCTAGAGAAGCAATTTCTTTGATTCCTCTTGATTGTGAGCGTTTCGGGTCGATTCCTTTGAGGTAGAGGTTGCCCGAGAGGTAACCCGACTAATCCCGAAGTTTCGCCGCAATCCGTAGAGTGATTCGGGAGATCGGGCGCGAGGAAGTTAGGGTTTGACCCGCGGGTTTGTTTTCTCGGAGGAGGCGGTCTAACCGCCTCGGGAGGGGGCGGTCTAACCGCCCTAGGGTTTCCGGAGTCAAAGTTTTGTTTCGCCGGATTTTCCTCTCGTGAGTTTGTTCGCCTTTATCGAGGAGCGTCGGGTGAAATTTCGGGTCGTTCTCGTGCCGTTTGCTAGGTGTTCTTGGCCGGAGTTCGTTCTTGGGTACATGAGGTTAGACCGCCCCGGTAGCCGGTCTAACCGCCCCTTGGCCCCCGGGTGGAGTTTTGGTTTTCACCAATATTTTCCGATAGATAGCATGGCCCCGACCGAGAGATCTCTCGTTGGTGAAACCGTGGTGCGTTTTGGTGCTCGGAGGAGGTGTTTCGGAGGATTTCTTGGTTTCCGGTGTAGAGGCGGTCTAACCGCCCCCTATACCCGATCTAACCGCCCCTCCGGTTAGCCGGCTTTCAAGTTGTTTCCGCCGTCGTGGGTGCGTGTGTGTTGAGGTTGCTGGTAGAGTTTGTTCCTAGGACCAGTAGCACTCCAGTGGCTACGTGGTTTTGGCAAACGGAAGGTAGAAGTGTGGAGCGTGTGATTTTGGGGGTCCGACCGAGCGAGTTCATCTTGTCGGAGTTTCAATCTCCCTCGAGAAGATTTTTTATCGGCTCCCATTCACTCCCCCCTCTCGGTCCCCTAATCGGTCCTTCAAGTGGTATCGAGCCGGTTCGGGTCTTTATTGACTCTAACCGGCCTAAGATCCAAGGATGGCGTACCGAGAACGGGGTTCGGGTCCTCCACACTTTGATGGCAAGAACTACCGGATGTGGAGTAAGGGGATGGGTGCATTCCTCCGCGGAAAGGGTCGGATCCTTTGGGATGTCACGGTGGACACGGGCTATGTCCGGCCGATGGACTTCCTCGCTCCAAGATCGAGGGATAGGTTCGACGCCAACAACAAGGCGGTCGACTACTTGTTTCGTGCTCGTGTCGGCCCCGAGTTCGATCGGTGCACACCGAGCACTTGGCTTGTAGGATTTGGACGATCTTTGAAGGAGGCTCATGTTGGGAATGCCCGTGTTCGTGCACGAATGTATGCGACCTACGGAGAGAGTACGAGAACTTCACTCATCTCCCCGGTGAGTCCATCGATGCCTTGTTTCGAGGTTCACGGTGGTTGTGAACAACATGAGGGCCAATGTGGACGTGCTCCAAGTACGATGATCATGATAGAGCCGTCAAGCTCTTACACTCTTTGGATCGTACAATATGGGGCGGAAAGTTCGAGGCCATTGTGGAGTCGGAGAAGTATGACACTCGACGGTGAACGAGTCGTTCTCGAAGCTCAAGTCGGCCGAGGTGGATAGGGGCATGATCGCCAAGCTTGAGGGTCCGACCGATTTCCATAGTCTCGCCCTCGTTGGTGGGTCGAAAGGAAAGGCTAACACTAACCATCCACCAGTATGTTCTCTTTTTCCTCCTTTATGTCTATGCCGGATGAGGAGTTCGACGTGCTTGGAGAGGATGAGCCGGCGCTCCTAACGAGACGGTTCGAGAGGCCGCACGAGAACCGAGTGAACATGAGGAGGAACACGAGGACATGCTTCCAGTGCGGCAAGCCGGGACACTTCATCGCCGACTGCCCGGAGAAGGTCGAGAACAAGGACGGCTACAAGCACAAGCTGAGGAACGATGGCAAGTACCGGTCGAGGCACGACCACAAGAGCAAGTACAAGAACAAGCACAAGGACGAGCGACGATCGAGGAAGAAGGAAAGACGAGGCAAGGCCCGAGCGATGGTTGGTGCGAGCGATGTCGACTCCAGTTCCGTGTACTCTACCTCGAGCTCGAGCGGCGGTGGTGATGAAGGTGATTGTCACAAGAAAAAGAAGTCGTCCAAGAACCCGAGCGGGGCCGAGCCGCCTCGCAAGAGACGGCCTCGCACCATGGCGCCGAGCTGCGGCGAAGAAGAAGAGCACACGGAGCGACTCGGACTGCGAGTCCGATGACGAGGTGCGTGATGAACTTCCCTTCTTGCGCCGGGAAAATGAGAGGCTTGGCTCTTTGCTTGATAACCGTGATGACATGCTTAGAGAGGCCAAGAAAATGAGAAAAGGGCTTAGGGCTTCACTAGAGGATGCTAGGACTAGAGTGGCTGGGCTAGAGACACAGGTGCTTGATAGTAAGCTTGAGATTGATTCCCTTAAGGCTAGCCCCGTTGTTTCGGATGAGGTTGATTATCTCGATTGCTCCATATTTCTTGCTGATCTTGCTTTGTTTAAGGAGAAGCATGCCTCCAAGTGTGAGGAACTAGATGTGCTTAGGGTTGAAGTGGTTGAGCTTAAGTCTAGATCTCGCTTTGCTAGGTGCTTGCACTTCTTGCCCCGTTTTGCATGCTAAGATTGATGAGATGCATGCTTACACTAGTTCTCTTGAGGCTAAATTGAAGGAACCCATGCCTACATCATGCTCTACCCGTGAAATGGATGCTTTGAAAAATTTGGAACTTGCACATTATGTTGATCGTTTGCGGGATGAGAATGATGACATGAGAAAGTTGATGGGTTGGTTGTCCGGTCATGAGCCTCATTTGAGGATGATGATCGAGGCATTTAAGAGGCGTGATGGTGAGGGACTTGGGGCAAACAAGGTTGGTGAGGGAAGTGGAGAGAGTATTCCCGAGCCACCAAAAACCCACCACAAAAATGATTTCCCTCCAAAACCCAACCATCTTAGGAACCGACTACACACAACCCCTGCCTCCACCCATATTTCCTATACCCACAAATGATCTCCAAAAGCCTATCAAGTTTGTGAGCACTTCCGGGAAAGTGTTCTTTGGGAAAGTGAGTGAGAAGGCTAGTGAGGAGAAATCGGTGGAGGAGTTGAGTGGAGAGAAACCAAGTGAGCAGCCCCAATCCAAGCCTAAGCCTAAGCTTGTGAGGTTCCGTTGTGGCTATTGTGGGAAAGAAGGTCACAAGGATGAGTTTTGCTTCAAGAGGAAGCGAGAAGAGAGGATGGCAAAGGAGTGGGCGAACAAGGATAGGTACAACCCTTCCCATGGTGTACCTAAGCCTCGTATGCCACTGCCCAGGGGTAAAGCTGTGGTGAGAAGTGTTCCAGCATGGGGAGATGTGAGTTCCCGCGGCCGAGGAGGCGATCTGGAGGGAGCGGTCGGACCGGCCCGGCTAGGCGGTCGGGACCGGCCCCGCCCCGAGGGGGCGGTTAGACCGGCCCGGCTAGGCGGTTTAACCGCCCCCGGCACTGCGGGCGGAGTGGTTTTCGAGGTGGTGATGTCGTATGGACCTCCCCGGGCCCACTACCTCGGTGGGTACCGGGACCGACTACTCGGTGGGCCCCCGGGACTACCGGCTTGCGCTACACGGCACCGAAGGCGTGGAGCACAAGGACTACACAGGAGTAGTACTCGGTTAGGAAGCCGTACATGTCCCGCACCGTGCGAGAGGACTCCTAGACGTACTCGACTAGTACTCTCTTCCTACTCCGACTTGTAACCCCGCCTCCCGGACTATATAAGGCGAGGCAGGGACCGATCTCCATCATCCAATCTCAGCTCATACAACCCACGGCGCACTATTGCACCATCCCGTAATCGTGCCCTATCAATCCGAGCTACGCAGGCATACAGGACGTAGGGTATTACGCACCTCGCGGCCCGAACCTGTCTAAATTGTGTGCCACGTGTCTCTTCCTTCGAGTTACCGATCTCGGCGAGTCACATTCATCTACTTCGGGTATTCCCCGTAGTAGGTTGCCGATCTAAAACACCGACACTGGCGCGCCGGTAGGGGCTCTCGCTCGAGATCACATGGCGAACTTGACGGCTTCCGTTCACATCAAGCCAACCGTCGCCTTCAACCGCGGCGACACCTTCGTCTTCGGCGCACCGGGTCCGCACCGCCGATGGCGCGGGCTCCTTCCGGCGCCGCCCGATCATGCGGCCCGACTCGAGGACGAGCCTCGTGACGCTTCCCGAAGTTGTCGCGAGCAAGCTCGTCGGCAAGTTCGGCGAAATTTCGCTTTCCAACATCCACGCCGACTTCGAGCTCGAGTCCGTCTCCAACTCGAACCCGACGTCGCCATGGGCCATCGCATGCGAGCCGGCTCCCCGCCCATCGCAGCGGCTCCTACACCACGCCGGGCGGCAAGGAGATCCTACCCGAGTACAACTCGGACTCCAACGCCGTTCCCGACCGCGTCTCGGACTCCAGCCCTCTCTCTGAGTTCTTCTCGAACCCGGATTACGAGTTTGACTTCGGGTCGGACCCTGAGGAGCCCGAGTCCGAAGATGACTCCTCTGAGCTTCCCTTGTCAGGGCCAGCCTCAGGGCTGGTTATAAGATCGACGCCGGCCGAAGATACGTCATCGGCCGACCGCAAACCGGCCGAACCGACAAAGGAGGACTCATGTTACGTCGCCTACATCGACTCACTACCGTTCCGAGAAGGAACACCACCGGCCCAGCCGACTCAAGTACACCAACCGAGGTGGCACCCTCCGAGTCCGGCTTTGGGTACCCCCGATCGCCAAGTCTTCATGGCCGCCGGCGACAACACCCCGGACCCTCGAGCACGGCCGAAGACACGATACCCGGAGGACATCTCCGCGGATGAGCCGGCTCGCCAACGCACCGCGAGACGAAACCGTCGCCAACAGGGATGCCCGACGCGAGCGCAACAGGAAGCGCAGCGAACGGCGCCGGCGGCTCAGAGACAACCTTCCCATCCGCAACCTTGCGGAGGCTCTCGAGGCGGTCGAGAGCAGAGTACACACCACCCCTGAGCAGTGCCTCATGTCGATCACAGCGATCGCGCGTCAGGCTCAGGGTATACGCGCTGGAGAGGTCATCGCCAAGCTCGCTGAAGACGCCTACTTCATGCGGGTCGACAACAGAGTCAACCAACCTCTCCCAGCTAAGCCTCGCGACAACGAAGCTACTAGTCGCAGTGCTGATCCTGGCCCCAACCGTACTCGGGCCGACATCCCAGCTGATCCAAACCGCCGCCGCTCCAACGCTGGCGGACCCTCACGACAAGAGCAAGGCAACCGAGAAGTCGTCCCCCACCGCGCTCCGCCGGGGGCGGCGGCAACGACCCCCGACGGCGGCGGCGGCGACGGCGGCGCAGCCTCCAACCAAGGAGCCAGCCGGAAAAGGCCCGGAGGTGGCGGCGGCCGCGGCGGCCGCGGCCACGCCCACGGCAACGCCCTCCGCGCTTCTCAAGGCGGGTACGATGCTCGCCGAGAGAATCGAGGAGTTGCGGCGAAGAAGTCGACGACCGCCGCCGAAGGCGACGGCTTCCCCGCCTTCTCACCCCGGCCGCAACCTTGCTCCTCCCCGACAAGTTCAAGCCTTTGGGGATCACCAAGTACGACGCGAAGCAGATCCCATCCAGGTGGCTCCGATGCTACGCCCTCTCCATCGAGAACGGCGGCGGCAACGGCGACACCAAGTGCCTCTACTTCCCCTTCGCTCGGACCAAGCCCCACTCACGTGGCTCGAGTCGCCGGACAAGCACTCAATCGACAAGTGGGACCGAGCCGAAGGAACAGTTCACGAGCAACTTCGCGGGCGCCATGGGCCGTTCGGGTACCCGCATGGACCTTGCCATGATCAAGCAAGAACAAGGCGAGACCCTCCGCAAGTACATGCGCCGCTTTTTCGACAAGCGCGCTACCGTCGTGGACGTCACCGACAAGGAGGTCATCGACCTCTTCCAGGACGGGCTCTACCATCGCCGCACCTTCGAAGACTTCGGTCGTCGCCGCCCCAGTTCCATTCCCCACCTCAAGGACATGATCACGTCCTGGGCGGATGAAGAGGACAAGGCCAACGCCAAGTACGACGCCATCCGCGGCAAGTCCAAGCAGAACCAAGGCGGCGGCGGCCGCAAAGAATCCAAACCAAGGCGGCCGCAACAACAACAACAACAACTACTACTCGGGTCCCAACCGCAAGCGCAAGCCAGACAACACCGTCGCGGCTATCCAGCGCCCTCGAAAGGGAACTCAAAGAAGAATTCCGGCGGGTTCAAAGACCTGCTGAAGGAGAAGTGCCCGTGGCATCCAAACGGCAACCACACAACCGAGGAGTGCTACCGGCTCGGTGCATTCGCTCAAAGATACGCCGGAGCCACCGCACCCTCACGATCGAAGAACAAGAAGAAGGACGGCGACGACAACGACTTCCAAGAACCCGAGAAGACCGTCAACGTCCTCTTCGGCGGACTACCCGAGAGGGCGGGGAGCAGAAGGCTACTCGCCGTGAAGTAATGTCCATTGAACCAGCGGTTATGACCCCTCTCAGGTGGTCAGAGACACCCATCACCTTCTCCCGCGCGGACCAATGGACCGGCTTCTCCGAACCAGGACGTTTCCCCCTCGTCCTGAAACCAACAGTGGCGGGCTCTAAGCTCAACAAGGTGCTCATCGACGGCGGAAGCGGGCTCAACGTCCTCTTCACCAAGACCTTGAAGAAGATGAACCTTGACGTCACTCCCATGCTCGACAAAAGCAAGATGCCTTTCTACGGCATCGTCCCGAGCAACGCGGCTATCCCACCGGGCTCGGTGGTACCGCGGTTACCTTCGGGGCGTCTCGGGACAACTACCGCACCGAGTACATCAAGTTCGAGGTCGCGGATTTCGAGACTTCCTACCATGCCATCCTCGGCGCAGACCGCCATCGCCAAGTTCATGGCGGTGCCCCACTACACATACTTGGTACTCAAAATGCCAAGTCCACTGGCGTACTCTCCCTCCAAGGGGACTTGAAGATCTCTCACGACTGCGATACAGAGGCCGTGGTGATCGCTTCAACAAACCAAGTACCCAACCCGATGATGGAAGTCTACGCCGCGTCGAAGAAGCTTGCCACAAGCGAACTCGACATCCCGCAGAAGTCCGACAACACCAACAAGCCTCGGCCCACCCGAGGAGGTACTCGTCGGGACGGCCGACCTTGGTACGGGCGACCCCAAGGCAAGACCACCACCATCGGGGCCGGCCTCGACCCCAAATAGGAAGACGCGCTCATCGGCTTCCTTCGGGCTAACCGCGACATCTTCGCGTGGAAGCCGACGGACATGCCAGGAGTGCCCGTGGAGCCGATTGAGCACCGCCTCAACGTCGATCCAAAGGCCACCCCCAAACGACAACACCTCCGACGCTTCGCCGACGACGGACGAGACGCCATAAAGAAGGAGCTCGCCAAGCTCCCGGCGGCCGCTTCTTTCGAGAAGTCTTCCACCCCGAGTGGCTCGCCAACCCCGTCCTCGTCCGCAAGAAGAACTCGAACGAGTGGAGGATGTGCGTCGACTACACCGACCTCAACAAGCACCGCCCCAAGGACCCCTTCGGGTTGCCGCGGATTGATCAAGTCATCGACTCCACGGCGGGCCGCGACCGCTCTGCTTCCTCGATCGCTACTCCGGTACCACCGATCGCAATCAAGGAGGAAGACCAGGAGAAGACCGCGTTCATCACCCCGTTTGGCGCGCATCGCTACACGACCATGTCATTCGGGTTGAAGAACGCCGGCGCTACCTATCAACGGGCCATCCGGGCCCGCTTCAAGCGGCAACTCAACAAGAACGTCGAGGCCTACGTGGATGACGTGGTTGTCAAAACCGGGGACTCCGGTACCCTCATCGACGACCTTGAAGAGACCTTCGCATCGCTACGCGAGTACCGCCGGAAGCTTAACCCGAACAAGTGCGTCTTCGGCGTCCCTTCGGGCAAACTACTCGGCTTCATCATCGCCCAACGCGGCATTGAAGCCAACCCCGAGAAGATCTCTCGCCATCACCAAGATGAAAGCTCCCACGAGCATCAAAGACGTCCGTAAGCCGACGGGGTGCATGGCGGCATTGAACGTATTCATCTCGAGGCTAGGAGAACGGGGCCTCCCCTTCTTCAAACTACTCAAGCATCACGAGAGGTTCGTGTGGACCACGAGAGGCGGATCAAGCCCTTGCCCGGCTCAAGGACTTCCGTCGAAGCCGCCAATCCTCACGGCTCCTCACAAGGGCGAGCGGCCCATCGCTCTACCTAGCCGCGACTACTCATGTGGTCGATCGCCATCGTTGTCGAGCGGCGGAAGACGGCCACGCCTACCCGGCCCGGCGCCGCCCCGCCTACTTCGTCGGCCGAGGTTCTATCGAGTCCAAGGCTCGCTATCGGCCCGTGCGAAGCTCCCCGTACGCTCTACTCATCACCTCGCGGAAGCTACGACACTACTTCCGGGAGTACTCGGTCTCCGTCGTCACCGACTACCCGCTCGGCGACATCCCGAGGAACCAAGACGCCACCGAAGGATCTCCAAATGGGCCGTCGAGCTCGGCGCCCTCACCATCGACTTCAAGCCACGCACGGCCATCAAGTCGCAAGCACTAGTCGACTTCATGGCGAGTGGCGGGAGAACCGGCCTACCTACTCCCACCGTGCGACCGCAGCATTGGGTGATGTACTTTGACGGCTCACTCAACCTCGAGGGCGCAGCGCGAGGGTACTCCCCGATCTCTCCAACGGGCGAACAACTCAAGTACGTCCCGCATCTTCCGGAAGGTCTCAAACAACGAAGCCGAGTACGAAGCCCTCCTACACGGGCTCCGCCTCGCGGCTTCACTTGGCATCAAGCGGCTACTAGTCTACGGCGACTCCGCGCAGTGGTCATCAATCAAGTCAACAAGTCTTGGGACCGCAACAAGGAGAACATGGACGCCATCGCCGAGAAGTCCGCAAGCTCGAGAACAAATTCTATGGTCTCAAGTTGCACCACATCGTTCGCGACAACAACGTTGCGGCGGACGTCCTCTCGAAGCTCGGATCCACCCGCGCCCAAGTACTGCGGGCGTCTTCGTCCATGAGCTTCACGCGCCATCCATCCCGAGCCGGCGCCACCGACCACCGCCCCGGCCCCATCCACCACCGGGCGAGAGGTCATGATGATCGACGTGGACCGGAGGCAACCCTTCATCGACTACCTCGGCGAGCGAAGGTCCCCTCCGACAAGAACGCGGCTCGAACAACTCGTCCGCCGCGCCAAGTCTTACGTCCTCGTCGGCGACAAGCTTTACAAGCGAGGCGCATCTTCTCGGAGTACTCATGAAGTGCGTCCCTCGCGAAGAAGGCAAGGACATCTTGGAGGAGATCCACAAGGGCGTCTCGCCGCAACCACGCGTCCTCACGCACGCCGGTCGGCAAGGCCTTCCGCGAGCCTTCTACCGGCCCACGGCCCCCGGGCGATGCCGAAGAACTCGTCGGGGAGGTGCCAAGGATGTCGGTTCTTCGCGCAAGGACAACACGTCCCGCCTACAAGCTAGTCACCATACCGCCAACCCGGCCCTTTGCCCGCCGGGGGCTCGACATGATTGGGCCACCGCCAACCGCGCCGGGAGGATTCAACAGGTACCGGTGGCTATCGACAAGTTCACCAAGTGGATCGAGGTCAAGCCGGTCACATGCCCCAAGGTCGACAGAGTACTCGACTTCCTGGATGAACTCGTACACCTCTACGGCTACCCCACCGCATCATCACGGACACCGGGGTCCAACTTCAACAATCACCGAGCTTCGGGAGTACCGCGAGAACGGCGGAATCGACGTCGGATACGTCTCCGTCGCCCATCCACGGGCCAACGGACAAGTCGAGCGCGCCAACGGGATGGTGCTCGACGCCCTCAAGAAGCGGCTACATGACGCCGCTAACTCAAAAGGGGGCAAGTGGATCAAGGAACTACCCAACGCACTGCGGGGGCCGCGGACTCAACCATCCAAGCCAACGGGGCAATCCCCCTACTTCCTGGTCTACGGCTCTGAAGCCATCCTCCCCGCCGATGTCATATGGAACTCGCCAGGCGGTGGAGCACTACGACGAAGGCGTCTCGAAGACAACGAGACGAGTTGATATCGACGGCCTCGAAGAAGCTCGCCGTGCCGCCCTCGTCCAATCGCAAGGTACCCGGAAGGTATCCGACGCTACCACGATCGCAACGTCAAGGAACGCTCCTTCAACGTTGGAGATCTTGTCCTCCGTCGTATTCGAACACGGAAGGACTCCACAAGCTCGCCCTCCCCTCGGGAAGGCCCCTTCACCGTGGCTAAGGTGACCGGGCCAGGCTCCTACCGCCACCAAACACTAGAAGGCGAAGAAGTCAACAACTCGTGGAACGTCGACCGGCTCCGTCGATTCTACGCTTAGTCTATACGACTACTCCGGGGTTCAAGTCTACACGACTACGCCAACACCCCTTGCCGCAAGCGACCCTCCGGTCCCGGCTCCAAGTCTCCGGACTACTCTCCTCCGAGTCCGGCCCCGTGCGGCTACCTACGGACCACGGGCCGCGACGAGCGTCAAGGACTCTAGCGGCGGTCTACCAAGAGACCACACTCCAAGATCCGGACCGCGTGGCTACCTACGGATCTGCGATCCGGCCAACACGGCTACCTACGGATCAATCACCGTAAGCGGCTAACCGCTCCGGTACTACTCGGCCTATAAGCGGCCTTCGGGTCCGAGCGACTACTTGTAACTACGGCCCCGGCCGCCCGTATGTACTTCTTCGGTAATAAAGTTTGATCGTTCATCAACTTCTTTATCGTCTACTCCCGCGACGGGACTACTAAGCCGAGTACCACTACTCGCACCTACTTCACGATGGGCGCTCCGCACTCCGAGATCGCGGTTACGAGTACTCATTGATGGAACATCACATTTCATTGATACATGAAAAAGTTCATTACAAGCTCGTTTCCTATACAACTACGGCTACTAGCTATCTATGCGGTGGCTACCGGAGATTCAATTTATCGGCTACTCGCTCCGCGATGGGAGCCATCTCGTTCCAAACAGCTCGCGCACCGCTCATCCGAGCAGCTTGGCGGCTACCCCGCCGGCGACTACCTCCACCGGAGCCTTCGGGAAGTACGACTTCATGAAGGCCGCACCCGCTTCGGGATCGACTTGGCCATGTGCTTGACGTAGGCGGCCGGCCCGGCTTGGCGCCTCACGAAGTCGATCCGCCAACGGAGCGATCTTGGGGCCGCCCCGGTGCGGCACCGGGAGCCTCGCGATCGGGAGGGCGCCTCTTCAAGGTCCTTCGACCGGGGCCCGAGCGCCTCGCAATCTTCGTTCAACTTCGCAAAGATTTGTAGCAGCTTGATGAGATCCCGGCCGATGCAATCCGCAACTCCATGTGCTTCTCGCACTCGAAGGCCGCCCTCCTTGTAGTCGAGTTCAAGTACCGGCGGGCTTCTTGCTCCCGTAGAAGAGATTCTTCATGCCGACCTCCGAGGCCTTCGACCGCTCTACTTGGCCTTCGAGTTCCGCAACACCGAAGACAACAACGGGTTAGAGCTTGATGACTTCCAACAAGTACCCGACAAGTCAAGAGACATACCTTTATTCTTGTTGCGGAGGCCTTTGTTCTTCCGCACCAGCTCGTCGCCCTTCGCCTGCAAGTCCATCACATCGTTGTGGTACTTGGCGAAGGTGGCGTCAAGCTTCGACTGCATGGCGGCCGCATGCTTCCTCGACTTCACGAGCTGCTCCTCCAAGGCTTCAGCTCGCAGCACCGTGTCGCCGTAGACTTGCAGCAGATTTGACTTCTCGCGGGATCGCTCCGCGACTTCCTGCACAAGACAAGCTCAAGTCAAGCAGAGTACTCAACGCAAAGGATTGACTACTAGGGAGGCAACTGCTACGTACCTTCATCCACTGTTCGGCTCGCCGCATCGCCTCCAGGTGCTGCGCCAACACCGCCGGCTCGACAAGATCGTCGGCAAGCAGCTCAATCCCGCCACGGCTACTCGACGTAGCCTCCGTCATTGGCGCCGAGCGGATAGGCTCCGCGTCTTGGATCTCGGGGGATCGGATTGCCACCTCCAGGGCAACCCCTGGCGACGTGGTAGCCGCCTCCTCCTCGGCGGACTTCTCGACGGTTTCCGCCATGGGCTCGGGGGCTCCTACCGCAGCCTCCGGGGCTTCGGTGTCAACTCCCGCATGGGCACCCCCGCAGGGATATCACCTCCCTTCGCCGCCCGTCACCAAGGAACATGCGCATCGGTACCGCGACTACTCTTTTTGGGGCTCTATAGCTTCGGGAAGAGTACTCACCTTCGACTACGACCGCCTCCGGCGCCGGCGCTTCGCAGCCGGGGCTCGGTGGCCGCGGCTTGGGCTTCTCGGAGCGGGCTCCTCGACGAGCGGCGCGGCCTCTTCCGCCCTCGCCGCCGTGGGCTCCTCTCCGTCCCGGCTCAAGTCCGTGGATTTTCTCGCATAAGTATCCACGAGAGGGTCGTTAGACAAAAGCGACTACTACAACGAGTACTACTCATGAAGGCGTGGTACTTACAAGTTCGACCGGACGATAGTCACGGCCGGAGCACCGAGGATGCCGGCGATGTCAACCGGTCCACCCTCGGCGGGCGTTTCTTCCCGCGCCTCCTCGACTACCGCCTCCTCTACGGTGGCGGCGGCCGCCGCGAGACGTCTCCCCGCGTCCCTCGCGGCTTCCGTCTCTCCAACGGTGGCGGACGCGGGTACTCGCTCCTCCTGCGGAGCAAGGGGCCGGCGCTCCGACCGCGCCGAGATTTCTTTCAACCGCGGGGGGGCCGGACTTCGGCTTCCGCCCGGCTCCCCCACCGTGGGCCACATGCCCTCATCGCCCTCCTCCACGGCGCCGCCGGCGGCCTCTCCCGAAGACAAAGGAAGAGTACTCGTCAACAATGTACTCGAAACGGCGGGAACTCGACCACTCGCTCAAGATAACTTACCTCCGGAGGCGTGGTCTCCGAGACCTTCATCTTCTTTGCCACCCGCTTCTTGGCGGGGTTCCGCGGCTTCCGTTGCGGCGCGGCAAGGCTAGCCTCCAAGCTAGTCGGCGGATCTTTCACAAGTGGCACATGAGGCAAGCCCGGGCGGCTAAACCTCGACCGCGGCCGAAGCGGTCCCGAGCCGTGTCTTCATCTTCATCATCGTCATCGGAGGTATCCTCCACGATGACGGTGTCGTCGCCATCTCCGACTACTCGGCGCTCCTTCACCTTCTCCACCGTTGGAATCTCGATTCCGCTCGGTGGTGGCCGCGGCTCGGAGACAAACCGCTTCACATCATCCCGCGCAAAAGACGCAAGGCGTCGCGCACTCGCTACAAGTGCCTACTACTCGACGAGGGGGGGTACCGCTACTCACCTCGTTGGGCGGGCGCGCGGCGAGTACTCCTCGACAGGCACGCCGTGTACCCGCATGTCCTTGAAGATCCTCGACAACCTCTCGACAATGTCGTTGTCCTCGAGCTCGCCCCCCGCATCCGCGACGTGTCGTCGTCGCCGTGTACTCGAAGCCCATCGTATCCCGCGCCATCGGGCGGTTGGATCCGGCGCTTCATGAAACCGAAGGCCACGTGTTCGGCCCTCGTCCCGCATCCCGCGGGTCTTGATGCGTGCTAGCAACTCCGGAGCCGGATCCCCTCCCCGCATTGTGGGTTCCGTGTTCCACCACTCTTGGTGCTTGGGCCGCCGTCCGCTCGGCTTCGGCGGCTCCGGATGGTGGTTCGTGATGTAGAACCACCTCGTCTTCCGGTCGGTGTTGGAGTCCACGAGCTTGTACGCCGTGCATCGCTCCGCGGCATCCTCCCTCGCCCGGATCCCCGCCCCTCCGACTACTCCGGGGTTGGAGGCGCCGGGCCGCGGCTTCACGCGGAAAAACTTCCGAAGAGAACCCGGTGCGACTTGATTCCCGGTGAAGGCTTCGCGGAAGTGGACGAAGACGAAGTATGGAAGATACCGTTGGGGTTCAAGTTGAGGTACTCGATGCCATAGTACCTGAGAAGCCCCTTGAAGAAGTCGCTCGCTGGGAGCGCAAGCCCGCGCTCCACGAAGCGCGAGAACATCGGGATCTCGTCTTCGGACCTTCTCCATCGGATAGGGATCTCCTGCGGCGGATCTCCACATGTCGATCTCCTTCTCCCCGATGAACCCGCCGTTCAACGGGGTCGCAAGTCCTCGGTCTTCACCTTCGACTTTTTCCACTCGCGGCCGGGGTCGGCGCGCGGTGGAGATGTGGGCGGCGCCGCTCCGGGCCGGCCGCGCGCAGCCTCTCGCATGGCTCCTCTTCTTCCCGCCGGCCTTCGACGTCTTCGACGGGGACGGCTTCATTCTCCAAGTGCAGGGAGTCTTCACTCGCATCCGCCGGGGGCTACCCTACGGCTTTCGGGAGGCGATGCGCTCGGATCTACTACGGCGGCGGCGCTCGCCGGAGTGGATCTACTTCAAGATTCAAGTGGCGGATGACCTGCGGCTCACTTTGGTGAAAAACCCTAAGGGTTTCGGCTTGTATTTATAAGCCAAAACGCTTCCGCAACGGCGGCCGGATAAGTCCACGCGCGGCCGACTCGGCCGGCCGCGCGTGACTCTTCGCATTCTACTAGTCGACGCGCCTCACCTCGGGGGCTCGGCTACCTCTACTCGACTACCTCGGGACGCGGCTAGTCTCAAGAGCATCTCGAGACACATTCTTCAAGAAGACCCTTCAATTCGAGAGGAAGTACTCGACTCAAGGCTCTGGGGCTCCGTGCCACGTGTCCTTCGGTTTTTTCTCTCCGGATTTTTCGGGATTTTCTTGCCAAGACTTCGATAGATCCTCGCCCGCAGCCCGCGGCTCGAGGCTCCGGGGGCTACTCCACCCGGATTGCGGTTCCGCAAATCGCATCTCCGTGACGGCTCCGCTTCAAGACAAGGCGCAGGCATTTTTTGAAGACCTTCGAAGGCGGATTTCAAGGACGCTTGGGACTACTCGAGAAGACTTCAAGATTGCTCAAACATCACCGGAGTACATTCCGGCCTCGGGATGCTTCGACTACTCTTGAGGACTTTTGACTTGTAGCACTCGGGGACACTTGAGGACTACTTGTTAAGGCCGTCAAGACTACTTGAAGCTATCCTTCTCGACTACAAAGTACTCGGGGGCTTGTCGTATGGACCTCCCCGGGCCCACTACCTCGGTGGGTACCGTGACCGACTACTCGGTGGGCCCCTAGGACTACCCGGCTTGCGCTACACGCACCCGAAGGCGTGGAGCACAAGGACTACACAGAGTAGTACTCGGTTAGGAAGCCGTACATGTCCCGCACCGTGCGAGAGGACTCCTAGACGTACTCGACTAGTACTCTCTTCCTACTCCGACTTGTAACCCCGCCTCCCGACTATATAAGGCGAGGGCAGGGACCGATCTCCATCATCCAATCTCACCTCATACAACCCACGGCGCACTATTGCACCATCCCGTAATCGTGCCCTATCAATCCGAGCTACGCAAAGATACAAGACGTAGGGTATTACGCACCTCGCGGCCCGAACCTCGTCTAAATTGTGTGCCACGTGTCTCTTCCTTCGAGTTACCGATCTCGGCGAGTCACATTCATCTACTTCGGGTATTCCCCGTAGTAGGTTGCCGACCTAAAACACCGACAGGTGAGTAGAGAGGTTTCTGTGTCCGGAGGTGGAGTTGTCGGTGGTTGGTCCGGAGAAACAGCGGGTGGTCGGCTTGCTAGGCATTCTCCCCCTCGAGTTCACTACGGGGATGGGAGGTGACATAGCTTTGAGAAGGAGAGGAGGGATGGTCCACGGGTTGTCTTCCGTGGTTTTGGTCCTCCTCCGTGCGGCGAGGGGTGGTTTCCTCGGAGTGGTTACCGAGGTGGTGTTCGTGTAGTTATGGTAGGAAAGATGGTTTGATGTGTGCTAACCCCACTTTCGAGCAAGCGGCTCGGCACTCGGTTTTACTCTTTTGGTACTAACCCCGGTCTGCCGAGTCGTTTGTTCGCTCACGTGCTCATTTTTGAATTTTAGGTGGGAGACTTGAAGAACATTTGGTTGATTGACTCCGGTTGCTCGAGGCATATGACCGGAGACAGGGGGTGGTTCTCAAGTCTCGTCCCGGTGGTGACGAAGAGGTACATCACTTTTGGGGACAATGGGCGTGGGCGTGCGCTTTCGGAAGGTGAGATCAAAGTGAGTGACAAGATCACTCTCGGGTGTGTTGCTCTTGTTCAATCGCCGGGGTACAATTTGCTTTCGTGTCCCGCTTGTTGGATGAGGGTTTTGAGGTGTTGTTTCGTCCCAGGTGGTTCTCGGATTTTGGACTCTCGAGGGGACCTTGTCCGTATGGTCGTTCCCGAGGGTCGGGTGTTTCGTGCTTATTTTTCTCGGCCTTCGGGTGTGGAGCGTTGTTTCTTGGCCGGTTCTTCGAGTGAGTTGTGGAAGTGGCATAGGAAGTTGGGTCACTTGAGCTTTGACCTTTTGTCGCGCTTGAGTAAACTCAATTTGGTCCGAGAATTGCCACGGTTGAGGCTTGAGAAAGAGTTGGTTTGTGCGCCATGTAGGCATGCCAAGATGGTAGCCTCTTCTCACCCGCCTCTCACCGATGTGATGACCGAGCGTCCATACGAGCCGCTCCATATGGACCTTGTTGGCCCGGCTCGTGTGCGATCTCGCGGGTGGGAAGTGGTATGTCCTTGTTGTGGTGGACAACTATTCTCGGTATGCGTGGGTGTTCTTTCTCGAGGATAAGGGGGAGACGTTTGGTTTTGTTCGAGATCTAGTCTTGAGGTTGAGGAACAAGAGGCACGGAGATGCCATACGAGCAATCTGCAGTGATAATGGCTCGGAATTCAGAAACTCTCGTTTTGAAACCTTTTGCCATGACTTGGGTTTGTTGCTACTTTTGAGCCCAAAGACATTGGACACGCACTATCCGATCACAATTGGGTTAATTCGATGCATCGGGAGTTGGAGAACTTTGAGAGGAATCAGGTTTGGGAGTTGGTTGACCCTCCCCCAGGGTGTAAGCCGATTGGTACAAAGTGGGTGTGGAAGAACAAAGAGGGAGAGAAAGGTGAGGTTGTGAGAAACAAGTCGAGGCTTGTTGCTCAGGGGTTCAGTCAGAAGGAGGGGATCGACTACGAGGAGACCTTTGCTCCCGTAGCCCATTTGGAGGCGATTAGGATCCTTCTAGCCTTTTCTGTGGCTAAAGGGTTCAAGTCGCACCAAATGGATGTGAAGAGTGCTTTTCTGAATGGTGTGTTGGAGGAAGAAGTGTATGTGAGGCGACCTCCGGGGTTTGAGAGTGAGAAGTACCCCCACCGGGTGTACAAGTTGAGGAAGGCGCCGTATGGGTTGAAGCAGCGCCTAGAGCTTGGTATGGTAGATTGAGGGGGTTCTTGTTTGAGAGAGGTTTTGAGATGGGGAAGGTCGATCGACCTTGTTTTTGCCGAGGCGGGGTAGAGATATCCCGATTGTGCAGGGTGTACGTGGATGATATTGTCTTTGGTGGCTCGTCTAACTCTCTTGTTGCAAGGTTTGCGAGAGGATATGAGCAGGGAATTTGAGATGAGCATGATGGGCGAGTTGCGCTCTTCCTTGGGCTACAAATCAAACAATCAAAGGAAGGAACATTTGTGCACTAGGCTAAGTACACCAAGGACATTGTGCGGAAGTTCAAGATGGAGGATTCTAAGGCTATGACAACGCCGATGAGTACGACTACGGCTCTT
This sequence comes from Cenchrus americanus, assembly GCA_947561735.1. NCBI lineage: Eukaryota > Viridiplantae > Streptophyta > Magnoliopsida > Poales > Poaceae > Cenchrus > Cenchrus americanus. The sequence goes on from OX387245.1 coordinate 240,605,816, forward strand.
GAGGCGGACGAGGAAGGTGAACATGTGGACCGGAAGGAGTACCGAAGCATGATCGGGTCACTCTTCTACTTGACGGCGACGAGGCGGGACATACAGTTCTCAGTGTGTCTGTGCGCTCGTTTTCAAGCGTCTCCGAGGACTTCGCATCGGCAAACAGGGAAGCGAATTTTCGTGTACTTGCGTCACACTCCCGACTTCGGCCTTTGGTACTCCGCGTCCTCTTCTTTGGCGCTTCATGGTTTTTCAGACGCGGATTTTGCCGGGTGTCGGTTGGATAGGAAGTCCACTTCTGGGACTTGTCAGTTTTTGGGTTCTTCTTTGGTGTCTTGGTCTTCCCGCAAACAGTCGAGTGTTGCTCAATCCACTACTTAGGCGAGTATGTTGCCGCTGCTAGTTGTTGCTCTCAGCTCCTTTGGATTTCATACACCATGAGTGACTTTGGTGAGGAGTATACCCTTGTCCCACTTCAATGTGATAGCACCAGTGCCATAAGCGTTGCAAAGAACCCGGTGCTCCATTCCAAAACCAAGCACATAGAAGTGAGGTATCATTTTCTCGAGAGACAACGTAGAGAATGGAAAGATAGCTTTGATCCTTGTACCCACACATGACCAACTAGCCGATATTTTCACCAAACCCCTAGACCAAGCAACTTTCACTCGTTTGCGGGGGGGACTTGGTGTGTGTTTGATTTCTTGAGTTGGGTGTGTTGGAGCTCCTTTGTAGCATATGTATAGCTTTATTTTGTGCATTTCTTGCATTTAGCATGGCATATGTAACATGATGTATAGGCACCCTTGTATCTTAGATTGCATGCATTTTGTATCATATGCATTGGATAGGAAAAGCTTCTCCTATATACATTGTTCACCATGGGATGCTATATATGTTTTTGTGAGCTTGTTTGGTATGCTATGGTTAGTTTGGCTTAGCTCTTGATGATCTTGATGAATGATCCATGGTTAATGGCTATATTTTTAAAAAATGTCACGTATATGCTCTCTCATGTGTAAATGCCTTTATATGATCTTGACATGTTTTAGTGGCCTTGCTATGCTTAATTTGTGGTTGGATAGCTAGTTTATTGATCATATGGGGCCAAAGGCTCATTTGCCATCATGAATGTTTAGCCCTCTTGCTTCATCTTGTGGAGGGGCATAAGTTCCTTTTTGTCACAAAGACATTTCATGTACCATTCATAAATCTGAAAATGAAATGAAAAATGCTTGGAAAATATGCTCCCATGTCATATGTGCTTGAAATTAATTTCCTTTGTGTGTTAAACCGTTGCATGATGCCTACCATTGAGAAGTCTCATACATAGAAGTAGGCACATGGCTCGGTGGCTTTGACATGACATGAGGTGCTTGTGGGTGTTTATGATGGTCTTATGATTAGAATGGTTGTACTATCATGAAGTTTGTGTGGCTTTGCCATTTTGATATGTTTTGCTCATGTTTAGGTATTTGCTTATGAGAGAGTAACTTTTCGCAAAATTACTCAAATCCTTTTTGGTCTTGTCCAATGGTTGTGAAACTTGGTGATAATGTAGTTAAGGTCATTACAAACCCGTAGAGTACCTAACTTGCTCATTTGGACTATTGTAGCTCCTTGTGATGAATTTTGTATACTTGAGAAGCTATATTTTGTAAAGTTTTGCATTTTGCCTTGATTCATGCATTGTCAACAAGGGGGGAGAAGTTTGTGCATGCTTTGGGCACACTGGGAGTGTTTGGAAGGTGTTACAATTGGTTCGGGCAAATTTTGAGCAGTTTGGTGCGGGGCCGGTCACATGGGCGGTCTAACCGTCCCCAAAGGCGGTCGGATGAAGTGCGGGCGGTCTAACCGCCTGTACAGGCGGTCTAACCGCCCGGGCGAGTGAGCGGCTTCTTTGCTCTTTGTTGCATTCCCGTGTTGCATTGCTGCATTTGTTAAGGGGGAGTGTCCTTTGGCTCAGGGGGAGCATGCATATGTGCAGGGGGAGCTCTTTGTGGTGTTCGAGTTTTGGTTCGGTGGTTTGCGCTCTTTGGTTGAGCATGGTTTTGTCTCGGATGTGTCGAGCCGTTGCCCTTGCCTAAGGGGTCCGAGACTTGTCTTCTTCAAGTGATCTTGCTCTTTGCCTTTCTTTGGCTTTCGATCGCTTGTTGAGGTTTCTTTATATTTGTTTCTTTTCTTTTTTTCTCTTGTATTACTTAATGTGGGTGTTGTCAATGCACTCATCAAGGGGGAGATTGAGGACCATGTGTGGTTCGAGGACCGGTGGATGGTCGCTTCCTTTTGTGATGAGTGATTGACAACGTTGTGTGGACCGATATTTGGCTAAGTATTGCGGGTGTAGGTTGCGGCTTGACTCGTGTTGGTGCGAGGTGAAGAACAAGCGCGAAAGGTCGTTGCGGGTGAGGCCTCCGGGTGTGGAGAAGACAAGTAGGCTTCGTTCGAGGGACCCGGTGGCCATTGGGGTCAAGTGCGGGCCACATGGTGGCATGAACGACGGATGAAGTCGTGGACGGTTTCTTGGTAGAGCCCGAAAACCAAGGTCGAGCCGGGACTATGTGGGAGCCGAGTCATGAGTTGGATTGGAGGAGGCTACACCAAGTTCGCGGGATTTGCAAGGTGGTTCACCGTAAAACCACTAGGTTACTCGGTTGAGCCACAAAACCTTGGCCGAAGACTCGACGAGGGAGGTGCGGCCACCCGGGCCGGTTCAACCGCCCGGGAGGGGCGGTCGGACGGCCCGGGGCCGGCCGATCTCCCGGGCGGTGTCTAACCGCCCGTGGGGGCGGTCCGACCGCCCGGCCGCCGGCGCCGAGATGCTTCGAAGCGGAGGACACGCGTCGGGATCGCAAGGCTTGCGTCAAGGCTAAGCGAGGTTGCGGTCGTCGGGCATCCGTCCGATGAAGATATTCCGAAGATTTCCAAATCCGCCCTCGAGGGGCATGTATCCCTAGTTATTAGTGAAGGATAGTTTAGTCTTTTGGGTGCCTCCATATATACTTATTGAGTGGGTGGATGGCAGCTAACTCTTGGAACCCTAGCTCATTTGTTTTTCCTTTTTCGTTCTCCTTTTCCCTAGTTTTTCCTAGGACTAGCTTGAGAGCTTCATGTGAGATCTAGAGAGAGGGATGGATGTTTGGGTAGCAAGCTAGACCTTGTACGAACCTTTCATGGCATGTATAGATGGTTCGGCGTTGTTCCTCAAAGTGGTTTTCCCGTCTCTTTTGTGGTGATTTTCGGAGCTCTTTGTTGGCGGTGTTTTGAGAACGATTTCTTGGGGTTTTTGGTGGGTGTCACGTATGAGGTTCTTGTGCCTCTTTGGTGGTGACTTTGCCCCCAAATCTCTCTTGAATCGGACTCGATTTGGTGGTTTTTTCGAGCCGGGCGAGTTCTTGACCTAGAGAAGCGATTTCTTCGATTCCTCTTGATTGTGAGCGTTTCGGGTCGATTCCTTTGAGGTAGAGGTTGCCCGGGAGGTAACCCGGCTAATCCCGAAGTTTCGCCGCAATCCGTGGAGTGATTCGGGAGATCGGGCGCGAGGAAGTTAGGGTTTGACCCGCGGGTTTGTTTTACGGGAGAAGGCGGTCTAACCGCCCGGGAGGGGGCGGTCTAACCGCCCTGGGGTTTCCAGGTCAAAGTTTTGTTTCGCCGGATTTTCCTCTCGTGAGTTTGTTCGCCTTGATCGAGTAGCGTCCGGGTGAAATTTCGGGTCGTTCTCGTGCTTGTTTGCTAGGTGTTCTTGGCTGGAGTTCGTTGTTGGGTACGGGAGGTTAGACCGCCCCCGGTAGCCGGTCTAACCGCCCCTAGGCCCCCGGGTGGAGTTTTGGTTTTCACCAAGATTTTCCGGTAGCTAGCATGGCCCCGACCGGATATCTCTGTTGGTGAAACCGTGGTGCGTTTTGGTGCTCGGAAGAGGTGTTTCGGAGGATTTCTTGGTTGCCGGGTAGAGGCGATCTAACCGCCCCCTATACCCGGTCCTAACCGCCCCCTCCGGTTAGCCGGCTTTCGAGTTGTTTCGTTGTCGTGGGTGCGTGTGTGTTGAGGTTCTTGGGTAGAGTTTGTTCCTAGGACCGGTAGCACTCCGGTGGCTACGTGGTTTTGGCAAACGGAAGGTAGAAGTGTGGAGCATGTGATTTTGGGGGTCCAACCGAGTGAGTACATCTTGTCGGTGTTTCAATCTCCCTCGAGAAGAATTTTTATCGGCTCCCATTCACTCCCCCCTCTCCGGTCGCCTAATCGGTCCTTCGGAGGGAGCCTACCGCCGTCGAAGCGAGGATGAAGGGAGGATGACGACGACGAAAGCCGCCGTCAGAAGAAGTTGGAGAAGGGAAGGAGCCAGCGGCCAAGGACGCTGACGAGGAACTGCTCTTCGACGACAATAAGTTCGCCGTAGACCTACTCAGGAGCGCCTTTAGAAAGCTTGAAGGTGTTGGCGAGGCCTTCGACATCAAGGCGCATCATGATGTGTACAAGGACCCGACCGTGAACGGTCTCGCCTTCTGGATCCACGGGTTGGCTGAGAAGCTCGAGAACCTCCTTGTGGTCAAGCGGGCTGCCCTCCGCCACTTCTTCTTTGACGACGGCGGCTTCAACGGCGACAACGGCGGCCACGGTGACGGCGGCGGCGACGACGGCGGCCACCGCGGCGATGGTGGAACTCCGACTAATTGATAGACTCCTTTACCAATTAGTAACAATAATGTCTGTGTGCTTTTGTGTCTTCGTCGGGTTCTTGGACATGAACTGCTTAGTTTGTTGGTCGATCATTAACTGCTTAGTTAATTAGTTTGGTGGTTAGATTTTGTATCTCACGAACTCGATCTAATAGACACGAGTAGATCCAACCGCGTTGTGATGAACTGTGCTCTGTTGTGATTAATCGAAGATCTGTTGTGATGAATTAGATCTTATTAGAGTAGTCATTGCCGACGCAGTTAGCCTATCGACGTTGACGTCGACGCGTGGGCCAATGTCATTGGCGATGATGGTTAGTGAACCCGCATTGCATTTGTTGGCGATTGGGTCCGGAGGGCAGGCAATGCTTATCTTTTTTATATTGGCCGCTGAGCGCCGACGCGTGGGCCCGTCACAATTTTTTTTGGAATGAAACTTTCTTCCTTGATTTATATAATAATCATAAAAATACAAACAATTCGTATTTGAACATTCGCATTTGAATAAAATATCAACAGTCACACTTGTGTGCCCAAAATTCATATATTTCGTTTTTACATCCCATGTTAGTGATGTAATAATTCTACTAACATCTAGTGTGCTCTAAAAAATCTACAAATTGACTTGCCAAAGATAATTTGGGTACCCGGACTTGTCTTCAAAATTTCAAATGGTTTCGATGAAGGAATAATATACTTGTGTACAAATGTCTACATCTCTCACATAGTTTCCTAGAATGTTTGCTTGAACATTGAAGTTTTCCACACTTTGCAACATGTTCAAACTTATATGCATTTGAAAACTTAACAAAACCTTGTGTTCACTTTAAGCTTACGAAATGTAAAGTTGCATCACTAATGGTTGTGTAAAACAAATATTATTTGTATGTTGTACTTACGAAGAGCAAAATAAGGCATATAAACATCACTCAAAAAATGGAATGTACACTAAACAATGAAATTAATGAATATATGATGATTTTAGAAAAAAATAGAAAAAATATCAAATTTGGACTAATAACGACGAAGAAATACTTGTTACAACATTTGATTGCGGATTAAAAGGAGAAATGGGAACTGTTCTTCATTTTAATAGAACTCGGGCCCCACGGTTATTAGCGACGCGGGCCGATAACCTACGTCGGATTTGTTGCTCTCCCAAATTTTTACACGGGTAATTCGAGCATCATACAAAAGCTAATCTACTACCGATTTCCTATTCTCTCGTGCGAACTTCACCATTTCGCGGCGCGAGCCTACGGTCTTCGCCGCAAAACGAAAAAATTCGAAGCCATCCTTTTTCCATGCGGCGGGTGTGCCGGAGGCGGCGGCGGTTCACCCCAAATGCGCCAAGTCGAGTAGTGGAGCGCACATGCGGCCTTCTCGTGCAAAGGCGGACACCCCTCGTTGCTCGGCCATCTCGACGTCGTACGCCGCCGTCCACGACCCGCCTCATGTACCCATTCGCGGTGTCGTCGGCGGCGGCACCGCCATTGTCTCCGTAGAGCAAGATGGCGTATAGACGAGCCGCCACATCCCCGCCCACCCTCGGTGGTGCGCCGGAGATCATTGTATCCCCCGTGTTTGATAAAGAAGGCTTTGATTCCGGAGAGGAAACAAGCCTTCGGATTCCCGAGACCGCTCGGCATAGCAAGGAATGCTTTGTAAGCGGTAGGGTTCCACACCCAAGAAATCTCATCTCGTATCCCCTCTATCGACAAACGCCGACCGTTGTCGCCGTGGCCGCACACATGGCACATGGTCGAGCAAGTACCGCGTAGGCCGTGGAGGTCGCCCAAGGGCCGCTCCGAGGTCGCACCGACGCGCGCCGCAATCTCAATGCGAAGTCTTGAGGGAGGCCCGGCGGCAGCCGATGACGGCCGGTGTCGCGTGCTTCTTCCCGGCATGCTATCCATCTCGGCGGGAATAGTGACGATGAGGAGTAGGCGATTCTTTTTTTTCGCGGGTAGAGATGAAGGGGCAGGGGATCTAATTGTTTTGGAAGGAGAAGATACGGGAGATTTGTTTCCAAACACGGTTTAAGTATGCAATGGAGATGAAGTTTCATTACCCCGCGTATCATTTAATTCTACATTGGAATCACTACATCGCGGCTCTGCTCTCGGCCATTGAATGGCAACAATTTCGCCATTGACCGTCTTGGGAACCTCTTCCCGTTTCCTATGCTCTTGATCTTGTCCCTTCCTCTCTTTTTTTTGGAGAAGATGACTACATTGGATGTTTGGATGGAGGTTTTAGTGTTAGTTCGTTGCAAACTAACACCAAAACTAACACTTTGGAGACAAACACATGTGCTAATTTGGAGGTGTTAAAAACTACCACTAACGGTAACACTAACATCTACCGTCCAAACACGGCCATTGGTTGGGCCTCAAAACCAAGGTGGAGCCGGTGCGGGGTAGCGGCTCACAACCGAAGTCCGCACGCGGGGTTTGGTTGGTTTACTCCACAAAACCAACACCGAGTCGGGATGACGTGGCGGCCAAGTCATGAGTGGGATTGGCGTGGAGGCTGCACCGAGTCCGCGAGGTTTACGGCGGTTTGCCACAAAACCGTCGGGGTTACTTGGTTGAGCCACAAAACCAAGACCGGAGGCTTGGCGGGCGGAGACGGGATCCGGGCGCGCCAAGAAGCTTTGAAGCGGGCGACACACGGCATGATCGAGGTGCTTGCGTTGGGAGGACGCGAAGGCCCGATGGATGCGCGGCCGTCCGATGGAGAACTTCATGTGTTGACCAAATTTCCCTTGTGAGGGCTTGAGTTCTAACTCCTAGTGTAGGGGTATTTCTGTCTTTTCTGGAGGGCCTATATATAGGAGGAGGGGGCTGAATTTTCAGCCAACTCTTTGGCTTGTAGGTAGAGTGGCTCTTTGATTGGAGCTTTTTGCCTTCTTAGATTTGGATTCTAGGAGTGGCTTGTAATCGATTGAACAAGATATTCATAGCGAATTTTTCCTCTAAATCGTGTGCCAATCTTTCTATTCTGTGTTGCAATTGTTGCATTTTCGAAGCTCTTTTTGTGCTATTTTCGTGCTTGACTTGTTTCATTGATTTGAGGGTGTTTCTATCCGGATTTCTTTGAGGGGATCATGGGTGAGTGCTTTGTGCCTCTTTGTGGATGATCTTGACCCCTCAAACACCGGATTTGGCCTTCGATTCGTTGACTTTTAGATGAACCCTAGGTCATAGTGTTCTTGGCAAGGATTTGCGATTCCGGGATTTGTATGAAGTTTGAGGCTGTAATTTTTGGGGCATAATCTCTCCTTGGGGTGTTCATCATCTCCCCAAAATTTCATCTCAAGATTTCAAGTGGTTTGGGAGATCCGTCGATCGAAAGTTTGGGGATGTTTCGCGGGGTTTGGTTTTTAGGGGGGGCGGTACTACCGACACCGTGTAGGAAGTACCGATAACCCTGATTTTCGGTGCCCGAGAGAGTCTTTATCGGTAGTACCAACCCAAGTCGGTAGTACCGATAGTCGAAGTACCGATAACCTAGTTTTTAGGTGCCGGTAAGCCCATATTGGTAGTACCGAGCTTGGGGCGGTAGTACCAACAATTTTCGTCGCAGCTTGCCTCGCGCTTGCTTTTTCTCTCGGTTCTTTTTGTGCTTGCTTCCGCTTTGTTCCTAGGCTTGATCTAACTTGTTGCTAGGGTCGGTAGGTCCGTTGTGACTACGTGATCTTGGCAAGTGTGTGCGAGATTCTTCGGAAGTGATTTGGGGCATAGGCCGAGTTTTTGAGAAGAATTTTATCGGCTCCCATTCACTCCCCCCCCTCTCCGGTCGCCAATCCGGTCCTTCAATTGGTATCGTAGCTGGTTGAGGATTCGTGAGACTCTAACAAGTCTAGGATCCATAGGGCGACAGAGAAAAGGGCGCTTTTGCTTGTGGATTTGATTTGCGTGGTTTGAGCTTGTTTTTGGCTAATCCTAACCGGTTGTAACACCCGAAAATTCCATCACAATAAAAAATTGTTAGCAACATGGTTTAGTTTTATTTTTCTAAGGATTTAATAAATTTGAATAAATAAATTTGCCTTTAATTAAATTAAACAACAATTAATAATTAGAATCACTCAAGTGTTTGTGCATCATGTTGAAATGCATGAGTTTTGTTGTGGTGTGATTTTAAAAGTCTTAAAATATTTATGAAAAGTCCTTAAAATAATTGTGAAAAAGTTTGTGGAAATTGGTGTAAAAGTTTTAAAAAAAAGAATAAAAGTTTGAATTAAAAAATGTTTGAAAACTTGTTTAAAAGGTTTTCTAAAAAGTCTTAAAATAGTTGGTGAATTTGTGTTAAAATTTGATTTGAAAAAGATTTGAATTTGAATTTGGTTTGAAAAAGAAAAGAAAAGGAAAAAAAAGAGAAACGACCAACCCAACCCAACCTATTTCGCGGCCCCTCTTGTTTCGGCCCACGCGGCCCACCCCACCGCCTCCTCTCTCCCCTCCCTCCTAGTGCGCGGGGCACTCCACCGCGCCGCCTCAAGCCGCCCGCCCCCCTTCCTCTCCCCAACCGCCGCCCACCGAGCCCGCGGCCATTAATGGCGGCCGCCGCCATGCCCGCCGTCCACCGCCTCGCCCGCGGCTCCTCCGCTTCCCCCACCATCTATAAAATGCCGCCCCAAGGCCCCTCTACACCCCGCGCCACTCCTCCTCCTTTCCCCACTTGTGCACCGCCGCCGCCACGGAGCCCACCGCCGGAGCTCCACCGCGCCGCCCGATCTCCTCCTCCGCCACGGTTCCCTCCTCTCCGGCCCCCGGGTAAGCTTCCCCTTGCTCTCCTCTTCGTCCCGGTGCTTTCCCCGCCGCGAATGGTGCCGGGAGCCCTGTTTGGCCGCCGGCGGCCGCCGGCGGCGAGCTCACCGTCCCCGAACAGGCCGCGCGCCGCCGCCTGTAAGTCCAAGCCACCGCCGCCCCTTTTGCCTGCAGCAAACCACGGCCGCCAGATCAAATCCAACGGCTCAGATCAGTCCATCCGCCCCGGGTCAAACCCAACCGCACCGGTCAATTTAGGGTTGCGCCGGACTTTTTGCAAAAGAGTCCCTGTGTTTTTTATAAATTTCATGCCGGCCCTCCGAGCATATGAAACCCTTTCAATTAAGTCCTGATTTTCTCATTTAAACCCCTAACTTCCTTGCTTTTCCGGCCAGAGGTCCTAGTTAGGTTCTTTTGTGCTATAGACCCTTGGTTTATACACATAATTATGTTTAAATCCCCGAAATCTTGCGAAAACTCCATAAACTTTCAAATATTCACAATTTAGTTCCCGAATCTTGATTCGACCATAACTTTTTCATCCTAGCTCCGTTTTATGCGTTCTTGGTGTCCACGCGATCGTCTCTCCGAGCCCGTCATTTCTAAATGCTTGTTTTAGTCTTTTGGTAATGTTTGATGTATTGTTTTATTTATTGTATGTTTTCTTGCATGATCGTAGCCGACGCGCCGTTCGAGGAAGTTCAAGTACAGAGCTTTTCAGATAAGGAAAGTAGCTTATCGTTGGAGAAAGGCAAGTGACCCTAACCACCCTTCTACCTATGCTTTAATCAAGAACACTATAAGTTAATCGGAACATGGAGAACCACCCGGAAAACGGTGCAACCACGGTCCATATGGCTCGGCTTAGCCAATTAATTAGGTGTGCGATTGATCCGATGGCCCTTTTCCGAAAGGAGCGAGAGGGGGATCCGGGTTGCGGGGGTATAGCCCGGTCCTTTTGGGGTAGCGACCTTTGCTAAGGTGCCGACCACTAGGGAGGGTTATGGTCCGCCCCGATCCGTAACTATGCGGGTCGTTAGTCTTTTGTATACCTTTGTAAAGGCTTCGTAGCGTCCCTATGCAATCACACCTCGGAAGTGTGGTATTGTGCCTGATCAGCACATGCGTGGTTGGGTTCAAAGTTCTTTGGAACTTTTACGCGAACTGTGGGAAAAGTGTGCAACCTCTGCAGAGTGTAAAGGCGATCGATCGGCCGTGCTCACGGTCAAGAGCGTCCCGGACCCTCACATGATTAATTGAACTTAAAGATGGATTAATATTGCTTTCCGGTTATTCCGTGGCCTTGCCGAGTACCAACCATAAGTGTACTCATCCTTGCTTACGCCGTTCGAGAGAAGAATCCGGAGTGGAGTACTTCACCGACTACGAGGAGTTCTAAGGATGCGATCAACCGATCGAAGCTTTGTGGAAGATGAAGATGGAGTCGCGTCTTTATAGTTATCGATGTTCGTGTAAAGACCTTTGTGTCTTCTATCGTGAGTGTAATAAAAGTTAATAAACCTTTTCGTACGTTTTGAGCAATGTCTTGTGATATTACACTCATGAGTCTATCATATGTGTGAAATTGTGATCCCGGCACACATATGAGATGCATTCGGTTTTCTACGGAAAATCGGGTGTGACGAGTCGTATCGAGCATTGTTGATCGTAGGACGCAGCCTCGGATAGAAATGGTCGATATTAAGGACTCTCTTTCTAGGAAGCCCTTCTAACATTCAAAATATCTTATTTACGCTTAAAAAAATATTTTATTCTTTAATCTCTAAACAAAATCAAATCTTTTATTTTCTTCTACACCGAGTCCGATTCTTGTTCTTCCACCTTGAACTACCACACGTGCTTTATAGGATAGATTCTTAGGTTGCCTACCCTTCTACCGAGTTTCGTTTCGATAGAGCCGTTCTTGTGAGGACGTGCGATGTTAATGCTTGTTGATTGTAAACATGCATGATTTGGATCTTTGACATGATTGAAATGTTTTTGTGGAGTGATGGCCACAAATACATCAATAAAATAATTAAAGTTAAAATTTAAATCTTAGCCCCTTTTCTCTCGATTCACCCTTATCAATTCAACTTCCTATCGGAAAATTTCTCTCTCTAACAATCAAATGGTAAACACCGGGTCGGGAGCCGGACGAGATATTCCGTTCATCGTCAATCGGTTGAATCAAGTTCCCTCCTTCACAAGAATTAGCGATGGATCCCGCGATGCGGCAGTTCTTCACGGAACAAATGCGGTTAATTCGAACCTCACCGCCACCGGTCCGGAATCTACGAGCACGGCAGAAGCCGACCACCACCTTAAGGACCTCCACCACCTCCACCACCAGTAAACAAGCATAGAGAGTTCATGAGCCACAACCCGCCCACTTACTCTCATTCTGTAGATCCCCTCGATGCCGATGATTGGCTCAAGACCATCAACAAGATGCTGAATATCACCCAATGTAATGATCGTGAGAAGGTTTTGTATGCCTCAGGACGTCTGGAAGGTGCAGCCGCTGATTGGTGGGATGCTTACACCGTCGCACATGCCGCGTCGACACCATTACCGGCGGGAGTTCCGGGGAGAGTTTTCGTACACATCACATCCCAGTTTGGTGTGAAGAAGCCGAAGAAGAAGGAATTTCTAGCTCTAAAGCAAGGCAACATGACAGTTAGTGAGTATCTGGATCAGTTTACTCATTTGTCCCGCTATGCACCAGACGAAGTCAACACGGATGCAAAGAGACAAGAACGTTTTCTCGATGGATTGATAGGTCCACTTAACTATCGGTTGCGAGCCACACATTTCTTAACTTTCAGATGTTACTCAATAAGGCTATAGGCTTGGAGAATAAACGCAAGGAACTTCGTGAACAGAAGCGCAAGTTTCAACCTCAAGGTCAATCTAGCAGTAACACCCGCCCTCGTTACAACTCATCGCAAGACTCTCAGTTTCGTTCTAGCACACCAGGCAGAGGCCATGGACAGAGTCAGCAGTATCGTTCGTTTGATGAACCCGAAGAATCCAACCCAATGACACCACAGGCTCCAAATCCTCATCAGAATCGCTCAGGTGCACCAGTAAGGAACACTACTCCAGTTCACCCCAGTGGATGCTTCAACTGCGGAGAATTGGGACACTACGCCGCATTTGCCCTCGGCGCAATATGCCGACACCCCGGAGAGATAACGAGAGGTCAACGAACAATATGCATGGTAGGGTGAACCATGTGACGGGCGAAGAAGCTCAAGGAGACAAAGATGTTGTGCTTGGTACGTTTCTTATCAACTCTGTACCGCAACAGGTTTTATTTGATTCGGGGCATCGCATTCATTTATTACCGAACGATTCGTGACAAAACATGATGTACCCGAAGCTCCATGAAGACACATTTGCTAATTAGTTCTCCAAACGGTGAAATGAAATCCACCTATGTATGCCCACGAGTCAATCTTAAGATCGGAGAGATAGATTTTGAAGCGAGACTTAGTGATTCTAACATCCGGTGGAATAGATGTGATCATTGGTATGGATTGGTTAAGCAAGCATGATGGAATCATTTTGTGTGCCAAGAAGTCGGTGCTCTTAACTACCCCGCAAGGAGATAGGATTGAGTTTGCCGCTACAAGCCCGAAGAAGAAGGAGAAGTGAACAAGCTCCGTGATAGTAAACCATCATCTATCAAGAACATCTTGTATCTCCTCTTGTTTCCGATCCCTCCGAATCTCGGGACGAGATTCTTTTTAAGGGGTAGGATTTGTAACACCCGAAAATTCCATCACAATAAAATATTGTTAGCAACATGGTTTAGTTTTATTTTTCTAAGGATTTAATAAATTTGAATAAATAAATTTGCCTTTAATTAAATTAAACAACAATTAATAATTAGAATCACTCAAGTGTTTGTGCATCATGTTGAAATGCATGAGTTTTGTTGTGGTGTGATTTTAAAAGTCTTAAAATATTTATGAAAAGTCCTTAAAATAATTGTGAAAAAGTTTGTGGAAATTGGTGTAAAAGTTTTAAAAAAAAGAATAAAAGTTTGAATTAAAAAATGTTTGAAAACTTGTTTAAAAGGTTTTCTAAAAAGTCTTAAAATAGTTGGTGAATTTGTGTTAAAATTTGATTTGAAAAAGATTTGAATTTGAATTTGGTTTGAAAAAGAAAAGAAAAGGAAAAAAAAAGAGAAACAGCCAACCCAACCCAACCTATTTCGCGGCCCACCTCTTTGTTTCGGCCCACGCGGCCCACCCCACCGCCTCCTCTCTCCCCTCCCTCCTAGTGCGCGGGGCACTCCACCGCGCCGCCGCCTCAGCCGCCCGCCCCCTTCCTCTCCCGTGTAACGGCCGCCCACCGAGCCCGCGGCCATTAATGGCGGCCGCCGCCATGCCCGCCGTCCACCGCCTCGCCCGCGGCTCCTCCGCTTCCCCCACCATCTATAAAATGCCGCCCCCAAGGCCCCTCTACACCCCGCGCCACTCCTCCTCCTTTCCCCACTTGTGCACCGCCGCCGCCACGGAGCCCACCGCCGGAGCTCCACCGCGCCGCCCGATCTCCTCCTCCGCCACGGTTCCCTCCTCTCCGGCCCCGGGTAAGCTTCCCCTTGCTCTCCTCTTCGTCCTGGTGCTTTCCCCGCCGCGAATGGTGCCGGGAGCCCTGTTTGGCCGCCGCGCCGAGCCGGCCGGCGAGCTCACCGTCCCCGAACGCCGCCGCCGCCACCTGTAAGTCCAAGCCACCGCTGCCCCTTTTGCCTGCAGCAAACCACGACCGCCAGATCAAATCCAACGGCTCAGATCAGCCCATCCGCCCCGGGTCAAACCTAACCGCACCGGTCAATTTAGGGTTGCGCCGGACATTTTGCAAAAGAGTCCCTGTGTTTTCTATAAATTACATGCCGGCCCTCCCACCACATAAAACCCTTTCAATTAAGTCCTGATTTTCTCGTTTAAACCCCTAACTTCCTTGCTTTTCCAGCCAGAGGTCCTAGTTAGGTTCTTTTGTGCTATAGACCCTTGGTTTATACACATAATTATGTTTAAATCCCCGAAATCTTGCGAGAAAACTCCATAAACTTTCAAATATTCACAATTTAGTTCCCGAATCTTGATTCAGCCCATAACTTTTTCATCCTAGCTCCGTTTTATGCGTTCTTGGTGTCCACGCGATCGTCTCTCCGAGCCCGTCATTTCTAAATGCTTGTTTTAGTCTTTTGGTAATGTTTGATGTATTGTTTTATTTATTGTATGTTTTCTTGCATGATCGTAGCCGACGCGCCGTTCGAGGAAGTTCAAGTACAGAGCTTTTCAGATAAGGAAAGTAGCTTATCGTTGGAGAAAGGCAAGTGACCCTAACCACCCTTCTACCTATGCTTTAATCAAGAACACTATAAATTAATCGGAACATGGAGAACCACCCAGGAAAACAGTGCAACCACAGTCCATATGGCTCTGGCTTAGCCAATTAATTAGGTGTGCGATTGATCTGATGGCCCTTTTCCGAAAGGAGCGGAGGGGGATCCGGGTTGCGGGGGTATAGCCCGGTCCTTTTGGGGTAGCGGCCTTTGCTAAGGTGCCGACCACTAGGGAGGGTTATGGTCCGCCCCGATCCGTAACTATGCGGGTCGTTAGTCTTTTGTATACCTTTGTAAAGGCTTCGTAGCGTCCCTATGCAATCACACCTCGGAAGTGTGGTATTGTGCACGATCGGCACATGCGTGGTTGGGTTCAAAGTTCTTTGGAACTTTTACGCGAGCGTGGGAAAAGTGTGCAACCTCTGCGAGTGTAAAGGCGATCGATCGGCCGTGCTCACGGTCAAGAGCGGCCCGGACCCTCACATGATTAATTGAACTTAAAGATGGATTAATATTGCTTTCCGGTTATTCCTGTGGCCTTGCTGAGTACCAACCATAAGTGTACTCATCCTTGCTTACGCTTGTTCGAGAGAAGAATCCGGAGTGGAGTACTTCACCGACTACGAGGAGTTCTGAGGATGCGATCAACCGGTCGAAGCCCGTGGAAGATGAAGATGGAGTCGCGTCTTTATAGTTATCGATGTTCGTGTAAAGACCTTTGTGTCTTCTATCGTGAGTGTAATAAAAGTTAATAAACCTTTTCTGTACGTTTTGAGCAATGTCTTGTGATATTACACTCATGAGTCTATCATATGTGTGAAATTGTGATCCTGGCACACATATGAGATGCATTCGGTTTTCTACGGAAAATCGGGTGTGGAGGAGTCGTATCGAGCATTGTTGGTCGTAGGACGCGGCCTCAGATAGAAATGGTCGATATTAAGGACTCTCTTTCTAGGAAGCCCTTCTAACATTCAAAATATCTTATTTACGCTTAAAAAAATATTTTATTCTTTAATCTCTAAACAAAATCAAATCTTTTATTTTCTTCTACACCGAGTACGATTCTTGTTCTTCCACCTTGAACTACCACACGTGCTTTATAGGATAGATTCTTAGGTTGCCTACCCTTCTACCGAGTTTCGTTTCGATAGAGCCGTTCTTGTGAGGACGTGCGATGTTAATGCTTGTTGATTGTAAACATGCATGATTTGGATCTTTGACATGATTGAAATGTTTTTGTAGAGTGATGGCCACAAATACATCAATAAAATAATTAAAGTTAAAATTTAAATCTTAGCCCCTTTTCTCTCGATTCACCCTTATCAATTCAACTTCCTATCGGAAAATTTCTCTCTCTAACAATCAAATGGTAAACACCAGGTCGGGAGGCGGGACGGGATATTCCGTTCATCGTCAATCGGTTGAATCAAGTTCCCTCCTTCACAAGAATTAGCGATGGATCCCGCGATGCGGCAGTTCTTCACGGAACAAATGCGGTTAATTCGAGAACCTCACCGCCACCGTCCCGAATCTACAGAGCACGGCGAACCGGCCACCACCTTAAGGACCTCCACCACCTCCACCACCAGTAAACAAGCATAGAGAGTTCATGAGCCACAACCCGCCCACTTACTCTCATTCTGTAGATCCCCTCGATGCCGATGATTGGCTCAAGACCATCAACAAGATGCTGAATATCACCCAATGTAATGATCGTGAGAAGGTTTTGTATGCCTCAGGACGTCCGGAAGGTGCGGCCCGCCGATTGGTAGGATGCTTACACCGTCGCACATGCCTTTGCCGACACCATTACACTGGCGGGAGTTCCGGGAGAGTTTTCGTACACATCACATCCCGAGTCGGGTGTGAAGAAGGTCGAAGAAGAAGGAATTTCTAGCTCTAAAGCAAGGCAACATGACGGTTAGTGAGTATCCGGATCGGTTTACTCATTTGTCCCGCTATGCACCGGACGAAGTCAACACGGATGCAAAGAGACAAGAACGTTTTCTCGATGGTTTGATAGGTCCACTTAACTATCGGTTGCGAGCCACACATTTCTTAACTTTCGAGATGTTACTCAATAAGGCTATAGGCTTGGAGAATAAACGCAAGGAACTTCGTGAACGAAGCGCAAGTTTCAACCTCAAGGTCAATCTAGCGGTAACACCCGCCCTCGTTACAACTCATCGCAAGACTCTCGGTTTCGTTCTAGCACACCGAGGCAAAGGCCATGGACAGAGTCGGCGGTATCGTTCGTTTGATGAACCCGAAGAATCCAACCCAATGACACCACGGGCTCCAAATCCTCATCGAACCGCTCGGGTGCACCGATGAGGAACACTACTCCGAGTTCACCCCGGTGGATGCTTCAAACTGCGGAGAATTGGGACACTACGCCAGTATTTGCCCTCAGCGCAATATGCCGACACCCCAGAGAGATAACAGAGGTCAACAGAACAATATGCATGGTAGGGTGAACCATGTGACAGCTGAAGAAGCTCAAGGAGACAAAGATGTTGTGCTTGGTACGTTTCTTATCAACTCTGTACCTGCAACAGTTTTATTTGATTCCGGGGCATCACATTCATTTATTACTGAACGATTCGTGACAAAACATGATGTACCCAGAAGCTCCATGAAGACGCATTTGCTAATTAGTTCTCCAAACGGTGAAATGAAATCCACCTATGTATGCCCACGAGGTCAATCTTAAGATCGGAGAGATAGATTTTGAAGCGAGACTTAGTGATTCTAACATCCGAGTGGAATAGATGTGATCATTGGTATGGATTGGTTAAGCAAGCATGATGGAATCATTTTGTGTGCCAAGAAGTCGGTGCTCTTAACTACCCCGCAAGGAGATAGGATTGAGTTTGCCGCTACAAGCCCGAAGAAGAAGGAGAAGTGAACAAGCTCTGTGATAGTAAACCATCATCTATCAAGAACATCTTGTATCTCCTCTTGTTTCCCGATCCCTCCGAATCTCGGGACGAGATTCTTTTTAAGGGGTAGGATTTGTAACACCCGAAAATTCCATCACAATAAAATATTGTTAGCAACATGGTTTAGTTTTATTTTTCTAAGGATTTAATAAATTTGAATAAATAAATTTGCCTTTAATTAAATTAAACAACAATTAATAATTAGAATCACTCAAGTGTTTGTGCATCATGTTGAAATGCATGAGTTTTGTTGTGGTGTGATTTTAAAAGTCTTAAAATATTTATGAAAAGTCCTTAAAATAATTGTGAAAAAGTTTGTGGGAATTGGTGTAAAAGTTTTTTTAAAAAAAAGAATAAAAGTTTGAATTAAAAAAATGTTTGAAAACTTGTTTAAAAGGTTTTCTAAAAAGTCTTAAAATAGTTGGTGAATTTGTGTTAAAATTTGATTTGAAAAAGATTTGAATTTGAATTTGGTTTGAAAAAGAAAAGAAAAGGAAAAAAAAAAAAGAAACGACCAACCCAACCCAACCTATTTCGCGGCCCACTATTGTTTCGGCCCACGCGGCCCACCCCACCGCCTCCTCTCTCCCCTCCCTCCTAGTGCGCGGGGCACTCCACCGCGCCGCCTCAAGCCGCCCCGCCCCCCTTCCTCTCCCCCGTGGCCGCCCACCGAGCCCGCGGCCATTAATGGCGGCCGCCGCCATGCCCGCCGTCCACCGCCTCGCCCGCGGCTCCTCCGCTTCCCCCACCATCTATAAAATGCCGCCCCAAGGCCCCCTCTACACCCCGCGCCACTCCTCCTCCTTTCCCCACTTGTGCACCGCCGCCGCCACGGAGCCCACCGCCGGAGCTCCACCGCGCCGCCCGATCTCCTCCTCCGCCACGGTTCCCTCCTCTCCGGTCCCGGGGTAAGCTTCCCCTTGCTCTCCTCTTCGTCCTGGTGCTTTCCCCGCCGCGAATGGTGCCCGGGAGCCCTGTTTGGCCGCCGCCGGCGAGCCAGCCGGCGAGCTCACCGTCCCCGAACGGCGCCGCCGCCGCACCGTAAGTCCAAGCCACCGCCGCCCCTTTTGCTGCGGCAAACCACGACCGCGGGATCAAATCCAACGGCTCGGATCGGCCCATCCGCCCCGGGTCAAACCTAACCGCACCGGTCAATTTAGGGTTGCGCCGGACATTTTGCAAAAGAGTCCTGTGTTTTCTATAAATTACATGCCGGCCCTCCCACCACATAAAACCCTTTCAATTAAGTCTCGATTTTCTCGTTTAAACCCCTAACTTCCTTGCTTTTCCGGCCAGAGGTCCTAGTTAGGTTCTTTTGTGCTATAGACCCTTGGTTTATACACATAATTATGTTTAAATCCCTGAAATCTTGCGAGAAAACTCCATAAACTTTCAAATATTCACAATTTAGTTCCCGAATCTTGATTCGGCCATAACTTTTTCATCCTAGCTCCGTTTTATGCGTTCTTGGTGTCCACGCGATCGTCTCTCCGAGCCCGTCATTTCTAAAAGCTTGTTTTAGTCTTTTGGTAATGTTTGATGTATTGTTTTATTTATTGTATGTTTTCTTGCATGATCGTAGCCGACGCGCCGTTCGAGGAAGTTCAAGTACAGAGCTTTTCAGATAAGGAAAGTAGCTTATCGTTGGAGAAAGGCAAGTGACCCTAACCACCCTTCTACCTATGCTTTAATCAAGAACACTATAAGTTAATCGGAACATGGAGAACCACCCAGGAAAACAGTGCAACCACGGTCCATATGGCTGCGGCTTAGCCAATTAATTAGGTGTGCGATTGATCCGATGGCCCTTTTCCGAAAGGAGCGAGAGGGGGGATCCGGGTTGCGGGGGTATAGCCCGGTCCTTTTGGGGTAGCGGCCTTTGCTAAGGTGCCGACCACTAGGAAGGGTTATGGTCCGCCCGATCCGTAACTATGCGGGTCGTTAGTCTTTTGTATACCTTTGTAAAGGCTTCGTAGCGTCCCTATGCAATCACACCTCGGAAGTGTGGTATTGTGCACGATCAGCACATGCGTGGTTGGGTTCAAAGTTCTTTGGAACTTTTACGCGAACCGTGGGAAAAGTGTGCAACCTCGCGAGTGTAAAAGCGATCGATCGGCCGTGCTCACGGTCAAGAGCGGCCTGGACCCTCACATGATTAATTGAACTTAAAGATGGATTAATATTGCTTTCCGGTTATTCCTGTGGCCTTGCCGAGTACCAACCATAAGTGTACTCATCCTTGCTTACGTTGTTCGAGAGAAGAATCCGGAGTGGAGTACTTCACCGACTACGAGGAGTTCGAGGATGCGATCAACCGGTCGAAGCTTTGTGGAAGATGAAGATGGAGTCGCGTCTTTATAGTTATCGATGTTCGTGTAAAGACCTTTGTGTCTTCTATCGTGAGTGTAATAAAAGTTAATAAACCTTTTACGTACGTTTTGAGCAATGTCTTGTGATATTACACTCATGAGTGTATCATATGTGTGAAATTGTGATCCTGGCACACATATGAGATGCATTCGGTTTTCTACGGAAAATCGGGTGTGACACCGGTGCTTTGAGTCATGGCACCAACCTCTTCTTCTTGTGTGTCTTTGTTCTCGAATATGAAGAGATGATGTGTGCTTCGGGAAATGACCACAAGTGGAGGAGGAAGTGTAAGGAATTGGAGAAAGACACAAAGGCGATGACGTTGTTGTGTCTTTTGGTGGCTCAAGATGATGATCTCCAAGACAAGCTCATGAAGAGAAGTAGAGTCAAACTCTCTCAAGGTATCATTGGTTTGTTCACTCGTCTTTGTGCTTATGGCGTGGTGATTGTTGAGCTTAAGAACTCCCCTTTGCCATGCAAATCATGTGATGCTTTGCTTGTTGAAAATAAACTTGTTAGGGGAGAACATCTTGAGTATGCTAATGATGTTGGTATCTTTCTTAGAGAGAATGAACATTTAAACTTGTCTCTTGCTAACTTGCAATCTAAAATTGACATGTTGAAATCCAATGCTTCTATGCCTTGCAACTCTTGTGTTGCTTTGAATGATGAACTTGATATGGCTAGGAGTAAGATTGCTTTGCTAGAGTCGAGTGCTTCCCTACCATGTACCTCTTGTGAGTCTTTGCTTGCTGATTTTAATCAATTAAAATTGACTCACACCACATGTGTAGATGAACTTGAGCATGCTAGGGCTGAAATTTGTGATATGAAATCCATGCCTTGTAGCAAGTGCTCTTTGTTGCTTGTTAATGATGCTTGCCATACTTCTTGTGATGATGATAATGCTTTGCGAGATGTAAATGATGTTGCTTGTTCATGTGACTTCGTTTGCACCTCTTGCATTGATTTGGAAAGTGAAGTTTTCGCTTTGAAAAAGATGCGCGAGGATATGAGCGCCAAGTTGGTTGAGCATGATGAGATGAGTGCTAGCCTTGAGAAAAAAAATGAACTCTTGCGTACCACATATGCTAAATGCATTGAAGAAGAAATCAATAATTTGAGAAATATGACATGTGGTACTTGTGAGCGCCTTAAGTCTCAAAATGAGGTTTTGCACACAAGGTGCAAGAGTCTTTGTGCCAAGGGTTTGGATTCTCACTTCTCTTGTCACATCGATGTTGATGCTTGTAAATTTGCTTCTTCTAAACCGGAGTCGACTTCTTCTCTTGAGCGTGAGTCTTTGGATGGTGGTAAGTGTGCTAGTGGTTTGGATAGCTCTCCCATAGCTACTCCTAAGCTTGTTGCTTCTTCCGATGTTGCCCAAGGCGATTCAAATGGCAAGGGTGCTTCTCATTTCTTTGGAACTCATACATTGAAACCAAAGTTCCATTGCACCTTTTGCAAGAAAGATGGGCATACCGTGGAGTTTTGCTTTCGTCGTGTCAAGCATGAGCGACGTGTGCATGCTAAAGCTTTTAGGAAACCACGTAGCCTTTCTCATGGCACGTGTGATTCTAATGTGGGCACCAAGTCGAATGTTGGGGTTGATGCTTCTTGCTCTAAGTCCCAAGGGACTTCTCACCTACAAGAGAATGGTGATTCGTCCACTCGGACCGTTCCTCTCGATAGGCCTTTGTAACACCTGCTTTATTTGTGAAAAGGATGGGCATCAAGAGAGCTTTTGCTACCGCCGTGCAAGGAAAATTCGCCGAGCTTGTGCTTCTAGGTCTTTGGTTGTTCATGGACCTTTTCATGGCATGAATACTTGTGAGCCTAACAAAGCACATTTTGTTGACGGGTTTTATGACACTCTTTCTAGTGAGTTAAACCATGCTCGTGGACATGCCTCTAGTGCTTCTTGTGTTGGTCCACGACATGTTTCCCATGGTGTTCTTGTTGGTTCTTCTCCTACGACCTCGAAGGATCATTGCCTTTTTGCTTATGGTAGCACTCGGTTTTCTTCACGAGTTGCTCCTTTGAGGCGTGATTACGAGAGTGCTCGAAATTCTTTTTTACTCGAACCGGCATTTGCATCATGCTAACCCACTTGATAAGTTGAGTGCATCCCTTACCCGTGTGACCAAGTATTGGATACCCAAGTATGTGCTTGCTAACCCTTTGGGATCCAAGGCTCGGTCTTCTTCGTCTCCTTGTGAGTAGGTATGGAGACGCGGTTGGAGAACATGAGCTCGATGGTACTTGATCTTTTGTCCGTGAGGTGATCAAGACAAGATGGTTCTCCACACCACTTTGGATGGCTCTCAAAAGCCTTTGTACACATGTATAGTGAGTTTTCCTTTTCTCCTTGTACTCACGTGTATACTTGTTGCATGCTTTGCTCCTATGTCATGTTTGTGTATAAACCATGGTAGGCTAGCCACCTTGTTCATGATAGCTTTGTGATCTTGTATACCTATCTTGCTATCTTGTGTATGATATTGTGGTAGATGATATTTATGAACTTCATGTCATGTTTTATCATTGTTCTTGTGTGCCTATGTCATGTTGTCCATCTATATCATTTTTTTCTAGCTCCTTAGTATTCTCTCTTGTTAGAATGTTTGCTTTGTGATCTATCTTGGTGGTTAATCCATGTGAACTTGTATCATGCGTTTGTTTAGTTCTTGTATCATGTTTGGCATGTTGTTCATTGGTTTTTTTCTGTGCTAGATTTTTGTTTGTATAGTTATGCACCTTGTTGACATGTTTGCTAGTCCATGCTTATCATATATGTGGAATCATGTTACAATGCTTCATTTATCTTAATTGGTATTTGTTAATGCTTTGTGTAGCATGCTTTGAGATTCCCTTGTGGCTTTGGGCTTGTCTTGTCTTTGTGTTGTGTTTTGTTTCTTCTTTTCGTTTGGGTGTAGAGAGTTTCTTTAGCTCCTTGTTTTCCTAGCTTTTGCTTGCTAGTTGGCTTTGGTTGAGGGGGAGCTTCGCCTTTTGATGGGATTTTGGTTTCAAGAGTTTTCCTTGGCTTTTGGTAGCCATTTGTGATCTTTCAATTGGTATCCTTTCTATGGTACTCAATTGAGATCTTTGAAGCTTTTATTTGGTTGGTGTGTTAAGTCTAGTGGTGTTGAGTTTGCTGGACACTCTTCACCTTGTGGTCGATGCGAGTTCGGGAGAGGTCACGGCTTTGGGTCTCGGAGGGACAATGGACCACGTTTTCCCCTTTGTGGTACTCGTACTCCTCCAGCGAGACGTGAGGTGTTCTCCCGTGGTGGTCATAGCTTTGATAGGATGGATTTTGCTAACCCCATTTTTGAGCAATTGGCTCGGCACTGGTTTGACTCTTTTTGTGCTATCCCCAGTGCTGCGTCGGTCGCTCGCTCTCGCTCTTGGATTTGATTTTGCAGGCAGGAGGCTTGGAGAACTTTTGGTGGATCAACTCCGGTGGATGGCGGCCAGGAGATCAAAGGTGGTCCTCAAGCCTCACCCTGGTGATGTCAAAGGAGAACATCATTTTTGGGGACGATGGATGGAAGCGGGTAATTAAGGTAAGTAATTTGGAGACTTTGAGTTGTGTGGCTTTCGTCAAGCCACTTGGTCTCTTTTGATCTTCGCCTTATCACATGTGTCTAGAGTGAGCTTGTATTCTTTTTGGCCCTAGTGCATGTGTTTAGGGGGAGCTTGTGAGTTTTGTGCTCTTTTGCCTTTTGAGCTTGGGTTGGGGATCCCATGTACACATATGCATTTTGCATCTCGCATTCATGTACCATATCATGCTTTCATCTTTGTATCATAGATTGCATTTGTATCATATGCTTTAGAAATGTGCTTCTCCTTTGTACATTGTTCACCATGATGTGCTATACATGATCTTGTGAGCTAGTTTGGTATGCTATGGTTAGTTTGACTTAGCTCTTGGTGGTCTTGGTTTATGCCCATGGTAGCTAGCTATGCTTTTGAAAAATTCTACATGTATGCTCTCTTGTGGGTAAATGCCTTTATATGATCTTGACATGTTTTTGTGGCTTGTCTATGCTTAATTTGTGGTTGGATATCTTATTTTGATCATATGGGGCCAAAGGATCATTTGTCATCATGAATGTTTAACCCGCTTGCTTTATCTTGTGGAGGGGCATAAGTTTCTTTTTGTCGCAAAGACATTTCATGTACCAATATGAATCTGAAAATGAAATGTTAATTTCTTGGAAATGTGCTCTCATGTCATATGTGCTTATCTTTTATAGCTTTGGGTGCTAAGCAGTTGCATGATGCCTACTAATGAGAAATCTCATACATAGAAGTAGGCACATGGCTCAGTGGCTTTTACATGACATGAGATTTTTGAGGGTGTTTATGATGATCTTATGACTAGAATGGTTGTCCTAGCATGAAGTTTGTGTGGCTCTGCCATTTTGACATGTTTTTCTCATGTTTAAGACTTTGCTCAAGAGAGAGTGATTTGTGCAAATTTTGCTACATTCTATCTTAGCTTTGCTCAATGGTTGTGAACTTGGTAATCTTGTAGCTAATGTTCATACGAAGCTATAGCGTATTTAACTTGCTCTTTTGGACATGTGTAGCATCTTGTGTTGAATCTTATCTATTGGAGAAGCTCTAGGTTGCATGTTTTCATTTTGCTTGATTCATGCATTATCAACAAGGGGAAGAATTATGTCTCCAATTCATAACATGGGATGAGATGCACTTTGTATAACTAGGGGGAGAGTTTTGCACCATGAGGGAGAAAAAGAGGGATACTCGGTTCGGGGGGAGAACTTGAGTTTGCACGCATTTGTTCGGGGAGGAGCTTGCATTCATGCGGGGTGAGTTCTTTGTGTCGCCCGACATTGCTTTGTCCTTGCTCTTTTACCGATGGTGTCGAGCCCTTTTGCCTCACCCTGAGGAGTCAGCATTTTGAGCGCTTTGTCTCGATTGTGTTGAGCTGTTGCCCTTGCCTTAGGGGACCGAGACTTTCTCTCTCAAGTTATCTTGTTTTGGCTTTTGTTTGGCTTTTGATCACTTGTTTGAGTTCTTTGTTAGTTTCTTTTCTTTTTCTTTCTTTTATGAATTGGTGACTATGTGTGTTGTTAATGCACTTCTCAAAGGGGAGATTGAGGACCGGAGCGTCCGACGACCAGGTGGATGGTCGCTCCTTGGTGTGATGAGTGATTGACAACGTGGTGTGGACCGACTCTTGGCCGAGTATTGCGGGTGCGGGTTGTGGCTTGATTTGTGTTGGTGCGGGTGAAGAGTGGGCGCGAAAGGTCTTAGCCCTGTGTGGCCTTCGAGGAGTGGAGAGACAAGTAGGCTCGGCTCGATGGACCCGGTGGCCGAACGAGATCAAGTGCGGGCCGCTTGGTGGCAAGAAAAGCAAGACGAAGTCGGGTACGGTTTCTTGGTTGGGCCTCAAAACCAAGGTGGAGCGGTGCGGGTAGCGGCTCACAACCAAAGCCTACACGCGGGGTTTGGTTGGTTTACTCCACAAAACCAACACCGAGTCGGGATGACGTGGCCGCCAAGTCATGAGTGGGATTGGCGTGGAGGCTGCACCGAGTCCGCGGGGTTTACGACGGTTTGCCACAAAACCGTCGGGGTTACTTGGTTGAGCCACAAAACCAAGACCGGAGGCTCGGCGGGGAGAGATGGGATTCGGGCGCGCCGTGAAGCTACGAAGTGGGCGACACGCGGCATGATCGAGGTGCTTGCGTTGGGAGGACACGAAGGCCCGATGGATGTATGGCCGTCCGATGGAGAACTTCATGTGTTGACCAAAATGCCCCGTGAGGGCTTGAGTTGTAACTCCTAGTGTAGGGATACTTCGGTCTTTTCCGGAGGGGCTATATATAGGAGGAGGGGGCTGAATTTTCAGCCAACTCTTTGGCTTGTAGGTAGAGTGGCTCTTTGATTGGAGCTTTTTGCCTTCTTAGATTTGGATTTTAGGAGTGGCTTGTAATCAATTGAACAAGATATTCATAGAGAATTCTTCCTCTAAATCTTGTGCCAATCTTTATATTCCCGTGTTGCTCTTGTTGCATTTTCGGAGCTCTTTTTGTGCTATTTTCGTGCTTGACTTGTTTCATCGATTTGAGGGCGTTTCTATCTGGATTTCTTTGAGGGGATCATGGGTGAGTGCTTTGTGCCTCTTTGTGGATGATCTTGACCTCTCAAACGCCGGATTTGGCCTTCGACTCGTTGACTTTTGGATGAACCCTATGTCATAGTGTTGTTGGCAAGGATTTGCGATTCCGGGAGTTGTAGGAAGTTTGAGGCTGTAAGTTTTGGGGCATAACCTCTCCTTGGGGTGTTCATCATCTCCCCAAAATTTCGTCTCAAGACTCCAAGTGGTTTGGGGGATCCATCGATCGAAAGTTTGGGGTTTGTTTCGCGTGCTTTGATTTCTAGGGGGCGGTACTACCGACACCGTGTAGGAAGTACCGATAACCTGATTTTCAGATGCCAGAAAGTCTTTATCGGTAGTATCGACCCGAGGTCGGTAGTACCGATTGTCGAAGTACTGACCTAGTGCCGGAAGTACCGATAACCCGGTTTATAGGTGCCGGTAAGCCCATATCGGTAGTACCGACACGGGGGCCGATAGTACCGACAATTTCTCGCTGCGGTTTGCCTCGCACTAGCTTTTTCTCTCGGTTCTTTTTGTGCTTGCTTCCTCTTTGTTCCTAGTCTTGACCTAACTTGTTCCTAGGGTCGGTGGGTCCATTGTGACTACGTGATCTTGGCAAGTGTGTGCGAGTTTCTTCGGAAGTGATTTGGGGCATAGGATGAGTTCTTGAGAAGATTTTTTATCGGCTCCCATTCACCTCCCCCCCCTCTCTCGGTCTCCAATCCGGTCCTTCACTTACTCCACGTATCATTTAGTTCTACATTGGAATCCCTACCTTTGCGGCTACGGTCTCGGCCATTGACTAGCAACGGTTTCACCATTAACCGTCTTGGGAACCTTCCCGCCGTTCCGTGCTCTTGATCTTATCCCTTCCCCTTTTTTCTATAAAAGGCAACAACGCATATCGGTCCTCCTCACTTCAAGTTGCTTCCTTCTTCTCTAGATCTAGATCTAGCTATATGGTTCCTTCTTCTGATACAATAAAGCGAGTCACTTGCTTCCTTCTTCTCTAGATCTAGATCTAGCTAGTATATGGTTCCTTCTTCTGATACAATAAAGCGAGTCACTTGCTTCCTTCTTCTCTAGATCTAGATCTAGCTATGGCGCAAAGAATAGATCTTGTAGGGCGCAAGCTTTTGCTTTTCTCTCTTCTTCCTCCTCCTCCTCGATCTCTCAGTTGCTAGAAGAATTCTTGTGATAGGGGGTGATTGGGTTGCTCATCCCTCTAACACGGCTCCGGAAGAATTCTTGTGACACACTCCTTCCGCGTAGCCGTGTACGGGGAAGGTAGCCCGGAACCTCCCGGCATCGGGATGAACAATTTCATCCCGTCTCCAATGATCATTGTTTTCGGGATGGACAATCCTTCGTCTTTGTCCAATGATCATTATTTTTCCTATGCTTTCTCCCTCCACTCGCGTAAGGCTCTTGCAAACAAAAGTGCGGGTTCGAAAGCTTTGTGGTCTCATTGCAAGCTAGGAATCAATTATCTAAGCCATCAACGAGAGATGGAGATAATTCAATGACTACATGCGGCAAGATCGACGACTGCGAGCAAGATCGACGACCTACGGGCAAGATCGATGTGTGTGTGATTGTGCATATCTCGTCATGAAGATATGGACGCATTGTAACCTTGTTCGATGTATCAATGATGATTGTAATCTGTGTGTGTGTGTGATTTTGCATATTGCGTCATGAAGATAGGTCCGCATTGTAACCTTGTTTTGATGTATCAATGATGACTGTAATCTTTGTGTGTGTGTGTGTGATTTTGCATCTCAAGAGACATGCTTTTGTGATTATCTTTGTGCAGTACAATTTTTTGTATGATTTACCTACTCACTTGCAAAGCTTGAAGAACAAGCCGACGGGGGCCGGCTAAGAGCAACTCCAACGAGTTTGGCGAATCAACTTGTTTCTCTCGAGATTCCCGATGTAAGTTAGATCCGGATTTGGCAAGTGAATATATGCCGAATGTTGGAGATGAACTCTTTTTTTACTTGGCATATCTTTTTAGAAGTTGGCAAAGCACAAGATTTGCGAAGTAAAATTTGGCAAACTCTTAGATGTAATATGTTCGTGATTTCACATATCTTGCCCATAACAAGGGCGGCGCTGGTTCGTTAGTCCTCATCTCTTGCCCGTAACAATGGTGACACGGGTTCGTTAATCCTCGTCTCTTGCCCGTTACTCGAACCGAAGCAAAATATATATAAACGGAATATATATAGTATCTTTAGCGAGAATATATTACAAGCTGGATTCAAATTCCACCACATCCCATATATTACAAAAAGGATTGAAATTCCACCAATGCATCCCATCCTTTATATTACAAAACAGATTCCATTTCCACCAACGGACACATCCTCCGATTACAAAAAGGATTCGGCGAGAAATCGGGCTTGCTTTTTCTACCCGATTTCTCTATATGAATTTTTTCACTATGGTCGCTTCGCAAGTACGGTGTTTTGTTAGTTCCCAAGAGTTGGGGTTTGTATGAAGTGTCAAATGATGGAATTTCGTCAAGCGGTTGTATTCCTCCTCCTCCTCAACAACATTTTCGATCCCCACAATCCTTTTTTTCGGGCATAACCACGGACCGGTTCTTCTTTGCAAGGTCGGGTACATAGAACACTTGCTCAACATGCGTCTCCGGTATGAAATTATCGGTAACGAGACTTTATAGCCCGTTACCAATAGGCGACGATCGGTAACGGACATAAGCGGCGGTTGCCATCGATAGGGCATTGATCGTAACGGACGTTACAAGCCCGTTACCGATAGGTTTGACATTTGTAACGGGCTCTTTTAACATCCGTTACACAGGTATTTATGTAAGGGGCTTTTAAGAATCCCGTTACCGAAGTCCACATTGGTAACGGGTGTTGTGGAGGCCAACCGGGGGGTCGTCCGGCGCGCTTATATGTAACGGGCACCAAACAACAACCGTTACGGATGTGGGTGGATGTAAGCGGCGGTGTCAAGGGCCCGTTACAAATCTTGCGTGACCTATTTGAGGTTTTCACGTAGTGGTTTGACCATCGACCGATCGGTTTGACCCACCGGTTTATCGACGGATTTGAGTTCCCTTGACCATCGCCGAATCCCGTTGACCAACCTTTCTCCTTCAATCGGCCGATTGCCTTGATTCTTCATCGATCGCTTCTCCTTGCCCTTTTTGACTTGTTTTTCCAAAAAACGGTGTCAACACATGCCCCCCGTTTCGGAGTAAATGATCTTTTGCTCCGAAATTCGCTCGAAATTGACATCTTTCTCTTAATTTGAATGATAGCCAAGTCTCTTCATGTGATCGATGTGATCAATCTCCATTGATAGTGTCTTGTCCTCTCCATCCGACATTTCCCGTGGTGTTCACCATGTGACTCTTTGGCTCTTTCGCTCCCCTTCCCTATAATACTCACCCTCCTATCCGGGGGTTCCATGACTTCTTTAGATTTTCCGGATGCGGCTATGGGCCAATTTAGTTTTTAGGCATGAGAGGCATTTCATCCTGGAAAATTCTTAGGGGATAATGGTTGTCGCCGGTCACCGACAGAACTCCAACTTGGAATAGCATTTCTGCCGGGTGTCGTTAGCTGGCTTGCGGACTATGTCCGCAATGTTGGGAAGACGATTTTTGTGAACCATGCTGCGGAGTTGTGGACGTGCTAGAGAAATTTCCTTCGTTTTGTGTGTATGCATGTCATCCTTTATTTGGGGGTGATTCCTCTGAATCAGTCATTCTTTGGAAACCGAACCATTCACGAGTCTTCTGTTTCCTTTTTCCAGATCTAGCATCTTCGGTTTTCGTCTTTTCTAGCTCTTTCATCTCTATCTCTTTTGTTGTCCTGGTTATAAATAACCGTCCTCACACCTTTATGGAGATCGCACTTCTCCTTTCATCCATGGCTCGAGATATAGATCCAGGAGCTTTAGGCTCTTGCTCTTCAGTTCCTTTCTTCTTCTCTGACTCATGATGGCTAGAAGAATTCTTGTGAAACAGCCTAGGACATACTTCCCTCTCTATTCTCCTTTTTTGAAGCCAGAAGGTCCAACAACTAGAAGAACTCTTGTGATGAAAGTTAGGTGCATCAGCTAGTGGAGGAGGATGGAGGTCGTCCCTGGGTGTTGCAAAAAGAAGAACAACCCTATGTCTTCTTTCCCAACAAACTTGACGAGGAGAGCTACCGAATCTGGTGATTCATCTTCGTCAAATTTATGCTTTCTTTTTTTTGTCTGTCTTCATCCCCATCACCCGACCGGTGATGATGGATGTAATCGATCTGTAACGAACCGTTAGACAAGTTCGCCTTCAATGTATTCTTCAAATCGTACTATAATGCCACCATTGTAATCAAAGATGAGGGAAATAATTTTCCATAGCTCATAAGCATTATTACACGTAAAAACTCTATTGAAAACACTTAGTGTGGACAAAATGATACTCTTAGCAATCACATCAAATTGTTTTTCCTTCTTAGTACCATTTTTCATGCCCTCATCGGTGACCCTCCAAACATCAAGGTCCTTTGCTTAGAGATAGGCCTCCATGAGAACCTTCAATCGAGGATAGCCCGTGCCACCAAAATGTGGAGCCAAACCTAAGGTATCCACCCCTTTCATACCTCTATAGAGAAACTCACTAGGAAGTGAAACCTAACCGTTTTAATGAGTCGTTTTCACAATTTACCAATCAAATTGGCGTTTCCATGTGAAGTGAGTCTTGGTTCCGATACCACTTGTAAGGAATCAAATGCTCATAGCCTAAGAGTGGGAGGGGGTGAATTAGGCAACTTAAAAAACTTAACCTATGGCTTCACTACTTTTGCATAAAGTAAAACTAGAACATACTATCTAGATGTGCAACTATGGTTGTTCTATGAGGAACTCGTGTGGTTCGTGGACCGGTGGATGGTCTCTTCCTGGTGTGATGAGTGATTCACAACGTGGTGTGGAATGACTCTTGGCTAAGTATTGCGGTGCGGGTGTCACACCCGATTTCCGAAGAGAAACCAAATGCATCTCATATGTGCGCCAGGATCAAGTTACACACATATGATAGACAAAACGAGTGTAATATCATAGACCGTATTCAAAATGTAACATGGGGTTTAACATTTTATTACACTCATACGGGAGACACAAAGGTCTTTAACATAGGAAAACGATAACTACACGAAGAGTCTTCGTCTTCCGCTTCCACAGGCACTAGACTTGGGGAAAATGCATGCCTCGAACTCCTCGAAGTCGTTGTAGAACACTTCACCATTGTTCTCTTCGAACAAGTGGTACACTTATGGTTGGTATTCAACAAGTGGGGGAAGATGCAAGGCTATCAAGGGTAGCTAAGGTTTTGCGAGTGGTTAGCATTTTAATGTTGGTCAAGTTTTAATTAAAGAACGCTTAATTATTAGATGTAAGTTTATACCAACCCACTTAAGAAACTTATAAACAACTCAGGTCAAAACTCATCGAACCACAATTTATTCTCATCTTTTAGTTTATTAATAATGTGAGGTTCCAAGCCGCTCATAACCGTGAGCACGATTGATATATCGTTTGACACTCGCAGAGGTTTGCACACTTTACCCACAGCTCGCGTAAAATTCCCGAAGAACTTTGGACCCAACCATGCGATGCTAGCTAGGCATCATACCACACTTCCGAGGTGTGGTTGCATAGGGACACTACGAAGCCTTTACAAAGGCATGCAAAAGACTAATGACCCGCATAGTTACGGATCAGGGTGGACCATAACCCTCCCTAGTGGTCAGCACCTTAGCAAAGGCTACTACCCCAAAAGGACCGGGCTATGCCCCTGCAACCCGGATCCCCCTCTGCTCCTTTCGGAAAAGGGCCACTAGTTCGATCGCACACCTAATTAATTGGCTAAGGTCGAGCCATATGACACTATGGTTGCACATGTTTTCTTGGGTGGTTCTCCATGTTCCGATTAAATTATATGATCTTGTATTACCAAAAGCATCACCAACATTAAACATACAAGCCTTTGTCATGGAAAACCATTTTATCCAACCCAAGTTGAGCAACTAGCATATTCTACCCAAAAAAAATATTAAATAGCGTTGTTCCGAGGATTGTGGATACAAATCTAGGTAAGTCCTTAAAAAGGGTGTTCCCGTCAATTTAATGCAATAACGGAATAAATATAAACTTAATTTTCATGCAATTGCATAGGATAAAATAGAATCGTACGGGGGGAGAAGACCACTTGCCTTCCTTGCTTAAACACCGAGGTTCTTCTTCTTCAAACACTTGCTCTTGATCCGCTTCAACCGGCTGCTCACTTGAAAGCGGCACGATGTCTATGAGCACACAAGAATACATTTAATAAACAAAATAGTACACCAAGCATGAAAAGCTTAAGGGTTCGGATCTAGGAACACGAACACAAAAACACTCGGAACTATCGGGAGATTTGGATGATGACATACAAGAGCTAGCTATGTGCTTGGTATCTTTTAATTAAGTAAAATCACGTGTATAGGTTATTTCGGAGAAATACCATATTTATATTTAAGCAAGTTATATTTATATTTAAGCAAGTTATATTTGTATTTAAAAGACGATGTAAGCCTATATACATATTCAAGTATGATTTATGCAAATTGAACATTTAATTAAAAAGAAGCATGTAAAAGCATCTAGAGTTTATCTTTATATTTTGAGTTATTCTAATCAAATTATAATTTTAAA
Source organism: Cenchrus americanus (assembly GCA_947561735.1). Classification (NCBI taxonomy): domain Eukaryota; kingdom Viridiplantae; phylum Streptophyta; class Magnoliopsida; order Poales; family Poaceae; genus Cenchrus; species Cenchrus americanus. The sequence continues at coordinate 240,638,794 of OX387245.1, forward strand.
TAGAATTATATTCATTTTACTTAAATTAACATTTAATTAAGAAAACTCGGGATATAGCCTATGTTAGGCCGAGTCCAACAATAAGAGGCAAAATGGAGAGGCAATTCGAGGTTTGCCTCACGTCTACGTAGCCGGGTAACCATCCAATTTTTGTCGTCTCCAACAAGCCGAGGAAGACGCAAATGCAAATCCCACCGTCACCGCCCGCTCCTCCCCTCCATCCCGTCGCCTCCCTCCTCCCCGCCGGCTCGGCGCTCTCCTCCGTCTCCACCCCCGCCCTCCTCCTCTTCCGTCGCCACCGCTTTCCTCCCCTCCATCCGCCGTCGGTGCCGCCCCCTCCCTCCCCTCCTTCCTCCCGCCGGACCGAGATGACGCACCGCTAGATCGAGCTACTCCGCCCCGGATCGAGCCGATTCGCCGCCGATTGGACCGCTCCGCGCCGGTGCCACCCCCCTCCTTCCCCTCCTTCCTCTCGCGCGGATCGAGCCACCGCGCGTCGGATCAAGATTCTCGGGCGCCGGATCGAGCTTCTCTACCGCCGATTGGAGATGCTCCATGCCGGCACCGCTCCATCCCCTCCTCCCGCCGGTGGCCCGTCGCGGCCCTCCGGACCGTCGCCCAACTCGTCGTCATCAAGGTATGCTCCTCCGCCACACGGCTCCGCCACGCGTCGCTCGGTCCAAGCACCCTCGCCGTTTGCCTTTGGGGAGAGAGGGAGTGGATTTTTGCATGCCCCCCTCTCCTCCAAGGCGCTTTGACTTCCCCGTTTCCCTCCTTTGTTGGAGGAGTTGCCTCGCGTGAACAAAGTGGACAAGGGGAGGCAAAATAGCATTTGCATAGCCTTGTTGGACTCAATCATACATCTTAGTACAAAGCACATTTCATAATCATTAATCAAATTAAGTTTGATTATAAAAATCGAGGTATACATCTAATTAGCTTTTAATTGAAACAATTATTTAATAAGTATTAACCATATTATCTTTCTTATGAAAACCCGTGTTAAACTTCTAAATAGATTTTAATTAGAAAAGCATGTGTATAAGGATTTAATCGTATTTAATAATTAAATAAATTATAAAACAAAGAACATGTTCAACATTGGTCCTATCATGTAGTTTAAGTTGATATAAACCTAACACAACTTAAAATGGTAGAAACGGAGCTATAACAAGGTTCTAAAACTCGACACGCTTGAAAAGATGGTCGTGTGGACACCAAGAATGCTTAAAACAGATAAAAGACGGAAAAGATATGGCTAAAACAAGGTTCGGGGGCTTTTCTCGTGAAGAAAACTAGGCTTCTAGGGGTTTAACTACAAGATTCGGGGACCTAGAACATAAATACGTGTTTAAACCAAAAGTCTATAGCGCAAAAGGTCAAGGTTGGACTTCGGGTGAGATTTTACAAAAAGATCAAGGGCTTAGATACAAAAGGAAGGACCTAACCGTAAGGATTCTAATAGGTGGAAGGCTATAGTTGTGATTTTAGAAAACCCGGGGGCTTATTCACAAAAAGACGACGGCGGCCCGTGTTGACCGTTACGGGTTTGTTTGACCGAGAGATGGGGCTAGATTTGAGCCGTTGATATGCGATCGAACGACGGGAGGCGGCCGGGCACCGGCGGGCGGCGGCGCACGGCGGCGTCGGTGGCGGATCTCGCCGGCGAAGCTCGAAAACGAGCTCCCGACCTTGGTTTTGCACACGAAAAGCTCTACGTAGAGTTGGAACAAGTACGAACCCAACCAAGAGCTTGTGGAGGCGATTCGGGCGACAGCTAGGGCGCCACGGCCGGCGGGGCGGACGGTGTACGGCCGGCGAGCGGCGGGGGGAGGTGCCGCAGCCCGGCCTAAGGCCTCGGCCGACATGGGGAACCGACAAAGGAGAGGAAGGGGGTCATGATGAAGGATTCACCGGCGGGGTGAAAGAAGGGAGATGGCCGGAATCGAGGAGATAGCAGTGACGGCGGAGCCTGGATGCGGCGGATCGGGCTCCAAGTGGCTGCGGGGCTCCGGCGGTCCTCCGGCGACGGGAAGGTGAGCTACGAATGCGGCTCGGCAAGGCGAAGCTTAAGGCGACGTCGGCTCGCTCCGGGGATGCTCCTAGCTAGTAAATCGACGAGCGGATCGGTGGCACGCGTTGCTGCTCCGGCGGCGGTGGCGCTGCACGATGAGAGGAGCGAAGCGGGGCAAGAGCGAGTGGTGGAGAAAGGTGTGGCCCGGGAAGCTCTAATCGACTTTTATAGAGCGAGGAGGGGGAGACGGGGCGACGGCCGGGAGCAATGGCCTTCAATGCCATGGCGGGCCGGCGGCCTTGATTGCAATAAAGGGAGGGGCTTTGATTGAAATGAAATGGGAGAGATTGATAGGAGGAGGCGGCGGCCGGGGCTTTAGTGCTTCTTGATGGCGGGCTAGAAGGCGGAGGGGGAGCGGCGGATGCGGGTGAAATGGCCGGCGGAGGCGCGGTTGACGTGGGCGGGGGGAGGGAAGCCGGAGGTAGGGGATGGCGCCGACACGCGAGGCCCCATTGGTCGGCGGGTGTGAGAGAGAGGGGTGGTGGTGCGGGCTTCGCCGGGCTGCGATAGGCCGCGCGGTGTTGCCGTGCCGCGTGAGAGAGAGAGGCCGGCGGAAAAAAAAAAGAAAGGAGGGGAAGAAGGAGAGATGGGCCGTGAAGATGTTGGGCCGCGAGGAGAAGAGAGAGGCCGGCGGCCGCTGCTCGGCTTTGCGAGCTAAGAAAAAAAAAGAAAACGGGCGGGGGAAAGGGGCCGGGTTGGGTCGAAAAGGGAGAGAGGGGTTTGGGAAGGGGTTTTAGGTTTTTTTTAAACCTTTTCAAAACTTTTAAACTTCACTCCAACACATAAAAACACTATGCAACCAAAATATGATGCACAAGCACTTATTGCTTCTAAAATTATTAAAATGATATTTAAATATTTAAAGGCCAAATTTATTTGATAATTTATTTAATCTTTAGAAAATTAAAACTATAACACCATGTTGCTTACATTATTTTGGTGAGGGAATTTTAGGGTGTTATAGCAGGTTGTGGCTTGACCGGTGTTGGTGCGAGGTGAAGAACAAGCGCGAAAGGTCGTGGTGGTGAGGCCTCCAAGTGTGAAGAAAACAAGTAGGCTTGGTTCGGGGGGACCCGTGGCCGGCGGAGTCAAGTGCGGGCTACTTGGTGGCAAGAACAAGACAAAGTCATGGACGGTTTCTTCGGTGAGCCTCAAAACCAAGGTCGAACCGGGACTACGTGGGAGCCATGTCAAGAGTGGTGATTGACGGAGGCTATACCGAGTTCACGGGGTTTCCGGTGGTTCACCGTAAAATCACTAGGTTTCTTGGTTGATCCACAAAGCCAAGACTGAAGACCGGAGGCAGCAGCATCAGGCCGGTCTGACCGGTGGGTCCGACCGGTGTTCGACGACGCCGTCCGGAGACTTCGAAGTGGAGGACACGCGTCGGGATCACAAGGCTTGCGTCGAGGCTAAGCAAGTTTGCGGTCGCCGGGCATCGGTCCGTGTTGACACCAAATTTGGCTCGACCCAAATGTATGTATTATCCAAATCATATTGATAGTTAAATTCTATTCAAACCCGGAAATAAATCGGCAAAAAAAAGTAATAAAAATAACAATCACAACTCTTTTAAAAAAGAGTGAAGGAAATTCACATAATATGACATTAAGCATAATTTTTAATATTTTATAGTCGGCATATGCGCATATGGGTATGGTAATACCTATGTATCGATACGTCCGCCAGGATACACGGCCGCCGGTACGGGTGCAATACCTCTCTACGTATAAATACGGCTTGTTCGCCGGGATACACGGCCGTTGGCCGTCTACGGTCGCAAATGCCCCTATGTACGTAATCTCGTTCACCGGGATACTCGGCCATCGACCATCCACGCTTTGAATAAGTGTTGATTTCAATAATAGATCATACATGCTCACAAGTTCTACTTGATTGTGTATGCATGCTAGTTAAGCATAGCTCAACAAGCAAAAAAAAAAGAGAGCCGGCTAACACGAGTTGCATACTTGCATGATCAGCAAATAAATTACTGCAGTTAGACCCATCGGCCATCACCAACATGTATACATACTTGTACTTTTTTAAGTGACGCATCGCTCAACCGTTGAACTGCCAGGAGGCCATGTACTCCACGTTCGGCACGATCGTGTTACTCCGTGCCTACGACATTTGCGAATACGAAAATCAAAACAAACTAGCGCCGAATCCTTGAAGGAACTGCCCTCCCCTCTGGCCTATAAATAATGGCCATCGGCAGGCACTGCCGCACTGGACCACCCCCCGCTCCATCGTACCGTCGCCCCGCTCATCACCCACAAACACAACATTCCAAAAAGCAACTGCCGCAAAGAAGAAGCTAGCAAGCGCCGCCAGGCTGCCGGAGCTCTGAACTTCTGCAGTCCGGCCGACGGAGAAGCATTGCCGGCTGTTGCAATCCCACGACGGATAGCAGCACCGGCGGGCAAGGAGAGGCCAGCCAGTGATCAACTCGCCGGAGAAGGAAAAGAAGCTGCTGCTTCACGGAGACTCGGCAAGGTGAGGAACCTGATGGTGTTTCTCTGATCAACATCTTCCCTTTGTCTTCTCTTTCTCCTACCTTCTCCCTCCTACAAATCAGAAGAAGGTTCAAGGCCCTGCCCGTCGGTTTGGTCTTTTGATACAAACCATGGCAAGATGTGTGAAGACCCCAATCCTCGGCGGTGTAGTCTGTTGATATGACGTCAGGATGGGATGGGTTCTTGTTCTTCGACTCGGTTTGTTGATACGAATTCAGGAACAAGCGCTATGAACATGTCGAAAAAACAGCATTTGTGTGTTCTACGTTGCATATGCTGTACACTGCGTGCTAGGCTCTCTCCATTCACTCAGGAGTTCTGCCTAGCTAACAGTACATTATAAAATGACTTCATACATAAACTCCATAGCCGCATACTGCATCGTCTTTCCCATGTCAAATAAGCAGCATTCACTAAATAACTATATTTTAGTCTTAAATTCCGGCGCTTAGTCAAAAGCTTAGTGCTAATGCAACTCTATCCAAATCAAAAAAGTTCTGCCATACACAAGAGTAGTTTCCGGTGGTTAATGATCATTTGCATCAGGCTACAATTTGTGTGTGTGCTCACTGCATAGATTTCTTTCAAATGCCATGCACGTTATAGATAATTACAGGGATAATCAAACAGTCTTGCAGCATAGTCTAAATCAAATTAGATGGCAGCCAAGAAAATATTAAACAATACCACATGTTCCTGTCAAATGGAGCGTCCAAATGCGCCCATACATGCTAATGTAGGCCACTCCTGGGCCATACATATTTGGCATCTCAGGTTTGCTAAGTGTTGAGATAAGCTTAGCAGCCAATTTTTTATACGTGGGTATACACACGTATACTGCATCATGCTTGAGCATCAAGCACTACGCATATACACCTAGAAATGATAACCGTGTGCCTCGCATAAATAAACGGCATTCTACGACCAGTGTCTGTCTGTGCAGAAAGAAGACTTAGGATCTTTTCTTTCGTAGCCATGTAATAGGACAGCCATGTGATGTAATCTTCATTTTCATGTACTCATGATGGAACTCTTAATCAGGGGTGTTCTCGCGGAGATGCAATTAACATAATTTTTATGTAAATGTAAGAATTATGGAAGTATGGACTCGCATCACCTTAATTTCTTTATTTGTCCCTTTTAAATTAAACTCAAATAAAATTTGTCTCTGCTAACGCGGAGGCGGGTCGTTCAGTGCTATCCATTTTCCCGCCATCGGTCCGATGGTGCGAAGACAAAGATTCCCAAAGTGCCCCTCGGGGGTGTGTATCCTAGTCTTAGGCCTTAGGGGTAGTTTCGTCTTTCGGTTGCCTCCATATAACCCAAGTGGTGAGAGGATGGCAGCCATCCGTTGGAACCCTAGCTCATTTTGTTTTGCCATTAACTCTTCCCTTTTCCTTTGGAATTTCTAGGACCAGGTTGAGAGCTTCATGGTGAGATCTTGAGAGAGGGATGGATGATCGGGAAGCAAGCTAGACCTTGTATGAAACTTTTTGGTATGTATAGATGATTCGGCGTGGTTCCTCAAGGCTTGATTGTGTCTCTCCCGTTTCCCCTTTTGGTGATTTTCGGAGCCCTTTCTTGGCGATTTTCTTGTTGCGGTTTTGAGACCTTTCTCTTTGTGATTTGGGGGGAGATGTATTTATGAACCCTTTGTGGTTCTTTTCCCTTTGATTCCCTTCCCAAACCCGTGAGTAAAGGGGCTCGATTTTAAGGTCTGCTCCCCTCTAGGGTTAGAGGTGTTCTTGGTGGGATTTCTTCGATTCCTCTTTATTTAGCAAGTGTTGGTGGACCAAATCGTGGCTATGGAATGCCCATGAGGTCTCCTACTATCCCCAAAGCCTTGTGCGAATCCGTGGAGCGAATCGAGAGATCGGGATTTGGATTTGGGGGAGTTGACCCGCGGGTTGCTTCGTTCATCCCGAGAGCCCGGTCATGACCGGTCCGTCGGTGCCTCTCACCGGTCCGACCGGTGTTGACCCCAATTGGGTCTTTGCTCGGGTGAACATCTTGGTGAGTTCCCTAGTCTCTAGGCTTGCCGTTGTTTCGAGTTTGGTCCGTTTTGGAGCTCGGGTGGTCGGTTTCGTGAATTTGGGGTTTCCTCGGCTTAGACCGGTCCGACCGGCGAGCTACATCGTCTTGACCGGTGTAGGAGCCTTTTGTGGAAAACTTCAAGTTCTCGCTCGGGAGATCCGGCTCGGGGTCCGGGGTGACCCAAGGTGTGTCTCTATGGAGTTCGTGTGTTACGACGGCTCGGTCCGGAAAACCCGGGGGGGATTGGTCCGATCGGTGCGAGCGACCGGTCCGACCGGTGTGGTCGTAGGCCGCCGAAGTTGCTTGTTCCGCCGCGTTGTCCAAGTAGGTTTCGGTGGTTGTTGGTTCTCGGGACTAGTAGCACTCCGGTGGCCGTGTGGTCTTGGCCAACTTGACTAGTTGAGTCGGAGATGTGTTTTGGTTGTCGTGTTCGTCTTGTTGGATTAGCCGTCTCCTTCAAGAAGAATTTTGAGAAAATTGCACGACCGGTCCTTAAAGTATGGTCCGAGTTTCGTTTGGGTCCTCAAACTAATAAGTTGCACGCTTGGCATCCTAAACTACTTAATTGGGTTTAATCGTATCCAAAACAGCTCAACCTGCTGAAATATTAGCAGATAGCCCCCTGCGTTTTCCTCATCCACTCCTCTTGATGCATCCCAACGGTTGTGGGCCCGCCTCCTCCTCTTCTTCTCCCTCCCATTCTCTCTCTCTCTCTCTCTCTCTCTTCCTCCTCCCTCCCCATCTGCCGGCGGCCGGAATCCTCATCGTCGCCACGCCGGCCCCCGCCGTCCCGGCCCATCTCCACCAAGTAGCAGTGCCGGCCCGGCGCCAACGTCGTCGGGTCGGCAGAGAGGTGCCCGCAAGGCAACGCGGGAGAGGGGAGGAAGGAGGAGGCGGTGGTCGACGGAGCCGGCCGGTGCCTACTCGCCGCCACCGCCATGGCTCCCCGAGGTCGCACCGCACTAGATCCGCGTCCTCGGTGGTCGCCGCTCATGCGCCCGCTCCTCCGCGCTCTTCATCCTCTTCTTCATCCTCCCGACCGTGTCCTCGCCGGCGGCGCAGGGATGGGGGCCACCGTTCCCTCCACCGGTGCAGGCGGCTAGCTCACACGAGTAGGAGCAGGGGCCACGAGAAAAGGGTGGGTGCATGGAGCTTCGGTGTGCCTCCCCCGCTCGCGGTGACGACCCTCCTCAAGCTCGACGATGACGATTTGTGATGACGAGGTGGAGCCATGGAGGTCTCGACGGTGACGACTCGCGCCCTCTCACTTCCCAATGCGCCGCGGCCCGCGCCCTCTCCCTTCCTCGACGTCCGCACTCCGACAAGGCCTCTCTCCCTCTCCTCTTTGTTCCCCGACGATGGAGATGGGGCTTGCGGCGGAGGAGCAGGGGCTCGCGGCGGTGGCCCTTTCTCCATCAAGCCGAGGCCATGCGCTCGCTTCCGATGACGTCGTCGCCGCGGTGGTGCCGTTCGAGGCCCGACGACGTCGCGTCGAGCCGGGGTGAGTGGAGCTTGGCGTCTCTCACCGGAAGTCGTGAATCAACGATGACGGGTGTCACGCCGTCCCTAGCGGAGATCTCGGAGGCGGACCCACCGTGGCGGCAGCCTCCCCTCCTCCTCTACCAATGGCGCGTCCCCTTTTCTCCTTTTCCCGCTCCACCTCCGGTACTTGTGCCCCATGCATGCGTCGCCGTTAGTGCGCGCCGCCCACGAGTGCCACCACCGCCGGCGCCGAGCTGCGGCCGCACGCACGTTGCGAGCGTCATTGACCGCGCATGCCGCATCGCCCACGACCGCGTCGCGGGTGCCGCCGGCCACGGGCGCCACCGCCGCGAGCCGCTAGTCGCACACGCGTCGCGAACGATGTTGATCGCGCGTGCCGCGCCGCCCACGACCACGTCATGAGCGCCACCGGCCGCGAGCGCCACACCGCCGACGGCCACCGGCCGCAACGAGGGAGTTGTTGGCCGCATGCGCGTCGCGAGCGTCATTGACCGCATGTGCCACGCCGGCCGCGAGCACCGCACCGCCGCCCCGTCCTTGGCGAGCATCCCGCGCCTCCGGGAGTGAAGAGGAGAGGATGAGGAATGCACGGGGGGCTATCTACTAATATTTCGCAGGGTCGTGTTGTTTTGGACCCGATTGAACCCAATTAATTAGTTTAGGATGCCAAGCGTGCAACTTATTAGTTCGAGGACCCAAACAAAACTCATGCCATACTTTAAGGACCGGTCGTGCAATTTTCTCAAGAATTTTTATCGGCTCTCATTCACCGCCCCCTCTCGGTCGCCGGTTCGGTCCTTCAATTGGTATCAAAGCCGGTTTGGGTCTCTCGAGAGTCTAACCAGTCTTAGATCCAAAGATGGCGTACGGTAACGGGGATCGGGTCCTCCGCACTTCGATGGAAAGAACTACCGGATATGGCGAGACGAATGGCCGTGTTCCTCCGTGGAAAGGGACAGATCCTTTGGGACGTTACGGTGAACACAACTTATGTTCATCCGATTAACTTCCTTGCTCCAGGATCGAGGGACATGCATGACGCTAATAACAAGGCGGTCGACTACTTGTTTCGTGTTGTGTGTCAATTCGAATTCGATCGGGTTCGGATAGAGGAATTAGCTTGTAGGATTCGGGAGCAGGTTGAAGGATGCTCATACCGGAAATGCTCGAGTTCAAGCTCGGTTGTATGCGACGTATCGGAGAGAGTACGAGAACTTCACTCATCTCCCCAATGAGTCCATTGATGCCCTATTCCAGCGGTTTACGATTGTGGTGACCAACATGAGAGCTAAAGTGGCCGCGCTCCCGTATGATAATCATGAAAGTGTCGTGAAGCTCTTGCACTCGCCGGATCGTACAATATGGGATAGAAAGATCGAGGCTATTCTTCGCTCCGAGAAGTATGACACCCCGACGGTGATACGGATGTTGTCCCAATCTTCACGACGTAGGATCTTGAACAAGATAACTAGCCGATAAATCAACCAAGATAAATAGCCGTGAGCACTGGATAGGTAGTGCAACCTAACGACACGCACAAGAAGCCAACCACCGTCTCTATACGGCAACCCGAATCAAGGATTGGCCTATCACACTCTCAAAGAACCAACCTACGCAACCTGAACACGAAGTACCAGGAGCACGGATTGGGTGCCGATGAAGCGGCCGCCGATGTAATCCCACGGGGGAAATCACAAGAGCAAAGGGGTAGAGAATCACTCTCTCATCTTGTTAACACACAACCGAACAAAGGGGTTCTATGTCATTATCAAAAGTCTTTGATTATTTTAGAGATACATAGGGTATTTATACAAGAAACAACCCTCCTTGTTGGGTGTGAATGGACCTTTGAGTTTCTAGAGTTATGCGATGTGAAAAGCCACCACGAGCTGAAATCCGGAACAGCCTCGTGTGAGTATTGAGTTCCTGCATAGTCTTCACTAATTTGGTCATAACTCTTTATTGGGAAGTTGAATGGACATGCGGTTTCTTGCGTTGGAAAGCTAACTTCAAGACGGTTCCATGAAGTACTCATATAGCTTCAGAGCTATCCGGATTTAAGAGTTATGGTCAAATCATTATGAAGGTCCGAACATGTACGAACTGATTGTCCGAACCGACCCGTCCGAACTTGTCCGAACTGAACTTGCTGGATCCTCCTTGTCCGAACTGATCCACTTGTTTCTTCTTCTTTGCTTCCTTTCCGTCTGCACCACCCCCTCTCACATATATACCTAAGTACAACCAATGTAGAATATTTAGCTAGTATAACATTCTCGGACATGTTAAAGTTAATTTCAGCTAGGAGAGAGTTCACCTCTTGACGTAGTTTCATGGCACGACTTCGTGTAATTGGTCCTTGGTTTATATTTATTAGTTTGTTGTTTTCATCCACTTGTGTAACAACCTGATCAATGGGGATGTCCGCATCGGACGGTCAACAAGTTGATCTCAAAGCTCAAGTCGAGCTCGAGGTGGATCATGGTGTGACGGCCGTCTTGAGTGCAGCAACCTTTCTTATCGTGAGGAGGCCGTGGGTCTGGAGAGTCCTTGAGTGCTCGCCGGAGTTGGTAGCACTGCTCGGTAGTGTGGTTGCCCTCCAGGTGCCACGAGCACTTCTCTATCAGCAAGTCTTTGAAGTCGCCGGAGGTCTTCTTCGAGTTGTCTTTCGCAGGGCGCTGGATAGCCGCGACTGTGTTGTCTGGCTTGCACTTGCGATTAGGACCCGAGTAGTTGTTGTTGCGACCGCCTTGATCCTGGTTGTTGTTGTTGCTGCCGCCCGCATTTTGCTTGCTCTTGCCACGAATAGCGTCGTACTTAGCGTTCGCTTTGTCTTCTTCGTTGGCCCATGAAGTGATCATGTCTTTGAGCTTGCCGATGGAGCTCGGACGGCGGTGACCGAAGTCTTCGAAGGTGCGGCGGTGGTAGAGACCTTCTTGGAAAGGTCGATGACTTCCTTGTCGGTGACATCGACTACGGTGGCGCACTTGTCGAAACAGCGCCGCATGTACTTGCGCAAGGTCTCGCCCCCGTTCCCGCATCACCATAGCCGGGTCCATGCGAGTGCCCGAGCGTCCCATGGCGCCCGCGAAGTTGCCGGTGAACTCGTTCCTTGATGTAACACCCTAAAAAATTCTATCACCAAATTAATGTAAGCAACAAGGTATTTTAGATTTTATTCTCTAAGGATTAAATAAATTATCAAATAAATTTGGCCTTTAAAATATTTAAATATCATTTTAATAATTTAGAAGCAATAAGTGCTTGTGCATCATGATTTGAATGCATGGTTTTATTATTTTTTGTGTGAAATTTTAAAAGCTTTTGAAAATGTTTTGAAAATCTTGGAGTGTTTTGAAAAGAGTTCAATTTCAAAAGTTTGAAATGTGAGTTTGAAAAGGTTAAAAAAAACTTCCCAAACCCTCTCTCTCCCACTCCTCTCTCGGCCCGGCCAGCCCATCCTCCCCCTCTCTTTCTTTTTCCTTTCCCGTCGGCCCACCTTCTCTTCGAGCCCACCAACCCCGCCGCCGGCCCACTTCCTCCTCCCCACTCTTCCCTCTCGCTGCCAGCCGGGGCCCGCATGTCAGGGTCGCCCCCTACCTCCGGTTCCCCTTCCCTACCGAGTTAGCAGCGCCGCCGTTGGCCCCTCCCCGCGTCTCCCGCGCCCTTGCTTCCTTCAAACCTCGAATCAATCCGCATTGAAGCCCAGCTTCACTCCCCCTCCTTTACTTTCTTCCGTTTCACCTCAATCAAGCGCCCCCATTGATTGCCTTGAAGCAACCGGCCACCGCCATGGCCATTTATGGCCATTACCCCCGCCATTGCCCCCTCTCCCCCTCTTCGCTCTATAAGAGCACACCCGGGAGTCTCGATTTGCCCCTTTGCACTCTCTTGTGCATCCCACATCCTCTCCGCAGCGTCGCCACCGTGAAGCCTCGGGCGCCGCGCCATTGCCGGTCACCCGAAGCTCCTCGTCGTCGATGAGCACCTCCTCGACCTCCTCGCGTTCTCCCTCACCTCCCGCTCCGCCCGCACGAGGATCCCGTGCCCGTGGCCCCTCCTTCCCCCAACGAATCGAGCAACACGCACCGCCGCCCGAAGCTCACCGCCGGCCGGAGCTCCACCGGCCTCGATCTACGTCGGTGCCTCATCTCCTCCGTCGTGTGCTACGTCAAAGATCCGCGTGAGGGTAAGAAACTCAACCACCCCTCCCTTTTCTACTCGGACTTTCCTAGCCCCTAGCGCCGCCGCCGGCCTTGCACCGCCCGCCACGGCCGCCGTGGTGCCGCCGCCGTCACCCCGGCCACCCCCCTAAGCCCTTGAGTTAGTTCACCTCTCCCCCCTCTTCGTGTAGAGCCTCGTTCGCGCGCCAAACCGAGCCCTAGAGCTCAAGTTCGGCCGGCCTCCGTGAGCTAGCCGCCGTGCACCGCCTCCCCTCCGCGTGCCCGCCGCCGTCCTTTCGCGTGCGCACGACGCGAGCCGTCGAATCGTCGGGCCGACGGCCCGGATGTGTCCACCGCCGCCCCGATCGCGTGCGCGCATCCACGCCCGCCCGATCCGCGATGAACACCGAGATCGCGTACCCCTTGGCCCTTTTGTAACCGGTGCACCGTGAACCCCATGGACCAAGTCCACAGCCGGTCCACGACCGCGCCCACCGCTCGATCCAGGTCCAACGGCCCAGATCAACCCGTGACCCCAAGTCAATCCCATCCATAACGGTCAACCAGGACAGTTTTGCTAAAAAGCCCCTGCGGTTTTCTAATATATCATGCTGGTCCTTCCACCTTTAGGTTTCCTCGCATATAGGTCTTTCTTTTATATTTAAGCCCCTGGTCTCTCTGGAAATCCCACCCGAGATCCTTGACTTGACCTTTTGTGCTATAGACCTTTGGTTTATATGCATAATTATGTTTCAGCCCCCGATTTCTTGCGGTTAAGCCCCCTGGAAGCCCCGTTTCTTCACGGAAAAGCCCCGAAACTTGTTTTAGCCATATCTTTTCCGTCCTAGCTCCGTTTTAAGCGTTCTTGGTGTCCACACGACCGTATTTTCAAGCCCGTTAGTTTTCGAACCTTGTTTTGGCCGTATCTTGTGCGTTTCAGCTCCGTTTACACTGTTTCAAGTTGCATTAGGCTCATATCAACTAAAACCGCGTGATAGGACCAATGTTGTACATGTTCTATGTTTTATAATTTATTTAAATGTTAAATATGATTAAATCTTATTATGCATGCTTTTCTAATTAAAATCTGGCTAAGTTCAACACGTGTTTTCATAAGAAAGTTAATATGCTTAATACTAGTTAAATATTTCTTATAATTAAAAGCTAATTAGATGTGTACCTTGGTTTTCATAATCAAACTTAAATTGAGTAATGTTTATGCAATTTGCTAACTAAATAAAAGCAATATAGGTTTATCTCGAGTTTTCTTAATTAAATTGTTAATTTGATTAATATGAATATAAATGTGTTTTAAAGTTATAATCCGATTAGAATAACTCGAAATATAAAGATAAGCGCCTAGATGTTTTTACGTGCTTCTTCTAAATTAAATGTTTAATTTGCATAAATCATACTTGAATATTTATAAGTAAAATTGAACTAAGTTTACATCGTCTCTTAAGTACAAATATAACTTGCTTAATTAAATAGGGTATTTCTCTCGAAATGACCTATACACATGATTTTACTTAACTAAAAGATACCAAGCACATAACTAGCTCTTGTTTGTGATCATCCTAATCTCCCGAAAGTTCCTAGTGCTTTTGTGTTCGCGTTCCTAGAGCCAACCCTTGTTCTCTCTTGGTGAATCAACTATGTTATTACACCTAATCTTTCCTAGCCACCTTTCTTTAAAGCTACCTTGTTATCCGTTTCTTTTGTCGATCGGTTTACCTTTGCTTGGTGTATTGTTTTATTTATTGTATGTTTTCTTGTGCGCTCGTAGACATCGTGCCGGTTTCAAGCGAGCAGCCAATTGAAGTAGATCAAGAGCAAGAGTTTGAAAAAGAAGAACCTTAGTGTTTAAGCAAGGAAGGCAAGTGGACTTCTCCCCTTGCATATTCTATTTTTGTCCCACACAACTTGCATGATAACTAAGTTTACTTTTAAATGTTGCTATGCATAAATTTGATGGGAAAATCACCTTTTTAAGGACATGACTAGATTTTATCCCCATTACCTTGGACAACCCTTTTAAATAAATGTTTTGGGTAGAAATGCTTAGTTTGCTATAACTTGGGATGGTTAAAATGAATCTTTTGCAATATGTTGAATGTTGATCATGATAACTTTGGTGATATATACATGTATGTGTGTGCTTATGGTTAATCACAAGATCATATGGTTTAATCGGATCATGGAGAACCACCCAGAAAACAATGCAACCACAGACCACATGGCTCGGCTTAGTCAAGTAATTAGGAGAGTGGGTTATCTAATAGCCTTTTTCCGACAAAGGCACGGGGGGCTTGGGGTTGCGGGGGTATAGCCCGGTTCTTTTGGGGTAGCAGCCTTGGCTAAGGTGCCGACCACTAGGGAGGATTATGGTCCGCCCCGAGTCAGAATCGTTGTGGGTCGTTGGTTTCTCTTCATTCCTTTGTAAAGGCTTCATAGTGGACCCCTAGCCACTCACCTTGGAAGTGTTTAAGGGTCTAGCTAACCCGGCAAAATGGGGAACACGAACCGTGGGTAAAGTGTACAACCTCTCGCAGAGTGTAAAACCGATCGGTCGACCGTGCTCACGATCAAGAGCGGCATGGACCCTCACATGATTAATAAACTTGAAGATGGAATTAAATTGTGGTTTCTTTTGGTTTCTGCGAGGAGATGCTTTCCTAAATGCTTAAGTGGGATTGGTATAAACTTACATCTAGTAAATATGTGCTTGCTAATAAAAGTTGATTAACATTAAAATGCTAACCGCAACAAACTCTTAGCCTGTCGTCCTTGATGGCCTTGCATCTTTCCCCCACTTGCCGAGCTCCAACTATAAGTGTGCTCACCCTTGCTTACCGCCGTTCGAGAGGAGAACACCGGAGAAAAGTACTTCGGCGACTACGAGGAGTTCTGAGGCTTGCGTGCCCCCACCATGTGCCTGTGGAAGATGAAGATGGAGTTACGTCTTCATAGTTATCGTTTGATTGTTGTAAAGACCTTCGAGTCTAATGTCTGAGTGTAATAAAGAGATAATGTATTGGTTTAACTCTTGTACATTTTTATTGTTGTTTATTGATATTTCACTCATGACGTCTGTCATATTTGTGTAAACTTGATCCTGGCGCATATATGACATGCATTTGGTTTTCTTCGGAAAATCGGGTGTGACACTTGAGCCGGTCCCACTTGTCGATCGAGTACTTCTCAAGAGACTCGAGCCATGTAAGTGGAGCTTGGTCCGGACGTAAAGGGAAGTAGAGGCACTTCGTGTCGTTATTGCCACCAAGCATTCTCGATGGAGAGGGTGTAGCATCCGAGCCACTGTATCGGATCTTGCTTCGCATCGTACTCGGTGATCCCTAGAGGCTTGAATTTTTCTCGGGGAGAAGCGGATTGCGAAGTCGAGCGAGAGAAGGCGGGGAAGCCGTCATTCTCGCCCGCCGTAGAGGATTTCTTGTGCCGAATTTCTTCAATCCTCGTAGCCGCCACGTGAGACACCGCGGACGTGGTCGTCTCGCGTGGCCTCGGCCTCCATGATCGCCTCTCGCCACCGGCTCTCCTTCCGGCCCCCGTGTGAGGAGCTCCCCGTTGTCGCCGCCTTCACCGCCGCCGTCACCATGAGCCATCACGGCGCGACCGCCGCCGCACCACCGGCCTTTGTGACCGCCCCGAGAAGGTCCACCAACTCATGTCCTTGTGGCTTCATGGTCGGCTTCGCGAGTTCCGAGGGGACGCACTTGAGTGACTCGTTGTCGACTCTCATAAAGTAGGCGTCCTCCACGAGTTTAGCGATGACTTCTCCCGCGTGCATCCCCCGAGCCCGACGTGCTATTATGGTGATAGACATGAGGCACCGTTCGGGGGTAGTATGCACCCGGCTTTCGACTTAGTTAAGCGCCTGCCGTGAGGTTCCGTATGGGGAGGCTCTCACGGAGACGTCGACGCCGTTCGTTACGCTTCCCCGTTGCGCTCACGTCGTGTGTTCTTGTCGTCGCCGCTTTTGTCCGCGGGTGCATTGGCGCACAACTCGTCCGCCGAGATATCTTCGAGGTAGCGGTCAAGCCGTGTCCCCGAAGGTTTCGGCGTCTCGTTGGTAGTCATGAAGACTTGACGATCGGGAGAGCCGAGACTAGAGTCGGTAGTCACCACCTTTGTTGGAGTGTGCTCCTCCGCCGGAGCTAGTGGTGTTCCCTCCGGAAGGAAAGCGAGTCAAGGTGGGCGACGCAGCCGTGAGTTCCCGTTTGTCGTCCGTGTGCTTGCGGTCCGGCCGCAGACGAATCTCTCGGCGGGCGTAGATGTTATAACCGGGCGGTGGCTGGTCCTACCGCAGGTTGCTCGGTCGTGGAGATCTCGGACTTGGGCTCGTCCGGGTCCGATCCGAAGTCGAAATCGTAGGAGTCCGAGTAGTAGCCGGAGACGGTGTTGGAGTCCGAGGTGTAGTCGGAGACGATCTCCTTGTCGGCCCGGCGCGCGGTGAGGGCCTTCGCATGGGCCTTGCTAGCATTGCGCAGGTCGTATGGGAAGTGCTCATGGAGTGGGGAGTCGCACACGATGGATCGATAGCCGGCTCGCATGCGATGGCCCACGCGGACGTCGAGTTCGTGTTGGAGGCGGATCCAAACTTGAAGTCGACATGTTGGTTGGAGAGCGAAATTTCGTCGAATTTTCCGGCGAGTTTGCACGTGACAACTTCGGGAAGCGTCACGAGGCCAATGCTCGGGCTGGGAATCATGGTGAGGTGGCGTTGGAAAGATCCAGCGCCATCAGTAGTGCACACCCAGGACCCGAAGACGAAGGTGTCACCGCAGTTGAAGGCGACGGTTGGCTTGATGAGAATTGAAGCTGTCGAGTTCGCCATGAGATCTTCGGCGAGATCCCCTACCCGGCGCGCCGGTCTCGGTGTTTTAGACCGGCAACCTACCAAGTGGAGTACCCGAGGTAGATGAATGTGGCCTCACAGAGATCGGTAACTCGAAGGAAGAGACACGTGGCACACAATTTAGACAAGTTCGGTCCGCGAGGCGCGTAATACTCTACGTCCCGTATGCCGCGTAGATCCGAATTGATTGGGTGTGTTTACAAGATGATGGGTATGTGAGAGAGAGGGGTCCCCGCCTCGCCTTATATAGTCCGGGAGGCGGGGTTACAAGTCGGCTTGAGGAGAGAGTACTAGTCGGGTACGGCTAGGGAGTTCTCTACATAGTACAGACATGTATAGCTTCCTATCCGAGTACTTCTCCACCGTAGTCCTTGCGCCTCACGCCATCGGGTGCCGTGTGGCACAAGCCGAGTAGTCCTGTGGGCCCACCGAGTAGTCGGTCCCGGTACCCGCCGAGGCGCTTGTAACACCCAAAATTCCATCACTTAAAAAAAATGCTAGCAACAATTAGATTTTTATTTTCTAAGGATTAATGAATTTGAATAATTAAACTTGCCTTTAAATATATGCAATAATAATTAATTAATTTAGAATTCACCAAGTGGTTGTGCATCATGTTGAATGCATGGGCTTTTGATTGATTGTGTGGTTTAAAAGTTGGTTTAAAAATTTTTAAAGAATTTTGAGTAAAAGTTTGAAAAGGAAATGAGAGAAAAGAAAAGAAGAAAAAAAAAAGAAAACAAAACCAACACCCTAACCCAAACCAGCCCCAACAACCAACCCAACCCACCTATCCCTTTATTTTCTCGCGCGGCCCAACCGGCCCACCTTATCCCTCCGCCCGCTAACCCCTCCCCCTCCTCCCCGCGCCGCCGACGGGTGGGGTCCCCCCCGTCGTGGCCTCCATCTACCTCCCGCCGCGCGCCCCGCCTCCCCGCCGCGCCAACCGCCGCCACGGTCCGGCGCCCCCTCGCCTCCCCGCGTCTCCTCCCCTCCCTCCAAGTGCGCAGGCGCTCAACCGACGCCGCCCAAGCCGCCCGCGCCCCTTCCCCTCCCGAAACGGATGCCCACCGAGCCGCGGCCATCAATGGCGGCCGCCGCCATGCCCGCCGTCCACCGCCTCACCCGCGGCTCCTCCGCTCCCCTCGCCACCTATATAAGGTCGCCCTCGAGCTCCTCTCCACCCCGCACCACTCAATCGAGCCTCTCTCCCTCTCTACGCCGCCGCCCCCAAGGTCACCCGAACCGAGCTCCGCGCCGCCGCCGATCCGCTCCGCCGCCGCCCCTTCTTCCTCTTCGAGTCGCGCAAAGGGTTTCCTCTTCTTCCCCTCTTCATTTTGGTGCATTTCCTTTGCCGTTTAGTGCACCGTAGCAACTTTTGGCCGCCGCCGGCGAGCCGGCCGGCGAGCACCGCCGCCCTTAGCCGCGCGCCGCCGCAACCAGGTGCCCGTGCGCCGCCTCCTTTAGCCACCAACCGCCGCGCCTCGTAGATCCCCGATCCAACGGCCTAGATCTAATAGAGCCCCGGGTCAAACGAGCCTTACCGGTCAACCTAGGGTTGCGCCGGCCATTTTTTTCAAAAAAGCCCCCGTCTTTTATATGTTTTACAAGCCGGTCCTCCCACCATATAGAATCCTCGCAGATCACCCCCTCGGTTTTTATAGTTTAGCCCCTAGCACTTTCAAAATTGTTCAAACACAGTCCAAAAAGCCTCCTTTGCACCTAGGACCTCTAGATTATATTTGTAATTATGTTTTAGCCCCCGAATTTTTACGAAGAAAACCCCTAAGGATCTTTTCCTTTTACAAAATAGTCCCTAGAATTTGTTTTAATCATAACTTTTCCGTCTTAGCTCCGATTTAGGCGATTTTGGTGTCCACGCGATCGTCTCAACAAGCACATTAGTTTTAGAAGCTTGTATTAGACTTTTAGCAATGTTTGATGTACTGTTTTATTTATTGTTTGTTTTTCTTGTGTGATCGTAGAGGACGTGCCGTTCGAGTTTGAGCAGGAGCAATCTTTTGAAGAAACTGAGCCCCAGTTTTTAGGAGAAGAAGGCAAGTGGATTTCCCCCCCTGCATACTCTTTTTGGTCCTAATAACTTGCATGTTATCACACTTTAAATATTATTGTTATGCATAAATTTTGATGGGAAATGCCTATTAAGGAAATGACTAGATTTTAATCCTTATACCTTGCATACCTTGTTTCAAATAAATGTTTGGGTAGATAAAATGCTTAGATGCCATACTTTGGGAATGGAATTTATCTTTTAAAAATGTTGAATTTAAATGGAATTTGTGTTTATGGAATTTCAAGAGCATATAACTTAAAACATGGAGAACCACCCGAGAAAACAAGGCAACCACGGTCCACATGGCTCGGCTTAGCCAAATAATTAGGAGTGTAAAATATCTAATAGCCCTTGTCCGGAAGGAACACGGGGGGCTCGGGTTGCGGGGGTATAGCCCGGTCCTTTTGGGGTAGTAGCCTTTGCTAAGGTGCCGACCACTAGGGAGGGTTATGGTCCGCCCCGAGTCAGAATCGTCGTGGAATATTGGTGTTTTGCACGCCTTTGTAAAGGCTTCGTAGTGAACCCCTTGCCACTCACCTCGGAAGTGTTTAAGGGCTTTGCAAACCCGGGCAAGATGGGGAACACGAACTGTGGGTAAAGTGTACAACCTCTGCAGAGTGAAAACTGATCGATCAGCCGTGCTCACGGTCAAGAGCGGCTTGGACCCTCACATGATAGTTTACTAGAAATGGATTTCCAAATTGTGGTTTACTTATGATTTGGAGGAATATTCTTGAAAAGCTAAATTTTGGGGTGGTATATACTTACACTTAGTAAATAGGTGCTTGCTAATAAAAATTTGACCAACTTAAAATGCTTACCGCTGAAACCCTAGCCTACCCTTGATAGCTTTGCATTTTCCCCCACGGGCTGAGTACCAACCATAAGTGTACTCACCCTTGCCATATGTGTTCAGAGGAGGATGCCGGAGCAGAGTTCTTCGACGAGTTCGATGGATTCTGAGGCTCGCGTTGCCCCCGCAATCGGGAGCTTGTGAAGTTGGAGACGGTGTTCCATCGTCTAGCTATCGATGTTCGTGTTTAGACCTTCGTGTCTATCGATGAGTGTAATAAATTAATAAACCTCTCTATGTACGTTTTGAGCATTGTACTATGATATTACACTCATTTGTCTATCATATGTGTGAAATTGTGGTTATGGCACACGTATGAGATGCATTCGGTTTTCCTCGGAAAAACGGGTGTGACAGAGTGGTATCGAGCAATGCCGATCGTAGGACGCAACCTTAGATAGAAATGGTCGAAATAAGGACATTATCTAGAAAGACATTTCAGCTCTCTCATTCAAAAAAAAAATCCCCTAAATACACCTAAAAATCTATCTTATTTGCTTTTGTTAAAACCTTGTCCCCTTTATTGTTTTATTCTCGCTTCGATTTCGCTTTTCTTTCATAGATGGCCGGGACTCGGCCATTCGGAGCACGGGCCGCCCTCTCCGTCCGGCCTCGGGAGGAACCGGAGGACCCCTACTTCTTCGTAGAAGCCGAGGATGGAGCCATCTTGGAGGTGTACTGCGATGGAGAGCTAGGATCTCCGCGACCTCTCGCCTTCCCCGCCACCACCGCCCTCGCCTCACCGGCAGCCTCCCCGTCGCCCCCGAAGATCCCGCACCGTTGCCGCGGAAGGAGATCCACACGACTCCGGTGATGACACCGAGGACAAGGAGGCTACGGAGGACGACAACGAGGAGAGGGACGATGCTTACTACGAGGGACCTCGTGAGGGGGACCCGTACCGCATCATGCACTCGTCGAGGTGGCACTTGG